>CM042421.1:19109438-19416938 GCA_023634145.1 Thymallus thymallus | reverse complement strand
CCTCTTTCTCTCCCTCTTTCTCACTCTCCCTCTTTCTCTCCCTCCCTCTCTCTCTCTCACTCTCACTCTCACTCTCCATTTCACTGCAGTGTTGAGACCTGTCAATGTCTGCTTTACTAAGGACTGGGCCAGTAGTCAAAAGGGGGGGGGGGGGGGGGGGGGGGTTGTTGATTGGGTAAAGAAGGCTTTTTAATGGAATGACTGGTGCACTGTCCTATATTTAACCTGGCTGTGTTACTGTTATGGTTCAGGGAGCTGCATTGCCCTCTGGGAAACATACTGTAGTTACCATGTATTTACCAGTGTACATGGTTTGATGTTGATTAGATACAGCACTTGTCAAGTCATAATGCTATTTTGCCCTTAGCAATGTTATCCTTGTAAACCTGACAGTAATCAGCTGATTGTACATAGGATTCATCGTACAAGACAGGTGCAAGAAGCTACATCAAATCAGATACATGTTCATTCAAAACCAGTTGCTTCCGTCTCAAGATTACAGCTTGCAGGATTATTAGTCAGTGCAGCTGTCATTCATGTCAGTCCCTAGGACACAGACAGCTATGTACTACTTTGCACATGTAAGAAGAGACGTCTTTGAGCTTGAACATAAAGGTTATCCGTTGTCCCACAGTTCTCCCTGCTGCCTGCCTCTAATACAGCCTGCCTGTTTGGCACAATGAGGCTAATAGCCAACTCAGAACCATCGTACGGAGGGCAAACCCACGGAACAAAAGGCTCTCGTTTGTGCCAGCTGTTTTGTGCAAATGGGGCTGGATTGGCCTAATGTGGCAGCACCGCCCGTCTCCAAATCAAATGTAATCTGGCAGCAGCTCAGCCCATACCAGGACTAAAGGGATAACTGTGTTACTATCCCATGGGGCCAGTTCAGTTCACAAGTGGGGGAAGTCATTCTCCCTTCTACGACTGCAGCGAAATCCCACAGGCCGTTTTCTCTACCTCGAATAGTGAGTTTTCATACATATTCAAATGAAGCTCTATTTTTAGTTTGGAATAGTTTGTGTTCGATTTGTTAGGGGAATGTATGCCGGGGAGAACTTTGCTGTACGTTCTGAGGCCACATTAGGCCAGTGATGGCTTGAGCAAGTCAACAGCCTCAGATGCTAAAGTAGAGACTATTGGACTGTAGATGAAGTCCAGGGACCCTGTTGTTATTATGTTCTCATGCATATTGCAATTGTTTCTTTTCTATTCCTGACCAATGACAGAGGTCCGGGGAGACCGAGGAGGGGAGCTGGGCGCAGGTAAAGGATTTGCGGTCTCTCTCATGGATTAAGACAGTAGAATTGTAGATTATTTAGAGTTAGTTCACACACCAGAGTTGGTTTACAGATTAACAGTGGGCTACAGTACGTAATTACTTTCTTGTCGTTGTTTCCTGTCAGACTCTAGCGTACGGTGACATGAACCACGAGTGGATAGGTAACGAGTGGTTGCCCAGTCTAGGACTACCTCAGTACCGCAGCTACTTCATGGAGTGCTTGGTGGACGCCCGCATGCTGGACCACCTCACCAAGAAGGACCTCCGGGTGCATCTCAAAATGGTGGACAGCTTTCACAGGTACACTAGCTTCACCTTCCCATATCCCTGTATGATGTAGAAAAGTAGGATTTGGTCAGAATGTTTAGTGTTTAATCTCCTTTTGTGGTAATAAAGTGCAGAATATCTTGTCCGTCTTTCTAAAAATGGCTTTTCTAATGTTCCCATGACTGTAGGACGAGTTTACACTATGGCATCATGGGTCTGAAGAAGCTAAACTATGACAGGAAAGAGCTGGAGAGACGCAGAGAGCACAGCCTGCATGAAATGAGAGGTACAAGATGAACAAGTTTTCAAGATATGTAACTTTCAAAATACAGAAGTCATCCCCGTATGATGCATTTAGCATCATATGACGCAAAACACAGCATCATAGGATGCAACATGCATTGAAAGTTATATACAATATCTTGAAAACTAGATTGGTGAAAAAATATTTTGGGACTATGTCAACAATGGACTAGTGAAACAAATACCAAAAGATAGTTTTTGGGTGGACTTTTCCTTTAAAGACTGCTCAAGGAACCATAATAAAGACCTTTAAGCTAAAATATATCTAGTAGTGTCTAATTACAATCTTGTTAGTAATCTGCTAAGGCAAATAATACTTGTGGAAGCGCACTTACTTTACAGTATGGACTGCATTATATTGTGCAATAGAGCCAAGCGGTGTTTACCTGTCATAGAGCTAGGAGGTAATGGTCATTAAGGACCAATCTAGCAGAGACCCAAGGTTTTTCTTCACCATGTGTCTGTGGCCAAACACCCATGTTGTGTTTACTGTAATACCATGTCTGTGTGCCCCAGACGTGCTGGTGTGGAGCAATGAGAGGGTGATCCGCTGGGTCCAGAGCATCGGCCTAAAGGACTATGCCAACATCCTGCTGGAGAGCGGCGTGCACGGGGCCCTGGTCGCCCTGGACGACAACTTTGACTACACCAGCCTGGCGCTGCTCATCCAGATCCCCAACCAAAGCACTCAGGTCAGATCCCTCTGCCCAGCAGCACGCTATAGCATAGTTACGCCACAAGAGGGCGATGCATAATGTACTAGCACAACCGTAAGAGGGAGACATTAATGTCTTAATTCCAAGAGTCCGAGTTTGTAGTCTTGTCTCTCTGCGCTATATTTTGATTTTCAGGACAGAATAGATTATTTAGATTTTAGATGATCATTAATCCTCATGATTATTATCAAACATATATTTTAATTTCTCAGTCTTTCCATCGAGCTGTTTGGTCATGCTAACTTAATATCAAAATAGCTGAAAGCGTCTGGAGCCCCGAATAAAGAGACCTTCTATTCAAAATGTACTGTTTCTCCTTCTTCTCCCCCAGGCACGTCAGATTCTGGAGAGGGAATATAATAACCTGCTAGCCCTGGGCACTGAGAGACGACTGGACGAGGTGAGTGACTCCTGTCACCCGGACAGCTAGCCCCGCTGTTACCATGGGTGATGGGCCGTGGCAGACAGGCAGACAGACACACACACGTACACCTGGGTTTGTCGTCAATAATTACTCCGTTTTCCACCGTCTCACTGCACCTCAGACCTGTCCTCACTTTCCACTTCCCATCCAATCCACCCGTCACTCATTTGTCTCAGAGTTGGTTTGAGTGTCTAAATATAAGGCCTTGGGAAATTAGTAATATTTGTTAACTACAATAAACACTACAGACACAATCTGTTCTCAGACCAGTTTATTTGGTGATAAGATAATGGCCGCGATCTCTAAACTCTCTAACCTGTCACTGTGTGTCTGTCTGTTAGTATGAAGATAATGACCTACGGGGGCCATCGTGGAGGAGGCAGTTCCCTCCGCGGGACGTCCACGGGATCAGTATGATGCCCGGCTCGGCAGAGACCCTCCCCGCTGGTTTCCGCGTCACCACCGGCTCACACTCCCGTAGGCTACCCCCCGAAGGTGAGCTCCCTGACAGACCCCCACACTGGCCCCCTGCATGGCCAAGACCCCACAAAGTAGACCAAACGATGTGAACTGCTAAAAATGCCAAATTTGATGGTAAAAAGTGCACTCATCAAACACTCATGAAAATTGCTAGCTGCCACACAATCGTTCAGTAGTAACCTCATTAGTCTTACACTTACAATAATATAAAACATGCTAAGGTATTTGATTAAGATTGGACCTGGCTGCATTTCTGTGTTAAAGTTTGTGGTGGTGGTCCTCTTGCCGTTCTTCTTTACTTGGAGCTCTCTCTCCCCCATCACACTCTCTCGTCTGTCGGTGTATGGACGGAGCATGTTGCTGACTATATCTCTATTTTCTCTGCTCTGCGACTGCTGCTCTGTGTGCAGTGCTCTATGAGGCGCTGGATGACAGTCCTGACGACATGTATTTGGACTGGTTTCAAGGTCAGATATACTGGAGCTATACCATGTGGCCAGCTGTTGGCCTGTGTGCCTTTACATCCCCCAAAACTCCATGGTTCCTGCTGCCCACCCTACCGTATCGCCTCTCTTCTCCAACTGTCTCTCTCTCTCTCTCTCTCTCTGTTTCTTTCCAACTACAAGGTTTTTTCTTTGTCAAGTTTGTCAGTTTGTTTTAGTAGAAATTGTGAGTCAAGTAATTGTCACTCAGGTTACTGTTATTAGTACAGTAGTTGGTAGTTGCAGCCTCTGCTGCTGGACCCTTGACGTTAAAGCAATGAATTTACTTTACATAAGTTAGTGGAGCTATGTTAGTGGAGCTGTGTTAGTGGAGCTATGTTAGTGGAGCTATGTTAGTGGAGCTATATTAGTGGAGCTATGTTAGTGGAGCTATGTTAGTGGAGCTATGTTAGTGGAGCTATGTTAGTGGAGCTATGTTAGTGGAGCTATATTAGTGGAGCTATATTAGTGGAGCTATGTTAGTGGAGCTATGTTAGTGGAGCTATGTTAGTGGAGCTATGTTAGTGGAGCTATGTTAGTGGAGCTATGTTAGTGGAGCTAAGCTATGTTAATTGAGCTATTTTAGTTGCCCTGTAAAAAGAGGTTTACGTAAAATAATAATGAAGATTTATGATGTATAAGATGGATGTTTTACAGTTGCCGGTTTGTGTCGCACCTTGCCGTTGTTAAAAGAGGACGCTGGTCAAAATCTTCCCGTTTCAAGGGGATGAGAGATGTATTGAAACTTGCTTCTGTGATTGTGGCACAGTGAGTTATACATGGACTTTAGTACAGTAGGTGCATTATGCCAGAACTCACTCCTCAATTATGGACGCAACTTCTGATACAAGTAAGTCTGTGGCTGACATCCGAATGCAGGTCTTGACCAGAGTTCTCCTCTAACACTGTCCCCAGTGTAATTGGGCTGCCTTCCTGTATCTGCCTCTATCTGTGGTCCCTGGTCTGTGGTGGTGATGATGACATTAGCAGACTTGTTCCTGTACGAGGTGTAATTTACTCAAAATGGCCACGTGCACTCCTCCTCTGAGTGTGCGATGCAATGTGCCTTGGCTTTGCTAACTGACATTTTGACTAACCTCATTCCCATGTGTGGTGTGGTGCGTGCGTGTGTGCAATGTGTTTTATCCACAGTATGGTGTACTGTACTCCTAGCCCTTATCAACTGGTTTAGAGTCCGTTTTGTTTGTCTCTCTTATTTGTTTGTCCCTCTCACAGTGGGCAATGGGAGCTGATCCTGTGTCAGTTGTTATGGGCATAAAGTAAGTTGGATAGCATTCTCTACTGACCCTGGGCCCACTCTGGGTGTTGAAGCTGAGTGACTAACTGACATGTCTCTGTCTCCCCCTACAGTCGGCCCCTCAGCAGTGCAGCGTCTGGACAGCTCTACAGTGAGGACCTACTCCTGCTGAGGGAGGGGAAGAGAGACTGTAAGCTGTAAGTCACACACATTATCCCTGTACAAGCTATCAGTTGAGCAACACACACACACACACACACACACGCTCACACACACACAAACTCTCCCTCTCTCTTACGTCTGTCGTTCTGCTCAGGGGACAGCAAATTACTCCGAGAAATTGGAACGGGGTGAGAGGGTAACTTGTCTTTTACAGATAACCATGTTTGCTTGGAGAGGAGAGTCCCTCCTCTAGTGCAGGCTTCCATGATTAGATGACAGGAGCCAGAGGCCGCAGCATGGAGGCGGCCTCACTCTGTCATCCCCCTTTAATCTCTGTCCAGCACAGACAACTACAGCCACAGTACACATGGAACTCTATTCCACATCAGGTAACTGATGCAAGTAGTAGAATCAGATCTAAAAAAAAGATACAAATACACCTTATGGAACAGCGGGGACTGTGGAGATACGCAGGAACAATCACACCACACTCATACGCACACACGCTAGCACACACACTCTACACACATTACATACATTGTAGTCTTGTTGTTGGTGGTATTAAACATTGTGTATTGTGGATATGTAGTGGTGTACTGTTTTATATTTTGTTTTATGTGTGATGTAAGTGCCTTAATGTTTTTGGACCCCAGGAAGAATAGCTGTTGCCTTGGCAGGAACTAATGGGGATCCCTAATAAATACATAAATACCCCTGAATGCCAAGGTAGAGCGATATGGCAGCTACATGAATCTGTCTCAAATAAGATCATGTTACACAATTAGTAATGTCAACAATAATTCCCATATGATCAAATCCATGTTCATGACAACTGCACTGTCACTGTGGATAAAGCTTCACAGTGGCACAGTGTAATTAAAACCATACCTCCTCTCTTTCAGGTCCAGATACTGTATGTAGAAAAGGTCTTACCGTACCTTGGGGCTGCTGGACGGGTCAACCTGCCTGGAACGAAAATTCTGACGAGACGCACTGCCAAGAAGCCACCCCCCTACCCACCCACTACTACCCCACCATACCCCCCAAAAAGAGAGAGGGGGGGGGGCAGAGAGGGGACTGCACTTACAAGCCAAGGCCCCATGAAACCTGGGCAGCAGCTGCCGGTGCTACTTTCCTGCAGTCTGTCCTGTTGTCACCATTTCTACCTTTTACATGTACAATAACTTGTTGAAACATAATGTACTGTGTATTTCTTCTACCAGGAGATGTGTAGGTTATCTGTAAATTAATATAAATATGAGTTTTTTTTATATATATATATATATATATAAATATATACACATCTATATTACAAAAAAGAAAAGATATTCAGAGTTTGTGCAAATAACCCCTCCCCCCCTTCTCATTTAAAGTCCATGACCTTGGTTAAAATATGCTGCTCTTTGAACATTTCTCCATCATTCCCTGAGAGACCATTTTGTACATAGTTATTTTCCATTGTGCCGATGAAGTGTGCTGCACCTCGGAGAGACTGTCCATCTGGTCGCCACGTGGCCCCTCCCCCCATCTGGTAAAGCCTGTCCTCTAGTGGCTGTACAGCCCCATGTATCTGATTCACCATCCACCATTCACAGCCCCTCAACTCACAATCATGACGGAGCCCATCTCATAGCAAAGTATTCTGGGAGTTCACAAAAACGCACTGTGACATCTACTGATGATGTGACAAGCACTTTGACACAACCACAGAAACTCTGGACTACAGCCACAAGGATAGACTCCACTCTGAAGCTACTCAGCTCAGAGATCAACTAACACCAGGAACATTCTTCATCAGATGCTCTCACTCACCTACAGTACCTTGACAATAAGTCAGGCCATACATGAAGAAACTCTTGACATTTTACACATTCCTCCAAGCTGGCCTTTTTTATTTTTTTGCTGTGGGGTCCGACTCAGCATCGCTGAGAAATAACTGAAAGACAGACTGCTTAACTCAGTGTGCGTAGAGTGTATATGAACATGTCGAAGTGAGGTGAATTTTAATGACAAACCTGTTGCTTGCTGTGACATTGGTGTAACTGTTAACTTTTTCTTATTTTTTGTCTGTTGCCAGGGAAACCTATTGTACAGCCCTCCTACCTGTCTTGGAGTTATTTCTGCTGGAGTACTCAATCAAGTTTGACTTTTTTGTTGACTTTTTTACATCTTCGATTTGCACAAACAAAGAATCATTTTATTTTGTGTCCATTTTTTTATTTATTACTAATTGTATTTTGGTCAAAACTAAGTGGTGATCAAACAAATGTTCATTGCCAATAAAAACATACTGTCAGTGAACTAGCTGTTGAAACGACTCTTTATTTCACAGATTGCTTCACTTCAGAGCTCTAGTATGAAGAGTTCATTCATCATACTCAACTATAAGCTATAACATCTGATATGACTATCATGGGTCTCGGGTGTGTGAATTTTAACTGACTAGTCCGGAAGGGGCCCGTACAGATCCGAACGCGACTTCTGCAGTAGAGAGAGAAAGAAAGTGTATAATTGATACTGCTGCTCTTGCTTTTCACGAGAGAGTGGCGCGTGTAGCTTGTTGGCCAATCATAAGTCACCAAAGTGGCAATAGGCTACAGTCATAGAGCCTCACTCAGTGTGTGGAAAAAGTTAGGAGATATCTAAATCAATGGAAGATGGAATTAAAGGTTAAAGGAGAAGGACCAAGAGCCAACAGGTAGGCAGGCTGCTACTTATTAATATTCGGAATAGAGTTGTTGTTATTTGTGACTGTGGAATGAGGAACCGCCTGCACTGCAGCCTCAGTTAGCCTAGCTAGCTAACGTTAGCTAGTTTAAAGGGGAACGGAAACGCCAGGATTTAGAACGCCAGCTAACTGGAACTGTAAGTCGCCATATTGGCATTGTTGCGTCACTGGCAGGAGAGATAATTTTGGAACTCCCCCAAAATGGCTGAATTTACCGAGTAGCTCCGAGTCTGGCAATGAGTTTATTACAGATAATGAAATAATGTTAGTTAGGGAGCCAATACACTTGCTGGAGCCGAACATTGCCCCAGATCAAATAGTTTGTTCTCATACAGTGGGGAGAACAAGTATTTGATACACTGCCGATTTTGCAGGTTTTCCCACTTACAAAGCATGTAGAAGTCTGTAATTTTTATCATAGGTACTCTTCAACTGTGAGTGACGGAATCTAAAACAAAAATCCAGAAAATCACATTGTATGATTTTTAAGTAATTAATTTGCATTTTATTGCATGACATAAGTATTTGATACATCAGAAAAGCAGAACTTAATATTTGGTACTGAAACCTTTGTTTGCAATTACAGAGATCATACGTTTCCTGTAGTTCTTGACCAGGTTTGCACACACTGCAGCAGGGATTTTGGCCCACTCCTCCATCCAGATCCTTCAGGTTTCTGGGCTGTCGCTGGGCAATACGGACTTTCAGCTCCCTCCAAAGATTTTCTATTGGGTTCAGGTCTGGAGACTGGCCAGGCCACTCCAGGACCTTGAGATGCTTCTTACGGAGCCACTCCTTAGTTGCCCTGGCTGTGTGTTTTGGGTCGTTGTCATGCTGGAAGACCCAGCCACAACCCATCTTCAATGCTCTTACTGAGGGAAGGAGGTTGTTGGCCAAGATCTCGCGATACATGGCCCCATCCATCCTCCCCTCAATACGGTGCAGTCGTCCTGTCCCCTTTGCAGAAAAGCATCCCCAAAGAATGATGTTTCCACCTCCATGCTTCACGGTTGGGATGGTGTTCTTGGGGTTGTACTCATCCTTCTTCTTCCTCCAAACACGGCGAGTGGAGTTTAGACCAAAAAGCTCTATTTTTGTCTCATCAGACCACATGACCTTCTCCCATTCCTCCTCTGGATCATCCAGATGGTCATTGGCAAACTTCAGACGGGCCTGGACATGCGCTGGCTTGAGCAGGGGGAGCTTGCGTGCGCTGCAGGATTTTAATCCATGACGGCGTAGTGTGTTACTAATGGTTTTCTTTGAGACTGTGGTCCCAGCTCTCTTCAGGTCATTGACCAGGTCCTGCCGTGTAGTTCTGGGCTGATCCCTGATGCCCCACGAGGTGAGATCTTGCATGGTGCCCCAGACCGAGGGAGATTGACCGTCATCTTGAACTTCTTTCATTTTCTAATAATTGCGCCAACAGTTGTTGCCTTCTCACCAAGCTGCTTGCCTATTGTCCTGTAGCCCATCCCAGCCTTGTGCAGGTCCACAATTTTATCCCTGATGTCCTAACACAGCTCTCTGGTCTTGGCCATTGTGGAGAGGTTGGAGTCTGTTTCATTGAGTGTGTGGACAGGTGTCTTTTATACAGGTAACGAGTTCAAACAGGTGCAGTTAATACAGGTAATGAGTGGAGAACAGGAGGGCTTCTTAAAGAAAAACTAACAGGTCTGTGAGAGCCGGAATTCTTACTAGTTGGTAGGTGATCAAATACTTATGTCATGCAATAAAATGCAAATTAATTATTTAAAAATCATACAATGTGATTTTCTGGATATTTGTTTTTGATTCTGTCTCTCACAGTTGAAGTGTACCTATGATAAAAATTACAGACCTCTACATGCTTTGTAAGTAGGAAAACCTGCAAAATCGGCAGTGTATCAAATACTTGTTCTCCCCACTGTAGCAGTAACACAGAAGTGCCCCCTGAAACCCCTCAGCTAAAGGGTCGGCGTAGACTAACACAAACTGATGTGAGTGGGGATGCTGCCAGATAATGCCTAGAGTATGAGTGTGTGTGTTGTAGAGAGTTTGAGGCGATACAGCACACAATGGTGGCTGTATTACACCCAGTCAGAGGTTCCTGTCAATCTGTCTGGATGGTGATGTATTTATTGGACGTGTCACTAATCCTTATGAAGGACTTCTTGGCAGAATAAATTACTCAACAGTCTGTATGCTAGTTAAATAATTTGTGAAATGTTTCTTGATTATAAATTGTTTAAGGTTAATATCAGTAGTGGGTAGGTGCTCTGTATATATAATCAGTATCCTATAACGTTGTTTATGACCAGTGCTGTTTGGCGCGATTCTAACACATTTACCTTTTGATTAGACGACCGGAGTTCGAATCGCAGACAGCATCATGATTCATGGAATCTCATTCTAACCAATAATGGGGCGTGCTCATTATAAATACATAGTGATTTCGTTTTGGTATCAGACCAACTTTTCTTATGATTTTGTTTGCAAAGTATACAGGCTGGCAGTTTATCACCAGTTCACCCTATGGGAACAAGGGAGAATTGGACGATGTGTACGGCGTCTCATCCCTGCCTGTGTCATTTCCTACATACAGTGTGGGAAAAAATTATTTGATCCCCTGCTGATTTAGTTTGTTTGCCCACTGACAAAGAAATGATCAGTCCATAATTTGAATGGTAGGTTTATTTGAACAGTGAGAGACAGAATAACAACAAACAACTCCAGAAAAACGCATGTCAAAAATGTTATAATGTCATAATGACTCTAGTAAAAATGAACGTCACCCAGTAAAATACTACTTGAGTAAAAGTGTAAAAGTATTTGGTTTTAAATATACTTAAGTAGTAAAAGTATAAATCATTTTGCATTCTTTATATTAAGTAAACCAGAATGCACCATTTTCTTGCTATTTTGTTACGGATAGCCAGGGGCACACTCCAACACTCAGACATAATTTACAAACAAAGAATTTGTGTTTAGTGAGTCCGTTAGATAAGAGGCAGTAGGGATGTTCTCTTGAGAAGTGCGTGAATTGGACCACGCATTCAAAATGTAACGAGTACTTTTGGGTGTCAGGGAAAATGTATGGAGTAAAAAGTACATAATTTTCTTTAGGAATATAAATAGTAAAGTACAGATATCCCAAAAAACTACATAAGTAGTACTTTAACACCACTGACTATTTTATTTATTTAATTAGGCAAGTTAGTAAAGAACAAATTCTTATTTACAATGACGGTCTACACCGGCCAAACTCGGAAGACACTGGGCCAATTGTGCTCTACCCTATGGGACTCCCAATCACGGTCGGTTGTGATACAGTCTGGATTTGAACCACGTTGTCTGTAGTGTCGCCTCTAACACTGAGATGCAGTGTCTTAGACCACTGCGCCACTTGAAAATCTTATTACATCGTGATTGAATTTCAGCTTTGATATAATCCTCAAACTTTTATTAAATTTGTCGGTAGGGATTAAATTGATCCAACACCGGCTCGCCAGATAATTGGCAACTGTTCAGGCTCACCATCTCCTTCACCTGGCTCTTCTGTAGGTCTGAGACAGACCCACATACACAAATGTTTGACTTTTTATGACAGTCACAGGAATGTTGGATCCCCAATCTGCTCCATTAAATGGACCTTTATCCTGTATCTCTCTTGGTCACTGTGTCTCTTACCGTTTCCGAGGACACACAGAGCCAGGGGGACGATGGCGGCTCAAAATGACTGGACCGAGCAAATGGAATGGCATCAAACACATGGAAACCATGTTTTTTTGTATTTGATACCATTCCGCTCCAGCCATTACCACAAGCCCATCCTCCCCAATTAAGGTGCCACAAACCTCCTGTGACAGGGAAGTGTTAATAAGCCAACCTTCAGTACACTGGTCTATACATCGTTTGTACTTCCGGTTTTTATTATCAATACTGATGAAATTTGCACGTGACAAACATTTGCCTAACTGAACCACAGACAGAACGACAAACACTTTCAGCTGATTGTGAGAAAATGTGCTTCGGTCGACTACGTTTGTTTATATTTGGCTATTGTTTAAATATTGTGCATCTTGTGCGTTAAAAGATTGAAAATACAAGCGACAAACCCAACTGGCGCCGCAACAAGTCAGGTAAACAACACTTTCCTGTGCATACCCAACAGCACGTACAACCGTTAAAGTAACTGTAAATATCATTTTATTTAGCATTCTGGCTTGTAGAGACTATTGAGTCTTTTTTATGGTGACTTCGGTCTCACTGGAAATCCATGGAGTAACCATGGTAACAGTCTGACGATTAGGCAGAGATGTTACAATACATTTCTGGTCAGGTTACATGAAGAAACCTTTTTCCAAATGACACTTCTACTCCGTGTGGCTGACACAGACACCACAACACAAGGGAACAATAACCTGTTAAAAGGTGGATTCATATCCATGCAATCTGGGTCTGTCAGTCTCTCCGCTCATACCTCTTCCAGTGCCCCTGGCGACAGCCTGTGGCCCGCCACGTTGATGACATCATCGGAGCGAGACATGATGTACAGGAAACCCGTCTCGTCCACGTAGCCTGCTTCTAAGGTAAAAGAGCTGGACTTCAGATAAAAATCACTTGAGTGTTTTAGTTCTGTTAGCTACACTGATCTTACAAAACATTAGGAACACCTTCCTAATATTGAGTTGCCTTCAGAACAACCTCAATTCGTCGGGGCATGGACTCTACAAGGTGTCGATAGCGTTCCACAGGGATGCTGGCCGATGTCGACTCCAATGTTTCCAACAGTTGTGTCAAGTTGGCTGGATGTCCTTTGGGTGGTGGACCATTCTTTTAGAATTTTTTTTCTCCCCAATTTCCTGATATCCAATTGGTAGTTACAGTCTTGTCCCATCGCTGCAACTCCCGTACCGGAGAGGCGAAGGTCGAGAGTCGTGCGCCCTTCGAAACACAACCCCTCCAAGCCGCACTGCTTCTTGACAAAAATGCACGCTTAACCGGTAGCCAGCCGCACCAATGTGTCGGAGGAAACACCGTACACCTGGCGACCATGTCAGCGTGCATACGCCCGGCTCGCCACAGGAGTCGCAAGTGCGCGATGGGACAAGGACACCCCGGCCTGCCTAACCCTCCCCTAACCCGGACGACGCTCGGCCAATTGTGCATCACCTCACAGGTCTTACGGTCGTGGCCGGCTGCGATCATTCGTGATTCACATAGGAAACCAGCAGCGTTGCAGTTCTTGACACGCCTGGCACCTACTACCATACCCCGTTTAAAGGCACTTAAATCTTTTGACTTGACCAATCACCCTCTGAATGGCACACTCACAATCCATGTCTCAAGGCTTAAAAATCCTTCTTTAACCTGTCTCCTCCCCTTCATCTACACTAACTGAAGTGGATTTTAACCAGTGACATCAATAAGGGATCATATCTTTCACCTGGATTCACCTGGTCAGTCTATGTAATGGAATGAGTTCCTAATGTTTTGTGCACTCGGTGTATAATCATACAGTACATTTGAACCACTAGATGGCAGCACTGGCCAGCAGAAAATATCAATCCACGTACCATGTAGGTGATCTCTCTACAATGAGATCACCTACAGGGAACTTGGTGAAGTAGAGCTCCTTAAAAAGCTCCTGTTTCTGCCACAGAGATAAGGCTGCTCCTGGTGGTAGTGGCAGTCTGGAGGAGAGGAGAGACTGTGTGTGTGTGTGAGAGAGAGAGACTAGTGTCTGACACACAGCAGCAATGAGAGGTGACACTGTGGGACAGCTGGATCCCCAAGCCAATCACAGGGAGGACTATTGCAGTGGCACAAGTGAAGAAAGAGCCATACTCTGTGACGCACCAAATAACATCCAACTAGAACTAATAACAAACGCTACAAAACAACAGTTCCCTTATAATCATAATGTCAGAGGAGGTCTAGGGTTGCCTTCTTTTACCCATGAACCCATGGGTTTAGCAAGTGTCTAAATGAGAAAGATTAGTCTGTAATGTTTCTAAAAGAGTCGGAGGGGCTGTGGTCGTGGATACTATAACATTACACCTTAGTGGATTCAGACATGGTGCCCAGTGTCTGCTGGGCCTGACCTGACCCGCCGTGTGAACGCACACACAGGTAAAGGGTGACTGAGTATCTGAGCCTTTGTTTACCCAGGGTCACTCTCGATCACCCCCCAAATGTTCTTGAGAGGGTCAACCAAGTTCAAGCCCTGTCTGCGTCACACCAGTTTACAAAGCAGCATGTTTGTGTACTGTAGTTGCATCAAGAACAAATAACCTTTGAACAAAGTTGGAATAGGTGGAACAAGGCTGTACTGTTTGTGACTGCCGCCAGATCTAGGGTACCTCTGATATTGCTCTAGTCCGGAGAGGAGATGAATAAACCAAGACCTAATAATGTTCCATGGTTCAACCACCTGCATTTATATCCTAATGAGGCTGTTACCCTTTTTAAATGCACTTCCACACACACACACACACACACACACACACACACACACACAGAGAGAGACACAAATCAAATTAAATTAGGGCGCTAATGCTTTTTCTTCGCGCATGAGATCCTCGGCACCCAAAGGCAGTAGCAATGCCTAAGGTTCTTTTACACAATGCGCTATGAAAAAATAAAAAGTCTGGGGTGGAGGACTTCTGACGCCTCCCACCATCTTGATTCTCCATTATGAATTCACCTCAGAGCTAAAGGTGTTAGTTCTTAAACAGAGAAAAGGGTGGTGGCTATTTGTTCTGTGATGAAAAGCTTAGGCTGAATCCATTGTAATCCACCTTGTTGGTGCAAAAAAACAAATGAGGTGGCGAATGGAAGATGGGAGGGATTTCACAGATAAGAGCACAATGGCGAGGAAGGACTGATGTGCCCACGACCGTGACCCGGCTCGCACAATCAGCTCCCAACACACACACTTCTCTCTCTTTCTCTCTCAGGTCCTTCTGAGGGCCCTGGGTGATGTAAAAATGTTTTTAAAGTCAATTATTTCCATAACACAATTCCACCCTCTTATTTGAAAAGACAGTAAACAGGACTTATTTTTACTGTGCTCAAGTTTCTTAAAGTGTGTGTGTGTGTGTGTCCTCCTTCCTGATGCAGAGACAGGAAGATTTGCTACTCCAGGTGACAGTATGCCAGAGGTGTGACCATGACGGCTGGCTTACCTCGCCACAATATTTCCTGGGGTCCTTGGCGTCACCTGCATGTCATCGGCGATCACTGTGACTGAAGAAGAGAGAGGTGGATAGAAATCAGATTTATAAGGCTTATATTTCACCAGTGGGCAAGGTGGGATGTCAAAATGTGGGTTGCGCTGAAGTTCAACCATTGTATTGAGGGTGTGTGTTTTTTCTTTTCCTAAGCCAATATGCCTGGACTCCTCTCAAAATGTGCCCATATTAAAACATGTACAGTGTGACATTAATACCTCTTTGTACTTGACAACTACATGTAACTGATTACAGTTGCAGAGCCTGAAAACAGTGTCTCTCTGCATACAGGTAAAAATGTTTCCAGAGGCGTCATGCCCAAAGGGGGCACAGAGGCACGTGCCCCTTCAAATTTGTCCTGTTTGAAAAATATTATACATATTTTGGTTTTTGTAAGTGTGTTGTTATTTTTGTTTCTCTGTGATACTGCTGGCCACCTAGAAATGTTATGAAGTTGGCTTTAGCTAGCCCAAATAGGTTCTCAATTTTCCAACCTCATAACTAGGTATTAAATAAGCCATTTCAGGCTAGCTCGTCTATCTATCTACACTACATGACCAAGTATGTGGACACCTGCTCATCGAACAGTTGGCACTATGCATTCGGGCAGGTAGAGTTCTCCTGGCATCCGGCAAACCCAGATTCGTCATTCGGACTGCCAGATGGTGAAGTGTGATTTATCACTCCAGAGAAGGCGTTTCCACTGCTCCAGAGTCCAATGGCGGCGGGTTTTACACCACTCCAGCCGATGTTTGGCATTGCGCATGATGATCTTAGGCTTGTGTTCGGCTGCTCGGCCATGGAAACCTGTTTCATGAAGCTCCCAACGAACAGTTATTTTGCTGACGTTGCTTCCAGAGGCAGTTTGGAACTCGGTAGTGAGTGTTTCAACCGAGGACCGACGCTTCAGCACTAGGATGTCTTGTTCTGTGAGATTGTGGGGCCTACTACTTTGCGGCTGAGCCGATGTTGCTCCTAGACGTTTCCACTTCACAATAACAGAACTTGCAGCTCTAACAGGGCAGAAATTTGATGAATTTACTTGTTGGATAGGTGGCATCCAATGACGGTGCCACGTTGAAAGTCATTGAGCTCTTCAGTAAGGCCATTCTACTGCCAATGTTTGTCTATGGAGATTGCATGGCGGTGTGCTCGATTTTATACACCTGGCAGCAACGAGTGTGGCTGAAATACCGAATTCACAAATTTGAAAGGATGTCCACATACTTTTGTGTATATATAGTGTACCTTAGCTGGTATGCCTGCTGGCAAGGTTGGTAGACTTTAGAAAAGCAAGCTATTACTAAATGTACTGAATAAGGTTCACATTCAATCACTTACCCAGATTTTAGAACCACCAGTCAGGAGGATACAGATAGCTCGAGGTTTTTCTGCTTAGATATGCAGAAAGAAATATATTTTTTTACATAAAATGAAGCATAATAAGTATGCCTCTGGATTGCAGGAAAAAATATTTTCCAAGTGTCTGAAAAATTAAAAATTCTCCAACTTCCGGACGGGGGGGCCTAGCCCCCTTCAGGACCACGCCTCAGTCATTCTCACGTACTTTGTGCCCCCTCAGACTTTTGGGGTGCATGACGCCCCTGTATAGTTCTGCTCTAATGAAGGAGACCGGTTAGTTCTCACGATTGTATCCTGGAACGGGTTTGCCAGCCTGACCAGCAGGGGGAGACTGAGTTTCCCAGACCATTACAGGAGATTGTGATGGCTGAGCTGCTCTCTGATGAAAGGAGAGGGGGCAAAGGTCATACAGATCATCAACACTTTTACTGGACTATTACAGTGGCACAAAGAGAAGAAAGAAGAGACGTACTCTGTGATGCAACAAATAACATCCAACACACATAGAAACATATGCACAGATGCGTGCGAGTTTTCCTCCTCAAAGATCATTGTAGCGTCACAATCTCAACTTTTTGAATTTGCAAAAGGGAACAAATGATTCATACTTTTGAGGGGAACACATGTCAGTTTGACACAGGACTAGAAATAAAAAGGCCTGTGATTGGTGGGCATGTCATCAAAGCTTTTGTTGAGCCCTGTGTTCTTCCTGTGAGCAGAGTTAACCTACATTACCAGAACTATGACAGCTCCTATGGGCTATCTGAATCACACAACCAACCTCCACTCTACACAGCTGCTCCACTTTACACTGAGATATCTCTCTGTCTATTCTGTCCCCAGTCACATGTTTCTTCCTCTATCCTCATCATCGTATCCTGTTGTCATGGAGATAAGAGAGCACTCTAACCTACTTCACTTTCTCAGCAAGCTTTTTGGACTAAGCTTCTATCCATTTTATAAGGTATTCTTTGCTTGGAGGGGGGATTTTGACTGTGATGGAGACGTCCCAGATCAATGGAGGGAGAGAACCAAGGCACTGCCCTCTGAACTGGAGATGTTCCGCACCTCTCAGGGTTCATTAAAATCATCAGCAGGTTAATCACTCCCTGTAGACTTCAAAGCCCTTCTACCGGCGGCCAACACTGAGGTCTCCCCCAATAGGAAACACAGAAGGGTGATATATGTCTGCCCTAGTCCCACCTACCTGGTCAAAAGTCAAGGCCTATCAGCCGGTGGCCTCAGTCACCTCAGTAACCAATGAATTCAAGCCAGACACTTTTCTGCTTCCTCCTCAGGTGTGATATAGTCTCTTCCTGAAGGCAGGGAGATAACACGGTGTACCGTATGTTTACGACACTGTTATATATATATGTGGGTAGAGATCAATAAACCCGTGCAGAGTAGCTGTGTGTGTAGCTCAGCCCACATATGGATCAGTGCAGAAACGGCAGATTCGAGCAACACATGTAGACCGTGACAGGCCTCTCTAAACGGAAGCATGTGAGGATAACACAATAAACCCACTGAGCTGTGGCAGCAGTGTGTGTTTAAATCACGCTGTTAGAAGCAGTCGTTGTAATTGCAGTGCAGATTTCAGCAAGCAATTAAAGCCGGAACAGAGATGAGTAGAGACAACCGATATAATGGCCTAACGTAGTTGCACTCGCAGATTAAACACTTAGAAGGAAAACAGTGCACAGGGCTTGATTGTCTGTTAGTGGATACTAGAGCACCGAGAATAAAACACCTTGTAACATTTTTGTGTTTTTGAAGGCTACCTGCACCACTACCCAATTCCATGGAACAAGTATAGATCTTTTTTTTTTTTTTATTGTTAACCGATCTTTGGTCTTTGTTTCAGTTTCAGATACTTACATTTTGTCCCTAGTTCTTCCTGATGTTTAAAGGGGAAGCAGTAGCCTAGAGGTGAGAGGAGGACCAGTGGATGGAAGGTTTCTGGTTCAAGCCCTGTGCCGGGCTGTGTATGATCCCATGTACCATCGTCTTGTTGTGTCTTTGAGCAAGGCACTTAATCCCAATCGAGGGGCGCTGCACTGCTGCTAACCCTATGCCTCTCAACATGGCTGTGTTAGAGGTCTTCACAGGTCCACCCGAGTACACCAGACCCGACCTAGGACCTGAACGGTCCGTTTGGGTCTGATTGTTCTAAGGGAGTGGGAGTGTTGGGAAAGACTGAAGCCACATTGCCTAGTACTTGAAATTCAGAGTTGTTTTTATTATTTACAAGGAAAGCCTGTTAATAATAATAATAATAATAATAATAATAGTAATACATTGGATTTGTATAGCGCTTCGCATCTGCAGAGACAGATCTCGGAGCGCTTCACAAGTAAAAGACTATGGTAAAAGAAGATATATAATATAAATAATACATTAATTAAAAGGGGGATTTAAAACAAGGGTGGGCCGTTTATAAAGAAAGCCTGCCAATAATAAAGGGTTTTAACCTCGATGGAAGGGGCCGTTCTAAGTACGGGAGGGAGTTCCAGAGGCGTGGGGAAAAAGAGCAGAAGGCTCGGTCTCCCGCCGTCCGGAGATGTGTAGGGGAGATGTTGAGCAGGGAATGGCCAGAGCGGAGGGAGCGTGAGGGTCTGTAGGTGATGATGAGGTCACTGAGGTAACTGGGGCTTTGGCCATTTAAGGCTTTGTAGGTCAGGAGGAGGACTTTGAAGTGGATCCTATAGTGAACTGGGAGCCAGTGGAGTTGGGCGAGTATGGGGGTTATGTCGGCTGACTTTTTTGAACCGGTGAGGACTCTGGCGGTGCTGCTCTGCCGGAGAGAAGGGCATTTCCATAATCAATTCGGGAAAAGATTAGTGCATTGACGAGTTTTCAACCAGATGGCGTCATCTTTTGAAAGTGATGGATTCAGTCTGGCTATATTTTTTTAGGTGAATAAAGGAAATCTTGCAGATGTGTTTGATATGGGTTTGGAATGAGAGTGTGGAATCGAACTTAACACCAAGGTTGGTGACAACAGAGGAGGGGGGAATGAGTTGGCCATTGAGGGAAGGACCAATGCTAACAGTGTTGGCGAATTGTTTGGCGGTGCCGATCATGATTGCCTCTGTCTTGCTGCTGTTGAGCTGGAGGAAGTTTCTGTTCATCCAGGAGCGGATGTCCTCCAGGCAGGTGTTGAGGGTGGAGGTTGTGTTGGTGGGATTGGGTTTGTTTTAATGTAGACCTGGGTGTCGTCAGCATAGCAGTGGAAGTTGATGATACGTCCAAGTGGGAGTAAGTAGATTAAAAACAGGATGTCATCGGACATGGACCCCCCCCAGTGACACGTGATATCTCCGGTTGGTGAGGTATGAGGTGAACCGCTTCAAGGTGGTGGAGGAGGATGTTGTGGTCTACGGTGTCGAATGCCTCACTCAGATCGAGTAAGACCAGGATGCTGGGTGATCTAGAGTTGGCTGCCATCAACAGGTTGTTGACAACCTTTTATCAGGGCCGTTTCCGTGCAGTGTGCATGCCGGGCTTCATAAAGTTGATATTCTGAAAGGTGTGACTGGAGCTGTGAGGCTATGACTTTCTCTAGAACTTTGGTGAGGAACGGGAGGTTGGAAATTGGTCTGTAGTTGGACAGGAGTTCTCGGTCCAGATTTGGTTTCTTTAAGAGTTGGGTGACAGCTGCTGTTTTAAAATGGATGGGCACCTCTCCATTCTGAAGAGGTTGAGAATCCAGCGACAGTAGAGCGACAGAGGGTGGGAAGCTCAATTAAGCAAGGGAGGGGCGGGTAGGGAGTTAATCCAGGTGAACGCCAGCAGCCGTCCACGGAAAGTTTGGCATTAAAATCAGAATAATCCCGTCATAGTTAAAGTTTCAGGTCTCTCTAGAGATGTTTGATTGGGTTCAAGTCTGGGCTCTGGCTGGGCCGCTCAAGGACATTCAGAGACTTGTCCCAATGCCGCTCCTGTGTTTTCTTGGCTGTGTGCTTAGGGTTGTTGTCCTGTCGGAAGGTTAAACCTCCACCCCAGTCTGAGGTCCTGAGTGCTCTGGAGCAGGTTTTCATCAAGTATCTCACTGTACTTTGCTCTGTTCAACTTTCCCTTGATCCTGACTCGTCTCCCAGTCCCTGCCACTGTAAAATAACCCCACAGCATGGGTTAGTGCAAGGTTTCCTACAGATGTGATTCTTGGCATTCAGGCCAAAGAGTTCAATATTGGTTTCATCATCAGACCAGAGAATCTTGTTTCTCATGGTCATAGTCCTTTAAGTGTTTGGCAAACTCCATGCGGGCTGTCATAGATACTTTATTGATCCCCGAGGGGAAATGTCTTCGTCAAGCAGCTACGAAAAAACACAGGGCAGGTGCTAAATGCCAGAACGAATATACACAAAAGACAGATACACGATACATGATACATAGTGCGGCAGTATGAAAAAGTATAAAAAGTCTGTAGTGCAAAAAGCTATAAAAAGACATTGCATAGTGCCTTTTACTGAGGAGTGGCTTCTGTCTGGGCACTCTACCATAAAGGCCTGATTGGTGGAGTGCTGCAGAGATGGTTGTTCTTCTGGAAGGTTCTCCTATCTCCCAAGAGTAACTCTGGAGCTCCTTCAGAGTGACCATTGGGTTATTCCCCGATTTGCTCAATTTGGTCGGGCGGCCAGCTCTAGGAAGAGTCTTGGTGGTTCCAAACTTCCATTTTAGAATGATGGAGGCCACTGTGTTGCTGGGGACCTTCAATGCAGCTGAAACATTTTGGTACCCTTCCCCAGATCTGTGCCTCGACACAATCCTGTTTCGGAGCACTTCGGACAATTCCCTCGACCTCATGGCTTTATTTTTGCTCTGACATGCACTGTAAACTGTGGGACCTTATATACAACAGGTGTGTGCCTTTCCAAATCATGTCCAATCAATTGAATTTACCACAGATGGACTCTAATCAAGTTGTAGAAACCTCTCAAGGGTCATCAATGGAAACAGGATGCACCTGAGCTCAATTTCAAGTCTCATAGCAAAGGGTCTGAATACTTATGTAAATAAGGTTCTGTTTTTAATTTGTCATGAATTTCCAAAAACAAAAAAAACAAAAAACGTTTTTGCATTGTCATTATGGGGTATTGTGTGTAGATTGATGAAGAGACAATGTATTTAATCAATCAATTTTAGAATAAGGCTGTAATGTAACAAAATGTGAAAAAAGGAAATGGTCTGAATGTATTCCAAATGCACTGTATATATACTATGCAGTTATTTAATGTATTCCATTCTATTTTGGATCAGATAGTAGTTTAGTTTGAGTATATTGTCTGGTATGACACACAATTACATGTTTACTACTGTAATTACGTTGGTAACCAGTTTATAATAAAAATAAGGCACCTCAGGGGTTTGTGGTATATAGCCAACATTGTATCCATAAGAACAGCCCCTTAGCCGTGATATATTGGCCATATACCACACCCCCTTCAGTTCGTATTTTGCTGAAATGTAGAGTACATTTCTCAGGCCCTGGCTTGACAGGTGTCTAAGAGGAAAGTCCCATGCTTCCGTGCTTCTTCATCTGCACTGCTTGCCATTAGGGGTTTTAGGCTGTGTTTCTGTATAGCACTTTGTGACATTGGCTGATGTAAATAGGGCTTAATAAATACATTTGAAAATTGAAAGTTCCATGCTTCACCACTCTTACAGAACATTAGCATATATGTTTTAGAGCTTCAATAAGACCCTATAGAGTCCTGTCCAGACAGTCTGACAACCTCCCAGCCAGCAGTGAGCTGAGGAGCCAAACTGGGGCAGAGCTCTTCTTAATAAGCCCTTCTGGTTGGAGCAGCTGTACCTGGGAGGTGGGGGGGGGTGAGGGAGGGAGTGGAGGAAGAGAGAACCTTCATGGAGGTCATAAATAAAGTCCTCTACAGCTGCTGCTCAGTTCTGGATCATACAGGCATGTGACAGACATGCACAAACGTACTTATGTAGATGAACAGGTAGCGGAGTAGAAGTGGGAACTGCCATGACGCCTGCTTTAATAGCATCTACAACGCCTCTACCGCAAACCCACAGTGGAATGTTCATGCATACAAATTTGCTAATTACAAAAATGACCTCCGTAATAAAAAAAACACCAGCTTTACGGGCCTATGGAGTTTTTAAACAAGGCAGAGCTAGCGAACAGCTGACAGAAAACCACTCTCTTTGAGGAGCCAGTGACACCAGCAGCCTCTAGTAAGAGTCTAACACACACACACACACACACACACACACACACACACACACACACACACACACACACACACACACACACACACACACACACACACACACACACACACACACACAGTGTCTCAGAGGACAAGCTCTTAATGTGCCAGTCTGTGGGACGGGAGCCATATGGTAGTGACACGCTAGGTGTGACGCGTCACGCAAATCCACAGGTGTGCTCAGAAAACAAGGAAAGGTTGGACAAAGGAAGGGCTTGAATTTCTGAAAATAGATTGTGTATCTGGGTAGTAGGGTAAACAAATGATACATTAGGTATTTATGTTCTGCTGCAATCCTTTGAATGATCTGGTAATGGGATGTAGTCTCATAGCTATAGATTAGGGGACCCTGTACGTGTCCATTACACCATAGCTGTACGTTACTCATAGTAACATGACCATAGAGTGGGAGGAGATGCTGTACTACCACTGACCAACCCCTGTTGGGAGGTGAAACGTGTTAACAAACTTCAAGTCCAATACCCTGCAGTTCCTTGAGGTTGCGTCCACTTGAAATGCAGTGAACAGTCACGTCGCCATCCATAATATTTATTGATTTAATTTTTTATTTAAAATAATAAGCGCTAAGCTGTGTATAGTTAAGGTATCCTCTTAAGCTCCTGACTCTCTGGGGCATAATTGTGTTGGACTTGAGTGCCAAGTACAAAGCTACTGGTTTTCATGTTGGTGAGGAGGCTGTATGAACACACACAGAGCCACTTCACATGGTGGCATTGACCCACAGACAGGGCTGGCTGGCTACTCTCTAGTGCAGAATCAGATCCAGAAAGAAGCACTGTAGTTGTAAAGGAAAGTCATTATTTCTAAACCTAATTTGCTGCAAAACATGGGATTCTGTAACTAATTTCACTTTAATTTACAACCTTAAAGGTTTATTTAATTACAATTCATTATGCGCCCATTTGCATAATATCACAGTCTAGTACTTAATTGTTCCGACTCTATTCATCATCTCTGTGCGATGATTTACCAAATGTCTCTTCCTATCAGAGAATAGATGTGTTGTGTGCTGCTCCTAGACATATTTCCCCACAAATGTTACAATGAACCTGAACCTTTGTACTGAGATGGAGAGCTTTAAAGGAAAGAGCCATTAGTGGGTCATGTCCCTTGGGCTGGAGCTTGGGCTAGTGGGGCTGGGCACCTCCTGCCCTCCCTGCATCTCTAATCACTGCCTCCCATCAGCCACTTCACTCTGGTGAGCCAAACCCTGCCAACTGGAAATATTATGGTTGCCCCGGCAACGCAGATGACATCAGCAACCTTCATCATCAGCTGTCCTTCCAACCCCAGGCACTTGGGTCTTAAAATAGCGACACAGATTATTATCAGGCTTCAAAATAGCAGCCATTTTGTCTGTTTTCTTGCTGGATACACAGGGGAAAATGAGCCGGTATTCAGACAGATTTGGATAAAGGGGTGGGGGTCAGAGAATGCTGTGGGTGTCTGACTGAAGTGGATAGATGTGACTGTCTGTTATGTAACAGACATGGAGACAGAGTGGATACTCTTGATAAGGGAGATAGAGAGAGAGAGAAAGACAAATTGGTCAATCAGTCAAACTGCCTGTCAGCTTGTTTACATGTCCATTAGGGAACATGAAATCTGCTGTTCATATAAGATCCCTGGCAAGTTAGACACATTTAGCTGAGACTAATCAGAGGCATCATTTATTAGAAGAGTTTGAAGCAAGCTGTTGATGTGCCATGACATTTTCATCGAACAGAATGAAGCAGGACGTATTTCTCATATCGCTCTTCAGTAGACTTGACACTCCTGCAGTGAACGATGTGAAAGAATACCGTTCACAATACCTGCCCCTTTGCAAAAACTAATTTGCACTTCTTTTGAAGGAGGAAAAGAACACTTCCATCCATGACTATACAGAAACCTCTCTACTTTACTCATATCGACTCATATCATAACAAACAACAAGGCCTCCTACAGTAGTTCCACTGTGAGTTCCTACTTTTTGAAACCCAAGGCCCACAGTAGATGTGAGGAGTTCCCTGGACGGTCAAGGCGAGGCAGAGACACTGCTCTTGGCCCTCTGTGATGATACAGTTTGCCACACATCAGTGGTACACAACTACACTAGGTTTGCTCCAGGGTAGAGAGAAGCCCAGGAAATGGCCAGGGACTGCTAACTTTTCAAGATGTGATACAAGCAGCCAGCCTTTACAGAGCATGAACGCTTTGAATAATATTTCACTCTGATTCTAGATCAGTGATCGGACAGGCAGCCTCTTCCATTCAGGTCATCTTCCACCACCTCAATACTGACTCTAGATCAGTGGTCAGACCACAGAATTATATCTTTATTTAATAGGATCTCTATGGGTCAGACAGCCTCTCTGCAGTCTCTTCTAATTCAGATTACCACACGCCGCCTGCCCCCGTCTGCCTTTTAAAATCTGAGCCTCCATTCCTGCTGATTTTAATGCCATCGATTTCAGCTTTCCTTTGCTGAATATTACATTAAAAAGAGATTACAGGGCGTGTTGTGGAATGATTTGAGAAAATCCAAGAGTAATTGATTTTGTTCAATTTGTATTCTTTTTGCAGGGAGCTACTAAATCAGCCTGGTTAGGTTCAGCAGTAAAGCCCCGGGATGGAGATTTGCATCTGAAGGACAAATCTTTATATACATCTTACATTCTTTATTCAACAAACAACCTTTGATGGAATGCATTCCAAAGTAGTTGTACTTTTTTCAAAATGTTCTTTTGATTTTACGAGAATGTCTTGAACTTAGATCCGTGAGAACCCACCCAAAACCTTTCAAAAGTAATATTTTTGGAATAATAATGTTTGGAATGATACCAATAACTTTGTTGTTTATTGAATAGTGTGTTTTTTCAGCGATCTTGGGATTACTGCAAGAACATTATGCATTAAACGTACAATCCTCTCCCGAACTCTAGCCTGCATGCCAATTTCAACCTGCACCACAGTTGTGGTTTAACAGAGTGCTGAAATCCTTAGATGACTTGTGACTTAATCCAGTACAGGAGCGAGAAATCAGAAACTCACTGCCACCCGCCTGTCAGGTTCTTCCACAGGACTTAATTATGCATGCCTTCTCCCAGAGTCAAAATCACTGCAGAGGTGTCATTTCCAGCTGCCAATATAAAGGACATGTTTTAGCCCAAAGTTTGGGGCCCATTCCCAAACCTCTGACAGAAATGCAGATGCTCTAGAAGCCTTGTGTGACTGTGGAGAACAGAACATGCCTGCAGCTCCCTCATCTCTCACAATAACACCGACTGCTCACATGTATTATGGTCCCTTCAACTTTTGAGTGTCTGTGTCCTGTCTATTCTGTCTCTCACTCACACATACACAGAAGTAGGCAGGTACACACACACACAAACACACAGAGCCTAGGATGAGAGGAGACTTTTGTTATTGTCAGGGACAGACTCCTCTACACTCCAGTGAACAGGTTGAGAACTACAGGGCTTTATTCCCAGTAGCGGCTTTAAGCTTAGTGACACCACCAATCACACAGCCTGCAGTGGATGAAGCTCCCTGGTCTGGACTGCACTAGCAGCACAGAGAGACGCTGGGAAGGTGCCAGGGTTATTGTTCAAATCCTAATCAGCAGTCTGAGGTTTGACTGAACTTCAGCAAACCATAGGCAGACAGTGTGAAGAAATCCTATCACACCCCTCAGGGCTAGGACTGACAGAGAGAGCCCCAAGGATATGTTCTGAGAATCAGCCTGTCGTCTCTGATAAACCCCACGTCAACAGCAGAACCATGGAGAAGAACCACCTCCTAGGAGAGTTAAAGAGACTGAAAGGAACTGGGCGCTGACACAGACACACACCCACACACAAAGAGATTGGATGAGCTAGACACAAAGGACAAGCTGGGGAAGGAAGGAGTCGGTGCATGGATTTTCCAGACTGATAAATGTTTCATAAACCCCTGTCCTCTGTGCCCTGTGCCGGACAGGCTCTGAGACACTCCTGCAGACAGGAAGAGGAGACACTCATCTGTACTGTGTGTGAGATGTGTGTTTTTGCATTTGTGTATGTGTGCCTGTGTGGCTTCTGGCCGTTCAGATCACACTGCACCAGCCAACCAGTAGGAGGCAGTCTTTGATCTATCTGCTCGCCGTGTGTGTGTGTGTGTGTGTGTGTGTGTGTGTGGGCCACACGCTGGGATGTCGATCCCCCTTGGCCCCTCAGAGCAGATTTACACCTCTGCCAAAAAGCCTTACATAATAATGCCTGTGTGGCGAGCCTGCTAAAACTGCACTCATGACTGATCAGTGAAATATGAGGAGAGGGGAGCCAAAGAGAAGGGTCAATCCCATTGCAACTCTGTTAGCTCTAGTGGAATTAACCGAGGTTCAATTGATCAATAGGATTTCCTCTGTTTTTCCAGTTCAACAGCTGCATTTAAATTCATTTTCGTAATCGACTGGAATTGAAACGGAATTGACCTTAACTCTGTGGCAAAGCACCATCGATTTCAGGTAAAAACTATGCCTTCCTACAGGCTTCCGTATACACTGAGTAAACAAAACTTTAAGAACACCTGCTCAATCCATGACATAAACTGGCCAGGTGAATCCAGGTGAAAGCTATAATCCCTTTTTGTTGTCACTTGTTAAATCCACTTCAATCGGGAGGGACAGGTTAAAGAAGGATTTTTAAGCCTTGAGACAATTGAGACATGGATTGTTTATGTATGCCATTCAGAGGGTGAATGGGCAAGACAAAATATTTAAGTGCCATTGAACGGGGTATGGTAGTAGATGCCAGGCACACTGGTTTGTGTCAAGACTGGCAAAGCTGCTGTTTTTTTCCAGGCTCAACAGTTTCCAGTGTGTATCAAGAATGGTCCATCACCTAAAGGACATCCAGCCAACTGTGGGAAGCATTGGAGACAGCATGGTCCAGCATCCCTGTGGAACGTTTTCGACACCTTGTAGAGTCCATGCCCTGAATAATTGAGGCTGTTCTGAGGGCAAAAGGGAGTGCAACTAGTGCTGTTATGGTGACCGTATTACCAACACAGGCGGTCACAAGTCATGACGGAAGTCAAATTCCATGTGACCGTTTAGTCACGGTAACTAGGCTTCTCCAAGCTCTGATGCTGCTGATGGTCATTAGTGGTCTACCAAACGTGCTAACGGCCTGGTACTCAGCACTCTATTGTCCCTCTAATCAGTCTGACATCAATGCAAATGTATCGATTAATCGAATCAAACGCTTCATGAGAGCCCATGAGCTCATGTCGTGCAACATTTCTATGGCTATGTAGGCCTCAACTAAAAAGAGGAGGATCATATCAGCTTTTATAGGCTAGGCCTACTATATTTCAACTCAACTTTCCTAATATTAAGCATATTGCTTGTCTTTACAACAGGCTGGCATGAAAATTAACCACAGGAAAATCGTCCTCCATTCTCTATTTAACTGCATAGATGTATTTTGTTTTTTTTATGCTAGTGGTTGTATTAATTTGGGATCTATCGCATCCCACAACTGTCCCAGACTATGTTTGGAATATTTATTTCTCACACAGAATAGAATAGGTCAACGTTTGTACTATGGGGGATAGTAGATTGACATAGGCTAGTGCTTTTGCTGTTATTTAGGCCTCATCTTGTTGGCTGACGAAAAGTAAATGTGGACAGTTCTTCCAATATCTTCAATATGCGCCTCAGAATTGGATAAGGACTTGCACAGTTGCATCCCTGATGTTACTGTCTTCACTTGTAGCCTGTGAGAAAGACCTGATCATGTAATAGTGAGCCATGTGAGTGAGAGGTGCTTCGGCACATAGCCGAGAGAGGGAATTATAATTATTATATTCAGCCCAAGGGCACAACAAAATACATTGATGTTTTTTAGGGGGCATTACAGTCAAACAAAGGAGATGCAGCCGTGAAATTTCGAGGCAGTATCAAGTGCTTGTCAAACTGAATGAGAGACTGATGAAGTGTGTACAGCCTGCACAAAAAACTAAGCAGAGATCATGCCTTTCATGCAACTTCTTTCAAGTCATCATTTGAGTCACATCGTGGAGCCTTTTAGTTGTATCACAACTAAAGCTACATAAATAGCGTTTGTGTTTGGCGCCGCCCTGAGTGGTCGCCTGTTAAGCAGCTCCCGTTTTTCGTGCATAAATTGTTGTTTTAGTTCGTTTTTTTAGTCTCTTTTCTTTAGTTTTATTTTGCTACAGTTGAACTATAATAGTTCAGGATTATGGATTTTATCGCAGCTGAACGTCGACAGGAGTCGTCAACTGTTATTATTTACAACAGAGCCCAGAACTGCAGGGCTTTATTATTTACAATTTAGCCCACGCAGCGCTGCTGCACCCCAGGTAAAAGTTTGATATTCCGGACGAGTTGAAAAGGCGACGCCATGGACATAGGGCGGGATTGAAATGTAAAGCAAAGCGGAGGAAGTACAAGTACAAGCCGGCTATACCGTCTATTATTATGGGCAACGTGAGGTCACTACATAACAAAATGGATGAGCTCGAGGGACTTGTCCGTGGACAAAGGGTCTATCGAGAAACGAGCATAATGCTTTTCACGGAGACTTGGCTGAACGATAACATCCCCATAGAGAACGTCACTATCGACGGTTTCCATACCATCAGAGGGAACAGGGATCGTGTCTCTTCCGGTAAGAGCAAGGGTGGTGGGCTGGCTTTATTAGTTAACAACAGATGGTGTAATCCGAACCATATTACTCTTAAGGAACAGTTTTGTAGCCCGGACATTGAACTGTTAGCCGTTAGCCTGAGTCCCTACTATTTGCCGAGGTAATTCACGGCGGTTATTGTTTACATCCCGCCCTCCGCGGACGCAAACAGCATGTGACGTCATCCACCCTGTTATCGCGAGGATACAGACAGCGCATCCCAGTGCTTTCTTTGCCATTTCGGGGGATTTTAACCATCTCTCTTCAACGCTAACCAAGTTCAAACAGTTCGTGAAGTGCCCAACCAGGAATAATAAAACTCTGGACTTGTTATATGCTAATGTGAAGGACGCATACAACTCCACTGCATTCCCTCCCCTCGGTAGATCGGATCACAACCTTGTCCACCTCACCCCACTCTACAGGCCTTTGGTCCAACAGCAGCCTGCGACCACCAGGACCATTAGGAGATGGTCCCCGGAGGCGAATGAGGCCCTACAGGACTGCTTTGAAACAACAGACTGGGATGTGCTCTGTGAGGCTCATCGATGGACTTACTGACTGCATAACAGACTATATACATTTTTGTGTAGACAACACTGTACCCACGAGGAAGGTACGCTGTTTCCCAAACAATAAACCCTGGGTCACCAGCGACCTGAAGGCCCTGCTGAATGAGAAGAAGAGGGCCTTCAAGGAGAGGGACAAGGACAAGGACAAATTGAAATGCGTCCAGAGGGAGCTGAAGTTGCGGGGGGCCCCCAGGGAACGGTCCTGTCCCCCTTCCTGTTCACCCTCTACACCTCAGACTTCAGATATAACTCTGAAACATGCCACCTACAGAAGTTCTCGGATGACTCTGCTATTGTAGGGTGCATCAGGGGTGGGCAGGAGGAGGAGTACAGGAGCACAATCAGTGACTTTGTGTTGTGGTGTGAGCAGAACCACCTTCAGCTCAACATCAGCAAAACAAAGGAGATGGTGGTGGACTTCAGGAGAACCAAGGCACAACTGACTGCAGTCCCTATACAGGGGATGGATGTGGAAATGGTTGGGTCATACAAGTTCCTGGGAGTCCATATGGACAACAGGCTGGAATGGCCTGGTAACACCGGGGCCCTGTACAAAAAGGGCCAGAGCCGACTCTACTTTCTGAGGAGGCTCAGGTCCTTCAACGTGTGCAGTAAACTACTGCATACCTTCTACCAGTCTGTGGTGGCCAGTGCCATCTTTTTTGCAGTGGTGTGCTGGGGAGCAAACATCAAAGCCGGTGATGCTTCTCGGGTAAATAAGCTGATCAGGAAGGCTAGCTCTGTCCTGGGGATGAGCCTTGACACTCTAGAGGAGGTGGCGGAGAGACGGATCCTGGCCAAACTGCTGGCACGGTGTGCCAGAGAGCGCTACAGGAGGTCCTTCTTGCCGGCGGCTATTAGACTATATAATGCCTCACCGGGGTGCCGTGCCGTCGGCAACATAGATCTGGAACTGTTGGGGTGCTAGGACCTAGTTTAACAATTATGCATCCATCCGTGAGTAACTCTGGTCCGTCAGCACTCATTCACTCAGGACCTATTTATTCATGCAGGTCTGTATATACATACTCATGTACAGTTGTTATATCATATCACGTGCAATATTGCTACTAATTCTTGGACCTAACTTACGTAGGCATTCACTCAGGAATGCATATTAGTATCCTGTCAGTTGCACCTTTTCTCATTGCTTTTAGTATATTGAATGTGCAATACGTGCAGTAGTCTGTAATTAAACCCTGCACACTAAGGACTATCTATCTATCTATCTATCTATCTATCTATCTATCTATCTATCTATCTATCTATCTATCTATCTATCTATCTATCTATCTATCTATCTATCTATCTATCTATCTATCTATCTATCTATCTATCTATCTATCTATCTATCTATCTATCTATCTATCTATCTATCTAAATAACTCTAAATTAAGCCTATAGAAGGACCTGTTTCTTTGTTAACCACTCAATACAGAATAGCCGCATGTGCGCACAAATCGTTAGGAGAAAATATCCTTTCTATTGTATTCAGCTTTGTTCAATTGTATTCTTATATTCTATATTCTAACATATAAGGACAACTCAGAGTTTGCTATTCTGTTCTTCTGAAATAGACTACATTCATGAAATAGTCATGATATATCATGTTTCTTTAGACCAGTCTAAAATAAACAATGGATATACTGTGAAGGTGTAGGCTATATTACATGTGTGTGTATATATATATATATTAGTAGACTTTATTAGACTTTTTTAAATGTAGATGTTCCAAAGGTCTGCATCAGTGGCTTGTAGGCTTTGCGTGGAAGCCAGGAGATGCTAAATGTGTTTTTGTTAATTAACGGTCAATTACCGTGAGATGGACAGTTTATTTGCTTGACAAGCACTGGCTGACAATGTCATGACCGCCACAGCTTAGGTGCAACTCAATCCTAATGTTTGGTATACTCAGTGTACAGTGTATATATAGGCTTTTGAGAAAACCTAAGCAACCTAATGGTCTTCTGAATAGACAAAGGAAGGCTTGTACTGTATATTGTATCAACTGGAGTTGCTGGACTGTAGCACCTCGGCTCCTGATAACTAACATTACAGTGGATGACACAGTAAAACACCGAAAGCCCCGTTTTGAGTAGTAACTTCTGCTGCTGAGTTAACAACATCCATTTCCAGGGAGGTCTGGGAGAGAAAGAGCCATCTCCCCAAACAGGCTAATCTGGGCTGAGATCCAAGACAGTGTTAGTTGGATCCTCTCTCACTCTTGCCCGTCCATGTCTTTTTCAACAGGGAATTGATTCTACTGTATATTTAACACAGAGATGTCTGCTTTCGATTTTCTGTCAGGCGCACAGAATAATACAAAAACGTACAAGGCATCCAATGCCTTTCTCGTGCCGCCTTCTCTACCACGTGTATCACTGTTTCGTGGGACTGTGGGTAATCGGGCCGAGGGAGAGAGGGACGTTTGTGCGAAGGCTCGCTTCCCGGAACATGGGCTGGATTCGCCCACAAAGTGTCTAACAGGGTCCTAGCGACTCTAAAGTAATTATAATGTGACAGGGTAAAACAATGAAGTATATCTCTGCACTGAAGACCCCAGTCACACATCTCATCACCAACAGTGATGATGGATGATGGGTCAACTGGGAGGTATTACATAAAAAATAAAATCACACACTTGAACCAACAAGAAGAACCTCCCCTCCTTATCCATTGTTAAACTACTAGAGTAGAGCATAGCATATGGTCTATGAATTATGAACTGCTTTGAAATGACTAGTATTAATGAGGTTAGATTGAGAAGATGATTAAGTTAATTGGGTGGCTGTGGGAGCGTAGTGAAAGCCTTAAGGCATTCTAGGACCAGTGCATTGTGGGCTAATTCCTCTTCTTAGCACGGCACTTAGTGAAGGAAATACCCTTCCCTCTGCTGTTTCAGATACAGTATAAATGCGAAGGATTAATTCAATCTGAAGCATAGTCCATGCACTTAATCCCCGCATGGGGGCTTTCAAGGAATAGTTATACTGTGGAGATATGGCGATGTTTAACGCCTTCTCAAGGCTGAATGTCAATGGGCTGTTAAAATACTACCAAGACTGCACTAACTATTCACTCACATTGACAATTTCAGAGTACACCCCTAAAACAGACTAAAACTATAATAGATGTAAATGTCAAAAGGTCCTGCATTTATTATTTGTTACAACCATTTCATTCTGAGCCTTTAAAGAGATTTAGGAGATGTTGGGTCAGATGGAGCATCAAGCCGTTGTCAAGACAACTAACCATCGTCCTAGTGAGTAGTGGTAGATCTCTAATTAAGCAGTAAGGCACGTGGTATATGGCCAATATACCACGGCTAAGGGCTGTTCTTACGCACAACACATCGCTGAGTGCCTGGATACAGCCCTTATTGGCCATATACCACAAACCCCCCGAGGTGCCTTACTGCTATTATAAACTGGTTACCAACGTAATTGGAGCAGTAAAAATACATGTTTTGTCATACCTGTGGTATACGGTCTGATATCAGCCAATCAGCATTCACGGCTCGAACCACCCCAGTTGATAAAAAAAACAATATAACACCCAAGAAATGTTACAAAGTGTTTTATAAAAATAGTGGCAGGGTGAATAGAGCAATATTCCCATTAGACTATAATTGCTTTACGAGTCTCAGACAAACTTGCACAAAAATGTGTACACAAAACAATCCATATTGTTTCTGTTGATGTGAGTGAGTAAAAATCCTCCTCTAGCTGTGCTTATACAGATAAAGCCATGCTAATATTCACTCCGGGATCTTGACATGGTCTGATAAAGCAGAGAACACTTTACTTGTGTTCTCTGCCGCCGCACAGTTTCCATGGTTGGATCTGTGTGTAATTCATGCAAGTGGGTGGGTGAAGGACTAGCACATTTCTCCATATCTCCAGAGGCCCAGATTCAGCCTTGGACAGGCTACAATAGTCCCACAGTACTATACCTAACATACTGTAGTCCCACTGGGGAAGTTTGTGTCTCATTAACAACAATGAGAGAGTAAGCATTCACACTCATAATCTGCGTTTAGTGTGTGTGTGTTCATGCTAGTATGTATCACCTTGCAATGAGAAGGTACTGTATATCAACCACACATATATTCCTTGAAAGATGGCACATGATATCCCCAGGTACTGCATTATATAAATCCTGCAAACAGGCAAAGTGAGTCACAAGCCAGACGTCAGTGAGCCCAAGCTTCCTGGTGCTACAAGCTGGAACATTTTATTGACTGAAGTCATGAACTTTGTCACCCGTTTTAAGTAAGAGTCTGCTCTGCCTGTGAGCTTTGAGTTAGTGCTCTGCTCTGTTAATAAGGGCTGTGAAATGGTGCTTGCTCCATCGTGCTGTGATTGTTCCTCTAGGTGGGTTGAACGGTAGAGCTAGACGCGGCTCCGACTCCAGAGAGCTCCAAACCCACTTTTCTATTACTTTTCTGACATCTGGGGTGACGAGGGAAATTGCTCAAGCTCTCTGATAATGCTGCAAGGCCATTACAGTGCAGAGCCTTTCCACGGAAGCAACTTGTGTGTCTTAATAACAATAGTCATTGTGAAGTACCCAGAGAGGATGAAATACTGGGCTGAGAATGGCAATTGTGGTTTTTGGCATGTCTGAACCTTTGGCATGTCTACACCGGCAAATCTGACTTTCTGAAAAGCAGCACATAGGAAAGTGCGTTCATAATGTCTTTATAAAACATTCTTCAATGGCGGTGTGGCGCTGGAGGACGCAAGCCCTCTTGCTGTGCCTTTCCAGTGTCACCTTCTTCTTTTTTTGCCCAATCGCAACCAACTGACAGGTGTATACACCACTACCTACTGGACTGGAGTGTGAGGCCTATCTATCTTTCCAGCAGCTTTCTGGCACCTACCCTGGTGGGAGGCTAATGGAGCCCAGCAGAGGATAATAAGTCAATCAAGTGTGTGATTGGCTAGACATTCAGCCCCAACAGTTGATTGGGCTGCTCCTCCCATTCGAGGGAGAGGACTGGAGACAACAGGTTGGGGCCGAAAGACTCTCAGTTTAAGAAAACCGTTGTTATTTGAAGTTATACTTGAAGTTTCTTATTTGTAAGTATTTATTTTATTTCTACCCCCTTTTTTCTCCCCAATTCTATCCAATTGCGATCTTGTTTAATCGCTGCAACTCCCCAACGGACTAGGAAGAGACAAAGATCGAGTCATTCGTCCTCCGAAACATGACCCGCCATTACCACACTTCTTAACACCCACCCACTTAACCCGGAAGCCAGCCACACCAATGTGTCAGTGGAAACAATGTTCAACTGACGACCAAAGTCAGCCTGCTAGCGTCCGGCCCGCCACAAGAAGTTGCTAAAGCGTGATGAGCCAAGTAAAACCCCCCCCCCCCCCCCCCGCACGACGCTGGGCCAATTGTGCGCCAATCTTGTTGTTATGGGCTCTGTGGTATATTTTAGCACAGGATTTGGTGCAATTAGCTACGCATGTGGCGTAACTGAGCTAGGAGCTGAGAAGAGGAGGCCATACACTGAGGAGATACAAGCAACAACCAGGTCATAGGAGCAACCATCCATGCGTGAATTAAGGCAAGAGTCCTTTGAGGAACATTTTAGTGTCTTAATACTTTTTAAAACTCCTTTCAAACTACAAGTTCACGAGAAAGAGGAAAAATAGAGTTTTAATTTAAATGAATTACTATTGTATTCAACCTTGCTGGATTGCGTTCTTTTTACGTTCACTGAGAACATCCAATTTCCTGAGCTGTCAAATACCACGTCTATTGTCGGCTGCTTGCTGCCCCCTGACTGTTAATGCTGTCCCCTGTTTGGTAGTAGAGGAGTGAGAAGAATACATTTGACTACAAAAGGTCAACTGGATATTCGACTACTGTCTGAGTCTGTCTGGATTCCGGAAACAAACTATCTGTCATTGCTGTTGTTGAGTTTGTGTCTCAATTCTCTCTCAGTGAATTGCTGTAGTCTTTCACTAAACCTGCTCCCTCTGGGACAGTCATAGAAAGATGATGACTGAAGGCACATGACTAAACCAACAACTGACAACTGGCTGGAAGAATATCATGTTATAGTCCAGGGAAAACAATGAATTCAATCCCTTTGGGATTTGTGACCAAGTTTGTGACCAGGTGCAAACTATGACCAAAGGTCAAAGACCCCCTGCTTTATGACTGTGTGCAACAGGTATGAGGAAAAAGCAAAATAAGTGGAGTTACCAACACTTCCCTTCTTTTTCCACATTATACCTGCTCAAAAATATTCGGGAATTAAAACTGTATTTTCAAAAGATTTATTGTCAATATGACATTTCCCATGGGGATAACAATCCCTTCAGTCCCTGGCACCAGGCACCATCAAAGATGGCGTTGCCTGGGGCTCTCTACAGCACTCTGTGATTCCCTGTGTGTATAGCAGCGTGGCAGCAGCACTGAACGATGTACAGTAAAAGGAATGAATGCCCCGCCGCTGTGTTTTATCCATCCTGATTAAACCTCAATCAGGTCTAAGATGTGATGAGTCTGGGCATGGCAGAGACACCGCTCCAACAGCTGAACAGAGACTAACAAGAGAGTGGTCAGGCAGCTCCAAAACCTTCACCCAGTAGGGGAAAACACTGGATATGGATGAAAGTTATCCAGTCCCTGGAGTTAATAGGAAAACACTCCTTTATTGTGAAAAAAAGGGGTAGGCCCACTTCAGGGAGGGAGGGAGAGAGAGAGAGAGAAACAGCCTGAGGACAAGCTTACATGAACACGCCAGTTGGGTATTGAAGTGTAGCAGTACATTCAGAGTAATTTGTTTTTCGAGGCTTTCGGTAGTAATGACACAGCCAGCCAACTATCAAACAGAAGAGCAGTACTAAGGCCAGAAAGTGTTGTTCCTATTGGAGAGCGTGGAAGGCAAGTGAGCAGTTCCACTACATTAACACTTCCACTGTGCCGAACAGAATTAAAATTCATGGGAAGATCTGTTTGAAATGGAGACAATTATATTTGGAGCCCAGACAGACGGGCTGGAACTGATGAATAGAAACTAGATTACTCTATCAAGAAAGTATTGTGCGCCAACAAAAGTCGCAGTGAGGAAGAGTCCACGGGCGAGCAGAACCGATATTAATCCTCTAAAGGTTCAGTCAGGGAGGTCGCTCCTACAGTAAGGAGAGAGAGAGAGACGAGGCGTGAGAGAGAGAGAGAGAAAGAGAGAGATGAAAATGACCTTGGAAAACAACAACAACAACAGACTCGAGGGCCTTCATTTCCATTTCCCAGGGGGAATATTTGTGACTGTGTATTGATCGGTGAGATGACAGAAGATCTTGTGTGGAGCATGGTAAACAGGCACTCCACGAGACAAACGCAGCCACAGACAAGAGGCTCTGATTAAAGCCAGGCTGATGAATTCAACACCCACCTCCAATCCTCCAGCAGCCACAGAGACCAAGTTGCTAACGAGACGGATAGCCTCCACGAGCAGTCGTACCTCCCCACCCCTCTCTCCTAACCACCAGGGTAATTTGCCCAGGGCTCAAACACAGCAGAATGACTAGCAGCTCTTCATACAAATAACTTCCACAAACCAACCTAGCTGGGCCTTTTCGAGCCAGTGAATATTGGTTTAATGAGGCCGGGGTAAATTTGCAATGAAGTTCATGCACATGAATATTCGAGAGGCCGGTGGTTCACATATAATCCCATTTTTCCTGCGCTCATAATCTTTAAATAGAGTAATATGCGAGGCATTTGGAATCACTGAGTGGAAGGGACGAGTCCTTGAGAAAGTTGAGTAAATGTTTTTCTCTGGACTCAATTGACCAATAGCGACCTGTTCACGGGTCATTATAGTTGGCCTACTGTATGCTAAGGTACATACCTCGTATAGAATGGTGGTGTTGCCGTGGAGGAGAGGGGCGTAGCAGTTGTAGGGGGGGCCCACTACCCAGCCTAGGTCAGACGCTGCCCACCAGACATGTACTGCAGTATGTTTGCATATGGTGTATTTTCTGTGATACAACGATATAGAAAACTGTCTGTTGTCCTGTCACGAGAATTTCTATCTCAATGTTCTAAATGAACTCTTTTATAACTCTATCTGTATCCTGAAGGTTGTAGGACAGACAGAGGCCCAGTCTTGCAATGGTCAGTATTTTATTCAGAGAGCTCTACCCTCTAAGTTCAGGGTCCATCTTTTATACACACACCTCAGTCAGAAAACCCCCACCCTGCTTGATGGGGGCTGTGACCTCTCAGGTCTGCCTAATCTCCAAGCCTGACAGCCCCCTCCCCTTCCCTGGGAAGGAGACTCCTTCCTCCTGTTATCTAGTTTTTACAGCTTTCACAAATAGCCTGTCTTCTCCTTTGTTGTCTTAACTACATCCTGACTATTTTACCAAATGGTAAAATACTGACCTAGTCTTGACTTGTCTATGTACACACATTCTTAGAATTATAATCTTATAATTCTGATACATTATACACGGTTACACAATTTCAGGGTGGAATACTTTAGTCATTACTTTAAACATACACATTTCTTTATCATGTCCCCACATGCTTCAAGATGGCCACCCTGTATCTAAGATAGCAAAGGTAACTGAACTAAATGACTATCGCCCGTAGCACTCACCTCTGTCATCATGAAGTGCTTTGAGAGACTAGTCAAGGATCATATTACCTCCACCTTACCTGCCACCCTAGACCCCCTTCAATTTGCTTACCGTTCCAATAGATCCACACATGATGCAAGGCCAAAAAGATCATCAAAGAGCCACTGCCTGTTCACCCCGCTTCCAGAAGGCGAGGTCAGTACAGGTGCATCAAAGCTGGGACCGAGAGACTGAAAAACAGCTTCTATCTCAAGGCCATCAGACTGCTAAACAGCCATCACTAACACACCAGAGGCGGCTGCCTATAGACACTGATTAGAAATCACCGGACACTTTAAGGAATAGAACACTAGCCACTTTAATAATACTATTCTTCGGTATCTTAGTCACTTAATCGTGTTTATATACTGCATACTATAAAGCTTATTTTATCACTGTATCTTAGTCCAATGCCGCCCTGACATGTATGTACAGTGGGGAGAACAAGTATTTGATGCACTGCCGATTTTGCAGGTTTTCCCACTTACAAAGCATGTAGAAGTCTGTAATTTTTATCATAGGTACTCTTCAACTGTGAGTGACGGAATCTAAAACAAAAATCCAGAAAATCACATTGTATGACTTTTAAGTAATTAATTTGCATTTTATTGCATGACATAAGTATTTGATACATCAGAAAAGCAGAACTTAATATTTGGTACAGAAACCTTTGTTTGCAATTACAGAGATCATACGTTTCCTGTAGTTCTTGACCAGGTTTGCACACACTGCAGCAGGGATTTTGGCCCACTCCTCCATACAGACCTTCTCCAGATCATTCAAGTTTCGGGACTGTCGCTGGGCAATACGGACTTTCAGCTCCCTCCAAAGATTTTCTATTGGGTTCAGGTCTGGAGACTGGCTAGGCCACTCCAGGACCTTGAGATGCTTCTTACGGAGCCACTCCTTAGTTGCCCTGGCTGTGTGTTTCGGGTCGTTGTCATGCTGGAAGACCCAGCCACGACCCATCTTCAATGTTCTTACTGAGGGAAGGAGGTTGTTGGCCAAGATCTCGCGATACATGGCCCCATCCATCCTCCCCTCAATACGGTGCAGTCGTCCTGTCCCCTTTGCAGAAAAGCATCCCCAATGCTTCACGGTTGGTATGGTGTTCTTGGGGTTGTACTCATCCTTCTTCTTCCTCCAAACACGGCGAGTGGAGTTTAGTCCAAAAAGCTCTGTTTTTGTCTCATCAGACCACATGACCTTCTCCCATTCCTCCTCTGGATCATCCAGATGGTCATTGGCAAACTTCAGACGGGCCTGGACATGCGCTGGCTTGAGGGGGGACCTTGCGTGCGCTGTAGGATTTTAATCCATGGCGGCGTAGTGTGTTACTAATGGTTTTCTTTGAGACTGTAGTCCCAGCTCTCTTCAGGTCATTGACCAGGTCCTGCCGTGTAGTTCTGGGCTGATCCCTCACCTTCCTCATGATCATTGAGATCTTGCATGGTGCCCCAGACCGAGGGAGATTGACCGTCATCTTGAACTTCTTCCATTTTCTAATAATTGCGCCAACAGTTGTTGCCTTCTCACCAAGCTGCTTGCCTATTGTCCTGTAGCCCATCCCAGCCTTGTGCAGGTCTACAATTTTATCCCTGATGTCCTTACACAGCTCTCTGGTCTTGGCCATTGTGGAGAGGTTGGAGTCTGTTTGATTGAGTGTGTGGACATGTGTCTTTTATACAGGTAACGAGTTCAAATAGGTGCAGTTAATACAGGTAATGAGTGGAGAACAGGATGGCTTCTTAAAGAAAAACTAACAGGTCTGTGAGAGCCGGAATTCTTACTGGTTGGTAGGTGATCAAATACTTATGTCATGCAATAAAATGCAGATTAATTATTTAAAAATCATACAATGTGATTTTCTGCATTTTTGTTTTAGATTCCGTCTCTCACAGTTGAAGTGTACCTATGATAAAAATTACAGACCTCTACATGCTTTGTAAGTAGGAAAACCTGCAAAATCGACAGTGTATCAAATACTTGTTCTCCCCACTGTATATATTCTCAATCCATTCCCTACTTAGATTTATGTGTTTTTGGGTATATGTTGTGAAACTGTTAGATATTACTTGTTAGATATTACTGCACTGTCGGAGCTAGAAGCACAAGAATTTCGCTACACCTGCAATAACATCTGCTAAACACGCGTATGTGACCAATAAAATTTGATTTGATTTGAGATGTTTCACAGTGACTTACTTCACCAAGGTTGAGGGCGTAAATGTTTGCCATGATCCACGTCAACATCACAGCGTACCCAGCAGTATCCCTGACAACGCCCTGAGTGAGAGACATAGAAAAGAGGTTGACGCAAGAAGCTCAACAGGTTTATTATTTTACTTTTTTTTTTACTTTTTCTACCCTTGTAGAAAAAAAAAATATATATATATTTTTCAAGGCAACTATTTCGTCAGGCCATCTTTACTATGTTTTTGAACATGTATGGTAATAGATAGTTAGATAGGTACTTTATTGATCCCAGAGGGGGACATTTCTTTGTCAAGCAGCTACAACAAAACACAGGGCAGGTGCAAAATGCCACAACGAAAGTACACAAAAGACAGATACACGGTACATGATACATAGAGCGGCAGTATGAAAAAGTATAGAAATACAAGTCTGGAGTGCAAAAAAGCTATAAAAAGACATAGTGCATAGTATGGGTGGTTGGCTGAATATGTACACTATACATTGGTGGATGTTGGATGATTAACTATACTATACAGGTCGATGGCAGAGAAATACTTCAATGGCTAAAAATGCATATGATATGAGCGAGGGTAATAATAGTTTACTTAATAGACAGACTGGTTAAATGAACAGGTAAGTGAATATTTTGCATGGTTAAATTAGCTGTACAGGTAAATATACAGTTATATTTACAGGTAAGTGAATACTTGCATGGCTACATAAACTGTACAGGTAAATGACAGGAAGAGATACTTAAATAGCTAAATGTGTGTATGATATAATTCGGGGTAATAATAGTAATTCCCTTAAAATACAGACCTTAGTGTGCAGAGTTTAATTACAGATAACTGCACATATTGCACATTCGATATACTAAAAGCAATGAGAAAAGATGCAACTGACAGGATACTAATATGCATTCCTGAGTGAATGACTACGTAAGTTAAGTCCAAGAATTACTTGCAATATTGCACGTGATATGATATAACAACTGTACATGAGTATGTATATACAGACCTGAATGAATAAATAAGTCCTGAGTGATTACGGACCAGAGTTACTCACAGATGGATGCATAATTGTTAAACTAGGTCCTAGCACCACAACAGTTCCAGATCTATGTTGCCGATGGCACGGCACCCCGGTGAGGCATTATATAGTCTAATAGCCGCCGGCAGGAAGGACCTCCTGTAGCGCTCTCTGGCACACCGTGGTGGGATCAGTCTATGACTAAAGGTGCTCCTCTGCGTCATAACCATAGCGTGCAGAGGGTGGGTGACGTAGTCCATGATGGCCAGCAGTTTGGCCAGGATCCGTCTCTCCGCCACCTCTAGAGTGTCAAGGCTCATCCCCAGGACAGAGCTAGCCTTCCTGATCAGCTTATTTACCCGAGAAGCATCACCGGCTTTTATGTTGGCTCCCCAGCACACCACTGCAAAAAAGATGGCAGTCAGTTGTGCCTTGGTTCTCCTGAAGTCCACCACCATCTCCTTTGTTTTGCTGATGTTGAGCTGAAGGTGGTTCTTCTCACACCACAACACAAAGTCACTGATTGTGCTCCTGTACTCCTCCTCCTGCCCACCCCTGATGCACTCTACAATTGCGGAGTCATCCGAGAACTTCTGTAGGTGGCATGTTTCAGAGTTATATCTGAAGTCCGAGGCGTAGCGGGTGAACAAGAAGGTGGCCCCTTTGTTGCTCACTGCCCTTTCTGACACACAGCTCTGTAGTCGCACAAATTTTGGCCAACCTGCGTTGTCCAGGTGAGAGTAGACCCTCTGCAGAAGGTAGATGATTGCATCATCCACCCCGATGTTGCGCTGGTATGCAAACTGCAGGGGGTCCAGTGATATACATACCAGGGGTCTGAGGTGAGCGAGGACTAACCTTTCCAGGGTCTTCATGATGTGGGATGTTAGGTCTGAAGTCATTCAGGACAGTGGGGTGTGCCTTCTTGGGCACTGGGACGAGGCAGGATGTTTTCCACAGCACAGGGACCCTTTCTAGGCTCAGGCTAAGGTTGAAGGGACGCTGGAGGTGGGGGTAAAGGGGGTGTTGAGGATCAGTCCAGGAGGAGCAGGGGTGGAGGTGGGGTCGCTGATTGTCTCAGCAGAGGTGTTGTGAGTAAAGTGGGGGTGGGACAGCCGTGAGGGTGTGTGGCCTGGGGAGCTGGAAGGGAGGTGGACAGGGCCAGTATCAAACCTGTTAAAAAATTGGTTAAGCTCATTGGCTCTGTCCTGGGTCCCCTCCGTCTGCCCACTGTTTGACTTTTTGAAGCCAGTGATATTTCTCATACCCTTCCACACCTCTCTCACCTGGCTCTGCCTCAGCTTGTCCTCCATCTTCTCCTTATACCCTCTCTTCCCCTCAGCAATCCGCAACTTCAGCTCCCTCTGGACGCATTTCAATTTGTCCTTGTCCCTCTGCTTGAAGGCCCTCTTCTTCTCATTCAGCAGGGCCTTCAGGTCGCTGGTGACCCAGGGTTTATTATTTGGAAAACAGCGTACCTTCCTGGTGGGTACAGTGTTGTCTACACAAACATTTATATAGTCCGTTATGCAGTCAGTAAGTCCATCGATGTCCTCCCCATCGGAGGGCGGGATGTAAACAATAACAGCAATGGCCGCCGTGAATTCCCTCTGAAAATAGTAGGGTCTCAGGCTAACAGCTAACAACTCAATGTCCGGGCTACAAAACGCTTCCTTAAGAGTAATATGGTTCGGATTACACCATCTGTTCTTAACTAATAAAGCCAGCCCACCACCCTTGCTCTTACCGGAAGAGACGCTATCCCTGTCTGCTCTGATGGTCCGGAACCCGCAGATAGTGACGTTCTCTATGGGGATGTTATCGTTCAGCCAAGTCTCAGTAAATAACATTAGGCTCGCTTCACGATAGTCCCTTTGCCCACGGACAAGAGCCTCAAGCTCGTCCATTTTGTTATGTAGTGATCTCACGTTGCCCATTATGATAGACGGTATAGCCGGCTTGTACTTCCTCAGCTTTGCCTTACACTTCAATCCTGCCCTGCGTCCACGCCGTCGCCTTTTCAGCTCGTCCGGAATATCAAACTTTTCCCTGGGGTGCAGCAGCGCTGCGTGTAATATAACCTGTAGGAGTTCAATTATTTCCTCCATATATCTCACTGGTGACTATGAGTCTGAGAGAACAGCAGGCTGTAATGGAGCTCGCCAGCGGGTGGATATTTCATATTACCTGGGTACCAAAGACAAAGGGAGCTATCTGGAGCTGTGTTTTTCCAATTTAGAGCCACCTCCGGGCAATTTTTCAACTTCCTGCATGGTTACCTCATATTCAGTACTACCGTTTCTGGTTTAAACACCGTCTCATCTATCTCATGGTGGTAAAGTTTAGAATGAACTTGAATCATATTTGCAGAGCCATAGAAAGTCTACTGCAATATATGATACTCATCTCTTGCATTCATTGTGAAATTGACTGGCTTCCTTGTGGCAAAAGTCGTCAGACCCCACTGGGTAAAAACTTGTTTCCATATCATTTCAAACAAAAACTGCAATGTGATGACGTAGAATCAACGTGGAAAATGGATTCCATTTTTAAAGTCATCAACGTAAGGGGATTTCTTATGTTAATTCACCCAACTTTTAACCTAAATCCAATGACATGGTGAATGTTTTTGTTGATTTCACATTAGTTGACAACTCAACCAAATGTAAATCAAACCTAGACGCTGAACTGATGTCTGTGCCCAGTGGGACTTTACACTCCTTCCAGTAATGGACGTGTGCTGTGTCTAGTCGGAGGGGTGTACAGTACCTTAGGAGTTCCGGTGGTCCCAGACGTGTAGACAATATATAGAGGATGGCTGGCAGGGAGAGACACACAGTCATGAGGACGTGCAGTGGACATCTCCTCCTCCCAATCCAGACTGAGGTCAGTGTGCATGGACACCTTCTCCCGTTGTAGACAATCAACCAGGAGAGATGCATTCATTTCCCTGACGTATTCAAGAGAGACACATTCAATCATTTTTACCATGTGGACATAAAAGACCGATTTTAAAACAGAGCCATTAGTTGTGAACAAATCAATAAGGCTCACCAGACCATATTGTTCAAGAAAAGTAGTTTTTAATAGTCGTCACAACTTGTGTTTTCAATTGTGCATTTTTCAATAAGTGAATTTTCATGATGCAGAATTCTAAATGCACAAAGGGAAAGGAGAGAAGACCCTCCAAAAACCTTGAGCTGCTTTGAATTGTTTCTCACTTCTTCCAAAATAATAGAATCCAGTAGTGGGACACTTCTCTGATTAAGTGAGCCTTGTTGGTGGGTTTTGAATTCCACTTCTCTGGAACAACTCACTGCCTTTTCATAGTGATTACTAGAGTGGTTTAAGATTCATTAGAGGGGCAATTTACCCGCCCCCAAAAAATATTCTCACTATTCTTCAAAAGGGGAGGTGTAGTGATTTTGTTCAGACAGTTTCCATGACAACACACAAGATATCACCTTAAAAGTATCCTCCCTGTGTTGCATAATCAAACATAGCTACTAGGGTAATTGAGCATAAAGGTAAACACAGCAGCACTTAAAATCAGGGTGCAAAGCCCCAGACATTCTGATACATTCCAAACATAGGTGGTACTGATAAAATAGGTGTGAAAGATTGCCTGTGGACAGTGATTGCAAAGCATTTTTAGAATGATTTCCCTGAGCACAGATCTGACTGTTTTTATGTACGAGTTTCAGTTTGCTGCAGTGCCAACACATGACTGTAAGTGGCTGCTCGCTGTTTTCGGAGGAAACTGACTGTCTTTTATTTCTACCAGTTCTGCCTGGTTTCTGACCCTGTGCTAGGCTCCCCACCACAGCCTCGTACCCATCTCAGCATTGCGTGCGTTTGCGTGATTCAGTCCCTCATAAGCACCGTTTCTCTCTCCAACCTTTGTTTCAACAGGCCGTTTAGGAGCGACAGATCTGTCGAGCCATCCATAACTCCATACAAGTTCACGGCTAAAATACTCTGATTTATATATACACTGGAACCGGATTGGTGGTCCATTCAGGAAGTAATAACATTACATAACTGATCGAGAGGACAATGTAAACTGTTGCAGAGTTGTTGTCCCTCTCTGAGGGAGCTGACGTTAGTGAGTTCGGCCTTGCCACAGAATGACAGAACAGTAGTCCATGTTGGGCCGGTTCTTGATGACGACCTTGGAGGGATTGTGAGAGCTGAGCTCCAGGGCTTTCTCCACCAAAGGGGATGCACTCCACTCTCCTGCCAGGCTCGATGCCAAAGGAGGCCGTCACTATCATCTTGGGCTGAAAGACACGGCATTCACACTGTGTTAGTGGCGCCTCTTAAAAGAAACAGGACTTAAGAGATGTGATACAACACCGCTCAACAAATGCGTTAGTCTGAAATGTACTTTAGAACATTCTGAAAGACCATGTTCTGATTATGTAATGTTCTGTCAATACCACCGATATTACCTCTCAATTGCTATTTGCACACCATGATGCCTTCCACGGGTTACTAAATCAAATTCAATAAGGGATCTGAAATTACTGTCTCATTCAACATAGAATGAGTGCCTCTAATATTTAATTCATTCTAATACAATATAAAACCGTTCTACCCAAATGCTTGAGGAGGAACCCTCAGAAATAGTGGAGGTGCTCCTCTCTGAATGTTATACAGGCCTACAGGCCTGGAACTTAAAAGGCGTTAAGGTTTGGCTTGTATAGCTTAAAAGGATTTCAGTATATCCAATTCAGTGTCAGAGTCGCATACTGGCTAATATCCCTGCTGCTCTGATGAAATCCCTCCAACAAAGTGCTTCACTTGGCTTAAGTGAGACCTTTATCTGCTGTGATATTACTATCTCTGTGACTGTGAAAGTGGACCATCAACTATAAATGTGACATGTACATTTCACATATAACCATTCAACCATCCTATAAATGTGACATGTACATTTCACATATAACCATTCAACCATCCTATAAATGTGACATGTACATTTCACATATAACCATTCAACCATCCTATAAATGTGACATGTACATTTCACATATAACCATTCAACCATCCTATAAATGTGACATGTACATTTCACATATAACCATTCAACCATCCTATAAATGTGACATGTACATTTCACATATAACCATTCAACCATCCTATAAATGTGACATGTACATTTCACATATAACCATTCAACCATCCTATAAATGTGACATGTACATTTCACATATAACCATTCAACCATCCTATAAATGTGACATGTACATTTCACATATAACCATTCAACCATTTAAACAGATCTTACAGCGAAGAAAATATTCAATACATTTTGGAGTGCCATGGTCCATTTTAAACTAAACTATTATGTTGAAACTTGCATTTCACTGACGCAGCGTCATGAGGGAATCCCAGCACATCAAACTGAAGTGACTTGATATGAAGCTATGATGGTGGGCTGACCTTGGCGTGGTCGACGCGGACAGACAGCTCCTTGGAGGCGAATCCCCCAAAAATGAGGCTGTGGGGGGGCTCCGATCCTGGCACAGGCTAGCATGGTGAACATGGCCTGGGGCACGAGAGGAGGGGAAGGGTTTAAAGTTGCTTAGGGGAGGCTATACTATGTTACAACGTATGGTTGACATGTCCTACAGTCTAATTTAATATCTACAGTGTGAGAAGTTTTGTTAAGATCATAGTTCTCTAAAAGTGATGCTCTGCTTAGTTCCAGTCACTGGGCTGTCATAAATGATGGCTGGTTGATCTCCTCGTCCACTCTCGGCATATTGTCATTAAGAGCCATTAAATAACTACTGTAATACTTTCACTGTAGCAGTATCAATGTTATAAAATAACGTTAAGATAACAGTGTGCACAGTAGCTAGGTCTACAGTTAGAGAACGCGTTTCATCATCTTGAAATGGGACTCATTATGTGCTCTGTTGATGTGCTGAGACAAGCAGATGGTGTCTGGGTTCCTGTTGTTTTAAATATGCACCCACACAGAAAGATGAGACAAGCTGCAGTAGCTCACTAGCCATGCCTTGATTTTAACACTGTTACGACACTGAGGTCAATCTAGAAAGCATAGGGGATTTTTACCATGCAGAATTAAAGGTTAATCTTGTGAGTTCAGCCAATCAAATACTCTGGACAGCTATACATGGTTCAATAATGTGACCTCGGTGCTCAAAATAAATTCTGACAAGCATTAGGAAATATGTAACGATTAAGCACAAGTGCATGATATTTCACTATTGAATAGTCATAAACTAGCTGCATGCAGTGTACCTAAATGTATCGTCCACACGTTAATGCTTTCAAGTAGTAGGATAAATTGTATAGCGCCAAGGTGGTAGGTTGCTGTAGTGCACAGATCACGTCATCGGGTCTAAAGGTTGTCTCGCGCCGAACTGCGCATGTGCAGGCCGTCTCCAAGCCACTCCTTCAATATATAGATGTTTTTTGACGAAAATGAAAACGTTTCAATTTGTCACTTTCAAAGGTTGTTGTAATAACATGTTCAACTAGTTGGGACATTGGCTCGAATCTAGGCTGTGCCGTTAGATTAACAACTAAGGAAGAATTTTTCACGTATCTCATTTGACATCTCAAACCTTGGCCCATTCCCAGAACGGAAGTCTCTATTGGGTGAGACTTGAGAACTCCTGCAAATTGCTACTATGCCCAGAGAACTAATCATCAAGCTTTTCCATCAGTTCTTAGCCTTCTAATAATTTATTTTGTACATTTAAGCAACAACTAAAATTATCAGCTATCTTCCTGTATTTCAACACATTTTGCCATGTTGCAGAAATACACATTTGCCAGTTACATAATTCTACGATACACATTTTGTTACCAGGCTAAATGAAAATGTTGCAGTTTTAAAGTTAATTTCCTGCAATTCTAAACATTTTGCCAAGGGTCGGGGCCCCAGGTCGTATGCCCTGAGTTTGGCCCTGCAAACGCGTTCAGTAATCCGGCCCTGGCTATTATGTCTCATCTGTCCAGTGTCTGTGTTCTTTTGCCCATCTTAATCTTTTATTTTTATTGGCCAGTATGAGATATGGCTTTTCTTTGCAACTCTGCCTAGAAGGCCAGCATCCCGGAGTCGCCTCTTCACTGTTGACGTTGAGACTGGTGTTTTGCAGGTACTATTTAATGATGCTGCCAGTTGAGGTCTTGTGAGGCGTCTGTTTCTGAAACTAGACACTCTAATGTACTTGTCCTCTTGCTCAGTTGTGCCCCGGGGCCTCCCACTCCTCTTTCTATTCTGGTTAGAGCCAGTTTGCGCTGTTTTGTCAAGGGAGTAGTACACAGCGTTGTACGAGATCTATAGTTTCTTGGCAATTTCTCACATGGAATAGCCTTCATTTCTCAGAACAAGAATAGACTGATAAGTTTCAAAATAAAGTTATTTGTTTCTGGCCATTTTGAGCCTGTAATCGAACCCACAAATGCTGATGCTCCAGATATTCAACTAGTCTAAAGAACGCCAGTTTGATTGCTTCTTTAATCAGCACAACAGTTTTCAGCTGTGCTAACATAATTGCAAAAGGTTTTTCTAATGATCAATTAGCCTTTTAAAATTATAAACTTGGATTAGCTATTTTTATTTTACCTTTATTTAAGGTAAACAATTAGAAAACCTACAGGGTCAGCCCCTGGAGCAAATTAGGGTTAAGTAGCTTGCTCAAGGACACATCGGAGGGTTTTATTACCTTGTCGGCTCGGGTATTCAAACTGTGACTTTTCGGTTACTGGCCCAACGCTCTAACCGCTTGGCTGCCTGTCTCCCCTAACACAACGTGCCATTGGAACACAGGAGTGATGGTTGCTGATAATGGGCCTCTGTACACCTATATAGATATTCCATTAAAAATCTGCCGTTTCCAGCTACAATAGTCATTTACAACATGAACAATGTCTACACTGTATTTTTGATCAATTTGATGTTATTTTAATGGACAAAAAAATGGCTTTTCTTTTAAAAACAAGGAAATGTCTAAGTGACCGCAAACTTTTGAACGGTAGTGTATATGAAAAGGGGGAAGGCATTGCAAATTCATGGAGCATTGGGCACATAATTTTTTTTTTTTGTATTAGTCTTATATTCCGTATAAAATCGCGTTGCTGAATCTACAACTCACCGACAGATCTGAAGACAATCTGTTGTCTGTGTACAATAGTATAAAAAATATATATATAAAGCCATTGGCGTGTTGAATGGTGTTCAGTGGGCAGAGTTGAGGATTACAGTCTATTTGGCTGCGCACCGTGTGCCCTGCTTCAGACCCCTAACCAAAAAGACCTTGTCTGTTTACTTGAAACACTCTGAAGTCCTGAAGCCCTTTTGGGTAGAGTTGATCTTGAATAATCTATTGAGGACTCAGATTAATGGTAAATATTTTGCTCCTCGGAAAAAGCCCTGAGGGAATTTGTAAAATGGCTATAGAGGGAGCTCTTAAGGAAAATGATTGATGTTCCAAGAAGTCAACTCCTGTCTCCTCAAGCGTGAACATTGAATTTACTTACATTATTGATCACGATTGCTGTCTCACTTCCCATAGCTTTTGCAGCATCTATAGGCCTAATAGAGTGAAGAGGAATGCATTGTGGGAAGTCTTGTGCGCACATTTATCTCATTACGCTACCGGTGTCTCTCGTTCATTGACGTCTGTCGGCTCAGATGTTGATGCTTATGGCCTCTGCACTTCATCACTGTCATCAGCCAGTCTCTGATAATTACCCACAATACTGCTTACTCCCCCGAAAAAAACCTATCTTGAGTTGACTCTGGTATCTGGAAACAATGATTGAGCAACTCATCAATCTGGCTGGCGTTTTAGTCCAATATGATTTACAAATGCCCCGACCCAATGTTTTCCATTTGGGTTTCTTAGGCAGAAATCAATGCTAAACACGTAATTCTTAGACGCAGCCTTTGTGCCAACCTGCAAGTAAATGAGTTCATACATCAATTAAATAAAATTAAAATTAAATGCCTGGTGTCAATTGATTCAGTTTGCAATGGCAGAACTCTATCAACAACCTGTATTTCACAGAAAGATATCCATAATCCAAGTAGTGCAATGTCAGAGGATACATGCATTTGAATTCAATCCCCTTTTGACAGCACCCCTTTTTGATTTGAACGAAACCTTCCATACATATTTACCCATTGTAGAAGTGCTTAGAGAGTGACTTTTTGGACCTGAATGTCAAAACATTCAACAGATAAAGGTGCTCAAAGTTGACACATTTTGCACACCCCACAATACCATAAGACATCTTTTCAACATCACTTGAAAAGATAAACGATTGATATAATTGACAAGTTTTTTTTACATTTAACGTCGATGATCTAAAAACGTGTAAACGTTTTTAGAAAATAAATTATATTAAAATATGTTGTAGCTCAGACCCTATTTTACAACATCAAGTTATTAAAGTTTGACAACGATGCTTGTAAGCTTTTAAATGATATCAGCATTCCTTTTGATATCACATGTTTTGGCATTCAGGTCCAAAAAGCTACTTTCTGACCACTTCCATTGGCGAACATGTATGTAAAGTTTTTTTGTTTTTTTTATCAAAAGGGATGCTGTCAAAAATGTATTGAGTTAATTTGGATTTATCCAAGACTCGCTGAGCAAAAACATGCAATACTGTCCTTTAACAAAGAAGGAGTGCAAATGATCGTTAAACAACCCCTCTTTCATATTAAGATGTGTCAACCAAAAGATCAATCGATGTGTTCTGCAGTCTGATATACCAGGCCTTAAATTATATAGGCACCACATCCTTATAGGGTATTTTCTTTCCCTCAATCATATCACTATCAATATGTTTTGTATTAAAAGTTTTCTGAAATATTGTATTAAAATATGCAAACGAGGCATGTATCACATGACCGGACTTTTAGATCTTTCTATCTGCCACTGAACAAGGCAGTTAACCCACTGTTCCTAGGCCGTCATTGTAAATAAGAATTTGTTCTTAACTGACTTGCCTAGTAAAATAAAGGTTAAATAAAAAATAAAAATATTCTATCTGCATTTTTCCCAAAAATATTTTATTTAGAATAAAATATTTACAACATATCAATTCTGGAAAAGATATCTAAGCATGACCATACAGTATTGGGTGAATGCAGATGCTTCTGAAGCTGATAATTTTTTATTGTTGGTGTGTGGGAGGAGCCTGAGTTTCAGAAAATGGCAATTAAAGACAAGTACACTGAATTTAGACTATCAAATGCCAAACCCTTATTTAGACCCAATTACCATCTATTCAAGATATATAACATTCTCTATGAAGATAGATAGATAGATAGATAGATAGATAGATAGATAGATAGATAGATAGATAGATAGATAGATAGATAGGTAGATAGGTAGATAGGTAGATAGATAGATACTTTATTGATCCCCCGGGGGGGAAATTTCATTGTCAAGCAGCTACAACAAAACACAGGGCAGCCACAACGAAAGTACACAAAAGACAGATACACGGTACATGATACATAGAGCGGCAGTATGAAAAGGTAGAAATACAAGATATCTGGAGTGCAAAAAAAAGCTATAAAAAGACATTGCATAGTATGGGTGGTTGGCTGAATATGTACACTATACATTGGTGGATGTTGGATGGTTAACTATACTATACAGGTCGATGGCAGAGAAATACTTCAGTAGCTAAAAATGCGTATGATATGAGCGAGGGTAATAATAGTTTACTTAATAGACAGACTGGGTAAATGAACAGGTAAGTGAAAATTTTGCATGGTTAAATTAGCTGTACAGTTAGGTATACAGTTATATTTACAGATAAGTGAGTACTTGCATGGTTACACAAACTGTACAGGTAAATGACAGGAAGAGATACTTTAATAGCTAAATGTGTGTATGATATCATTTGGGGTAATAATAGTAATTCCCTTAAAATACAGTCCTTAGTGCGCAGGGTTTAAATACAGACAACTGCACGTATTGCACATTCGATATACTAAAAGCAATGAGAAAAGATGCAACTGGCAGGATACTAATATGCATTCCTGAGTGAATGCCTACGTAAGTTAAGTCCAATAATTACTTACAATATTGCATGTGATATGATATAACAACTGTACATGAGTATGTATATACAGACCTGTATGAATAAATAGGGGGGCTTGTCACGCCCTGATCTGTTTCACCTGTCCTTGTCCTTGTCTCCACCCCTTCCAGGTGTCGCTCATCACCCCCTGTGTATTTATAACTGTTTCCTGTCTCTCTGTGCCAGTTGGTGTTGTTATCCAAGTCAACCAGCGGTTTTCTCTCTCAGCTCCTATTTGTCCCAGTCCTTGTTTTTCTTAGTCCTCCTGGTTCTGACCCATGCCTGTCCATTCTTCCTGCCCTGACCTTGAGCCTGCCCACCGCCCTGTAGCGTTTAGACTCAGCCCTGGTGATTGGACCCCTGTCTGCCCTGACCCCGAGACTTCCTGTTCCACTGTCCTACTCGGTCTGATCTGGTTGATGACCTATTTCCAGTCCCTGACCTGCCCATTGCCTGTTCCCTTCATTCTAATAATTATCAGAGCTGTGACCGTCTGCCTCCTATGTCTGCATCTGGATCTCGCCTTGTATCGTTATAGGGCATTACATTGTGCCATTTGATGTAGTGAGCTGAGCTTTGCAGTTATTGATGTACAGTTGAAGTCGGAAGTTTACATATACCTTAGCCAAATACATTCAAACTCAGTTTTTACAATTCCTGACATTTAATCCTAGTACAAATTCCCTGTCTTATATCAGTTAGGATCACCACTTTATTTTAAGAATGTGAAATGTCAGAATAATAGTAGAGAGAATGATTTATTTCAGCTTTTATTTCTTTCATCACATTCCCAGTGGGGCAGAAGTTTACATACACTCAATTAGTATTTGGTAGCATTGCCTTTAAATAGTTTAACTTGGTTTAAATGTTTCGGATAGCCTTCCACAAGCTTCTCACAATAAGTTGGGTGAATTTTGGCCCATTCCTCCTGACAGAACTGGTGTAACTGAGTCAGGTTTGTAGGCCTCCTCTTTTTCAGTTCTGCCCACAAATTTTCTATAGGATTGAGGTCAGGGCTTTGCGATGGCCACTCCAATACCTTGACTTTGTTGTCCTTAAGCCATTTTGTCACAACTTTGGAAGTATGATTGGGATCATTGTCCATTTGGAAGACCCATTTACGACCAAGCTTTAACTTCCTGACTGATGTCTTGAGATGTTGCTTCAATATAGCCACATCATTTTCCTTCCTTCTGAAGTGCACCAGTCCCTCCTGCAGCAAAGCACCCACACAACATGATGCTGCCACCCCCGTGCTTCACGGTTGGGATGGTGTTCTTCGGCCTGCAAGCCTCCCCCTTTTTCCTCCAAACATAACGATGGTCATTATGGCCAAACAGTTCTATTTTTGTTTCATCAGACCAGAGGACATTTCTCCAAAAGGTACGATCTTTGTTCCCAAGTGCAGTTGTAAACCGTAGTCTGGCTTTTTTTATGGCGGTTTTGGAGCAGTGACTTCTTCCTTGCTGAGTGGCCTTGTGTCGATATAGGACTCGTTTTACTGTGGCTATAGATACTTTTGTAACTGTTTCCTCCAGCATCTTCACAAGGTCCTTTGCTGTTGTTCTGGGATTGATTTGCACTTTTTGCCCCAAAGTACGTTCATCTCTAGGAGACAGAAAGCGTCTCCTTCCTGAGCGGTATGACGGCTGCGTGGCCCATGGTGTTTATACTTACTATTGTTTGTACAGATGAATTTGGTACCTTCAGACGTTTGGAAATTGCTCCCCAGGTCTTTTTTCTGAGGTCTTGGCTGATTTATTTTGATTTTCCCATGATGTTGAGCGAAGAGGCACTGAGTTTGGAGGTAGTCCTTGAAATACATCCACAGGTACACCTCCAATTGACTATGAATTATGTCAATTAGCCTATCAGAAGCTTCTAAAGCCATGATATAATTTTCTGGAATTTTCCAAGCTGTTTAAAGGCACAGTCAACTTAGTGTATGTAAGCTTTTGACCCACTGGAATTGTGATATAGTGAATTATAAGTGAATAAATCGGTCTGTAAATAGTTGTTGGAAGAATTACTTGTGTCATGCACAAAGTAGATGTCCTAACCGACTTGCCAAAACTATAGTTTGTTAACTTGAAATCTGTGGAGTGGTTGAAAAATGAGTTTTAATGACTTCAACCTAAGTGTATGTGACTTCTGACTTCAACTGTATGTCCATTTTAAAGTGGTTAAAATTAATTCAAATGTTGATTACAGTTGTATTATAAACTAAAGAAAATATACATTTTTTTCAAGTTTTAAAAAATGTTATTTTTACTTTTTGAAAATACTAATATTAATGGACCAATATACCAACAAATCTTAAAATTGATAGTAAGATTCAAAAATGGCATCTTAGCCTGTGGTGCCTGGCCTTAATGCATTAAAATCGCCATAGCTGGTTTGTTTGCATGGCTCAACATGGTAATGGGCTTGCACTGCTTTCTGGTCAGTCACTGTGATCTGTACCTCGATTGTTCTCTGCTTGCTTCTCATTCATGAATTACTATCATGTCATCAAAAGGGAGATTGTGTTTTCATGTAAACGACTTAAGTCTTTGACTCCATTCAAAACTTTGGATCGTCAAAGGCTGTCAATTCTCCTAATGTGTCACAAGTGGGTAGTGGGAGAGACCAAAGTGCAGCGCAGGAATAGTAGTTCGACATGTTTACTTTATTTCTTTCCTTCGTTAGGTAAACTTACAACAATGACGAACTCTTTAAAATAAACACAAAGTAAACAAACGGAATACACTTACTTCCCCCGTGACTGGAGGAATAACGACCCGCACAAAGGTGTAGGACATACAAACAAATATAGGATCCCTAATTAGAGACAATTCGGTGCAGCTGCCTCTAATTAGGGATCCAACCCAAAACCCACACAGAAACAGAAAGAATAGAAACTGTCAGACTCTGACCATAGCTACATAGAGAACCAAATAGGCTTCTCTATGGCCAGAGCCTGACATAATGGTTTAATCTGTCCAACCTGAATGCCCAGCGATAAAGCAATAAATCTTCCTATAGCAGAACAAATGCTGCTGGCAGGATATGTTTCATTTTCATTCCGTGTCTGGCACCGGACACAGACATGTAGTGGACACTCAATGATCTCCTGTAAGCAGGGGCTGCACTGGGTTTAATCATAAGGGGTCGTCCATTCACCCTCTCTCCCTCTCTGTTAGATTTGATATGAGGAGTCAGTGTGAATTTGAATGGGACCGAAACACACTGTCCATCCACTGACTACTCGCAGTTTGAAGCCTATACCATTATTTTATCGTACTGTGATTGATTTCAAACCCGATGTTACAATATGCCAGCATAAAAGTGGATTTATGAGACGATATTTGGTTTAATTACAGTTACTGGAATTGTATACCCTACTGTGTGACTGGGTTTCATGTAGCGCAGCAGTATATGTTAGTTTCATTCATCTAATTGATTTGTCAGAAGTTATTTTGAAGTACCTACACTCTTAGAACAAACAGTGCTATCTAGAACCTAAAAGGTAGAACCATTGTGGGTTCCATGTAAAACTATTTCCATAGAGGGTTCTACATGGAACCCACAATGGTTCTACTTGGAACCAAAAAGGGTTCTTTAAAGGGTTCTCCTATGGGGACAGCCGAAGAACCCTTTTTTTCTAAGAGTGTACTTCTTAACCATCTGCTTACAGTTCCAAAAACGACTGACTTGCTGTGACTGCTTTCCACTTTATCTTGACACATTTTGGCTTCTCAGAGATCAGAAATGTAAACTGCATTTTATATTTTTTAATTTAGCAGACACTCTTATCCAGAGTGACTTACAGGAGCAAATATATCCACATATACACAAGGCTTGCAAGTCCTGCATGTTGGAGCTCGAAGCCTACGATTTTCACTGAACCCTGAAATCACACCTTCAACCCTGTGTATATGACTATTAAACACTGTGAATCTGAATCAAGGGCATCTACACATTTTTCACCTTGTCGGCTCGAGGATTCGAACCAATTACCTTTTGGTTACTGGCCCAATGAGCTAAACCGCTAGTACTAAATCACATGTTTGATTCATTCTTATTTGACATCTGGACATGTTACCTGCCTTTTTTGCCGAGACCAGGGTGGTTGAATGACAGTTATTGAATGCATAAGGTAAATGCCTCGTGTCCGTCATAGTACCACTATATATGTAATTTCCTTCTCTCTCTCCATAGAGAATAGGAGATATTTTCCAGTAGAGCTGCCATGCAGTGCCAGCATAACACCCACATGTTTACACTGATTTCCTCACAGCTCTCTTTGATCAGCTGTCAACAGCTGCCTGTTGGATGGATTTGAACAGTCTGGATTTGAACAGTCTGGAACCATTGCGATGGCAAAGCAGAATGTCAAATAAAATAAAATTGTATTTGTCACTTGCGCCGAATAGACCTTACCGTGAAATGCTTACTTACAAGCCCTTATCGAACAATGCAGTTTTAATAAAAATAAGAGTTGAGAAAATATTTACTAAAACTAAAGTAAAAAAAGTAACACAATAACGAGGCTACATACAGAGGGTACCGGTACCGAGTCATTGTGGGGGGGTACCGGTACCGAGTCATTGTGGGGGGTACCGGTACCGAGTCATTGTGGGGGGGTACCGAGTCATTGTGGGGGGGTACCGGTACCGAGTCATTGTGAGGGGGTACCGGTACCGAGTCATTGTGAGGGGGGTACCGGTACCGAGTCATTGTGGGGGGGTACCGGTACCGAGTCATTGTGGGGGGGGTACCGGTACCGAGTCATTGTGGGGGGGGGTACCGGTACCGAGTCATTGTGAGGGGGTACAAGGTAGTTGAGGTAATATGTACTCTACATGTACACTCTTTGAACAAACGGTGCTATCTAGAACCTAAAAGGGTTCTTTGGCTGTCCCCATAGGAGAACCCTTTTTGGTTCCAAGTAGAACCATTATGGGTTCCACGTAGAACCATTTCCACAGAGGGTTCTACATGGAACCCACAATGGTTATACTTGGAACCAAAATGGGTTCTTTAAAGGGTTCTCCTATGGGGACAGCCGAAGAACCCTTTTTTTTCTAAGAGTGTAGGTAGGGGTAAAGTGACTATGCATAGATAATTAACTGGCTACTGGTTTTATTTGACAAGCCAATGTTTCCCTGGTGCTTGTGTGTGTGTGTGGCATGCCAAGATTAGAAGTCCTCTTGTCAGATTGATAACTCTGCTGCTTTTAATAACTACAAGATAAGAAATTCTTGGCTGGACAGGAGTCAGGAGATCCATGCGTCCATCTACTGGATACATTCTCCCTGTCTCACTGTTGCAGATTATAGCAGGAGGAGTATGGCGTCCTGGCATCCAGCTTCAGTGTATTGTGTTGTCACTTATGTTGATTTCAACCTCAACAACCACAATAGCAATTTATCATTCCTAGAAAATGGGGCTTGATCAGATCATCTCGGCAACCCTGAGCTGGCTTTTACCTCTTGGATAATGCATTCTGCACATAATCAATGGTAAGTGTTTGTTCATGACTTCCAGAAGTGTTTTATCTTTCTCTCCCTCTCTCTCTCCCACACTTGCTTTCTCACTCTCTCTCTCTCTCTCTCTCTCTCTCTCTCCCTCTCTTGCGCGCTCTCTCTCTCTCTCACACTCTCACTCTCACTCTCTCTCTCACACTCTCTCTCTCACACTCTCTCTTTCTCTCTCTCACTCTCTCTCTCTCTCTCTCTCTCTCTCTCTCTCTCCTCTCTTGCGCGCTCTCTCTCTCTCTCACACTCTCACTCTCACTCTCTCTCTCACACTCTCTCTCTCACACTCTCTCTCTTTCTCTCTCTCACTCTCTCTCTCTCTCTCTCTCTCTCTCTCTCTCTCACTGTCTCTGTCTCTCTCTGTCTCTCTCTCTGTCTCTCTCTCTTTCTCTCTTTCTCACTCTCTCTCTCTCTGTCTCTGTCTCTCTCTCTCTCTCTCTCTCTCTCTCTCTCTCTCTCTCTCTCTCTCTCTCTCTCTCTCTCTCTCTCTCTCTCTCTCTCTCTCTCTCTCTCTCTCTCTCTCTCTTCTGAAATAGAAAGTGTCTTAAAAGCACTGCAGTCTAATCCCCTCCTCTTTTTCTCTCCAACCGCTAGCACAGCAGCCCATATGGATGTGAGCGCATAATCTCCTTGTGTCCTCTTTCTCACTGGCCTTATGCCCTCCCTCCATCCCACGACTTACAGTACCACCCATATACAATCTGCATGCAGCTGGGTGGAGCTGCTGTGCTGCTGTGATTCGCCAGCACATATGGTCTGTGTGGAGTTGATTACAAGTGCAAGTTGAAAAGCATTTTAAGATGAAGGATACAGTACACTCTTAGAAGTAAAGGTGCTATCTAGAACCTACAAGGGTTCTTCAGCTGTCCCCATAGGAGAACCCTTTGAAGAACCCTTTTTGGTTCCAGGAGGCAGAACCTTTTTGGTTCCAAACAGAACATGTTTTAGTTCCATCTAGAGCCTTTACACAGAGGGTTCTACATGGAACCCAAAATATATCTATCTATCTATCTATCTATCTATCTATCTATCTATCTATCTATCTATCTATCTATCTATCTATCTATCTATCTATCTATCTATCTATCTATCTATCTATCTATCTATCTATCTATCTATCTATCTATCTATCTATCTATCTATCTATCTATCTATCTATCTATCTATCTATCTATCTATCTATCTATCTACAGTGGGGAGAACAAGTATTTGATACACTGCCGATTTTGCAGGTTTTCCTACTTACAAAGCATGTAGAGGTCTGTAATTTTTATCATAGGTACACTTCAACTGTGAGAGACGGAATCTAAAACAAAAATCCAGAAAATCACATTGTATGATTTTTAAGTAATTAATTTGCATTTTATTGCATGACATAAGTATTTGATACATCAGAAAAGCAGAACTTAATATTTGGTACAATTAATATTTGGTGCAATTACAGAGATCATACGTTTCCTGTAGTTCTATACCAGGTTTGCACACACTGCAGCAGGGATTTTGGCCCACTCCTCCATACAGATCCTTCAGGTTTCGGGGCTGTCGCTGGGCAATACGGATTTTCAGCTCCCTCCAAAGATTTTCTATTGGGTTCAGGTCTGGAGACTGGCTAGGCCACTCCAGGACCTTGAGATGCTTCTTACGGAGCCACTCCTTAGTTGCCCTGGCTGTGTGTTTCGGGTCGTTGTCATGCTGGAAGACCCAGCCACGACCCATCTTCAATGCTCTTACTGAGGGAAGGAGGTTGTTGGCCAAGATCTCGCAAAACATGGCCCCATCCATCCTCCCCTCAATACGGTGCAGTCGTCCTGTCCCCTTTGCAGAAAAGCATCCCCAAAGAATGATGTTTCCACCTCCATGCTTCACGGTTGGGATGGTGTTCTTGGGGTTGTACTCATCCTTCTTCTTCCTCCAAACACGGCGAGTGGAGTTTAGACCAAAAAGCTCTATTTTTGTCTCATCAGACCACATGACCTTCTCCCATTCCTCCTCTGGATCATCCAGATGGTCATTGGCAAATTTCAGATGGGCCTGGACATGCGCTGGCTTGAGCAGGGGGACCTTGCGTGCGCTGCAGGATTTTAATCCATGACGGCGTAGTGTGTTACTAATGGTTTTCTTTGAGACTGTGGTCCCAGCTCTCTTCAGGTCATTGACCAGGTCCTGCCGTGTAGTTCTGGGCTGATCCCTCACCTTCCTCATGATCATTGATGCCCCATGAGGTGAGATCTTGCATGGTGCCCTAGACCGAGGGAAATTGACCGTCATCTTGAACTTCTTCCATTTTCTAATAATTGCGCCAACAGTTGTTGCCTTCTCACCAAGCTGCTTGCCTATTGTCCTGTAGCCCATCCCAGCCTTGTGCAGGTCTACAATTTTATCCCTGATGTCCTTACACAGCTCTCTGGTCTTGGCCATTGTGGAGAGGTTGGAGTCTGTTTGATTGAATGTGTGGACAGGTGTCTTTTATACAGGTAACGATTTCAAACAGGTGCATTTAATACAGGTAATGAGTGGAGAACAGGAGGGCTTCTTAAAGAAAAACTAACAGGTCTGTGAGAGCCGGAATTCGTACTGGTTTGTAGGTGATCAAATACTTATGTCATGCAATAAAATGCAAATTAATTATTAAAAAATCATACAATGTGATTTTCTGGATTTTTGTTTTAGATTCCGTCTCTCACAGTTGAAGAGTACCTATGATAAAAATTACAGACCTCTACATGCTTTGTAAGTAGGAAAACCTGCAAAATCGGCAGTGTATCAAATACTTGTTCTCCCCACTGTATCTATCTATCTGACAGCCAAAGAACCCTCTTTTTCTAAGAGTGTATGGAATGGGTTGCTGTGATGCAATCTTGAAATAAATGGCAGAGTGGTACACAGTAGGCAACAGAGTCATATTCTCTTCCATTGTTACACTGAAAGTGAGGTCATTGATTATCCAATGTGTAAGTAGACTTTTCTGAGAGGAGCCTAGACATTTTCAAAAAGAAATTGAATAATTTGAAACTTAAACACTGAGAAGTCAGCCAGCTACTAAATACGTCTTGAAAAATATCCCCTCATTTGCTTGACATCTATAATAGCGTTTACAACTGAACATGTACAGGCCTATAAAATGCTGTAGCCTACAGTGTGACATTTCATCTTGTTTCAATCCTGGTCCCTCCATTCTTAAGGATGCACCCATGGCCATGGGACTGAGCACAGCCTCTATGGAGAGGGCAGTATTCCATTTTCCTTGGTTTTTGGCCATACTGCTACAGGCCATGCAATAGATTTACCACAGCATTAAACTGTGGCTGCAACAGGCATTAGTGAAGGCAACTTAGACACAGAGAGAGCCCAGCCCAGAGCCAGTACCCTTCTATGCATGTCTCCTTTCTACAGTACTATAAACATGGGGATTTATATATAAACCCTTCATCAGCTGCCGTTCAACGCCATCATTGAAGCCTGCTTATCACTTTGTGATTACTGTAGACTACTATATCAGATTGGGGCTGCAGGACAACAAAAATCACCTGCCATGAGCACACAGGTTGGCTATGAAATTAGCAGTGAAGAATTCAATATAAACATTTTCATATCAGCTATTCAATATTGAACACAGTTGGGCTATAGGTCAATCCAGTCCCATCCACACTAAATTATTTGCATAAAGATATTAATCCCGTGGTTGTTCGGTTTGACAGGACTATTGGCTCAGTCCGATGGAGCCGGGAAGCGGGATCCCCTCTCCCTTCCAGCCACTCCCACCGACGGGCTCTGTGCTCTCACTCGCCGGTTTGGCTTGAGTTGCTCCTGACGCTGCAGCTACCATAGTCGCTCTATCTCCCAATAACAGCAGTCATGGCGACAGAGGTCCAACCGCTCACTCTGGATCGAGGTAAGACGCACAACCGTCGGATTCGCTTTCTTGTTGAATTATTTATGCTTCCGAAACTTGAACTAGTATAGGCTATTATTTAAATTTTACATTCGTCAGTTTATATTTCTCTCTCGCCGGATACCGTTATTCGCGGGGAATAAAATGTCTGGACCGTTTGGTGCGCACTCTGCAAAATTGGATAAAACGGCTTAAATAATGCATTTCAGTATTACATCCCACTGCTTATGAATAGAGTGCTGTGTTATCTGTTATGTAAACATCCATTAGAATAGTATATCTCTGTATTCTTCACTTCGTTATTGGGAGAAATAATGTATTGGTCGCAGGAATCCAATAACGCGTAAATCCTTACTTCTCTGGACATCAGACAACTTTTGGATGGGTAGGCTTAAGAATAGATAACAAACAGTTTTTTTAATTGGTTTATATTTTTCTTGAATCTATTGATAATTTGGACAGTGAACAATAAAGGGGTAGAGTTCTTCACCCCATAGCATACCTGTTGTTGGCAGTGAACATTGAATTCACCCGCGGCATTATTCTAAAAAGAAGGATGAATCCACAATGTAGTCTACCTATAGCCTACGTCATATTTTGGAGTAGCAATAGGCCTACTTGCACGCGGACTTCAGGTGATATTGCTTTCCTACAGTAGCCTGCCTATCCAATGATAACAGATGGATACAGATGTGCCACAGCATGATTGTTACGTCATAATGATACAAGCTTATTTTATGAGCGCATCATGCAGGTGTCGTCATGCAATCATAACCGAGATTGCTATTGGTTCCATGTAGTCTACTTTTTTTTTTTTTTTTTCGATAGCTCCTGGCTATTGTTTAATTTTGATATTCAAAATGGGGACTATGGGGAATCCAGATAAAATGTGTAGCCTACGTTTTCCGTTTGTAAACATGTAGCCTGTAGAGTGCTTAAAACGAATCCGGAGGTGAAATGCATTGGTGTGGCTGCATGACTCAAACGAAAGGGGTGGCGTTAAAAATAGAGAAAGAGGATACATCTGGGAAAAGTAATGGGCTTGGGCCCACTTTGAACGAATGCCACAGCAGTCAGTGACAGTAGGCTAAACTGTAAACGCCTTGGAATAAACAACTCACAGGAATGTAGTAGACAAGAGGACATAAACGTCTGTCTGAATTGGAAAATTACAAATGGTGACCTCTCTACATGGCATTGAACACAGCTTTGCTCATGAGTAATCGACCCTGGCTGTCATCATGAAGTATGGAACGGATGTAAACCGAGGATCATCAGCAAAAGTGACTTGTCGTCATCCCCAAGCAATAGCGGATAATATAACGGTTTTATCCCCACTTTACAAACATCGGCTCCTCATTTGAATGATTTACAGTTAATTCCGGTGCTCAGTGGCAATTGCACTCATTATTGCGTGACTGCAGAAACTGATAGGGGCTTTACATTAATCAAACGTTTTCACTTACTGTATATGAGCTTGAATGGGGAGTGTGTGGAAGGGTAAACTCATGATACAGTGCAAAATTATAAACAAGAAGCTCCACTCAGTCTCCTCCCACCAGCCTCAGTTCAAGGTATTCAGTAATTAGGGGGAAGGAACATTGCTGTCATTGAGATTCTATTGATAAACAGGTCATTCATATCTCCCCGGTCAAACTGAAATACAAATGCCAGTATAGGCTACTTGGGTTTGGTAGGCTAGTGGGTTAGGTAGGCTAGTGGGTTAGGTAGGCTAGTGGGTTTGGTAGGCTAGTGGGTTAGGTAGGCTAGTGGGTTTGGTAGGCTAGTGGGTTTGGTAGGCTAGTGGGTTAGGTAGGCTAGTGGGTTAGGTAGGCTAGTGGGTTTGGTAGGCTAGTGGGTTAGGTAGGCTAGTGGGTTAGGTAGGCTAGTGGGTTAGGTAGGCTAGTGGGTTTGGTAGGCTAGTGGGTTTGGTAGGCTAGTGGGTTTGGTAGGCTAGTGGGTTAGGTAGGCTAGTGGGTTAGGTAGGCTAGTGGGTTTGGTAGGCTAGTGGGTTAGGTAGGCTAGTGGGTTAGGTAGGCTAGTGGGTTAGGTAGGCTAGTGGGTTAGGTAGGCTAGTGGGTTAGGTAGGCTAGTGGGTTAGGTAGGCTAGTGAGTCAGAGACCCTATAATTTCAGAGAGCATTCAGGTGACGGCTGTATTCACACGTTCGCAACAGTAACGTTAAGCGGGCACTGCCCCGCAGCAGTGATCATGTGGGGGATCATAATGATAGCTTTACAGTAGCTGTCATAGTCCTTTGTTGTTGCTGCCACTAGGGAGGAAACACTAATTGATATTGAAAATAATCCTTATTTTTTTATTTTTTTTATTTTTGAAAGCAGGATGTGTTAGGAATTTGATACATACATACACACAAAGAGGCGGGAAACTGACAGTGTGCTTTGAGGTCATGACTGCACTTCCTGCCATTGTCTCAGGAAATGACTCAAACGTCACAGTCCTGTGGAGAAACGGTCTGTCTTGGAACCTCCCTGCTCATGGCACCAACGTTCTCCTTCAAAGATTTGACTCTCATTCAAACACTAACCGGCTCCAGGCATGCCAAGACTATTGTTATTGATATGGATACTGAGAGAGTTCTCATCAACTGTGTGCCATGAAGCCATAATAATATCAGTCTGGCGGAGGCTGTACAGTAATCACAGTGCAGCGTGAGAGTGCTCTTTCTGCCAGATATTTGCTGGTGGAGAGGCATTTGAGAAGAATACTTATCTCTTTGTTGATTGAGTTTTGTAGGAAAACCCGGACACATATGCTCAAGCAGGTTTGTGTGCTGTCTGAAATTACAATGGATTTACTGAGAGGCCAAACATCTAGGGAGAGCAGAAGCTTGAAATCTGGAAGTCAATACTTTTTTGATGCTCTCCATGCATGGTTTATTGCCACAATAAACCAACAACAACCACATATTTCCTTGCAAGCTATGGTTATCACTGATCCTTTGTTTTTGGTCTATTCACAGAGGAGAAAGGGCAAAAAACTATAGCCTACTCAGGGCCGTACGCATGTTGTCTCGCCATACTGCAGACAGGCTTTGCTTTGCTTGCAGAGGTCACTGGGTTTCGTTCATTGTTGGGCAGCAACCCTTCTCGTGTACCTTGCTTTGGCTGATAACAAGAGAGGAGGGATTACAGGTGAGGTGAACAGCCAGCTCAGCATTGTCATCAATGGAGAGCTATTTAGAATGGCACAGCTCTGCATAAGCTCTCATTAGAAACACTTCGAAAGGAAAGGTAATTTGTTTGGGATGGACATCTGCCAGGTAATCAGTCAGAGGAAGAGGGACAAAAACAAGGTTCAGAATGTAATCTCTTCTGCCTTAGGCGGTCCCCGTCAGAATGTCATCTGCTTCTGCCTTAGACGATCCCCGTCAGAATGTCATCTGCTTCTGCCTTAGACGATCCCCGTCAGAATGTCATCTGCTTCTGCCTTAGACGGTCCCCATCAGAATGTCATCTGCTTCTGTCTTAGACGGTCCCCATCAGAATGTCATCTGCTTCTGCCCTAGACAGTCCCCGTCAGAATGTCATCTGCTTCTGCCTTAGACGGTCCCCGTCAGAATGTCATCTGCTTCTGCCTTAGATGGTCCCCATCAGAATGTCATCTGCTTCTGCCCTAGACAGTCCCCGTCAGAATGTCATCTGCTTCTGCCTTAGACGGTCCCCGTCAGAATGTCATCTGCTTCTGCCTTAGACGGTCCCCGTCAGAATGTCATCTCCTTCTGCCTTAGACGGTCCCCATCAGAATGTAATCTGCTTCTGCCTTAGACGGTCCCCATCAGAATGTCATCTGCTTCTGCCTTAGACGGTCCCTGTCAGATTGTTACCTGCTTCTGCCTTAGACGGTCCCCGTCAGAATGTCATCTGCTTCTGCCTTAGACGGTCCCCGTCAGAATGTCAGCTCCTTCTGCCTTAGACGGTCCCCATCAGAATGTAATCTGCTTCTGCCTTAGACGGTCCCCATCAGAATGTAATCTGCTTCTGCCTTAGACGGTCCCCATCAGAATGTCATCTGCTTCTGCCTTAGACGGTCCCCGTCAGAATGTTACCTGCTTCTGCCTTAGACGGTCCCCGTCAGGATGTTATCTGCTTCTGCCTTAGACGGTCCCCATCAGGGCTCGTTAGCCTTAGAAGTGATTTATTTCCCCTCTATAGTCAGGAATGTCACGGCAGGTCCATTCAGTGCTAATTCACTCGAGGTTTGATCAAGTGGGGAGGATTGATAAAGTGAGGTGGGTCCACTTAAAAAGCTCTCCTATTGAGGAGCTGGCCTCGTGTCTGGCCTCGTGTCTGGCAATCCCCTGCTGGCCTGTTCCTCTACTCATCCAGAGTATGGGCACAGTAGAGGTTTTTGTGTGGGAATTTCAGCGTGGTTGCCAACGGCACAAAGGATACGCAGGTCAAACCGGGAAGTGGCAGATGGCATGGCCTCTCCGGGGCAATTTATTCTGGCATGTGTGAGTCAGCCATTCTGGTAGTGACAGTGTTAGGGCACTGCTCTGGGAAACATTACTGGTTGGATTGAGGAACAGTCCAGACTAGTCTTAAATTTTAGTTATTTAGCAGATGCGACTTACAGTAGTGAGTGCATACATTTTCAAACTTTCTTTCCCTACTGGGCAGTCTTGAATCAATCATCTATGAAATGTTTCTCTACTAGGGTCTAGACATCCCAGTGGGGATAGAGAAGATGCCCCTGCAGTTTTCAACAGCACCATATCTTAATGAGTCAGCTGAGTTAATTGGACATATTTACAACACACAGCATTTTATTTTAAACGACACGCAGATATTGGAAAATATACTGTATTCAGCTATGCCCTCTATCATCAACAGTAATTATGTGAGGGTATTGGAGCACTGCCCAGTCTTGCAAACATATCAAAATAATGTTTTAGACTCTTCCTCAAGTTAGAAACTAGTGAAGCACTCATTGATTAATTACTACTGCTTTGAAAGGCTGGGACCCCAGGAAGAGTAGCTGCTGCTTTTGTAACAGCTAATGGAGATCCAAATAAAATAAATAAAAAAGGCTTGATGACTTTCTCTAATTAGTGAATGGTGAGGGTGACCTTTGTTAGTCACAAGCACTTTTTAAGGGGCTGAAATAATCTGTGCCTGAGACAGAACAGCACAGACCTGGTGTGTTTCAGCACAGCAGCATCGCTAACTGCTTGTGTGGTCTTCACATCTATTTATCCAAAGTGATGGCCACGTTAGTACATCCAGTCATCAAAGTAGAGCAGAAAGTGAACTCAGTGTACTTGAAAGGCTGACTCATTCGGAAAACTGTTGGCTGTTTTACACACCATGCTATTTATAGTCTGAACCATGTATTCGATCAACATAATACCATCATTTCTGTGGTTGTCCGTCATTGATTCGATTTGAGAAGATCTCAAGGTGACACGTGCACAGTATATTAAAGATAGATCTACCGCTAAACGTCTTTACATTGCCAGTCACAGAAACTGATTTATCCCTAAACGTCTTTACATTGCCAGTCACAGAAACTGATTTATCCCTAAACGTCTTTACATTGCCAGTCACAGAAACTGATTTATCCCTAAACGTCTTCACATTGCCAGTCACAGATACTGATTTATCCCTAAACGTCTTTACATTGCCAGTCACAGAAACTGATTTATCCCTAAACGTCTTTACATTGCCAGTCACAGAAACTGATTTATCCCTAAACGTCTTTACATTGCCAGTCACAGAAACTGATTTATCCCTAAACATCTTTACATTGCCAGTCACAGAAACTGATTTATCCCTAAACGTCTTTACATTGCCAGTCACAGAAACTGATTTATCCCTAAACATCTTTACATTGCCAGTCACAGAAACTGACTATACTAATAGCTTATTAGGTACTCACTATTAATGAATGGATTCCTCTTGGAAATGGCTCTTTAGAGGACACTGCTTTCAATAGCACTTCAATAGCACTTTTGGATTATAAGTTGGGCACCTTTTAAAAGACCTTCATCGTTGCATTAGAACATGATTTAGAATGAGCGTGAAGGTTTGTTGGATACCTCAAGAAATCTTTCCCATAAAGAACTCAGATATGATTTATATTGGCCTATGTTCTATTTATTTATCCCGCTCTCTATGACACATACGTAGGCACGTTACGAATGTATTCACTCTCTACGACACATACGTAGGCACATTACGAATGTATTCATAAGTACACTGGAGGACGAACTATATAATTCTGGTCAAATTGGCCACACTGATTTCAGTATACAGTAAGTTTGCTTTACTGTCTTTTGTAATTGGAGACTGATGATAAACCTTTCAAATAGAGAAATATGGGTCATAACCCAGTCAAGAGTGATTGTTGAAATAGAAAACGCTCCAAAAAACACATCTCAGCTCATCCAATCAGGCAATGGTAATGAGTGTTCTCACTGCTCACGTTCAAAGTGTGGCAAAGAGAAGTTGAACTAGGTCAAATCTTTGGCAAGTAGCATCAATGATCCTGACTACTCAATGCATAGCAATGTACTGGTGTTTCATACGTGGTTTAGTTATACTGATGAAGGCAAGAACCAGTCTCGTTGGAGTGTAGAGACGAGGAGAATACAAATGGATTACTAGGTGGATGGATTCCCTCCACTGACTTCCATTGGTTCCAAATAAATCCATCTCAGTGGAGTGAGGAAACCCTTAGAGAGGAGATCTGTAGGCCTACAGGACTGAAGGTCTCTGCTGGTCTCCTAGGTGATGTGGCTAAATGCACCATGCAGGGATTTGATGTGACGGGTCGTCGTAACATGTCTTAGTTGGGAGTCGTTTCAGACACAGCTATGTGGATGTGACATGGCAGTCCAGGATTCCCACAGTCATTGAAACTGCAAATCACCTTGGGCTGCCAAGCAAATCACCTTGGGCTGCCAAGCAAATCACCCTGGGCTGCCAAGCAAATCTTATACCCTGCGGGTTTAATATCCCTTAGATCCTACACAGAGGACTTCAGCAAAAATGCTTGATGTCAGCTCCTCACAGGAATGTGTGGCGTTCTGCTTCTACTGCATGTTTTACAACAACTATCACACAACACAATCCAAGGTCTGTCCAAGATATTCTGTCCACAAATATCCATCTACATATTGAAAGAAATCGACGCAACAGCTCTTGCAGAGGGGATGAGTTAGCAGATCAAGGGAAGCAGTGTGGATGAAGTGTCACGATGCAGTAAATAATACGCAACCGCTGGAGAGTGGAGGCTTTAATGACCTATTACCTGCAATGACTCCGGGAGCAGGAGAGCCACTGCTATAGGCTAGCCCTCATAACTGAACTATCACATCTGGTAGCAACTGGCCCTATTCACTGTTGGTGTGTTGGCTGACTGGGCTCAGACACTGGACAGTCTGAACAGGGGAGATGGGACATGACATTTATAGCCTCGTTACGGTATTTTCTGAACTTTTTCAGGACTGACCAGATCTTCTATTTCTCCTTTCGAACAACTTGATACCTGGTCAAAATCCTTCCCTTTAGCATTCATACACGGTTAGCTTTACTTTGACAAAATAGCGTCTTAGCCTATAACCCAGTCTATTTCAAAGATTGTATTCATTTAATTCCCCCGACAGAAGTTGAACGCTAAACTACTTGAAAGTGGTGCTGAACTGGTGGAGAATTCCAGCTATCGCTTTTGATCAGCGTAGCGTCAAAGTACAAAAACGGACCTAAAAAAAATCCCCATCTATAAACATTTTTTTTGTTTTGAAAATCTTCATCTTTGAAGTGTTGCTTGGTGAAGAAATTGTCGCTAATGAACAAATAAGAGCAGATAACAGCTCTCCTGATCTGGCCCTGACTTCGCTATGATGAGAAATACTGTGAATTGATACAACCTCATTCACCTCACTTAGGGACTCATTGGACACCTATTAAATCTGATGGAAAGTCTGTAAATTAGCTACATAACCTTTGCAGAGCTCTGTTGTCAAGTAGTAGTGAATACTGTTATATCCTTCCATACACACTCACAGGTTCAGAGAAAAGTGTCCCCTTTCCCGTGCTTGACTCCTGATACAAGGGTTCTAACTCTGCTCACGTCTCACCATCCATTAAGGTTCTTGTCAGAATCTGACATGTCAGGCAACAACCTGCCTCCAGGCTAGACTATACCACCAACACTGAGCCTCCGTCTAGAGTCAGAGCGTTGGGCCAGTAACTGAAAGGTTGCTGGTTCGAATACCCGAGCCGACAAGGTAAATAAATCATTTGATGTGCCCTTGAGCATGGCACTTAACCCTAATTTGCTCCAGGCGTGCCGTACTACTATGGCCGACCCTGTAAAAAAAAAAAGACATTTCACTGCACCAATCTGGTGTACATCCTATAGAACGTTCTGTGGGATATTATCTGTGCTATAGAACACTCGGCCATCATTACAGAAGATGCTGAGTGGAGTCGTGGAGTTAGAGTGATTAATGCCCTGTATAGATCTCCTTGACAACATATCTTGGCTTGCAGTAACCAACCCTGATGGAAATTGAGCCCAACATGTTCTTCTGGTTTAATGTAATCCACTGTGGTACTCTGGGTGTCATGTTATTCTGGTTTAATGTAATCCACTGTGGTACTCTGGGTATCATGTTATTCTGGTTTAATGTAATCCTCTATGGTATTCTGGGTATCATGTTCTTCTGGTTTAATGTAATCCTCAGTGGTACTCTGGGTGTCATGTTATTCTGGTTTAATGTAATCCACTGTGGTACTCTGGGTATCATGTTATTCTGGTTTAATGTAATCCACTGTGGTACTCTGGGTATCATGTTATTCTGGTTTAATGTAATCCTCTATGGTATTCTGGGTATCATGTTCTTCTGGTTTAATGTAATCCTCTATGGTATTCTGGGTATCATGTTCTTCTGGTTTAATGTAATCCACTGTGGTACTCTGGGTGTCATGTTATTCTGGTTTAATGTAATCCACTGTGGTACTCTGGGTATCATGTTATTCTGGTTTAATGTAATCCACTGTGGTACTCTGGGTATCATGTTATTCTGGTTTAATGTAATCCACTGTGGTACTCTGGGTATCATATTCTTTGACCATTTATACTTGTGTACTAACAGTAAATGTTGTGCCCTTGTATGTCTGTTTGACTGCCTAATACTGTGAGAAAACAAACCTGCCTAAACAAGTACAGGTTGTATGTATGCAGTTCTCCCTCCTCCTAGGCCCTAGGTGTCAAAACAGTCAGCCTTTCTGTCTCCCCTCTGCCTCACCGCGTTACACTAGACCGTCTTCCGTCTCAGTCCGGCCTGCCTGGGTTTGGCCTGATGTTTATAAACATCGTTGGGTGTTTACCTCTCTCTGTTGGCGTTGTACAGAACATGGCGCTAGTTCAACGTCGGGGTAACGGTGTACCAGATGATTGGTTAGAATCCTTGCGTTTAGCCTCTGTATAGACCTGCTCTTCTGGTGTATTTTGATATTTCTTGGATTAATAAAGTAGACATCTCCTCACTTATGTTTCACTTTTCAAGTCTAAGCTATACTATTAACTCCAAAACATAATCTTGCTATTTCTTCCAAGAGGCCCTGTGTCACTGTGTTTGACATCAAGCTAGTTATTATAAATCTAAAATCTGTATTTGATTACAAGTGGTTTGATCACTTTCGAGCGACTCGCTGATTGCAAACTGTATAGTTTGGTCTTTGCACATGCTCAAGGGATAACGAGTTTACAGATTATCAACCTGCTCAAGGGATAACGAGTTTACAGATTATCAACCTGCTCAAGGGATAACGAGTTGACAGATTATCAACCTGCTCAAGGGATAACGAGTTTACAGATTATCAACCTGCTCAAGGGATAACGAGTTTACAGATTATCAACCTGCTCAAGGGATAACGAGTTTACAGATTATCAACCTGCTCAAGGGATAACGAGTTGACAGATTATCAACCTGCTCAAGGGATAACGAGTTGACATATTATCAACCTGCTCAAGGGATAACGAGTTGACAGATTATCAACCTGGTCAAGGGATAACGAGTTGACAGATTATCAACCTGCTGCTTTTTATTTAGTTTCTTCTAAAACAGCGATTAGGCTGAGCAGCAAGTCCCTCCTCTCCCCTTCCAGCACGTACTGTCATTTCTTTAATTTTCCCTGTTTGTCTCTGAGAGTGTGAAAATAATCTGCTTTACTTTAATTTATTCAGGGGATGATAATTAGCAGTGGAGAGTTTACTAGACTCTAAGAGTCAAAGCCTTAGGGCGTCATGGGTTTGTTTTAAAAGGATCTAATGCCCGCTGTGCCCGCTCCTGCCAAGAATCGCTTGCTAAGCTGTTAATGTAACTCTGCTGTTAATGTAACTCTGCTGTTAATGTAACTCTGCTGTTAATGTAACTCTGCTGTTAATGTAACTCTCTTCTCCTCTTTCTTTCTTTCTTTCTTTCTTTCTTTCTTTCTTTCTTTCTTTCTTTCTTTCTTTCTTTCTTTCTTTCTTTCTTTCTTTCTTTCTTTCTTTCTTTCTTTCTTTCTTTCTTTCTTTCTTTCATCCTCCCTCCCTCTCTCTGCCTCTCCCTCCCTCTCTCTCCTCTCTGTCTTTCTTTCTCTCTCTCTGTCAGATGTGGCCAGGGCGATCGAGCTGCTGGAGAAGCTACAGGAGTCCGGGGACATCCCGGGTCACAAGCTGCAGTCCCTGAAGATGGTGTTGAAGAGTGAGTTCTGCACAGCCATTAGAGAGGTGAGTCGAGTCCCCTGCCCCACAGCCCCACGGTCCCCACGCTCTCCCTGCCCCACAGTCTCCCTGCCCCACGGTCCCCCAGCCCCACAGCCCCACGGTCCCCCTGCCCCACGGTCCCCTGTCCTACAGCCCCACGGTCCCCCTGCCCCACGGTTCCCTGTCCTACAGCCCCACGGTCCCCTGTCTTACGGCCCCAGGGTCTTTTTGCTCCTGTGAACACAGGGAAATTGACCAAAGTTAGAAACAAAAACATAGGAATGGTGTTGTACACAACAATGTAGACTTTTAGGTCTGTTTTCCCAAACAGACATTTTTTTATTTAACCAGGCAAGTCAGTTAAGAACATATTCTTATTTACAATGACTGCCTACACTGGCCAAACTCAAACAACGCTGGGCCAATTGTGATTGGGAGTCCCATAGGGCGGCGTGCAATTGGCCCAGCGTCGTCAGAGTTTGGCCGGTGTAGGCCGTCATTGTAAATAAGAATATGTTCTTAACTGACTTGCCTAGTTAAATAAAACAAATCTCACTTTGAATGATTATAAAGGAAGGATTTTGTCGCTCCATTGAGGGCAGACCTTTGTCTCTTACTGCATTTACTGAAAGCCACTTAATTTAATTATCTCTGCATTTAATATTCTCTTTTATTAAAACGTTTTATTATTTAATGCTGCATCACTTCTACCGAACGACCCCTTTAAACTCTGTCAGCTCTTCAAGCGCTCCTTCTCTCCATCCATCTCATCCTACCCCATTTTGCTCTCCGCTCCCCGACTCGGTAAAAAGAGGGAGACGGTCAGGGAGCCATGGTTACACGGGTCATGCCAGGCACTCTCCGGGAAGCTCTCTCCACTATCAGGCATTGTGGCGTCCTCGTGAGGCTGACGGTAGACTGGTAGCCCCCAGCCCATCAAGCACAGTGAGCCGTCCACAGAGGTGAAACAGATCTGGGTTAATGAAAGCCTGCCATGGTAAACGCCCAGTGAACCGGAGAGGGAAGAGAGAGAGGGAAGAGAGAGAGGGAAGAGAGAGAGGGAAGAGAGAGAGGGAAGAGAGAGAGGGAAGAGAGAGAGGGAAGATAGAGAGGGAAGAGAGAGAGGGAGAGTATATTCAGGAGGAAAGTAGAGGATGGAGGTAAAGATGGATGCATAGCAACAGGAAGCAGAGTGGGGTAGAAATGATCCCTTCAGGAGTGCAAATCTCTCTCTCACTCTCTCCTCTCTCTCCCTGTCTCTGTCTCTCTCTCTTTTTCTCCTCTCTCTCTCTCTCTCTCTCTCTCTCTCTCTCTCTCTCTCTCGCTCTCTCTCGCTCTCTCTCGCTCTCTCTCGCTCTCGCTCTCTCTCTCGCTCTCTCTCTCGCTCTCTCTCTCTCTCCTCTCTCCCTGTCTCTGTCTCTCTCTCCTTTCTATCTCTCTCTCCTCTCGCTCGGTCTCTCTCCCTCCTCTCTCTCTCTCTTTCTTCTCTCTCTCTCTTTCTTCTCTCTCTCTCTCTCTCTCTTTCTTCTCTCTATCTCTCTCCTCTCTCTCTGTATGTTCCCTGGAGCTTCACAACATCAACTGACAGCAAAAAAAACACAGCAATTTGTTCCATGTTGTGACTGTTTTCTTTATGTTATTATTCCCCAGTGAATTATCACAACAGAAGGTTAAGTTCATTCATTAACAGTGTTGTCAGACTGAGTCCGTTAAGGTCGACCTAAAAAGCTCCAATATCTTATTTTAGTAAGTGAACTTCTTGCACAGAACAAAATATAATTTATTTATTTTGTTGTGAATTGTGAGCGTAAGGTTATTATTTTATTTCCATAAACAGACTTTGTTTTTCATCAGTCGGACAGAGGATATTCTGGATATACCTAGGCTACACGAAACCACTTGTTTTATTGTTGAAGCACAGAAGAAGCACTTTGAAGTCGCATTGAATCGAGGGTCTTTGATTTGAAAGAAATATTGAATGATGGTTGAGGCCAGAAAACAGTTGCTCTCTTTTGTAGAGAGTAGAGACATACCAAAGTGTGAGCTGATGAGTACAATCCCTGTTAGTGACTATTCCAGAGGAAAATGTTTTCACTGCACAGGAAAAAAAAACTAAGTCAATGTTGTTCTTTAATAAGGCTGTGAGACTTAACAATTTAATTTGGTTTGTTCGTTGAATAATTCAGCAGTAGTTAATGTTAAATCAAATTTGCAATTCAACTAGTGGATGTTTGTGCATAACGTTAAGCAAATTACAGACTGAAATAGTTTGACCTTTTTGTAGTTCAACATGTGTTTCCTAGACAAACACAATTATCCACTGAGACCTTGAATACACAACAGAAACAAGTTCACAATGATGGATGGCTGCTGTATCTCTACATGAAAAACGATGCACTGAAAATGTATAATGCACGAGGAGGCCGTGGGCTAACGTGAATCACATCAAACAATTACAAGACCCCATATGTTGGATCACCAGAGGAAGGTGTCATAATACCATACTGTACACTGGGGGTGCTATTGTCATATTATGTATAGAAACAACTCAAATAGCTCTTATACAACTGAAAGCTTTCCATTGGCTCGTAATGCTGACAATGTAAATGTGGGAGAGGTGTCCTGGAATAAGGCCCCAAGATAGTGTTCAATATTGGAACTCAAAGAGTTGCTCTGCTGGAACTAAGTACTGCTTTTCGAATTGTAACACCAGTTCTACTAGTGTATATACACCCTTATGTTATAATAGGGACATGGTGTTTCTGACAGTGAGGACTTGTGAAGAGCAGAGTCAATAACCTCTGCATAATCAAAACAGTTGCTTTGTGAGAAGCTGTTTAACATCGTTCACAGTTAGCCATTGTTATGTATTACTGAAAAAACATGTAAAGTGTTGGTCCCATGTTTCTTAAGCTGAAATAAAAGATCCCAGAAATGTTCCATACGCACAAAAAGCTTATTTCTAAAAAATGTGGTGCATACATTTGTTTACATTACTGTTAGTGAGCATTTCTCCATTGCCAATATATTCCATCCATGTGACAGGTGTGGCATATCAAGAAGCTGATTAAACAGCATGATCATTACACAGGTGCACCTTGTGCTTGGGACAATAAAAGGCCACTCTAAAATGTGCAGTTTTTTCACACAACACAATGCCACAGATGTCTCAAGTTTTGAGGGAGGGTGCAATTGGCATTCTGACTGCAGGAATGTCCACCAGAGCTGTTGCCAGATAATGTAATGTTCATTTCTCTACCATAAGCCACCTCCAACGTCGTTTTAGAAGAATTTGGCAGTACATCCAACTGGCCTCACAACCGCAGACCACATGTAACCACTCCAACCCAGGACCTCCACATCCAGCTTCTTCACCTGCGGGATCATCTGAGACCAGCCACCCAGACATGAAACTTAGCAGTATTTCTGTCGGTAAAAAAGCACTTTTGTGGGGAAAAACTTATTCTGATTGGCAGGTCCTGGCTCCCAAGTAGGTGTGCCTATGCCCTCCCTGTCCAGTCATGTGAAATCCATAAATTAGGACCGAATGAATTTATTTCAATTGACTGATTTCCTTATATGAACTGTAACTCAGTAAAATCGTTTAAATTCATTTTGTTCAGTATATAAATGACACCCGAAAAGCCCCAGCGGCCTTGGCCCCAAGTCAGGCCAGGTCCACTGAGGCCGTGGTCCAGTGAGTACCAGGAGCTGGACCGTGGAGCTGGAAACACAAAAGTCTGAGGCTTTGGAAATTCACCTACAGTACCAAGAATCTTAGCTCCACTCTCTACTCTGTTACAAACTCCACTCTCTTCAGTTTATTTACTCAATGCAATGTGTGAGAGAGAGAACATCCCAAGGGCTAGTAGCACCCCACCATAGTGTGGTATGAGTATTTTGTACTTACTGATGCACCACTCTTGGCTTATGCTAATTGTTGTGGGGACCAGATGTTTGAGCAGCCTTAAGGAGGCAGTAGGATCAGCTGCAGAATAGTGTGTAGTTTATTAACAGTGAAAGGTGGTTTTAGGAGGATGAAGAAATCCAATGAAGATCTTCATCATCTACAAAGGTATTTGCAAAATAAAAACTCTCAAAATACAGGTTTGAATAGAAATCAAAAACCTAACCAACTACCAAGTCTGGTAGCCTATGACATGGGCTACCAGATTGAACATGCAAGAGACGTGGAGAAATGTAGCAGAAAATTCAAAAGTACTGAGAAAATACACACTTTTTCCTCTCTCTTTCAGGTGTACCAGTACATGCATGAAACAATCACAGTCAATGGCTGTCCAGAGTACCAGGCACGAGCTACGGCGAAGGTGAGCAGCATACTCTACTCTCTGACTGGCTTAGCTGTATTGACCAAACTTGAGGCTGCTGAAATACACAATGTAGCCTGGATACGTAAATAGCCATCATGTCTCCTTCAGATGATCAAAGACTCGAGCAGGTTTGGTGTACGATGAATTACTCATTAGCAGACCTGGGATGTAAACACTTGAGAGGTCCTACCAATGAGTCCCTCCGCTACCACTCATTCATATTCCTTCTGAGGACAACTTCCTTTGTGGGAGAGAATAAAGAAAGCAGACAGTGAAAAGGGGAACAGGGAGAGAGGGAATCAAGAGGGATGGTGGGATGAGCGAGAGGAGTGTTGCCGAGACATCAGAGAGGGAGTGAAGAAGAGATGGAGCGACATAGGGAGGTGTGCAGACTGACTGATACAATTGGCTGCTCCTTCCAGAGACTGCCGCCCCACCTTCTTACACTGCCAGGGCACACAGAGGAGTAGGACACAGATTGATTGACAACACTGGGAAAGCAGGATGAATATATAAATAGGCCCGGTGTGGAGTATCCAAAGGGCTGTTTTCTGTCAGCGAATGCAAAACTGTTTGCAATGCAGAGCACTGCTGTAACTTTGACTATGGTAAAATGAGTTGTAAACAGGGGTAACCTTTTATACAACTTTAATCAGACTGTCGTTTGTGTTGTGTGGATTTCCACCTTGGATGAAAGGTATGCAACGACATAGAATATCAAAGCTCTTTCTAGCCTGCACAGATCAAATGGTTTCGAGGTTGGATGGTATACTGTTGCTACAGCGACATGTCCTTTTAATTTCCCTTCAAATATCCAATCGTTATTCAAGGTCCCTGTTCAACATTTATAAAGTACATATTCATAAACAAATCCTGTTTTGAAAGAGAGAATGCAGATAGGGCGTAATCAAACTACTTTACAATTCATAAAAGAGGCCTTGGGGCTTCTACTTCACAGTGTTAAAGCAAGGCAATCGGCAGAGGTGAGTTTTAGACAGATTGTCCATATGACACTGTTGACACAAGAAAGAAATGAAAACAGCATGACGTGCCTTTCAGCTTTGTCCTTGTCCGTCACCAATCTTTTCAAAAGCATATTAAATACAGCCAAGCAGAGCAGCAATTAACATGGAGCAAACTCCGTTCGCCGGCTTCCGCGCCCACGGGAGGGATTTTCAATCGATGACATCAAAATGAGATGGTGCGCTGCTTTTGAAAGTGCCGCCCTCCTGAGAGTTTCCGTTTAGCTGAGCCGGTGCTCGTTTCATCAGCCTTGTCTCCAAGTACATCTCAAGTACATCGCTGACCAAAGGCCTGGAGAGCGGCACTCAGCACATTTCAAATGAATGACTTTAATAAGTAGGAAATTGGGGGCCTAAAAAACTATTTACATTTAGAGATCCCTTGATACACAAGCAATCTTGAGGCATTAGCAGGGTAGATGCTATTCAAGATGCCTTTTCTGCGCCGTTGCTGGTGAGCGTTTACCAATTAAAACGTGTTCCACCTGAGAACATGAGGACTTGATTAAGTTTATTGCCCAGTTAATTGAATCAATTCCAGACTGTAATTCCTGGCCTGAGGTTTTTATATTTTATTTTCCCGAGATGGGAGACCGCTCAGGCTATGGTGCTCCAGAGAAAAGACTGATGGCTGATGATGATCAAATGTTTGTAGAAATTATGTCAGTTTCCATATGGTACTGTGACATTACTTGGGAAATTTCCCAGTAAGCTGTCATTGTCGTTTGGCTCGCACCAGATGCTTTTTGCATTTGGAGGAGGCAGACATATGTACCTTGTTTCTTCCTCTTTCAGGAAGGGAGATAAACCTGTGAAGGTCGATGTGCCTTGAGCCCAGAGAGGTGGTGGTGGCATACTGAGCACAGTGCCTCTTTATCTCACAGTGGGAAGGAGAGAGAGACTGATAGAGAGACAGAAAAAGAGGGGGCTTTTCCTTTTCCAAGCTGGGCTTTGTTTCAGACGACTTAAGGCAAGAAGAATATTAGTCTAGAACTTGAACGCCATCCCAAGCCAGTGGAATTGAGTGAAGTAGGCTCACAGAGATTTAGTTAGTGGGGGTGAAAGTTATCTTGCTTCTTCTTCTCCAGCTGCAACAGATATGTGCTAATCCATGTTCTTACAGAGCCAGAAAACGTCTCACATGGCTATACAATACATCACCGTCATCACTTTGGCTCTCACTTTGTTATTCTCAGCCCTACTGAACGTCTCTAAGCCCTGGTCCATGCACTTATTATGGTGGTTATCTAATCTATTTGTGTGGTAGACAGAATAGAGTACAATAGGGCTGAACACGCTAATAATTGTCGGATCTTCATCCTCTCTCCGGTCTCCCTCTGCAGGCCACAGTTGCAGCCTTCGCGGCCAGCGAGGGTCACTCTCACCCCCGGGTGGTGGAGCTGCCCAAGACGGAAGAGGGGCTGGGCTTCAACGTGATGGGCGGCAAGGAGCAGAACTCTCCCATCTACATCTCCCGCATCATCCCAGGAGGCTTGGCTGAGAGGCAAGGGGGCCTGAAGCGAGGAGACCAGCTCCTGTCTGTCAATGGCGTGGTATGTATAGATTATTTACGATTTCCGCTAGGTCTGGTCACATGGTCAGTTCCTGTCCCGACCAGGAAAAACTCTGTACTCTATTTATGATATTCTGTGAATTTGCGTCCCAATCAAAGTTGTGTGCTGTCGTTAATATACATTTTCTTGTCTTTCTTGAAATTTTTCCTGACAAACTGTCACTTGGTAGAAATGATCGGGAGACAGGCGCAGGAATACGTAGTAGGTTTTTTTTAATACACCACCCATACTATACAACAAGTATACATGTAACGGCACGGAGACAAAGCCCAAAACAAACACGTATACAAAACACAGGGTTGAAACCCAAACAAAAGAGTGAGGAGTACCTCGAATAAATACACGGGACGAGACCCGTAATCACTACGCGGGACGAGACCCGTAATCACTACGCGGGACGAGACCCGTAATCACTACGCGGGACGAGACCCGTAATCACTACGCGGGACGAGACCCGTAATCACTACGCGGGACGAGACCCGTAATCACTACGCGGGACGAGACCCGTAATCACTACGCGGGACGAGACCTGTAATCACTACGCGGGACGAGACCCGTAATCACTACGCGGGACGAGACCCGTAATCACTACGCGGGACGAGACCCGTAATCACTACGCGGGACGAGACCCGTAATCACTACGCGGGACGAGACCCGTAATCACTACGCGGGACGAGACCTGTAATCACTAAGCACGCAGCACGAGAGCCAAAACAACAAAGCACAGGTACTCACAAGCCCAACGGACATTGGAACAATAAACGACAAGATAATGGTGAACAAAGGCAACACTTATACAAATACTAATCATGGGGAAATGGGTACCAGGTGAGCGTAATCAAACAGTTCAGTCCCGCCTAGAATCTGGTGACATAGACCTCCGGAATTGGTGCACGGTACTGGAGGGATCCGTGACACAAACCGTCAAAATGTGTTTTTTTTAAGCCTAAAATAAAAATAGGGAGCCAGCGTCCAAGATACAGGAGAACTATCTGGCAAAACAAATAAATATCACCAAAATTCATTTTTTAATAACTAAAGAAGCGGCCAACAACAAAAGCTAATACAAAGCGATGTCACCTTCAGCAAAGTGTTCCAAACTTCACAGGGCTTAGCGATTTGGCCTTTCAAAGTCACCCCTTGCTGAATCCTATTCCATAACTGTCCATTTACACCATCAAATGAAAACCAATTTACATGGTAATGTCAGGATGTGTTTTGACTTATAAGTGCCTTCTTTAGACAAACACTAATCAAACATTAGTGCTTCTAAAGGCAAGCTTCGTAAAGGATTAATTTGATTTCTGTGACATCCAGAATTGTAATGTGAAAATACATATTACTGTGGGCTGGAGGAGGAAGTCCTAATTATACCAAACATGCAATGCTTGAACTAAGTAGAAACCTAATTGGTTGTAACTATTTAGAAACTGAAGTTGTTGCTATGTAACTGTGTTATTGTTGCTCACATAAGTCTTAGCAAAGTTTCTTTGATTCTCTGTCCATGCCAATTAAGAAACTGAGGCAGACTTCAGAGACTGCATCACTACAACACTAAAACATTGCCACCACAATTCTTAAATGTTCTGAGTCTCTTCTCTCTCGCTGTATCTCCCCAGAGTGTGGAGGGGGAGCACCACGAGAAGGCGGTGGAGCTTCTGAAGGCAGCCAAGGACAGTGTAAAGCTGGTGGTGCGTTACACGCCCAAGGTCCTGGAGGAGATGGAGGCGCGCTTTGAGAAGCTCCGCACGGCCCGCCGCCGCCAGCAGCAGCAGCTCCTCATGCAGGCTCAGCAGCAGCAGAACCTCACCACCCAGCAGAACCATATGTCGTAGGTGAGGCTTTTCATTGCTTTAAGGGTGGGGGAGCGTAGCCTGGCGCCAGATCTATTTGTACTGTCAACTCCTATGGGCATTGTCATACCGAAAAATACTATAGGTGTTGGCAAGACAGCTCTGGGATCACCTAGGAGAAGTAGTTGGACCACATGGATGAAGATAACAGCTGGTACAGTATGAGGACCAGCCCACTAAACTGGCCATGTATGTCACAAACTATGATTTCCCTCTATACAGTTTTAAAGATCTGACAGGGAATTTACTTTTTAAATTTAGCAGATGCACTTATCCAGAGCAACTTGAGCACGTACATTTTCCCCCCAAGAGAATCGAACCCACAACCATGGCGTTGCAAGCGCCATGCTCTACCAACTGAAACACACAGGACTCCTCAGCACCTAGGGTGTGCTGAAGGAGTGTGGCAGTGTCTGAAGATACACAATGAATCCCTTTGAAAGAGCAACAGCCTTTAAAAAGCAATGAATCCCTTTGAAAGAGCAACAGCCTTTAAAAAGCAATGAATCCCTTTGAAAACGGCCTATGTGGCATCGATATGAGTCAGGAACAATTATTCTAGTGTCAAAATTGACTGCAAAGTGTTTGAAACAATCGTGCGTCACACTGGGTAAATGAAGGTTGGGTTTTGATTTGACAAAGTACATTTGCCCACTAACATGGGGTGAACAGCTGCAGTGATTGCTCTCTGTCCAATAGCATAGACAGTAAGACAGACCTTTTTTTTTTACTTGCGAAATACTGCAACAAACACCTTACAGATTTCTTGAGTTATCTTCGCTTCATTCTGTGGATTTTGAGGAAGTGAAACAGGCTTCCCGCGTCTACAGTGTCTCATGAGGGAGAAACAGGGGATCAGTCAGGAAACAAACCTCCAAGACTTGAAATCTCGTTTTTCTAATGAGCAACAGGAGAAAAAAAAAAGTGAAAGAAGATTACATTAAGCTTTTACATTTTTCATTAAACATATGCTTGCAGCACACATTAAGTTCCTGGAATGAGCGCTTAATCTAATTTCAGGGTGTTTGTTAACGAAGCAGTTACATTTCCCTGTACAGTCATAACCATCTATGTTGTGTCAGTAAATTAAGCTGCGTGGTTTGTGAATTATTTTAGATATGGCTGAGCAAAATAAGAGCTCAAGCTCATGGGATACGACATGTTTTAGAACAGGTACCATGGAGCAAACTTTACTTGGCTGCATCAGTGTAGTATGCAAATATACCTCGTCATTGCTTAGATTGCTGGAGGGTGATAAAGCAAATATAACTATGGAAATGGGTAGTAGTAATACTCAGATGAAGTTATAACACCATGCTGTGGCTAATTCAGCCGAGCCCTCTTTAAAGTGTACCCTTGACATACCTCCAGGGGGCAAATCTCAAAGGACTTAACACCATCCTCAGTGGCACCATGGGATTGCATGTAGCCTTCCTCTCTGACACGCTGCCCGGCCATTCTGTCTCTCTCTCACCAGGCTGGCCAGGCTGGCCAAGGCCGAGGACACAATAGGCTCTGCTATATCTCTGTTCTAAGTAGTAGTGACCTCGTGACCTCGTGGGTGGAATGTTATTCATATTTTTCATAATTAATAAACAATATTTCAAATAACCCCCCGAAAATCTGGTGTTTCTATGTCAAACAGTTTTGTTATATTTCAGTCTTCTATGATGTATATAAAGTTTAATATTGGGATTCAAACTCAAAATGTAATACTTTTCAACCCTATATCTGGCATGGTACAGGTGTCTTCTTTTTTTTTATAAAGCCCATAACCATGTGTGTGAGGTGTACACTTGACTTTACTTTTGTTTCAAAGTAGATTTGTGTCAGACTACCAAGAACCTGAATTAGCCCACTGCAATAAAAGGTTCATTCACAATCATTTTTAATTGGCTTTTCGGAGTCCAATGGGCTTTTCGCAATTCACAGTAGAGTACACTACACTTTTTTGTAACTTATTCTACCAGATATGACACTGGCATCCCACTTTACTGACCTGTCAAAGTAGGGACTTGGTTTCAAGCATTGCTCTCAGCTTTTCTTAAATCTGTCCCTCACAGGCTGTTCCAAAAGTTGAAGAAGAAGGAATGAAGGACACTGAAAGGAAGGTCCTAAGTCCGTCTCTATGTGCGGAGGAGCCCCAAGGAACCACCTGGTAGAGGAGAATATGATACTGTTAAGAAGTGAAGACTCTCTCTCCCCCTTCAATGTGCTACCAACAGAATGAAGTAAAACGAAAACAATGGCTCTTGTCACATGAGAGATTGGGAAGGGAAGGCTAGCGTTGAAAACTTTTGACTTTCGTTTTAAGTTGTCCTCTAACAGCTGAAGGTCGTGACCCTCCTCAACATTCCTTCGTGACAGTTTATTTATGTCGTCTGTTTTGAATTAATTTCACTTGTACAGTGATATTACTATTATCTCTTACATTTCAGTCATTTATCAGATGCTCTTATACAGAGCAACTTATATTTAGTTAGTGCTTACATGTTCATACTGGTCCCCTGTGGGAATCGAACCCACAGCCGTGGCCGTGGCATTGCAAGCACCATGCTCTACCACCTGAGCTATACGGGACTTCTTCTATCGAGGCTTGTGTCTGTGTGTGAATGAACATGGCTTTTTTTGTGTCAAACTTGTCCTTTTGGATAATAGTGAACTCTTTTCTACCATGTATTTTGTATGGAAACTTGTAGATTTAGCAATAACACACTTTTGTTGGTTTTACATTTCACACAAGAGTAATGATTAGAGATATGCAGTATGCGGGAAAGATGGGAAACGTGTATTACTAAGTAAACTGTATCTTATGCACTGTGTGTCATAAGGCAGCTTCTGCAATTACAATGGAATGGCTGTTAAAAGAGGGATGTATAAAGTGGATGAAATGCGTGAATACACAAAGAGACGATTTGATTTATACAATTGAAAAGGCAAGTACAATTATCGTGCAATATCGTCGTTCGACTTTCAGCTCTCAAGTCAGCCGTTTAATGATTGTCAGTCACTTACTCGCATTAAATACATTTATACAGAGAGTATGAAAATCGACATATATGAATATAATTTTAACATTTCCTATATCATTTATACGAGGACAAATAAAATGTCAATCAACATTTTATATATATATATATATATATATATATATATATATATATATATATATATATATATATATATGGCCTGAAGGGTTAATCATATATAGTAGCATTTTCTTTATTTTTAAATCAATATTTATTGTATATAATCTGAGTTTTTGCATAAAGTAATGTTTCATTAAGGTATGCGTGTGTGTTCGTTAACATGCAGATTATTATTTAAAACATTTAATTGCCCAGTGTATAATTCATACCAGAATAGCATGGTTAATGGACCCGCTCTCCTGGATCTGAGTCGTCACCTTTACATTTTGACAGTCATTGTGAGTAAGAGACTGTGGAACGTTCTAGTCATCTTATCAGTAAGGGACCTCTGTTTTAAACTCTCTCTTTCAACCCTCTACCTGTAGTATGACGTAGTATTCTCATGACAAGTAACCGTATTTAAGTATAACAAGTTGCACTGTGGATTCATCGAAAGCTAGTAGAAAACCAGTTGATGATCGACACTGATCAAAAGTAATATTGCATCTGTATTGCATCGTTGAATGGATTTCCTGGTAGCAAACTCTGGTATGTATTTTCTATATAGGCCTAGTTCCTTTGTGGGTGGGTATGTGTGCAATGTGCCATTCTGACAGTCCAATCAGACGGGGCTCTGAACATGTTTCTGTTCCTCAACTTTTGAGCAGCCTTTCCTGCCTCTGACAGAATCTCTTTCTTACTGACGACTTGCATTTTTTAGGATGGACGTACTGTACTTCCTGATTCGACGTACTGTACTTCCTGATTCGACGTACTGTACCTCCTGATTCGACGTACTGTACTTCCTGATTGTACAGAAGAAAAAAAAAAGACAACACCAGGTGATATGCAATTGTTCTACATATTATATTTGTATTAATAAATATATGTGCGTGTGTACAATGACTACTTTATTGACCCCGAACTGCTTCTTCTTCTACTGAGTCTATTGTGCTTGTCTGAAATCTGGGGAAAGGAAAAAACAGGCTACAACTAACTCCTGACCACTGTCTGTTTGAGCTGTGAGCAGGAGTTACAGGACGACAGCGTAGCACTCCTCCAAAGCGATGTGGTCTCTGGTTCCAATGACCTTCCGCTGACAGGTAATGAGATGAAGTGCCTGTGGTTGAGGTTTTTACATTATAATTCCCCCTTGAAGCATCTGAATATAAACCCATTCGCCAATGGCACGTCAAAACAGAGGGCAGAAACTGAAATTAATTCCGGAGCTCAGTGGTCCTTGTAAGATGGCGGCAGTAAACTCAAGCTGAGGAAGTGGATTTGCTGGCACCAGCTACACTGACTATATAGAACATAGTGTGTATAGGCCTACTATTGTGTTTGTTAAAGGGAACATGTATTTTTAACACCACTAGACAAACCAGGCTGTGTGTGCTATTATAAACTGGCTGGTTCCAGCCCTGAATGCTGATTGGCTGACAGCCATGGTATATCAGACCGTACACCAAGAGTATGACAAAACATATATTTCTACTGCTCTTATTATGTTGGTAACCAGTTTATAATAGCAATAAGGCAACTCAGGGGTTTGTGGTTGTGTTGCGTAGTGCCTAAGAACAGCCCTTAGCCGTGGTATATTGGCCATATACCACACCCCCTCAGATAGAATTAAAGGAATATTTCCATCGAGAATGTCTAATTCATAAAGTCAGCCTCGCAATCCATCAATCTATTTAATCACCTCTTGTCTCATTGCACGGCGCTAATGAGCGGAGTACTGAGGTAATTAGGCATCACTGACGAGAGATCATGGAAATATGTTAATAATAGGCCATTCTTATTCTGTAAAACGATTAGATATCAGCTTTAATTAATCAATCAGTAGGCTACACACTACCAGAGCCCTTCATATAGTATAAAGGGCTTGTGTTGGAGAATACACATGCTACAGAAGAGACTGTACCATGCCGTGGTTACTGACATTTGAGCCCTCAGGAATGACATTGCGTTATATGCATTTAATCTCATCTTTGTGGACATATGAATGCTGGCTACAAGTAATTTCCATTATCACAGCCTTTTAAATGAATCTGATTGATCTAATGCAAATTAAGAACAGCATAGCTGGCATATGTAGTCACTGTATAACACTGTGATTAATTCACACGTATATGGCTGGTGTGAATTGATGTGTTTCTATGTAATGCTACACTTACTTTATAGCCAGGTGAAATCACATCCTCTCTGTCTCCGTGACAACATACTTCCAGATGCAGGGGTGAGGGAGATGTCAGACATTATGGTGGCTGCATTGCATTGTAGGATTCCCCATGGAAGCAAATGAAGAAGGAAAGGCCTAGGATACTATCTGTAGGATAGACTACAAATGATGATACAATTTACTATACAGAAGAAAACAATGGAACAGATTGAAGCCTATAATATAGTAGTCTGGCTGACACCAGGTCTTGAAGTCTTCCAGTCACAGCACGCTGTGTACAGTTGTGGCCAAAGGTTTTGAGAATGACACAAGTATTGGTCTCCACAAAGTTTGCTGCCTCAGTGTTGATGATGGCAATTTTCATATACTCCAGAATGTCATGAAAAGTGATCAGATAAATTGCAATTAATTGCAAAGTCCCTCTTTGCCATGAAAATGAACTTAATCCCAAAAAAACATTTCCACTGCATTTCAGCCCTGCCACAAAAGGACCATCTGCCATCATGTCAGTGATTGTCTCGTTAACACAGGTGAGAGTGTTGACGAGGACAAGGCTGGAGATCACTCTGTCATGCTGATTGAGTCAGAATAACAGACTGGAAGCTTTAAAAGGAGGGTGGTGCTTGAAATCATTGTTCTTCCTCTGTCAACCATGGTTACCTGCAAGGAAACACGTGCCATCATCATTGCTTTGCACAAAAAGGGCTTCACAGGCAAGGATATTGCTGCTGGTAAGATTGCACCTAAATCAACCATTTATCGGATCATCAAGAGCTTCAAGGAGAGAGGTTAAATTGTTGTGAAGACGGCGTCAGGGCGCCCAAGAAAGTCCAGCAAGCGCCAGGACCGTCTCCTAAAGTTGATTCAGCTGCGGGATCGGGACACCACCAGTGCAGAGCTTGCTCAGGAATGGCAGCACTTCTCTCCAGGAAAAACATCAGGGACAGACTGATATTCTGCAAAAGGTACAGGGATTGGACTGCTGAGAGTCATTTTCTCTGATGAATCCCCTTTCCGATTGTTTTGGCCATCCGGAAAACACCTTGTCCGGAGAAGACAAGTTGAGCGCTACCATCAGTCCTGTGTCATGCCAACAATAAAGCATCCTCAAACCATTCATGTGTGGGGTTGCTTCTCAGCCAATGGAGTGGGCTCACTCACAATTTTGCCTAAGAACACAGCCATGAATAAAGAATGGTACCAACACATCCTCCGAGAGCAACTTCTCCCAACCATCCAAGAACAGTTTGGTGACGACCAATGCCTTTTCCAGCATGATGGAGCACCTTGCAATAAGGCAAAAGTGATAACTAAGTGGCTCGGGGAACAAAACATCGACATTTTGGGTCCATGGCCAGGAAACTACCCAGACCTTAATCCCATTGAGAACTTGTGGTCGATCCTCAAGAGGCGGGTGGACAAACAAAAACCCACAACTTCTGACAAACTCCAAGCATTGATTATGCAAGAATGGCCTGCCATCAGTCAGGATGTGGCCCAGAAGTTAATTTACAGCATGCCAGGGCGGATTGCAGAGGTCTTGAAAAAGAAGGGTCAACACTGCAAATATTGACTCTTTGCATAAACTGAATGTCATTGTCAATGAAAGCCTTTGACACTTATGGAATACTTGTAATTATACTTCAGTGTACCATAGTAACTACTGACATAAAGATCTAAGAACACTGAAGCAGCAAACTTTGTGGAGACCAATACTTGTGTCATTCTCAAAACTTTTTGCCACGGCTGTAGTCACGTGGGTCGTGCGTCAGCCAGGATAATTGTCTAGACCAAGGGTATTCAGACCCAATCGACCTACTCAAGTCTTAGCTTACGAGTTCCGGACTACTGCTGGTTTTCTGTTAATTAAGTTGTTTAGGGCGGCAGGTAGCCTAGCGATTAGAGTGTTGGGCCAGTAACAAAAGGTTGCTGGTTTGAATAAACAAGCTGATCAGGTGAAAAAAATAAATGTGTCTTTGAGCAAGGTACTTAACTCTAATTTGCTCCAGGGACTGATCCTGCAGGTAGAGAATTTTTTCTTAGCTGACTTGCCTAGTTAAATAATTCATTGCACCTGAGGGGTATGCTACAAACTAGGATCAGTGAGTTAACCAGCTAACTTTCATAAACAATCAGAAATCAATATTGATTTTCTCTTTCATTAAGAAAACTAAACTTAGATATGTGTTTTTTCTTGTGGAGTCAATTAGACCATGCCCATTTCAAGTTTATCCTTCAAAAAAAAAAAACATTTTATTTAAGAATATTTAGTCAGGTTATCTGGCTAACTCATTGATCCTGGTTTGTAGCATACCCCTCTGGTGTCCCAGGTTTAAATCAGTCCCTGATTAGAGGGGACATTTATTTATGGTTTGACATCGATATTCGAATTTAAGGGGTATACACTATTTTTAGCTAGACAATGCTATGGCCTAAAATCCGACTGGGTACACACTGGTTGAATCAACGTTGGTTAACCAACATAAAATAGATGTTGAAGGGACATCTGTGCCCAGTGGGACATATCCACATGGTGTCTAGATTACTCACTCAAAGGTGGGTCCTCAATGCAAGGGCAATAGTTAGCCTTCACAATGACAAAATAATTTGTATTGTATTGATGTGATTATGAATCACTTAATGTTGTTAAATGTGTTTAACGTAAGAGTCTGGTAGCTAGCTAACCTCCTCATAATGTCCTATTAGAAGAGCACAGTGTCTGTAAAAGACCTACAGCTGTAGGATCTTATTTTGATCTTCTTCTGCAATTCAGGAAATGTAACACTTGTATTTGAGGTCTAAAAAGGCTTCTGAAGTTTGTAATTTCCATTTTGAAATCTTAAGACTTGATTTTTGCCTCAAGAAAAATGCATCAACCACTACATAAATGTCCATTAATTATAATCCAATTAATAATTCACATTTCCTGTTGCGGCATAATTATTTTCCTGCTGTAGTAAACTGGCTTAAATTAGAATCCTACATCTGTATCAAATTGTCAGGTAGTTATTGTTTAACTGGAATATGACACAAACAATATCACAGTCTACTTATTAGATTAGCAAATAAAAAAGCTAGTCGTGAGAGCATGACAAGCGACATCTCATAGTCAAGTATTAGAAATACCTCCCTCTTGTGGTGATAGTGTATACTCTGTACTGCAAATAATGGCTTTGGCTATAGTGAGAACTGCCAGAGTACTTATTTTAGAGTGATTTTTGTCAGGCTACGTTTAGTCAATACATTGTCCAGGTTGGAAGAGGAATCGAACTGAAATAGATTAACAATATCCTGATAATGAAGTACTTGATGCAAATTGTTTGTAACCTTGGGTCATACTATCTGTAGTATTATATCTATTGTCATCTCATGACGTCACATGCCTGGTGCATGAATGATTTATGAACATATCCAAGGTTTAGCCATGGAAAATTACTTCAATGCGTGGGGAGCTTCGTAGCCAGCAGCGTGGCTTACTGAAATAGAAACCCTTGCTGGTATTCCTGCTATGCCACAGAGTCATGTAGCATAGTGACACAGAGGCAGAGCCAGTGTTTTTAACTGCCAGTATGTCCCGCTCGCCACTGAGTCTCTCCCTCTGGTGTCACAACAGGAAGGTGCTTGTCATAAATATGAAGACTTGAGTGTCTCTCGAAGGTTGTGTCACAACGAGACAGGTTTCTATGTTTTCACATGGCCGTGACTGTGTGACGTGCTGCTATAAGGCATTACATTTTTAGTTTAATGGGGTCACAATATACCAGGTAAAAGACTGACGCTTTGATTTTATGAGCCTCAGGCTTTGATGAGATGCGACATATGATACCAGTAACCCCTTCCTCTCCACTTACACACTATTTCAAGTGTTCCGTTCAGGCCATTTGTTCAAAACGATAGTGTTTAGGGTGTAGTTAAGGGTGTTAATAAGGAAAATACACAAACCCTCTCTCCTCCGCTCCCATCTCCACCCACGACAAGCTACTCTCGCTTCTGCAGTCACTCTATTTGATAGAATAAACAACATTTACGCCGACAGATGTGGGAACTCTAGAATTATTGAAACGTTTTTATTAATCATGGAAAAACATGAAGCTAACCAATACAATAGCTTAAATACAACTCGTTTGAACGATGCATAGGCCCACATTAGGACAGACACATGACATGGATCAATTAAATATGTTACCTTTGGTATAATATTGTTTCAAATAAATGAACATTTACAGTAGATATTTACAATCTTATTTACAATACAAAAGTTGGCAGGTGTTAATCAATCTTATCATAGGAAGTAGAAGTGGTACGTGGTTGAAGATCAGATTATCCGATTATTTTCTAATAACGGTGTTCTTCACAGCACGTGGTACACAGGTCTGGTCCCGGGGCTTTCTGGAGTGCAAGGCTGGGAGTTGGTGCTGGAGGGCGAGAAGGTAAGCGTATCTCTGAGGCCTGCTGGGGGACTGGCATCCACCGAGGAGAGACGATCTACTATGCTAGACAGGCAGGCCAGGCTGGAGGCGCCGGATCCTCTCTCTCCAGAGCTCGCTGGACAGGAAAAACCAAGGTCAGTCAAGGGAGCCATCTCATGGATGAGATCAGTTTACCCCCACGTCCCGTTGAGTTTATTTACGGCTATGGTCAATTTAAATGGAAAGGCAAAATGATTCACATAACTTGGAACGTTATTTGCGTACTTTATAGTACAAATCAAAACTAATTAAAGTGAAACCTGGCGAGTTTTACAATACTGCACATACACAGTTGGTAGGCAGACCATAGCCTAACATAAAGCCCATTGCATGTATTCATTAGACTCGTTTTATATGACTTAGCAAAAAAAAAAAATGGTGTTACCATTCTTAGTGTAGCTGTAGTTGTTGCCATAGCTTGTGTTCACCTGAGGCCACACGGCAGGACTGTTGCAGTCAACCTACAAGGAAACAAACTAACGTTAGCACAGCAGTCATAACAAACCACATTTTGTTCACCTTTCTAAGTTCCAGACATTTGCAAGTGTCTGAAATGCATTTTCCTCAACTGAGGTTTGTAAATGGTGTACAATAAAGAAATATACTAAGATAAGAACATACAAATATTAAATCATATTAAAATATAGGCAAATAATGTAATCCCTGGTCATCTTGCCAGACTGATAGATCCACAGTGTCCCTGCCTGTCTGGCTAGGGTTCTTTATTTCACAGGCACCTCAGGGCCAAAGTTGCAGGCTACTCCCATGATCTGCCCGTCTCTAACTGTGGCGAATCGATTGTATCAGTGGAAGCAACACCAGTTTGTGCAAGATGACACTTTCTCCCAGTAAATCTGCAGAAAATCCTGGCAGCGGCAGAGAACATGCAGTCAGGGTGGAATGCAGAAAAGCACAGTCTTTCCTGCCAGACTTCAGTAAGGTGGATTTAGCAGGGTTTATTAGGCTATAAAGTGTCCAGTGGTGGGAAAGCCATTACCCCATCCACCATCATAAAGTTCCATTCTATTATTTTGCATTGCATCACCGTTCAACCATTGTTTTGTAGAGCTGATTCTAATCTTGGCTGGCCAACTGAGGAGGTATCATGCATGCACTGAGGTAATATACATGCACCAAACACACCAATATAGAAAGGACAGCGTTTCCCAGTGAAACATAATGCATGTATAACACTGTAAAATAGATGTTTGCATCAATGATGCTGCCAAATAAGATGAAACACACAAGGGATCATTGTAACTGAGATCCCCCAACAGCACAATCAGTGCAAGTCTATTCAATAAACGTTCTGCATTTGAAATGGCCTATTCCCCTTCAGATCCAGGGAGATACTCTGAATGTAAATTAGATATGGCATTGTAATATCAAATTATTACAATATGCATGCTCAGAGACATCAGAAATTAAGCTACTAAGCTCGAGGCCCAAACAAAAGCTTTTTCACTCAAGATATTGGGAGATGCAACAAGACAAGAGGCTAACAGCAATGTGATCCATCATGCAAATAGAGCACTGCACAGAGATGATGAGACAGTGAGTAAAGCTGCATATGAGTCCGTGTGTGCCTGGTCTCAGTCTCACCATGCTGTCGGAGCAGCTGGACGAGGGGCTCCCAGGCTCTGAGCTGCTCTCCCCAGGAAGGCCATAGTAGTTCTCCACATGCTCATGGAGCAGCTCCTGGAGGCTCTCGATATACTGGATGGCGTTGCGCAGGATCTCCACCTTAGGCAGCCTCTGGCTGGGGTTGGCCGAGGTGCAGCGCCTCAAAGCCTCGAAGCCGTGGTTCACCTTCTTCAGCCGGCGTCGTTCCCTCATGGTGGCAGCCCGCCGACGGTCCACCGTGCTGGACTTACGCTTGCAGGCCTTGCAGGCCCACTGAAGGCAGTGACCCGCCTGGTGAGGAGCCCCAGGGACCCGGACGTGCTCGTCCTCCTCTGAGCCGTCCAGTTCCCCGGGGCCGAAGTCCAGGTCCTCTGGCGAGGAGGCACAGGCGCTGTCATAGAAGACCTGGGATGAGGAGAAGACATCCATGTCTGGGCTGTTGTTGTGGTTGAATAAAGAAGGAAAATAACTATCTGCTTTGGGAGAGCAGTGGGGTGAGAGATGAGACCTCTGAGTGATGTGAGGGGGCTGCTGCCATGGGGCCCCCCTTATATGCCCCCAGTCCAGAGCCCAAGGCCCACATTGGCCAGATCTAATTACCATGCCCCATTGGCCCAGGCAGGCTGGGGTTAGCTCAGCTCTCCGCCCCACCCGCTCCTTCACCCCCAATACCCTGCAGAGTTCCCCACATCTGCACTCCCTGGTGTTTTCCCGTTCCTCACACCACTACGTGGCCCTTTTCTGTTAAGAAACTGACCTTTTCTGAACACCAATAGCTGAACAGGTAAATAGGGGAATAACTTTACCTCTCAGATCCATCAAAAAATGAATTTCTGTATACCAATTTCTGAATATATAAGTCACTAATTTTGCAATGAGCCAAAATCTTACACATTATGAAAATGTGATAATTATGGAGATTTTTGTTTTCTAAAACTGAGCAAGAGCAACGAGGTGAACCATGTGCAAGAGTTTGCAGGCCAATGTTATGCTTGAGACAAATAACAGCGTTACAGATGCAGCCCAGCTGCAAAGGGAGGTGTAACATTTCAAATCCCGATAACTCACATTGCAGCGGTAACTCCTATAACCGGTCCTAACTCATCATTGAAGGTGTCATGCACGGGGTGTCCGTGTTTGTTAAAGCTCATTAAATAGGTAATTAAGCATTTAACATGAGGGCTTCAATTCGTGAATCCTTTGCAAGTCCTAGCCTACAGTAATAGCCAAACATACACCATTAAAACCGAATTATATAGCCATGTCAAATTATATTCAAAACAGATAGGCCTATACATTTTAAACATGTACATATAATTGTTGCACTTGGAAAGGTCTAATAATGTCTAGATTTGATGTCTTGATTAATTGTACTCAATAAAATGAGAAATCTGGCATTACAGTTGTGTTAACTTTTAAAACATTCGGACTGTAATACATGTTAATATGCATGCTATATTAACTATTTAAGATGTATCTCGAAAGAGGCCGCTTCCCTGCGAACCACTTGTGAATAGACTAATTACGCATGAGAAACTAGCTAGAACTAACACTTATTATGCCATGATGAGCTGCCACTTTCAGTCGTCGGAGTAATTATTCGAGCTTTGTGTTTGTTGACACCCTACAAGGATACAATGCGGATATTTCTCACAACGTGTCAAAGCGTTTGGCCTCCTCTATCTCTGGGAACCGCGAACACCTAAGAAAACACCCGAGTACCTGCCACTGAATTGCCGTCCGAGTTTGTATTGCGCACAGCTGAAGAAGACATTGGCATGAGCCTGGCCCTCGATGCTGCGGATGAGATCAAAGGCTATATTGACTGTGAACAATCCCAACAACATGGACAACGAGAAAACCTGGCAACAACCGACAGCTAATTGAGCCTATAGAATAAGATTGAGCCAGCATATGGTGTTAGTGGAGATACATCTAGCAGAGGCCTATGCGTTTCTCCAGTCATTGTACACACATTGTACTCTGTGATCTGAAGTACTAGTGGTGTCTCTTGGGAACTGGGGGGTTTGTTTTTTATCGCCTCTATTCCAGAGTTGTTGTCAGGGGTCAGAGGCAGAGTTAAGTGTGGGGCATTAGCTGGGATTTCATGTCCCTTTTTTCTCATGTGTGAAACCCTTATTTCTTCTAAACTGCTCAAGCTTTGATTTCACGTGATGTTGTGCCCCTCTTATCCGGTATCCATATCAAATGTTCCATAAAAGTTTATTTACCACAGATTTTATATACCATAGATGGAAAAGTATTTTTTAAATATATGTTTTTAAAGATTTGGAGTATGGTGACAATTCATCTCAGTTTTGTCTGATGAACGACATATTTCAGACTGATAATAATTTAAGACTTGTGACACACTATAATCATTCATGTATAGTATTTCACTTTTCTAGTTAACTAATGTTTGTTTTTCAATATGGGGGGTAGCCCATTTCTTAAAGTAACTGTCTAGTGTTCCCATATTTCTATGAAATATGACCAATAATTACTTACAATATGAGTGAAATAGAGTGTCTGACCCTGTAGGTAGGCAGTCATTGTAAATAAGAATTTGTTCTTAACTGACTTGCCTAGTTAAATTGGTCCCATGTAGCTCCGATGGTAGAGCATGGCGCTTGCAATGCCAGGGTTGTGGGTTTGATTCCCACAGGGGACCAGTACGAAAAAAGTATGAACATGTCTGCACTAACTAACTGTAAGTTGCTCTGGTAAGAGCGTTTGCTAAATTGGAAAAGTAAATAAAGGTTATATAAATATAATTTTGAGTTGTTTTTTTTTTAAGTGTTTATTTTCTCCAATTTAGGCTTTGTCCACAAATGCGAGTATAGGATGAGTCAACAAGATTATTTCAGTATGAGTTAACAGAATATGAGCTTTTAAAAGTGAGGCTTTCATTGGACAGTTACTTTAGTGAGTGTGTTAGATCATATCACATGACAAGGGTTTTTGATTGGCAACACCACTTGTCTGGCAGGGAGCTGCGCTGCTCTGCGAACTACAATGTTGCAGGGAAGCATTTCGTAGCAGGATATTCTAGGAAAGCCAGATAAATCAAGGCATTTCTCCCAAAGGCTGATCCTCGCCTATAAAATGCCCTCTTTCATCGTCCTTGACTCTTTAAACACATCCTCCACAGCAAAAACAGCCAGGGAGAGGACAAAACGATTTAATCTATAACACCTAACTTATAAAGACTGTATTATACATGAATAAGATAGTCTATTAAACCCCAAACTGATCGATTTGCTTCTAAATTCTAAAATCCCAATGAAATTACGTCCCTCAACATAAAGGTGGTAATTGCTATTTTCCCCAAGCTTTAGGCAGGTGGTAGATTTAGGTAAAACATATCAATGATATTATCCAAAAACAAACAGTAGATTGACAAAGTAATTTAGTGGGGATCTAGGAGAGCCTTAGAACTCATCTGGGAGGAAGACGCTGGACAATTCTCATGGAAACAGGCCTACCAACTCACTGTGAGAAAGCTGCTTCGATCCCATTAAAATAACATTACTGTGGCGGCTATCTAGTTTCAGTTTGGTTCAGTAAGATAATCAGAAGTAAAAGGAAAGATGTGAAGGACTTTGAAGTACAGGCCATATATCATTTGATAGTACTTACTGTATCGGGCACATTAAATCAATTTTTAATCACACTAGATGTAGGAGCATGGCTGGCTATGACATTGTGATTTGGATAAATGATGGTACATTGGATATGCAATCTACTATTTAGAGAAATCACCCAAAATGTACCCTAAACCTTTTTACGACTGTACTGTTAATCAATTTGAACTCAGCGGTATTTTTTTATTTTTTTTAACCCACAGACTCTAGTGCATGGCCTCTTTAAAACAACCTGCACTCAGGGGTAGACGCAACATAATAAACGAAAATCCTTGACGCTCAAATTAGTATGATATTTTACAGTTGGTATGCTATGTATTCATTTGTAGATGTTCACCATCCACTTCGTATTATGTGTTACAAATTAAAATTTGTACGATATTTTACGAATTACAAGTTGTGTGACATTGTTACGAAATTGCAATTTGTACAATATGTTTTGAATGTACAATTCTTATGATATGTTACATATTCTAATTTGTTGTGGCTAACATTAGCAACATTTCTTTAAGGTAAATAAATAAAGAACATAATAATTTCTCTATCAAAGTTTGTACTGACAGATGTAGCCTATTGAATTTCCTTGTAGAATAGGCCTATACATACAATGCATCCTCCAATTACAACATACTGTCTCAAGAAAATGTTATATTTTTAAAAACCCTCAAACACCAAGTTAGACATACCTTATTTCTAAAATAGGCCATCGTCACTCTCATGAATGATGATTCTTCATGTTTTACCGGTGAAATGTCCAAACTGCATGCCAATCATTTTTATTTTAATCAGTTTCATGGGAATATGCATTTAGATCAAATCAAATCAAGTCACATTTTATTGGTCACATACACGCGTTTAGCAGATGATTTTGCGGGTGTAGCGAAATGCTTGTGCTTCTAGCTCCGACAGTGCAGTAGTATCTAACAAGTAATATCTAACAGTTTCACAACATATACCCAAAAACACATACATCTAAGTAGGAACGTATTGAGAATATCTACCTAAATGTCAGGGCGGCATTGGACTAAGATACAGTGGCATAGTAAGCTTTATAGTATGCAGTATACACATAAGAGATTGGTGATGCAGTATGTAAACACGATTAAGTGACTAAGATACCGAAGAATAGTATAACGTACAGTTTAAACATGAGATGAGTAGTGCAAGATACAGAAACATTATTAAAGTGACTAGTGTTTCATTTCCTTAAAGTGGCCGGTGATTTCTAGTCTATGTCTATAGGCAGCAGTCTCTGATGTGCTAGAGATGGTTGTTTAGCAGTCGGTGGCGTAGTATAGAGTACAATACAGTATATACATATGAGATGATGCAATATGTACACACAAATTGAGTGACTAAGATGCCATAGAATAGTGTGGAGTGCAGTTTATACATAGAGATGAGTGATGCAGATACGGATACATTATTAAAGTGGCCAGTGTTCTATTCCTTAAAGTGGCCAGTGGTTTATAATCAGTGTCTATAGGCAGCCACCTCTGGTGTGCTAGTGATGGCTGTTTAGCTGTCTGATGGCCTTGAGATAGAAGCTGTTGAATTACTGTTTCGTGAGTCAATTAAAGCAGATTGTGTTAACAAAGTATCAGCCTATTTTGTTTCAATCAAAGCATATATCCTGCCCAGTGGCGTGTGATTTTGAGTTTTGGACGCATTAGTATTTTTATTTACTATTCAGTTTGACATAAGAATTGACTGAGGATGTTTTTGGTGTAACATATTATAGGCCTACTATGCTACAGTATACGCTATTACCTTCACTTCTGTTATGTAAAATACTAATTAATCATTGTGTGATCTTCCAGGACATTGATTCAGCTTTGATCTAGAGTGCATTTGGAAAGTATTCAGACCCCTTTTCCTCATCAATCTACACACAATACCCCATAATGACAAAGTGAAAGCAGGTTTTTAGACATTTTGCACATTTATTCACATTTATACCTTATTTACATAAGTATTCAGAACCTTTGCTATGAGACTCGAAATTGAGCTCAGGTGCATCCTGTTTCCATTGATCATCCTTGAGATGTTTCTACAACTTGATTGGAGTCCACCTGTGGTAAATTCAATTGATTGGACATGATTTGGAAAGGCACACACCTGTTGTATATAAGGTCCCACAGTTGACAGTGCATGTCAGAGCAAAAAACAAGCTATGAGTTTGAAGGAATTGTCTGTAGAGCTCCGAGACAAGATTGTGTCGAGACACAGATCTGGGGAAGGGTACCAAAACATTTCTGAAGCATTGAAGGCCCCAAGAACACCAATCACCAATCAGGAAACCTGGCACGATATCTACTGTGAAGCATGGTGGTGGTAGCATCATGCTGTGGGGATTTGTTTCAGCGGCAGGGACTGGGAGACTAGTCAGAATCGAGCGAAAGATGAACGGAGCAAAGTACAAAGAGATCCTTGATGAAAACCTGCTCCAGAGCGCTCAGGAAGGTTCATCTTCCAACAGGACAACGACCCTAAGCACACAGCCAAGACAACACAGGAGTGCTTCGGGACAAGTCTCTAAATGTCCTTGAGTGGCCCAGACAGGTGCGCAGACTTGGACACGATCTAACATCTCTGGAGAGATCTGAAAATAGCTGTGCAGCGACGCTCCCCATCCAACCTGACAGAGCTTGAGAGGATTTGTAGAGAGGAATGCCCAAGACGACTCGATGTTGTAATCACTGCCAAAGTTGATTCAAGAAAGTACTGAGTAAAGGGTCTGAATACTTATATAAATATGATATTTCAGTTTTTATTTTTAATTCATTTGCACAAAAAAAACTGTTTTTCCTTTGTCATTATGGGGTATTGTGTGTAAACTGATGAGGAGAAAAAATAACTATTTAATCAATTTTAGAAAAAGGCTGTAACGTAACAAAATGTGGAAAAAGTAAAGGGCTCTGAATACTTTCTGAATGCAATGTAACTTTACTAATGAGCACCATAATGTGAAAAGTGATCATCTTCTATTTGTAATAATAATAATACTAAGTGATGAGTAGGACTATTAGACGTAGGCAACAGATCTTGATGAGGGTTATTGTAAGTGATTTGAGCACCCTTTGAACCATGGTGCTGAAAGGACAGCACCGTTGCCAAGTGGTCACATAACGTTCCACTGCACAAGAAGGGGTCCGTGGAGTTTTATGAACAGGCCGTCATTGTAAGTAAGAATTTGTTCTTAACTGACTTGTCTATTTAAATAAAGGTTAAATAAAAAAAAAATTAAAACATAAATTCAGACGCGGCTCCCCCATGCAATGGCAGCACTACATCCTGGCTAGGTGGCTAATGCTAACTTTAGCTAGCTGGTTAACGTTATCTAGTCTAGGGATTAGGGTTAGAGCTTAGGGTTTAAGGTTAGGGTTTAAAGTTAGGGTTAAGGTTATGGTTAAGGTTAGGGTTAGGAGATAGGTTAAAGGATTAGGCTAGTCTTAGGTGAAGGGTTAGCTAACATGCTAAGTAGTTGCAAAGTAGCTTAAAGTAGCAAGTAGTTGCTAATTAGATCAAATGCTTAATGTGTCAGCAATGAGATTCATACACCCAATCTTTTGAGTTGCTAGATATTCACTTTATACGCCCAACTATCCACCCTAATTTGAGTGTCCTGGATTTTCGTTTACTATGTTATGTCTAGTCTATGAGACCAGGCTGGACACACAGTGGTCAGCAGGGTCTGTGTGTCAGCCACAGAGATCTGAGGGGGAGAGGAGCAGTGCTCATTGTGATGCAGGGTTAGGTCAGCACAGCAATGCACAGTGGGATCATAAACAAGTATGCCTCCCCATGTCAACACATATAGGAGCATCATATCAAACATATATTCAAGGTGTCCCTTTTAAATTATGTGTAAACGTTGGGCCAATGTGTATGATCAAACAAGTGATCATGAATTAGGAACTAATAGCTGGCTTCATTATCACCGAGGGCTTTGCGCCATTGCGTCCTGACCAAATTTCCATGTCGAAGCATATCCGAGTTTAGAGGTGACAAAATACTACTACTACTACTACTACTACTACTACTACTACTACTAATACTAATACTAATAATACAACAATTATAATACAAATAATAGTAGTAATAATATTTAATAATAAAAAAACATTTAAAAATTGCACCGACTTTGCTGATATCTACTTTATGAGAGAAAATGTACTTGCTACGACTGTGAAATGTGGTTGTCTCACCTAGCTATCCTAAGATGGATGCTCTAATTGTAAGTCGCTCTGGATAAGAGCGTGTGGTAAATTAATAAAATATTAAATGTAACGCTACTGGAGTGGACCAGGCTAGCTCTCTGCCAGCTGGAACAAAGAGAGGAGTCAAGGCTATTTCAGGCCCCGTTGGATTTTATGCTCTTCTAATACCCATGAATACTGGGGGAACTTGTGGCTGGTGCTTGCATGTGTAGTGTCATATCTCTATTCAAATTCCACATGATCAAGTGGGTTAGTGGGGACATTAGGGAGATCCTCGGATATCATTATGAGACCCGAAAGTTATGGCAGGTAATAAGAAGGACCTGACCTGCTAAGAGGTTGAACACAGTATGGCCTACCTTAAGTACCCATACTGCATTTGGAGTGATTCAAGACTAATTAAAAAACTTGTACAACATAGGATAATAAAATACTAGGTTTTAATTAGTTTTCGTGATACTATTATGATACTACGTGTGTCAAGGTCATATTAGTGTATAAAATGTTATTTTGTATCTTTATCAAAATGTATAAAAACTAAAATTGTCTTAAAATACCTGACAAGTATTTAAAATAAATAATGAAGTGCATAGTTAGTGATGAACCAAATAAAACGTGTAGATGCCTCTTAAGATACAATGCTTACAATTTATTTGTTGGTCAGTTCATGAATAAATACTGAAATACAACAATGAATCTCTTGAGGTTGTGTTTCTGCCTTTTATATGTAAAATAAATTAAGTTGTTAATATATCATAAAATATGTACAATTATCAAATGTCCATTTGGAAATAAAAGATTACAGTTCCATTGTTGTCATACTTTAGAAAGAAAATATTGACCATTCACACATTTTTCAAGAAAACAGTGACTACAAAATGCCCATTAATTTGTACAAATGAATATAAGTAACTGGAAACTAAAATAAGGAAGTGGAAATAATTTAGAAATAGACAATGGATATATGAAATGCTGACGTCGCTTTACGCAGGCTACAAAATTCCAATAAATCATGCATTATTTTTCTGAGACTTCTTCGTTGCAAGTCGGTTTCTCTTCACTTGAGATGCTGTCAACGATTGATGACAGGCGAAGAAGGCTGGTGGACGCTGAAGACTCCGTGAAGCCTGAAATATAGAAATAAAATATATAAAATGTACAATCAGTTGATGAGTTGCAAAATAGCAATTTAAGATCTAATTTCCTATTCATAATTGGCACCAACCTTCTCTCTGATTCGTCATTGGTGCATTGGAATGATCAGCTGAGGTCTGCCAGTTTTGACAGGTCTTTTCCCAACGGCACTCCTTATTGGACGCCTACATGTACACACACATGTATTAGCTTAAGTGTTTACTAACACACGCGTTGCTATTAATCGGCACAGGTACACAAAGTAGTAGGTCTACAAGTATAATGCGCAGTAAGATATTTATCATTATGGCAATTTGCCCTTTACCGAATAAAGCCAATTATTGTAAGCCTAAAGTGACATTAAAAATGCAGTATTGCTCAAATGAAGCTTACATGGTGTTCTTTCACGTTATAGTTATATGAGCCGTTTTGGGACGTTGTTCCTTGCTCATCCGGGGAATGCAACAGGTCCTGTAATTGCTCGATGTAGTTTATGGCGCTGCGTAAAATCTCCACTTTGGGCAGCCTCTGGTTCGGATTGGGCACGGTCTTTTTCTTCAACGCATCGAACGCTTCATTGATCTTCTTGAGCCGCCTTCTTTCCCTGAGAGTGGCGGCTTTGCGCCTGTCGGTCGGTGCAGACTTTCTTTTACAAACTTTACAAGCCCAGATGAGGCACTGTCGCTCGCAGTGCGGTTGAAGACCCGGGGGTGCGAGGACATGCTCTTCTCCGCTGCTGTCACATCCAGTCTCGGACGGATCCCCCCCAGGTGACAACGGGCTGTCATTCCCGTGGTACAAAGGGGACACCCCCACCATGTCCAAGTGCTGCAATGGTCCATGATCTCCCTCGAGATAGCGCAGATCGTTGAAGAAATAAGTGTTGGTCTCAAAAAGGTCCACCATACTGTTGTACCCTCGCACGGCCTATGTTTTGACAGTTGGACCCTGCATGGCATTTAAATAGCTCAGTGACACAAGTCACCAGGCTTATATATAGAATGTGAAACTCTATCCAACGCTTAGCTGTCGCAGTGCATCAACCTTTTTTTTTCACAATTGGGTTTTTACTACCAAGCGAGTTTGTGTAGAAAATAAATAAGCGTTAACACCTCTCAATGAAAGTTGAAACGTCACTTCAAACTTATGACAGGTGTTTTCAATATCTGTTTCATGGTGAAACGGTAACATACTGTACCAGTGCCCATCTCAACTTGCACGATTACTGTCAATGTAATCTTCAGGCCCTCCCCAAGAAGTTGGCTATCCTAAGCGGAACAAATATTGGCCCTCAAGTGACTTGCAAAGTTCCAATAACATTATGATCACAATAATAAAGTGTATTTGTTCTTGTTGACTTGTCTTATCAAAACCTTTCAACTTTAAAGCCCACGTATTCCAATCACCAGCACATTGTGTGCTCTGTACATGTCTTCAATACTATATGCTGAAATTCTACAGTACAGCCTATTACATTTCAAAGAAACATATCCTAGACAGCGAGAATGGTTACGTGCAATTGTAACTTGTGGCATGTCCAATCATAAATAGATATGAATTTGCAGTCAAAATGACACGTGGTATCTAGGTGGTATAAATAGATCTGGGACTCATCTTAAATCCATAAAAATAGATGAAAGCCTTCTATGTGTCCTTTGACATTTTTTCTAAGATCTGCAAAGTCTGCTTCTCTCAGCTGGGATACTAGTGGTCGCTGAGGGCGCCTGTTTCTGCCCGGAGACATGGCGTCCATGACATGAGCTAAGAAATTAGCCAACTAAACATTTTTGTCACTCTTTTGGCCATGGTTTACCATTTGTATTAGGGTTGGGGTTAACTGAACATGTATGAAACTATTATGTACGTGCATGTGGGTGCGTCCGTATGTGTGTGTGTGCCGTGCATGTATGTACAGTATGTGTGTGTGTGTGTAGGTGCATTACCGGTCAAAAGGTTTAGAACACCTACTCATTTAAGGGTTTTTCTTTATTTTTACTATTTTCTACATTGTAGAATAATAGTGAAGACATCAAAACTATGAAATAACACATGGAATCATGTAATAACCAAAAAAGTGTTAAACAAATCAAAATATATTTTATATTTGAGATTCTTGATGACAGCTTTGCACACTCTTGGCATTCTCTCAACCAGCTTTGCCTGGAATGCTTTTCCAACAGTCTTGAAGGAGTTCTCACATATTCTGAGCATTTGTTGGCTGCTTGTCCTTCACTCTGCGGTCCGACTCATCCCAAACCATCTCAATTTGATTGAGGTTGGGGGATTGTGGAGGCCAGGTCATCTGATGCAGCACTCCATCACTATCCTTCTTGGTAAAATAGCCCTTACACAGCCTGGAGGTGTGTTGGGTCATTGTCCTGTTGAAAAACAAATGATAGTCCCACTAAGCCCAAACCAGATGGGATGGCGCTGCAGAATGCTGTGGTAACCATGCTGGTTAAGTGTGCCTGTAATTCTAAATAAATCACAGACAGTGTCACCATCAAAGCACCCCCACACCACAACACCTCCTCCTCCATGCTTTACGGTGGGAAGTACACACGTGGACATCATCCACTCACCCACACTGCGTCTCACAAAAACACGGCGGTTGGAACCAAAAATCTCCAATTTGAATTGCAGACCAAAGGACAAATTGGTCTGCAATCAATCCTCTGCAGCAGAGGTAACTCTGGGTCTTAATTTCCTGTGGCGGTCCTAATGAGAGCCAGTTTCATCATTGCGCTTGATGGTTTTTGAGACTGCACTTGAAGAAACTTTAAAAGTTCTTCAAATTTTCCGTATTGACTGACCTTCTTAAAGTAATGATAGACTGTCGTTTCTCTTTGCTTATTTGAGCTGTTCTTGCCATAATATGGACTTGGTCTTTTACCAAATAGAGCTATCCCCCGCTACCTTGTCACAACACAACTGATGGGCTCAAACGTATTAAGAAGGAAAGAAATTCCACAAATGTACTTTTAAGAAGGCACACCTGTTAATTGAAATGCATTCCAGGTGACTACCTCATGAAGCTGGTTGAGAGAATGCCAAGAGTATGAAAAGCTGTCATCAATCCAAAGGGTTGCTATTTGTTAACCTTTTTTTGGTTACTATATGATTCCACATGTGTTATTTCATCGTTTTGATGTCTTCACTATTATTCTACAGTGTAGAAAATAGTTAAATGAGTACGTGTTCTAAAACCTTTGACCGGTATTGTATGTGTGTGTGTAATGTCATACTGTATGATAAGCAGTGTATTGAGTACGTTCCAGATCAGTGTGTACTGTACTGTTGTGAAACCTTATGGATGTCACACTCTTTGTCTCGGCTCCAGTTACCTTGTTGTGGAAGCCTGAGAACTAGGGACTCCTTTCAAGTCAGGGCTCTGTAATACCTGTGTCAGTCAGTTAGCATCTCTCTGGCTCATGTCAAGTAATCTCTTCTAAACCCATTTGGATAAGATATCCCTGACTCAAATGACCCAAATTAAAGTAGATTTCAATTTCTATTGAAATATTGCCCATCAAATATACAGTGTCTTCTACGTATTGTGGCCATGCCCTTCACCTTAGCATTTGGATAAACCACAGGAGAATGACAGTTAACCCTTTACAGACCCTCCATCAATCCCCTGCCTCATCCTCTGTATACATACGGAACACTATTCCATTGTTCTACAGCTCTGTTCCAGCCTGTAAATGTACTCATCCCTCGCAGTAACTGACACTTTAGGGAGCGTTCCTAATCGTGCTGGGGTTTTCGGGGTTCGTTGATCATTCCAACATCCTCCTGGGATCAGCAGCTGCCCATCCAGAACAATAGGCCGGGTTGGTCCTGGACTGTTCAATGGGACTGTTCTATTGCAGTCAGGCCAGGCCTTCTTTCACACAACCCCAGGGACTCTCAGCTGAAAGCCATGGTCAAGGAAAGGCTACAGATTAACTTCACAATAGATGATAAGTATTTTTTACAGGAGGAGAATGGATTGAGAATATACGGGTGAAATGAACTCCATTTCAGAGGTAGTGAAGATGTGAAAGTTAGTTATGTAAATTAAGACGTGATACGTTTCCACAATAAGTAGTGGAGGAAGAGCTGTTGTCTTGATCACTTTATATACATGGTGAGCATTTCATGGCACGTATGCCCACTCTGTTTTGTTTACAAGGGTCTGGGGGAGCAGTCACATGTGGAAGCCAATATAGATTTGATTGGTTTCTTGCTGACAGATCATCAGATCATCTTGGTTCCTGTCTTGCACTTAAGGACAGTTTCTCTGCAGAGATAAGCCTCCAGAGTTCTACTGCACACAATAATAGTAATTTGAAACTCCCATTTTTAAAAAGCAGAATGCACTCTTCAGCTTGGGCAGATCTGCTGATTTCACATAATTTCACATCGTTCATTTGACTGTTAATCACTATACAAACCTGATGTTTTTGGTTCTCTCTCTCCCTCGCACCTTCTGTCTCGACCTCTGAATGCTTGGCTATGAAAAGCCAACTGACATTTTCTCCTGAGGTACTGACTTGTTGCACCCTCTACAACCACTGGCTATTATTTGACCTGCTGGTCATCTATGAACGTCTTGAAGAACAATCTGGCCTTAGATGGCCATGTACTCTTATAATCTCCACCCGGCACAGCCAGAAGAGGACTGGCCACCCCTCAGAGCCTGGTTCCTCTCTAGGTTTCTTCCTAGGTTCCTGCCTTTCTAGGGAGTTTTTCCTAGCCATCGTGCTTCTACATCTGCATTGCTTACTGTTTGGAGTTTTAGGCTGGGTTTCTGTATAAGCACTTTGTGACATCTGCTGAGGGCTCAATACATATATTTGATTGATAATACAAGTAACATTTTATTTGGTTGTTTAATAGAATTAGCCCTTTAATTTGTAAAGCTATCCATCGCTGTGTGACATTTACATTCTAGAAAAACCAAAACAAATCCCAATTCCCACGTCTAAAACAGAACTAGGAGTTTCAATCAACATGATGTTAGTTGAGACACGAGATTCTATTACCCTTTATCAATGTACATGCAATGACAATAAAAAGGATCTCTTGCTGAGCTGGGTCCAGATAATTGGGTAAATATAGACAGTGTTCAGACCCTGTACATTTTAGTCATTTAGCAGACGTTCTTACCCAGAGCGACTTAACGGTTAGTGCATTCATCTTAAGATAGCTAGGTGAGACATCTAAAGTATTGGTTCACACACTGTAGTATGTGGAAAATGGGACACAGTGCTATATAATGAAGGTTCATTTAGTTGTCCAACAGTCATGTCCATGTCCAGTCGCCTCTGTCTGGTCCTCAGGACGGGACGGGAAAGATGTGGCTTGGTGGCTGGAGAGGACAGGAGGACAGAGTGTTGGAGGTACTTCGTTAGCCTCCACAGAGGTGTGTTCTCTCCATAGTCTCCTCTCATTGTCTATCAGAGACAAAATGGTGTCAGACACAGAGTTCTCTGCTAGATAGGGACTTGTTCCTCTCAGGCCTGGTACTGTGGTGTCACCCCAGTGTCCTGCTCTCCCCAGGGCTACTGTGTATCCTGCAAATGCCCATAAATCACCACCTGTGTCAAGGGGGTGACGTTTCAGCTGTCAGGGAGAATCACGGGATACCCTGCCAAGAAACCCAAAGCGCAGAGAGGGTCTAGCTTTCCTGGCGAAGGGGGACGGCTAGAGAGAGGAGCCGAGAGGGACTGCAGCAAGCGTAAATCCGTCAACAAATCTTCAGCGTGAACTCAACGTTTTAAAAACACAGAACATTGGAGACCAATTGGGCACGTGAATATGGATTATGCTGACATGACAAGGATGTGAATTGACGTAAAAACATAACTTATATTGCCATGACACATTGGCACAAGAGTCCAGGTGGGAAATAATGTGAAAAGGTTACAAAGCTTCTGAACTGACATTTGTAACATTGTGTAGTTTAACCTCGATCGGTCAACTGATTATTTCGTAAAACTGACCCAAGATCAACGTCACCTTACTTCCTGGTCTGTCAGTGTTTGGCGGTGTGATTTACTGGGCTTCAGTGTCCCTCTCTGACCTTACATAAGCTTCAACCTACAGTACGGTGTACTGTGTACAGGGAAATGCTCACCTCACATGGCATTCAGAGACTCCATGGCAGACCAGGTACATCGACAGGCCTCTTCCTCGACACGTCAGGAAAGCCCTCACTACATGCCCAGAGTACTGAGAGAGAATATCACATAACAGGAAAACATGACTGTTACTTAAGCGATGCACTCACATTTTCTACAATGTGATTTGAAACTTTCAGCCGTCGGGGCATGCTTCCCGTTCACCAGGTCACGTTACTGGAATATTCTAGTGTATTTGTTGAGCTGTTAACAGTAACCTTGTGCTGCTGTCCTGCTCCTCCTGATGCAACATGGTCACTAAGCCCCGTATTAGCTCCCTCACCAAAGACATGGAGGAGATTGCCTTACAGGAGGATAAAAATACATACAGTATGACAATACCCAGAGCTGGGCCTGTGACACATTCCAGCTAATGTAGAAATTTACGAGGAATCTGCAGAGAGGTCAACTGATGACTGAGGTGGGACATTTCCACTCTGCATTGGTCCAATCCGCTCTCTCTCGCTCTCTCTCTCTCGCTCTCTCTCTCTCGCTCTCGCTCTCGCTCTCTCCCTTCTCTTTCTCTCCCTTCTCTCTCTCTCCCTCTATGCTGGTCAGTGCATTAACAATATGTTTCCACATGCTCTGTATGTTCTCTGAGTGTCAGTCAGTTAGTGAGAAGGAGAGATTTCCTAGTTTCACAATTCATAAACATCGTCAACGGTCTCACAAACCTGTCCCATGCGGTGTTGTCATTAAAAGACGTTGTCTTCACGTTGTCAGTATAGGGGAGACAGAAACCGGAGACGCGTTGGTTGTAGCACTTCACATTGACAGAAGGTCAAGTTTGTAGAAGTCAGCTCTCTCCTCTTCTTAATGGCCTCAAGCCCCGGATGTATTTCAACCCAGATAAAACCCCTGTCCGTCTGTCCCTCTAAGAGCCTCAGGAGGGAATCGGTCCTCTCAGATACTGTCTGCACAGATTACCAGGCTGCAGTTGTGTGGGGACTCGTCTTAAAGTCTAATGCTGGTTCTTTGTCTGAATAGAGGGGAACTGTTAATCAGTTCTAACAGCTGGATCAGGGTCTAACAGCTGCCCTGACCAGCTCATAGGAGAGAGAGGAGCCAGAGCTGAAGTACCGCCAGTCATCTCTGCTATCACACAGGGGCTAAAGCTCTAAGCAAACAAGGGCTCTCCTCCCTGACCCAGCCCAGCTATGATGCAGCGTCACCCAGGGACTCTCTGGGCTACTGCCCCGTCTGTGGCTACTGATGATAGCATCTCTTCCCAACAACAATCCTAAGCCACGGTGGCTGGCTCCCTCAAACACAGACCCGTGTCAAGTGTACTAGAAAGCAACAACAGTGGCGCAGCCAGCGACGCGGGGCCAGGGCGCTCTGTTTCTTAATGCAAAGCAAACAGACGAGTCCTCTCACTGGCGGCAGTGGCAGCGTCGGGAGCTCTGGGTCATCATCGAGGGGTGGGGGGGGGGGGCTTGAGTTTCAAAGCAGAGAGGGAAATAATGATGCCATCTGCCTTCTCCCGAGTGGACGAGGGGATTGAGTTCAAAGAGCCCAGCGGCTGAAGTGCATCAATTAGCGAGGTAGAGAGGCTGGTGCAGGCTCCACACGCTGCTGCTAGCTAACTCTCTATGACCTCGCAGTCATAGCGTTACGTTATGAGGCTGTATTATGAGAGTGTTGCACCGTGGCTACGGTGTAATACGGACATACACAAATGGTGTGTTACTGACGGACTGGCTTATAGAGCTGTTCCCTGAAGATGGAGGTTAACAATAACAGCCAATAGAACAGAACAGACTACAGCATGGAGGACGAGAGGAGGACATGTATTACATATATTTTTTACAATCCACATCACAGGCTTATGTTATGTCTCCTTTGACATGGTGGACAGGACTTAACAGCTTGTCACCTGACAGACAATACGGATTTAGTCTGGACAAATCGCATTCCTTGGTGATTGATTCTGTCCTCATTCAGCGGAGTGATGGATTGTGGGTGTTAGCCAGTGGCTTGTGTGTATCCAGACACGGTCACTCATTGGGACTTAGAGGGGTGGGGGGGTCACTGGGGGCTGGCCTTGACCCCCAGACGAGACCCCTTATCTGGACAGAGAGGCAAGACGTTAACCTCTCTACCCCCACCCTGGCCTCTCTTACTGCTGAGACGATATGTGTAAAACACATAAAACTACTATTATCACATGAACAGCACTGAGAAAAGTTTTACGGGAGACATTTTCTCCAAACGTGACTTTCAATAAAGCACACATGGCTGAGAGACAAAACAAGAGGCATCAGCAGAGCACTTTAATGAGACTTGGGTGTTTTGTAGCAGTGAGCTTTGATGTAGACGGCTGTAAATGATCTGGTGAGACATTGCTATCATTAATATCACTCCGCCTAAAATCCAATCCCCAGAGAGCGTGTGCCGGTCGCCATAGCAACCGCCGAGACAATGGCCCCCCCCAAATGTTAGCTTTTCTAGAAGTCAGTGACTCAGTATACCGCTTTGGTTACATTGAAAGTTAACCCTAATGTAGGCATGGGATAGAAAATAAACTAATAGGTTATTGACAAACGTCAGTGTTGAAGACTACTGCTGTCTTGGTTATATCGGGTCCATGTCATTAAAACAACAGCTACTAGGGGGCAATGAGGCTTTAGTTGAATGGATTCTAGAATATGATAGCCATAAAAGCCACTGTTGGTAAAGAACAAAGTCATGGTTTCTAAAGGAAGTCGTTGAAACAGAAAACCCTCTTTTTATATTTTCACTCAGGGTACTCCGTTCATTTTGGGTCGACTAACTTCTACACTGTCCCAAAGGGAAATTAAGCATTTTGGCTTTGAAGATTACATATTTTAGTTTTACCAAATTCTCTGTTCAGATTTTGAGCCTACATTACCAAAATATAAACATTGTGTAAAACATGACATGGAGACCGAACGAGGGAGTTAATTATGCACTTTTACCATGATTTATTTATTTATTTGCCTCTCTATGACATATGACCAGTTCCCAATAGGTGGGTTAGCTGGCAACGTCACAAAACCAATGGGTCAGAAGTCAGTGAGTTGTTGTTATTCTAGATGTTATTCTAAAAAACTGTGCCTCGTTTCAGCTAGTTTCATCTTGTTCTTGATACCATGTCTTGTTTTGAGGTGTATTGACTGATTTAATGTCAATGCTAATATGGCAAAAATGTGTTAGCTAGCTAACCAACAACTGTAATGATATATTTGAGGGACAACAAGTGCTCATTGTGCAAATGTATTTATGTTTCCAATAAACACTGAAGACAAAAATATAGTTTACATGTTGCCAACAATCTAAGCCAACCCTGCCTGTTTTGCCCAAAGGTTACGCACACGTCGGTTTTGTTGCTAAACAACCAACCCAGTCTATAACTATAAATGACCTTTCACTAAGACATTCATCCCTTTAAATCCTTGTCTGGTATGTGGGTCTGCCTTGAGATGGCTATAAATGTAATCTGAGTTACAATTGATCGATATAATGGTGATAAATGGCCAAGTGCTAAAGCCCAGCCCATCCAGATGTGTGGTCCACCAATTGTAAGAGTATGCCTGGATTCCTACTTTTGACACTCACATGAATTACACTCAACAGGTTGCTCTGGAGGGGCCTAGTGATCTAACTTCCCTGTCCAAACACAGGACGTGGTAATTGGGTATTGATGATGGTGTGGCGAGTGAGTGAGGGGTATGTGTGTACGCTTGTTTGCGTGCGTGCGTGCGTGCGTGCTTGCATGTGTGTGCTTGCCTGTGCTGGCGGTGTGTCCGTCTGTCCCTCCGTCCACCTGGCTGACCGCGTGCGTGTCTGTGGGAGGTATGATGGGCTGTAGCCAGGGCCGACTGCAGCAGGCATGGTAGGCGTTCCTCCTGGACGGTGGGTGTTGTCGTGGGCAGACAGGTCTGAAAACAAAAGGATAGGATGGATCAGCTGTCCCATCTCTCACACACACACACACACACACACACTGCACCATCACACCCACATTCCACTCATTCTCGATGTCACCCCCACCTGTTTTAATAGTGTAAAAGTTCTAGTGTTACTGTGGTGGGTGTTATTAGATCTAGTGTTACATACGTGTGTAGAATTTAAGCGCAGGAGCGTGTGTAGGTAAATGGTCTATAAGGAATTATATGGACAGGTGATAATGGGACTGCCGTGATAGTGAGTACTGGGACTGGGTCAAGTAGAGGGTGCGAAGGAGAACGTTCACAACTCTTTTATTATTTGGTTCTTTCACCGAAGCAGTCATCTTTCAAACTGGAATTCTGTTTTACTGAAATCAATTTTCTTCTAAATATCTGATGCAAACCCCAGCACTCCTCTAAGAATATTCCTTGCCTCTGCGCCAACAGAATACAGTCACCACCAGCTCTCTGCAGAGATAAAGTCAATACATGAGAACAGAGAGTATCTTTTTACAGCAGCTTCACAGAGGATCCCCAGCGATGACTTAAGTTGATGGCTGTCCTTAATGACTTAATCCCAGGTTCAGTCTCTCTGGCCGTGGCCCTGGTGGCCCTGGATCTCTCTGTGTGTTCTCTCTCTCTGTGTTCTCTCTCTGAGTCCAACGCTGACCTCACTGTTTGGTTTCCAGGGGTCTCTAGGGGTCCGTGGCTATTCGGCGGGGCCTTACTGCTGGGCGTGCTGAAATGCTGACGCGCAGGCCCTGGGTCCACGGGGGAGCGCCGGCCCAGCTCCTGTTACCGGTGGGTTTAGTCACGCTCCCCTGATTTATGTGTGGACCGGTAGCGAAGGGAGAGCGAGGAATCAGAACATTTCCTACTAAACCCCCCTCCCCACTTCTCCACTCCCCTACCAACGGATTTCACAATCTTCACAGAGCACACTGACAGACACGCATTCATACACATACTCTCTCGCTCTCGTGCTCACATACACACACTCAAAAAACATGCACGCACGCATGCACTTTCAAGAACTTCTCAGGGAGGTGACCGTGTCACTTTAACCTCCTGGCATTACATGTTGGACCCCCGGTAAGATGCTTATCTGACGTCATATCATATCAAAATACAACAACACACATCGCCAAAACATGAGACCACATGCCTATGAAAAGACTATCATGGTCCACTTTTGGGGCATGGGATGCTTGGCTGCACCATTGGCCTGATACCTCCTGTCAGTATGTGGCAACCAATGGCTGTGTTCCTAGGCAACAGCAATGGCTGTGTTTCTAGGCAACAGCAATGGCTGTGTTTCTAGGTGTCAGTAACAGCATTGGCAGGAATGTAACACCTAGTCACAGGACCCCTGGAAACTTCAGACGTGATATTTATTTTAAAGTATGAGTATCACAAATGTTACTATGCTTTGCTGGTGTGTGTTTATCTAAGATCACAGTTATTATAATAGACTGCAACACAGGTTCACAGAGGCTTTTATCGATGCAAGTATCTGAATGATAACGGCCATCCTCCTGACAAAGGAGATATGCACTGACTGTACAAAACAGCTCTTTCCATGACATAGACTGACCAGGTGAATCCAAGTGAAAGCTATGATCCCTTATTGATGTCACTTGTTAAATCCACTTAAATCAGTGTAGATGAAGGGGAGGAGACAGGTTGAAGAAAGCTTTTTTTAAGGCCTGAGACAATTGAGACATGGATTGTGTATGTGTGCCATTCAGAGGATGAATGGGCCAGACAGAAGATTTTAACGGGGTATGGTAGTAGGCGCCAGGCTCACCGGTTTGTATCAAGAACTGCAATGCTGCTGGCTTCTTTGACGCTCAACAGTTTAACGTGTGCATCAAGAATGGTCCACCACACAAAGGACATCCAGTCAACTTGACACAACTGTGGGAAGCATTGGAGTCAACATGGACCAGCATCCCTGTGGAACGCTTTCAACACCTTGTAGAGTCCATGACCCGTTGAGGCTGTTGTGAGGGCAAAGGGGGAGGGGGGGGGGTTATTAGGAAGGTGTTCTTAATGCTTGGTATACTCAGTGCATTTTCATATGAGACCACACAACAGGATCCTAGGTGTGTGGCAGGTCGTTTGTAAAGCCAGCGCTTGTTGTAGCTGACATTTGCATGGGTGATGCTTCAGTTAATTTGTTGTTTCACACTGTTTAGCGTTGATGGGGTAGAGGACCACCACTCAGGCTCTAGGCTGACCCTCAGTGCTCGGGCCAGGGAGACAGGTGGAGCGCCCCCCACACACCACACTTGCAGCGTGGGAGGCCATTCAGAGACCTCCAGCAGATCCACCCTGTCGAGGTGGATTAGGCAAAGATCGCAACAACTCAGAGTTACGAGGGACAACAGCACGCAACAAGCTTGTGCCGTAATAACTTACTTCTTTTGTGTTACGTTTTATAAATAAACATTTACCTTATTCTAAGAGGGGCGAAATCTGAATAAGCAAAAGTTTTGGACGGTAATTTTGACATTAGCTTCAATGTAGGTGGTTTTAGCAACAGAGACTTAAAGGGTGCTGCACATCCCTGTGGTGAATGGTGAACCACAAACACCTAGCATAAACAATGCCTAGCCTGGACTGTGATTTATCCCCATGCCCACCCACAGTTTACAACTGCAGGGCGTTGAAACCGTAGCGCGAGCTAGGGTCCATCTGTAGCCATCCTCGCTAACTCGCTAATCACCATCACAAGCCCTGGCTCCAACACACTGGGATGAACCTCCTCTGAGCCCCTCTCCCTGGCTCCAACACACTGGGATGAACCTCCTCTGAGCCCCTCTCCCTGGCTCCAACACACTGGGATGAACCTCCTCTGAGCCCCTCTCCCTGGCTCCAACACACTGGGATGAACCTCCTCTGAGCCCCTCTCCCTGGCTCCAACACACTGGGATGAACCTCCTCTGAGCCCCTCTCCCTGGCTCCAACACACTGGGATGAACCTCCTCTGAGCCCCTCTCCCTGGCTCCAACACACTGGGATGAACCTCCTCTGAGCCCCTCTCCCTGGCTCCAACACACTGGGATGAACCTCCTCTGAGCCCCTCTCCCTGGCTCCAACACACTGGGATGAACCTCCTCTGAGCCCCTCTCCCTGGCTCCAACACACTGGGACGAACCTCCTCTGAGCCCCTCTCCCTGGCTCCAACACACTGGGATGAACCTCCTCTGAGCCCCTCTCCCTGGCTCCAACACACTGGGATGAACCTCCTCTGAGCCCCTCTCCCTGGCTCCAACACACTGGGACGAACCTCCTCTGAGCCCCTCTCCCTGGCTCCAACACACTGGGATGAACCTCCTCTGAGCCCCTCTCCCTGGCTCCAACACACTGGGATGAACCTCCTCTGAGCCCCTCTCCCTGGCTCCAACACACTGGGACGAACCTCCTCTGAGCCCCTCTCCCTGGCTCCAACACACTGGGATGAACCTCCTCTGAGCCCCTCTCCCTGGCTCCAACACACTGGGATGAACCTCCTCTGAGCCCCTCTCACTGGCTACAACACACTGGGACGAACCTCCTCTGAGCCCCTCTCCCTGGCTCCAACACACTGGGATGAACCTCCTCTGAGCCCCTCTCCCTGGCTCCAACCACATTATCAAAACACAAACCCGGTAACGTTAAGCTACGAATATACATAGTTTTAATAGTGCATCAACACACTGCCAGTGCCAGCGATGAAAGACAACACTCCTCTGTCTGTGCGAGTTCATTTTCTGGGTTCAACCATTTTTTGTTTTATGAGACAGAGCTAAAGAGATTTGTAGCACCGTGGTCAGTTGACATTCTTAGTGAGTGAGGAGTTCATTTGGGTGGAATGTCTTGTGTTTTAGTCATCTCTTCACGGTTCTCACATGAAGAAGTAATGAGGGTCACGGAGAGGATGAGACATAGGAGGGATTGGAGAGGTCTGGTACATACTGACGCCCCAGACAGACTGCCTGTACATCATCACTGTTTTGGGCCCACGCCTTTCACAACACCACAGAGGAATGTGCATCTCCACACTGGAAATATGGAGTCTGTGTAGGAATGGAGAATGGGCAATTTAAAGATGTTTTATTGTCACATACACCGGATAGGTGCAATTGCATCTTTGCCAATTCTAACTCCAGGTCTTGAGTCTAAAAAGAGGGGGTTATGGTTTAAGATCTTAAGATTCTTGTGGAGTGAATTCGCAGTTCTTCAAAAACCCTTCCAATGATCATATTACCTAATTTCGTGGCTAGTCAATCATTGTACTTTTATTACTATCGTTCCCATCGCTCATCCGTGGGTCACAACAAACAGATTAAAGAGTGTTGTGTAGACGTTGTTGTTGTTGAGCGGAGACCCCATGATGTCATCACACCGTATGGTCCCCAGGGGCCCTGCAATCAATAACAACGTCCTGAAGAGAGGCTTCTGACTGCCACACAGCTAGACTCTTCTCACATACAACCCACTGGGCAAAAAACTGGTTGAATCAACATTGCTTCCACGTCATTTCAACACCAAAAATTGGAAAGTGGAAAACTGATACAAAGTAATCAACGTAAGGGAATTTCACCTTTTTATCACCCAACTTTTAACCTAAATCCAATGACATGGTGACATGTTTTGTTGACAACATTAGTTGACAACTCAGACAAATGTAATCAAATCAAAACTAGACGTTGAAGTGACATCTGTGCCCAGTGGGCAGCTACCACCATGGTCCCAGAGGATCAGATGTTAGTAGCGGAATGCGATCTGAGACAACCTATATCAAACACTCAACCATCTTCTATGTCTTCAGTCTCTTTGTCATATTACCAAAACAAAACAAACATGATTAATTAAAATTAAACATGTCTTATTTGCTAATCTAATAAGGATACAACTGGCCCCTTATTCCACAACTGAAACTGGGTAACAATTTGGCTCTCTATTAATGGGAGGGACCCTATTCAATAATTCCCTCTGATTTGTATGGGTGGGTGGGGGAATGGGGGAGAGTGGGGGAGTGGGGGGTTGAAGTGGGAGGAGGGCAACCTGTGTCAACACACTAGGGTCGTGCTGGGTTCAAGCCCTGAGAACCTGTGGGCAGGTCCTCTTTCTCTCTCTCTTTTTCTCTCTCTCCTGCTCCTCGTCTGATTTCGACTAGACCAGCCTATATGCATGCACCCCATTGGGCCAGCCTATAAACATACACCCCGTTGGGTCACCGTCCCCCATCCCTCCCTCTGTCCCTGACATACAGTATACAGAGGAGTGATTGACGCACACAAGGTCAAATCAGCACCTTTGATTTTTCTCTACAGTACGAAGACACTCTTTGAATAATGGTGCAATAGAGAAGAGACATCTGAAGGAGTTTCCATTTTGAACACAGACTGGTTTTACCTCATCCCCAGCAACAGCTTATGTGACATTTTTCCAACGTATGGTAGGTGAAATCTTTCAGTTTGAAACACGGAATGCATGGAATTCCAAGGCCTTACCCTGCATGACACATGTACGATCATAGGAATGATTTACACCCATCTCCCGCTCTATATCACCTCGAAACGTCCTCTTTCACTATGGCGGTGGAGCTAGGGTTACATGTCAAATGACATAGCATTCAGATCAGCTTACCATACAGAGACTTAGACCATCTGCGTGATTGAGACAGTGGTAGAGGAAGAATGGTTTTATGTCGGAGTCGAAACGACCTCCTGAAAGAAAATATGCATACCTGGGATATTGGGTCCAGCACTGTACCATACCCCTTTAAAATATGGGACTTCTCCATTTCCCATATCATTGCTCAGGAACACTGGGCCTGCTATCTGAATGTCACTTCTCTGTTGATTCTTCATTGAGGGCTTGATTCATGCCCTGGAACCGATAGAGATAAAGTGGCTTTTCAGACAGGCCAGCACACAGTCTTCTTAGCAGATTAACCCCTATTGATTTATCGAAATTTACCTCAGCTAAGAAAACAGCTGTCACAGGGGCAAATACCAGAGTTTGGCAAGGCATAAATCAAACAGACGAAACCCGGCTCATTTGTTAAAATATGATGCCAATTGCTGTAACGGAGCTGATAGATAAATGAATTACCCCACGTGTGATCAGGCCAGTGAGAAATACATCAACATCACACAGCAACGTTATATAATTATATAATTATATTATATAATTCACCAATTCTCTATAGAAGAGTTCAATGAGAGAGTAAAACTTGCTTGTTCAAACAAACAGTTAAATTATTCAGTCTTACTAACATCCAACACATGTGGCAGACTACTCTCTCTCTCTCTGTCTCTCGCACTCTCTTTCTCAGTCTCTCTCTCATACTCCTCAGTCACTGCCTCTCTCCTTTCGTCCAAAAAACCCAATATTCAAAAAATGAAGTGTGGCCAAACAAAAACATTCGAATAGCTCCCATAATGTCAGCCCTGTGTTCAAGCCAGAAGCTTGGGGCTCTGGCACAGACGCTTTCCCAGTCTCGATTGTGGTCTTAGGCAACATCATCATCCCCTCACTGGTGCCTCCTGGCTGGATGTGTACATAGTTCTGACTTTAGCGGGTCACACAGTAGTTTCCCTTGTGGATGAAGGCTGTATCAGACCCAGCTGTGTCCGTGTTAGGTGAGCCGGTGGGCCTTGTGTGTAATGATGTTACACAGCTGCTATCTGACAGATGTGTTTCCTTTCTCCTCATCTCTCTCTCTTTCTCTCCCTCTCTCTTTCTCTCCCTCTCCCTCTCTCCCTCTCTCTTTCCCTCCCTCTCTCTCTCTTTCTCTCTCTCTTTTCTCCCTCTCTCTTTCCCTCCCCTTCTCTCTCTTTTCCCTCTCTCTCTTTTCTCCCTCTCTCTTTCCCTCTCTCTCTTTCTTTCCCTCTCTCTTTCCCTCCCTCTCTCTCTCTTTCTCTCCCTCTCTCTCTTTCCCTCTCTCTCTCTCTTTCCCTCCCTATTTCCCTCTCTCTTTCCCCCCCTCTCTCCCTCTCTCTCTCTTTCTCTCCCTCTCTCTTTCTTTTCCTCATACTGATGCGCTGACTAGGTCTCCCTCTCCTCCCCGACGATCCTTCCACACCTTGCTCCTCGGTGAGACCGGAACCTTCCGCTGCGGCTCGCTAGGGTGGGCTCCACTTGACTCATGTGGTGTTATAAGAGGGGTCGTGACCCGGTCGTATGACTGCTTCCTGTTGTAGTTGAAGAGGTCTTCCGAGGCCTGGGGTGATCACAGGAGATAATGCATCTGGTGGTTGAGGGCCTGTCACAGTAAAAGACATACATCAGTTGAACAGTAGCCGTTCTGGGGTGAAGGGAGAGAGGCAGAGGGAGAGAGGGAAACAGAGAAAGTAGTGTTATTTATTACTATAAGGGCCAGAGGGAGATGGTGAAAGAGATGAGTTCACTTCATATAGACAAGAATGAATAAAACATTTTTAAACCCTTTTTTGAACTAACACTCACACTTGAGTCACTGGAGGATGTCTTTAAGGGGAACTGTGCCCACTGATTTGGCCTAGTTTTTTTGGCTTGCTCCTCAATAAATGCTGGCGGCCATGACGGAAGCCAAACTTGAGGGTGTGGTTTGATGTGGGTGTTTCTTGGGTGTGTCCATAACACCACCAAGACACACTCATCTGTCAAAACCTTTCCCGCAGCTTTTCCCGCCACTCAATCACAACAAACAAACCTTCTGCAGGTTGAGTTCAATAACTATAGGCAGATGTATGGAGAGATGCCGAAGGGATATTTGAATAGGTCAGTCGCCTACAGAGTAATATGAGAGAGAGGCATTTGCTGAATTTATGTAGATTCTATGCTAAGTGATTTCTGAAAGTATTCAGACTCCTTCACATTTTCCAAATGTTGTTACGTTACAGCATTATTCTTCTTCTAAAATGTATTAAATAGTTGTTTCCCCTCATCAAACTACACACAATACCCCATAATGACAAAGCAAAAACATATTTTTAGATTTTTTTGAAAAATGTATAAAAAATAAAATACCGAAATATCATATTTACATAAGTATTCAGACCCTTTAATAAGTACTTTGTTGAAGCACCTTTGGCAGCGATTACAGCCTTGAATCTTCTTGGGTATGACGCTACAAGCTTGGCACACCTGTATTTGGGGAGTTTCTCCCATTCCTCTGCAGCGTTGCTGCACAACTATTTTCAGGTCTCTCCAGAGATGTTTGATCGAGTTCAAGTCCGGGCTCTGGCTGGGCCACTCAAGGACATTCAGAGACTCCTGCGTTGTCTTGGCTGTGTGCTTAGGGTCGTTTGGAAGGTGAACCTTCGCCCCCAGTCTGAGGTCCTGAGTGCTCTGGAACAGGTTTTCATCAAGGATCTCTCTTGTACTTTGCTCCATTCATCTTTCCCTCGATCCTGACTAGTCTCCCAGTCCCTGCTGCTGAAAAACATCACCACAGCATGATGCTGCCACCACCATGCTTCACCGTAGGGATGGTGCCAGTTTCCTCCAGACGTGACGCTTGGCATTCAGGCCAAAGAGTTCAATCTTGGTTTCATCAGACCAGAGAATCTTGTTTCTCATGGTCTGGGAGTTCTTTAGGTGCCTTTTGGCAAACTCCAAGCGGGCTGTCATGTACCTTTTACTGAGGAGTGGCTTCCGTCTGGCCACTCTACCATAAAGACCTGATTGGTTGAGAGCTGCTAATGGGTTCTCCCTTGAATCTTCTTGGGTATGACGCTACAAGCTTGGCACACCTGTATTTGGGGAGTTTCTCCCATTCCTCTGCAGCGTTGCTGCACAACTATTTTCAGGTCTCTCCAGAGATGTTTGATCGAGTTCAAGTCCGGGCTCTGGCTGGGCCACTCAAGGACATTCAGAGACTCCTGCGTTGTCTTGGCTGTGTGCTTAGGGTCGTTTGGAAGGTGAACCTTCGCCCCCAGTCTGAGGTCCTGAGTGCTCTGGAACAGGTTTTCATCAAGGATCTCTCTTGTACTTTGCTCCATTCATCTTTCCCTCGATCCTGACTAGTCTCCCAGTCCCTGCTGCTGAAAAACATCACCACAGCATGATGCTGCCACCACCATGCTTCACCGTAGGGATGGTGCCAGTTTCCTCCAGACGTGACGCTTGGCATTCAGGCCAAAGAGTTCAATCTTGGTTTCATCAGACCAGAGAATCTTGTTTCTCATGGTCTGAGAGTTCTTTAGGTGCCTTTTGGCAAACTCCAAGCGGGCTGTCATGTACCTTTTACTGAGGAGTGGCTTCCGTCTGGCCACTCTACCATAAAGACCTGATTGGTTGAGAGCTGCTAAAGGGTTCTCCCTTTTCCACAGAGGAACTCTGTCAGAGTGACCATCGGGTTCTTGGTCACCTCCCTGACCAAGGCCCTTCTCCCCCGATTGCTCAATTTTGCCGGCCCGCAAGCTCTAGGAGTCTTGGTGGTTCCAAACTTCTTCCATTTAAGAATGATGGAGGCCTTTTCTTGGAGGCCTGTTCTTGGGAACCTTCAATGCTTCAGAAATGATTTGGTACACTTCCCCAGATCTGTGCCCCGACACAATCCTTTCTCGGAGTTCTATGGACAATTCCTTCGACCTCATGGCTTGGTTTTTGCTCTGACATGCACTGTCAACTGTGGGACCTTCTACAGACAGGTGCATTTCCAAATCATGTCCAATCAATTGAATTCACCACAGGTGGACTCCAATCAAGTTGTAGAAACATCTCAAGGATGATCAATGGAAACAGGATGCACCTGAGCTCAATTTCGAGTCTCATAGCAAAGGGTCTGAATACTTACGTAAATAAGGTATTTCTGATTTTTATTCTTAATGTCTTAAGATTTGCAAACATTTCAAAAACCTGTTTTTGCTTTTTCATTTTGTTTTCGCAAGTCAGTCTGGTTTTCATCGCATCATCTTGCAAGTCTCCATGTGCTGGCTCCATACATGTTTCTCTGAACACATACACACAGTCACTGTTCTATTACCAATGGTAGTTAAGGATAGGTGATATCTGGCACACAAACATATACTATCTTGATGTTTGAACAGGTCAGAGAAAACCTACCCAATTATGGTCTCCCCATCAAATGACGGAGGCTGCCGTCTGGCAAAAGCATCTCCAGTCCATCTGTAGAAATAGGCAGAGTTGAGGCAGAGTTCATCAGTGACACATGGAATGAAAAGGTTGTTGCTATTACTGGACATTTGAGCTGTACTGTATTATTAGTAATCACCTCATTGTGGATGTGTTGAGTGCCAGCATCTCATGTATCTGTGAACACATACACACAATCACAGTTCTATTACCAATGGCAGTTAGGGACAGGTGATATTTGATACACAAACATAATATATGTTGAAGTTTGAACAGGTCAGAATAAACCTACATAACTCTGTTCTCCCCATGTACGACCGTTGGTGAGGAGACAAGAAGTGAAGCTGGAGGTGAGGTCTTTGCCAGCGCCCCGTTGATTGGCATAGCAGTATAGATCAGCTCCTGAGCATCTAAGACAAATCAGGTTATAAATCAATTATAAACATTGCTTGAGAAACAATGTAATCTTGTTTGGAAGCTAATTCTATGTTTTACAGATTAGACTGACTGCCTCCGGATTGTATTGGATTCAGGCCGGTGATGCTATCACCATGCAACCAACTGTGACATGTTTTGCTATATCCCTGGGTTGGTTTGAGTTTGTTGATGCTAGTTAGTACAACTGTTCGTCTAAATTACACTTACTTAGAGATGCATGGAAATACGATGACATTGCTAAAGTATGAACACAATTTGTAGGAAACAACTTTGCCATATTATATTTACTTTAGAGAGATGGCAATGTTGTCATTACTGTTAGTAGCAAAAGTTTGTCAAAACTAGCTAGCAATGCTAATGTTAGCGTGCTAAAATACGGCGACTGCCTTCAATCTTAGTTGACTGGCTAAAGTTTTACTGCGTCTAATTCAATCTGGCGACATCACAATCATGACAAAAGTATTTCCTACTAATTATTTGCCGTCTTTTGGAATGTTATCGTGTTTCCAAGCCAAAGTTGTAATGAGTTGTACTGAGGTTAGCCAGCAGATAACGTCAGCTATGCTAGCGGTGATAGTGATTATTAAAATATACTCAAGCAGATGCATAACCAGGGGCAGGCCATTTGCACGGGGAGCTTGGTAAAAGGGGGCATGATTTGTTGACATAATTGTAATCCAAACCCAACCATTTACTCGTTGTGACACACTGAGGTTCCAAATTCTATTTTACATGACTGACTTTATGACCAATTCCATTTACACTTTGTAGTCAATTTTGACACTAGAATACATGTTTCTGACTCGTATCGGTGCCAACATAGGCCGTTTTCAAAGGGATTAGTTGTTTTTTAGGGGAAAAGATATTTTTTTGTGGAGTAGGTGGTCTGAAATATCATATTCAAACAATAGTTTTTTGTCTGTAAGCCTGTCAGTAATACACACAGAACGCACAGTAAGGTCTACTTGCTGGTAAATGTCTACCTACAGCCCAAACTGCACACCTTGACAACCTGATAGGAAGTTACGTTTTTTTTATTTCTCCTACGAACGACAGTTCTGACCGCCACACAGCCTACCGACAACTGCCATGCGACGATTTAAATCAGGAGCTGTCGGAGCTGATGGGACAAGGACGGGGTAACAGCATCCCCAGAGGACTTATAAATCTGAGCAGTTTACTGTACGGGGAAAAATGGCCCGCTCTCTGACTCCAAACTCTGCCTAATCCCAACACTTCCTCTCCTCCGCTCCTCTCCCTCGGCCCACAGTGTAATGCATTTTCTGTAACTAACAGCCGTTGTTTCCCGATTGTCACGCTCCCATCCCTTTCTCCAGGAATGTGTGTGTGTGTGTGTGTGTGTGTGTGTGTGTGTGTGTGTGTGTGTGTATTTGTGCAGGAGGGGAGAAGAGGAGGGGCCATTGGTCTCTAGGGCACAGGGCTTGAGCTCTCTTCTAGCCTTGGAGACACCGAGGCCAGAGTGAGAGAGAGACAGAGAGAGATCGAGAGGGGGATAGCAAAAGAGAGAGAGAGAGAGAGAGAGTGAGAGAGAGAGGGAGGCTGGGAGCTGGCAGAGTATCTGGATAAGCCATTACTTTTCACACAACAAACCTTCTCTCCCTCTCCACCTACCCCTCCTCCTTCCCTCCATCCCCAGCTCTGTGATGACTCTGGCAGGCATGGTGCTGTAACTGGGTCCCGTCACGCCTAACCCCTCTTCTCTCCTGGTTGAACAACCACCTCAATGAAAGACGAACACGCGGGTGTCAAGTCCTCTCGTGCTTGCAACTTCCAGTGCCTTTCAACAGCCTTTAGGGCGTTTAATTAAGCATGTCCCTTATCTGGCCAGAACCTGACAGACACAGAGCCTCAGAACCTACAGGGGCCACACTGTAGGCACAACAGCACACCATGAGGACTTTCTGCAGGTTACCCTAAATACCATTCTCAATACCATTGATGTCAGTTTCTCCTGGGGCGGCAGGTAGCCTAGTGTTGGGCCCGTAACTGAAAGGTGGCCATATCGACTCCCCGAGCTGACAAGGTATAAATCTGTTGTTTTGCCCCTGAACAAGGCAGTTAACCCACTGTTCCTAGGCCGTCATATAAGAATTTGTTCTTAACTGACTTGCCTAGTTAAATAAATAAAATTAAAAAATTTGTTCCCATTATGTGAGCATGCTACTGTCATAATGTTTTGCGTTAAAAACAGCAATTCTTTCAGATCAGTGTTTTCCAGTTTCTCTGTGCTAAAAGCGCTTGTCTTAGTGTGGTTCTGGTGGCAGGGTCTCCTGTCTGTGTGGAGTGTAGTGCAGTCAGTATGTTATGTCTACAGAGAGCCTGAACAGGCTGTCTGACCCCTCAAGAGCCCTGGTGCTTTAGGGGATCACCACGGGTCCCGGCCTCTCTGTCCCACCAGCCCAGGGGGTGGGGGTGATTCTGAGTGTACGGGGCACCCTGTGACCCTCAGCCTGGGTCGGGTGTCAGTGGCTCGCCCTCTAGGGAACGCAACCCCCATCTCGTTTCACATGGGGCTCCACTTCAAGGCCACGTTCAGTGCCACCACACTGCCCAGATCTGTGTGTGTGTTTGAGGGAGAGAGAGATAAAGACGGACATTAATGAGAGACTAAGGCTGTGAGTGCAGTGGGACTAATTACACTCTAGTTCAAGTCTAGGGGTAAATACATTGGGAATGAGTCAATGCTGGCGAGCCAAAGTGTGACTAATCGCACAAGGTCAATAACTCTGGGCCTGATTCTGTCTGGTTTCAGACCCAAAAACACCTCGATGTGCTGGTGTGAGCAGGAAGGGCAGGCCTCTGTGTCTGGAACAAAACAGTCGAGATTAATAAATCATCGGCTCTACATTCTGTTCTGGCTCTATTGTTCAAAAGCCCACTAAAAAAGGACTCTGGGTGAAGGTGATTGGAGTAAGGAACCATATGAACGGAGCTACAATAGAAAAAGCTGCTTTGTCCTGATGGAGGCCAGGGCTCAGGCAGGTCTGTGGGGGCAAATGCTATTCAACCCCAGGTGGTTGCTGCCATTTCAGCCAAGTGCTGTTTTTTTGTTGTTGCGCAAAATACTGTATTCCTTCACAAAAGCCAAGGTCAAAAGAAGAAAATGCCAACTGCTCTGCTCTACTGGGCCTGTGAACATTTTCCATGCCTGTGTTTTAGCAAGTTCCACACAGGTATGATCCGACACGGCTTACCCAATCACAATAGCCTGCTCTAATAGGGGGAAAAAGGACATCTGCTTTGTCTGTTCCAGCCAGAGAAGAGCAGTGTTCAGTGCTGTTGAACCCTGGCTGAATAAAGCCTCCTCCTTCTCCTCTTCTACATGTTAGTCATTTATCCAGAGCGACTTGCAGCAGCACAAGCGATTTTTCACCTAGTCAGCTCGGGAATTAGAGGGTGGCAGGTAGCCTAGTGGTTAGAGCGTTGGGCCAGTAACTGAAAGGTTGCTGGTTCGAATCCCCGAGCCAACAAAGTGAAACAACTGTCAATGTGCCCTTGAGCAAGGCACTTAACCCTTAATTTTCTCCAGGGGCTGACCCTGTAGGTAGGCTGCCATTGTAAATAAGAATTTGTTCTTAACTGACTTGCCTAATTAAATAAAGGTTAAAAAATATATAATAATCGAACCAGCAACCTTTCAATTACAGGCCCAATGCTCTTAACTGCTAGGCTACCCTCTTCCCCCCCCCCCAACAGTCTGATAGGGGCTAGGGAGAGAGTGATAGGGGCTAGGGAGGGAGCGATATTGGGCTAGGGAGGGAGCGATATGGGGCTAGGGAGAGAGCGATATGGGGCTAGGGAGAGAGCGATATGGGGCTAGGGAGAGAGCGATATGGGGCTAGGGAGGGAGCGATATGGGGCTAGGGAGAGAGCGATATGGGGCTAGCGAGAGAGTGATAGGGGCTAGGGAGAGAGCGATATGGGGCTAGGGAGAGAGCGATATGGGGCTAGGGAGGGAGCGATAGGGGCTAGGGAGGGAGCGATATGGGGCTAGGGAGGGAGCGATATGGGGCTAGGGAGGGAGTGATAGGGGCTAGGTAGGGAGTGATATGGGGCTAGGGAGGGAGTGTGGCTCAGTCCCCAGCCCAAACAGTGGCGTGTCGCTTGGCTAAGCTACATTTCCTCTCCAGCCAACCCAACATCTGCTTGTGCTACTGTCCTCTGATCTGTGCCTCTCTGACACACTGCTGTTATTTACTCACCCAGGGCACAGAGGGGATGCTAATGACTGGCCTCTTTCTTCAAAGTAGGCCACTGATAGAGAAAGTGTGTGGGGGGGAGGGGTCGGTAGTGTGATGACAAAATGCATCCTGGACCAACACCTCTATTGTTTGTGTGATTAGTGGAGGCAGAATGAGGTGTGAACAGAAGAAAGCCAGGTGTAACCGTGTGAGAACAAGTGTTTAGTACCCTCATGTGGTCCACAGTGTACCTGAACAAGTCCTCAACACAAATTACATCATTTGGACGAACCAAAGGATTTACCTAACAAGTTGAATGATGAAATATTATTACATATTCTACAATTCTCAAAGTAAATATTCTATAATTCTCATTTCATCCCAATCCCAAGGGGCACAGTGGTCTAAGACACTGCATCTCATTTCTAGAGGCGTTACTACAGACTACCTGGTTCAAATCCAGACTGTATCACAACCGGCCGTGATTGGGAGTCCAACAGGGCGGCGCACAATTGGTCCAGCGTCGTCAGAGTTTGGCCGGTGTAGACCGTCATTGTAAATAATAAATTGTTCTTAACTGACTTGCCTAGTTAAATTAAAAAATTATATATTTTTTTTAAATCCTAAGAATGTTTACAGCTCAAATCAAATGTAATTTGTCACATACACATATACAACAGGTGTAGACCTTCCTGTGAAATGCTGACTTAACCAACAATGCAGTTTTAAGAAAAATAAGAGTTAAGAAAAATATTTACTAAATAAACTAATGTAAAAAATAAAAGACAGTAAAATAACAATAACGAGGCTGTATACAGAATACAGGGGGTACCGGTACCGAGTCAATGTGAGGAGGCTGTATACAGGGGGTACCGGTACAGAGTCAATGTGAGGAGGCTGTATACAGGGGTACCGGTACCGAGTCAATGTGAGGAGGCTGTATACAGGGGGTACCGGTACAGAGTCAATGTGAGGAGGCTGTATACAGAATACAGGGGGTACCGGTACCGAGTCAATGTGCGGAGGCTGTATACAGGGGGTACCGGTACCGAGTCAATGTGCGGATGTACAGGTTAGTCCAGGTAATATGTACATGTAGGTAGAGGTGAAGTAACTATGCATTGATAATAGATAATAAACATGGAGTAGCTCAATGGGGTTCAGTGAAAACAGTCTGGGTTGCCAATTGATTAGCTGTTCAGCAGTCTTATGGCTTGTGGGAGGAAGCTGTAAAGAAGTCTTGGCACTCCGGTACCGCATGCCGTGCGGTAGCAGAGAGAAGAATCTATGACTGGAGTATTTTTTTTTGGGCCTTCCTCTGACACTGCCTGGTATGGAGGTCCTGGATGTGTATTACTGCGGGTTCTCTCTCTGTGTGAGAGAGAGAGAGACCCAGTGGATGAGAGAGAGAGAGAGAGAGAGAGAGAGAGAGAGAGAGAGAGAGAGAGAGAGAGACCCAGTGGATGAGAGAGAGAGACCCAGTGGATGAGAGAGAGAGAGAGAGAGAGAGAGAGAGAGAGAGAGAGAGAGAGAGAGAGAGAGAGAGAGAGAGAGAGAGAGAGAGAGAGAGAGAGAGAGAGAGAGAGAGAACACCTTCGGCATATGTTCATCAGGAAAAGCAAAACCATGGCCCTATTGCTTTTGCTCTGTTGTGCTTGATAGTCAACCAGCCACAGATGTTACAGCTTCTCCTGCTAAACCCGAAGGTCCTGATGACACCTTGGGCTCAGGAATGAAACAATCCCACACGCAGTAGTAGGCCTATACTGCTCCTTCAAAAAGTGAGTCTTTCTATCGGCACAGGCACAATGTTTGTGGCCTGTGGTGGTCTTTTAGCACCAGACAAAGAACTCCATGGTCTATCTGTTGACCATAGAAGAGTATGTAAAATAAGACAATTTAACTGACACATGATACATTTTTCCCATCACCAAAACTCGTTATGGATAGCTGAGTTTTCTCATGCTGAGGAAATGAAATTGTGAGTGAATAGATGATCTGAGAAATTGTGTTTAATGAACAGAAGAACATTGTGTTGTGCGGAACATGCAAAGCTTTGCCTCGGTTTTGAGCTGTTAACTTGTTTGTGCCATTCTATTCGTACTTTGTCACACAGCACCCTCTGCTGGTAGAAAGGTAGCAGTTGAAATCAGAGAAAGTGAGGTTAGGTATCAAAACATCTGCATCTGTCCAATCCATTCAACAAGTACAATAAAAACTAGTATCACATCTAGAAACATGTTGCAGACAGGAGAGGACATTAATATTACTGGAGGTAGGACTGTTTCTGTCTCTTCACGTAGTTCTAGAATGAATAATAGAGCATTGGAAATAAATGGAGAATGTGATAGGCATGTTTTTCAATAAAAATATAAACGCAATATGTAACAATTCCAACGATTTTACTGAGTTAGAGTTCATATAACGAAATCAGTCAATTAAAAAAAATAATTAGGCCCTAGACTGTGGATTTCACATGATTCGGCAGGGGCGCAGCCATGGGTGGGCTTAGGCCCACCCACAGGGGAGTCAGGCCCAGCCAATCAGAATGTTTTTCCAAACAAAAGGGCTTTATTACAGACAGAAATACTCAATTTCATCAGCTGTCCGGGTGGCTTGTCTTAGACGATCTCACAGGTGAAGAAGCTGGATGTGGAGGTCCTGGGCTGGCATGGTTACACGTGGTCTGCGGTTGTGAGGCCGGTTGGACATACTGCCAAATTCTCAAAAAACTACGTTGGTGGTAGAGAAATGAACATTACATTATCTAGCAACAGCTCTGGTGGACATTCCTGTAGTCAGCATGCCAACTGCACGGTCCCTCAAAACTTCAGACGTGTTTGACAAAACTGCACGTTTTTTTGCCCCCAGCACAAGGTGCACCTGTGTAATGATCATGCTGTTTAATCAGCTTCTTGATATGCCACACCTGTCAGGTGGATGGATTATCTTGGCAAAGGAGAAATGCTCACTAACAGGGATGTAAACAAATCTGTGTATGGAAAATTGCTATGATCTTTTATATCAGCTCACAAAACACTATATGATGCATTTATATTTTGTTCAGTACATGTCCACTTTGCTTTGCAATAACTGAACAGGCGCATGGTTGCCAGATGCGTTTTGACATTGTCACAGTTCCACTAAAACTTAGTGCTTGTAAGTGATCTTACAAGTTCAAAATTTGAAATACAATGCATAAACGGATAAATGTGAAATGGCCCTAAGCTGTAAGGATCACTGTAGATATTAACGTGTGATGACACGAAGAGGAAGCCTGCATAGTGATGCTCATTGAGTCTCATGGCAGATGTGGGAAGAGACTAGCAATGATGCGGAAGTTCATTGGGTTTTCATCTGGTGGCCTTAGTTCTGAAATACCATTTAAAAACAGTTGTAGCAAAAGCATGTACAGGTCAGGTACTCAGAGGAGCAACAAACTGAGGCAGTAAAACCCTAATTATGAATCTGAAATGTAATGGTACCCCAGGAAATCCAACTGAAGCTAGCATAACATACACCTGCTATAATGCTTATTCAACCAAACCATTTCAACAACCCATGACTAGTTATTGGGTTGTACAATGTGAACCCAGAGGACAGCACTTAACTATTGAAGGTAGACTCGATAAAATGTAACCGCCACGGGTTCACGCTTCGACACCCTGTTGCGGAAATTGAGCCCCTATACATTCGATCACTGAGTCTCTTTAAAAACACTTGTTTCCAAAGCAGTCCTTGATGGTAATTAAGGAAACTATTACACCAAGACAGTTTAAAGAAACAGGACAGAATTATTTTCTCCCTCAACTTTATTACACAAAAATGTACAGAGAGATTAACGGTAAGACTTCTGGTAGCGGGCACGGGCTCCAGGTCCACCGAACTTCTTGGACTCGCAGCGACGAGGGTCGGCAACCAGCAGGGTCCTATCGTACTGGATCAGGATGTCCTTGATCTCCTTCTTGGATGCCTCATCCACATCTGGAGGGAAAGAAACATGTCGGGTTAGTTATTGTGAACCATTTTCTTGACCAAATGGAAGCGCATCAACCATACACCTGCCATCATCCAAAAGGAACAAAACCAAACATGGCAATAGTGCCTCCTGCTAAAATGTGTCAAAAGTAATAAAATATATATTTCATCATCAACAGAGGCTATAATGCATTGAAAACAATATTCTGCATTTTTTAGTGTTTACAGTAAAATGATTTGACTCTTACATTTCTGGTAGTATGCGACCAGGGCTTTAGAGATGGACTGACGGATAGCTACAAGGAGAAGAAGCCACAGGGTAAGAAACCGCCACATTCTGTCAAGTACAGTTAATATAAAATCCAGACATTCAGTATCTACCGTGACGACATGGTTAAACGTAAATAAACGGAGCAGCTTCAAGTTGTGAAAATAATAAACGTACCGTAGATCTGTGCGACGTGTCCACCACCCTTCACTCGGACTCTGATGTCAACTCCAGCAAAACGCTCCTTGCCCAGCAACAGCACTGGCTCCAGCAGCTACAGACAGAAACTTTGTCAAGGACACAGTCTATATCCTGCAGACACACGCAGCAAGTAAACGCAACCAGACACTTTGCTGAATTAAGACCCACGTTGAACTTAAGTAAACGGACAGCAGCTCAGTAAGCCATGTTACACATTAAATTAATTAAGTTGAGGGGGCAGGTACAACTCAACGTGTCATAAAATGCAGCCCCCTACCTGACGCAAAAAAATATTTTCCCCCTTTACAGTAACATAAAATTGAATAAATGTCTCGAGACATAGCATGCCACCGACCTGAACCTCTAAAAAGCAGATGGCTACTGCATCTACAGATAGACGCAAAGGAGGCTAATTCGTTTCAGAGTTTTGTCAAGGGTCAGTTGGTGCGCACTGCCTTCATAACATAGGCCTGCAGTAACTAAAGCTTAATAGCCACACCATACCTTAAAACGTTTATAAACTTAGGGCGATATCAAAAGTCAAGCCATTGTTTACAGTAGATACAAGCAGATGTAAACCGAGGGGGGGGGGGGGGGGCAACCCTCCCCACAGTAAATGTCAATCAGTCTTTAAGGACTCACCTTGTACTGGAGAGTGGCTGGCTCAATCATCTCCAGGGGTCTGCCGTTCACCTTGATGAGGCCATTCCCCCTCTTGCAGTGAGCAACAGCGGTGGCAGTTTTCTGCAAAGATAATGTTCACCCCCATTAGAAGAAATGTCCCCTCGGGGGTCAATAAAGTACCTATCTATCCATCCATCCATTTCAGCTAACTACAAGTTAATGTTTCTATGAAGGAGGTGTGTCTAAACAGAGATAATAGTCCATAACAACATATTTCTGAACCATGTCCCCACCCCCCCCAAAAAAAGTATTGCTGATAAACAGAACAGTGTATTATTATAAACAACAATAGTTGTTTATAATAATGTATTACTGAAACACTCAGGTACATCATGAGGGATGAGTGGACCAAGTCATGGCAACTCGTCAACTACAATTAGTTAAAAGACGCGGGCATCAAACAAACACGACTAGTTAACTAATGCAGTATTTTCTACATATTTGGCAACTATACCAGCGTACTACCTACCCCACTACACCAAACTATTGGCGTTTATGTAGTTGGACAATATGATTTCCAACATAAAATGTGTGTCAACTGATTAACGTAGTTAGCAGGCCGCAACTTTTGTAGTCTTCCATATCAACATACCAAAGGCACATGTAGATGTTAAACAATAAAGTCGTCAAATCGACGGTCACTTACATTTCCAAATGTAATGGATTATTTTTTTTGGGGGGGGGTATATGTATATTTATGGCCTGGCTAACATAGTTAGCTAACGACAGTCACCTAGCCGGCTCAACACACGTGGAATAAATTCAGATAGTTGACTCACTTTGCGTCCGAAAACCTGGACAGACTGCAGAGGACCTTTGGCCGGCATGTTTCTGAAACAATTAAATCACAACGATTACCTTCACAAATAATCAATAGGTAATATTTTAGCGTTTGTAACTGAGCTCACGGAGGGGAAACGTACCGTCTTCAGCGTTAGTGCCGTACGAAGAGACCGAACAGGTTTCCCACGTCGAACATCAGGGGCAGTGTCACGACAGTTCACGACCTCGCAATGCATTTACGACAACTGCAGGCGGAGGAAGAGGAAGCAATCTGAGTTGCAACTCAGCTCCACACTTTATTATTTTTTAAAAATATATTTTACATTTTTTAGCAACACCCGTGTCACGTATTTTGGCAAATTAATCAAATGTTTTTCTGTTTGTTTGACATGTTTAATTAATTCAGTCATAATTAATTCAGTCATAATTCATGTAAATTATTTGGGCAGTGAGTAGCATGTTGGAGTTACACATTTGTCATTATAAAAATAAGCACATTTAGAATGTATTGGCAACCTGTGAAATATGTGCACCTCAAAATGTAATTAATGGCACAAATAACTTACATTATGTCTGAATTAATTATGACTGAATTAATTAAACATAGTCTGTGAAATAAATAATAAACTATATAAATACGGTCTATGACTGAAATATATTTATGTCCAGAAGAGGTTACCGTATGAACACGTTTTTCACAGAGAGGATGAAACAAATAAACTGTGGATGAACTCTCTTTGCTTTCCAACTTTCCACACCACAAAGAGTCTCCCAAAAGCATCAAGTTCATCCTTAGAACCTTGGTAGGAGCATCTGTAAATCTCAGAGCTGTTTCCCAAAACCATAATTATTAACATTGCACTTGAAAATGCTCGTAATCTAACACCTGGCACAGACCACTGGTAGAATAGGTAAGTGCATTCTTAGATGCATTTTTTGCCTAAAAATATAATTCCATGTTTGATCTGGCTCTCTGTGACCGCCGATAACTTCAGAACAACCCAAGCCGACCCTGATCAGAGATCAGCGCAGTTCGGCTGCTGGCGAGATGGCATTAGAGACCAACACTTTTGATTCGGTTTAATCCAAAAATATTGACACAAAAGCGTTGAAAATAGGTATTTTAAAATGCTGACTTGAGTATGTTAAAATTTAGACTTAGTATCAAACATTTTTTTAGATGGCGGGAATGGGCTTCCATATTCCTAGTTGATCACCAAACATTTCTGTAAAAAAAAAAAATGGCGACGGGGATTCCCCCAAGGGCATAAAAGAGGGTAAGTGGAGGAGGGTGTGTCTTTGTAGTGTTTGGACCGCAGCCATTGACTGTTAAAAGAAACCTCGAATGCACAGCAAAGTTGATACTTTCGATTTTAAAAACATTTAAAACCGTGATTAGAGAGAGACTCAAAGAATACAGCAAAGATATGCTGTTTTATTAGTGAGTTCATGTTTAAGTTGTTATTCAGCGCTGTCAACACTTTGTTCAACACTTTTATAAGCCATAAAATGCGCGTTCTCCCAAATTCCACTCACGTGTAACAGGGTTGAAATATACATCGTTAGTTCTATGAGTTTTGCCATTATTAAGCAGCCAGGTTATGTATGTATAGTTGTGGAGCCACCTGCTGTATTATTTGAGTAACTGCATTCCCGTGTGTATCTATATACAGTGAGCACCATAATTCATTGGACAGTGACCATTTTTTTGTCACTCTAGCACTTTCAGTTTGAAAGGAAAGGATACAATGACAATGAGGTTTAAGTGCAGACTGTCAGCTTTAATTTGAGGGTATTTTCATACATATCGGATGAACCGTTTAGAAATGACAGCACCTTTTGTACATGGTCCCCCCATTTTAAGGTACTACAAGTATTTGTTGAATTGGCTTCACAGATGTGTGTCGTTAGGCAGGTGTATTCATTTGTGTTGTTAGTAAATGCAGGAGAGCTGTTGATGAATAGTATTGATTCTAGACTTTGCTATTGCCTTTGGAGGTTGTTGTTGGGGTAGTGACAACATGAGGAAGACCGCAGTGTCGATGCAAATGAAGCTGGCCGTCATAAGGCTCAGAAATGAAAATCAATCAATCAGGAACCTTGCAAAAACCCTGGGCATGCCCAAGTCAACAGTTTGGTTCATCATCAACAAGAAAAAAACAACCGGTGAACTCAATTATGTCAAAAGACCCAGTAGACAGAGGAAGACCACTGTAGTGGATGACCGGCGAATACTCTCTATGCTGAAGAAAACCCCCCTGACAACAGCCCAACACTCTCCTGGATGCACGTGTAGATGTGTCAAAGTCTACCACACGTAGAAGACTCCACCAGCAGGACTACAGAGGGTTCACTACAAGATGCAAACCACTGATAAGCCTGAAGAACAGAAAGGCCAGATTACAGTTTGCTAAAATGCACCTAAAAGAGATCAAAGATGAACATGTACCAGAGTGATGGAAAGAGAAAAGTGTGGAGAAATGCCCATGATCCAAAGCATACCACCTCTTCCGTGAAACATGGTGGAGGGGGAGTTATGGCTTGGGCCTGTATGGCTGCCAGTGGAACAGGCTCACTTGTCTTCATCGATGATGTGACTGCAGACAGAAGTAGAACAATGAATTCTGAAGTCTACAGAAATATTTTATTTACTCAGATGAAATCAAACGCCTCCAAACTCATTGGACGGCACTTCATCATGTAACAAGATAATGACCCTAAACATACTGCTAGAGCAACAAAGGGGTTTTTGATGGCCAAAGTGGAAAACCCTTGACTGACCGAGTCAATCACCGGATCTGAATCCAATTTGAACATGCATTTTACATGCTGAGGAGGAGACTGTCAGGCTCTGGCCATAGAGAAGCCTATTTGCTTCTCTATGTAGTTATGGTCAGAGTCTGACAGTGTCATTCTTTTCTGTTTATGTGTGGGGTTTGGGTTGGATCCCTACTTAGAGGCAGCTGCACAGCATTGTCTCTAATTAGGGATCCCATATATGTTGAGTCTGTCCTTCACTCGGGTGTGGGTCGTTATCGATGTATGTCGCAGTCACGGTGAAGTAAGTGTGTTCGATACGTCCGTTCATTTAGTGTGTTTTTGTGAACGTGACGTTCGTTAGTCTGTTTGTTTGGTGTTGTTTTAGTTAGTCATTTTTGGTTTGATTATACATAGTATATATATATTTGAATATACATAGTATGAATAAATAAAACTATGTTGAACTCTGAGTGCGCTGCGTCTTGGTCTCTCCTTCCACCTAATCGTGACAGAGACTGAAGGCAATACGTCCTCTAAACAAGCAGGAACTGAAGATGGCTGCAGTACAAGCCTGGCAGAACATCACCAGGGAAGATACCCAGCGTCTGGTGATGTCGATGCATCGCAAACTTCAAGCAGTCATTTCATGCAAAGGATATGAGACCAAATATTAACAATGATTACTTTATTCTTCATTATGTTAAACTGTCCAATGTTTTTAGATGCCCGAAAATGGGGGGACTATGTACAAAAGGTTCTATAATTTCTAAACGGTTCATCCAATATGTATGAAAATACCCTCAAATTAAAGCTGACAGTCTGCACTTCAACCACTTCAATTGTATCCTTTTAAACTCAAAGTTTGAAGTACAGAACCAAAATAACAAAAAAAAATTGTCACTGTCCAATGAATTATGGTGCTCACTGTATGTGTGCATGATCACGCGGCAGTTTGATGGAGGTAAATTATGTATCGTGATCCATGCTACACCCAGTGTTGTCACTTTTAAAATGATATCTAATGCATGTTAGGCTGAAAACCATATTGTTTTATAATCAGTATCGATGTTGACATGTTATGTGATAGTGTTACAGTGTCATGTATTTATCATTTTATGGACACTTACAAAATGTGCACGTTGCGTTATGCTAAAGGCTATCTAATGTTCGCCTTGTACTTTCTTTGCTAATGAGGCTAGTCACCTCGTGAAGTATAAATATATTTTCATTTTATGTTTCATGTTACTCAGATTTCATGGTGGGTTTGCAGTTGTGCTAAAGTTTACACAGTGTTGTGTATGTATTCGCAGGTACGTGCTCCCAAATATATATGGAATAATGACATGTTACCGTACACATGTAGCCCAGGTGCTGTGGGGATTTGTTATGGCCGTCAGACGGAGTCATTATAAGTTGAGCGCTCCTCTGTAGCCATGTTGTTATAAATGTAATAATGTATAAAATGTATATTATAAATGGACATTTAACTTTTCTAAAATGATTACAGATCCAGCCAGAGAGTTATTAGACGTTGATGGAGATTTCATGGTGGGTTTGAAGTTCACACAGTGTTGTGTATGTATTTGTCGATGAGCCATTTGATAGCCGCGACACGCTACAACCAGCACTGCGGCTGCAGTGAATGAGTAAAGCAGTGTTTGGATAAACTTGCATTTTTATTATTAGCGGCTTGTGTCTTTTTTAATATCAAGCAATATTTCCCTTTCTCTGGTCATAGGATTAACAGTATTTATCAGAAATAATGCAGTACAACTTGAGTTTTGCCATTTCTCAACGGAGGGAGAGAGGCACCTTCCTTCCTCCCCTCAGACTAACCATCAGATGCAGGTCATCAGTCCCAGTAAAACTATATATAATCTATCAGGGTTCTACAGTCATGACATTCCTGGAAAAATAATGGAATTTAAAAAAAAATTCTAGCCTGGAAAAGTTTTTTATCAATGGCAATTTGAATGCACAGAGATACCTTTTCTTGAGCGGATGGTCGTGAGCTGAACATAATTACAAATCATTTGTAGACTGCAAGTTGACCACAAGAATCCCAAACAGATATAATATTTCACTAAAACACAATATCTCTTATGCGTGGGAATACTTTGCAAGAAGAACCATTTCCCTAATAATCCTGTTTACATGGACAAATCCAAAATCAGGCTACCTGGTGGGACTTTATTCTGCAACCAGAATAAAGATTATATCACAACGACCATGTTATTTGATTCTGAGTTTGGACATAAAGTTTGTATGTAAAAACAATTTCTAAGATGCATACGTTAAGTTTTTCCAAACTGACTTTACTCGTGCAAAAGAGGTAAACTGGTGCTAGCAGATCCAATACACAGCTGGAACTCAGATTAAGGTGTTTACATACATGTCTTAATAATTAGAAAGGTTGCTCCGAAATCTAGGCGTGTGCTTACTTCGATTATGACCCTACGCCGATTTAAGATAATCAAGAGTAAAGTGTTTACATGACTAATGATAAACTCAACCTATTTCCATAATCAGTTTAACTTTATAATTATTAGTTGTAGTCTTGCTGCTTGGTCTACATCTCCGCCCGTATGCGTAGGCCTAAACTGTGTGTCGTCGTCCATTAACAACTGCCATTGTGCTGTCCCCTTTTGAGGAAAAGGCTACATACTCACTAAGAGGAGCAAAGGTCCACGGCACAATGGTTTATTGGAATTCTCAGTGTTCATGGGGGACACCTGTGGACAACGCACAGCACCTGTCTTTCCCTGTCAATTATCCAATACTCTAAAACCACATTTGTCCTTTTGCACTCCTAACTCAAGGGCTGGATATTTAAGTGCTGAACAGTATATATTCTATTGTTCCCATCAGAGCAAGAGAAGTAAACATTGAGAAAAGCAATTAATCTTTGTAATCCACTCGACGCCGAAAGCTGGAGTCTTCCATTGCATGAATGTTTTAATTACATTCCGAAGTGGAGACGAGGCAATGTTTAGGAATTGTTTTTGTTGGATGTTGTATTTTTAGGGCCCATCTTTCCTTGACAGGTGTTTTTTAAGTCGGCACTCAAGAATAATCAGTTGAAAGCTTGCGCTCAAATAGTGTTTACTATGGTAGGGTAGTCTTGGGCTGGTAAACTGGAAGAGTTTTTTTTTTTTTACAGAGTGCAACATGTAAATGGAACAGTGGTCAAGCATTTATTTATTAACATTTATTTTAAGGGCATATTGATACAATAAATGAGGATTAGCAATCTTCAGGGAATATGAACAGATTATACATGGCTTTGGTGCTCTACGCCAAGGGCACTTTATATATTGTAATGATGTGCTTTGCTCTTGGATGTGCTCACCGGTAAGCGCTGTAAGTCACAGTGTAAAAATGTGTTTCTAGATGAATGTCAAGATGAGGTGGTTATGACATAATGTGAGGTGACCCCAATTACGTTGTCTGGTGTTTGCAATCTAACAATTAAGTACTACTTTAACTGGCAACAAGCCTTTTCAGTGGTCTATTTTTGGTGCATGACCCATACATTATATATCACTCTGTATGTGGAATATAAGTGATGTAAATATATATATTTGGCCCAAAGTATATGAGTAATAACTTGACTAGTGTATACATAACCCCATAGTATATGAGTAATAACTTGACTAGTGTATACATAACCCCATAGTATATGAGTAATAACTTGACTAGTGTATAAATAACCCCATAGTATATGAGTAATAACTTGACTAGTGTATAAATAACGCCATAGTATATGAGTAATAACTTGACTAGTGTATAAATAACCCCATAGTATATGAGTAATAACTTGACTAGTGTATAATAACCCCATAGTATATGAGTAATAACTTGACTAGTGTATACATAACCCCATAGTATATGAGTAATAACTTGACTAGTGTATAAATAACCCCATAGTATATGAGTAATAACTTGACTAGTGTATAAATAACCCCATAGTATATGAGTAATAACTTGACTAGTGTATACATAACCCCATAGTATATGAGTAATAACTTGACTAGTGTATAAATAACCCCATAGTATATGAGTAATAACTCGACTAGTGTATAAATAACCCCATAGTATATGAGTAATAACTTGACTAGTGTATAAATAACCCCAAAGTATATGAGTAATAACTTGACTTGATTCCTATAACAATCATGCTGTGAGCGTGATGCATACATTTGTTGTGGGCTTGAAGGAGAGCACAAATTTGAGTGGCACCTGAGTGCAACTGTTGGACATCTGAAATAGGGCACTTCGATTGTCCATAGAAAGGAATTATGGGGAGAGTCTGGGGTCGGGTTCAGAGTCCAGTGTAGAGTGTCTAAGGAGGAGGCAGACTTGTTGGAGGAGAAAATAGACTCCATTCCATCTATCATCTATCTATCTATCTATCTATCTATCTATCTATCTATCTATCTATCTATCTATCTATCTATCTATCTATCTATCTATCTATCTATCTATCTATCTATCTATCTATCTTCTAGACAGTGGGGTTTGGTCACATGATCAGGTTAAACCCTTAAAAGAGCACAAGCAGCCACGCCAGAAAGTTCACTTCAATCTTGACTGTTGGGACACCAGCAGTGTGTGTGTGTGTTGTGTGTGTGTGTGTCCCCGCTGGTCTTTCTTACTTCTGGACTGTCTCAGAGGAAGGTTTAACATCATGTCTGACACAGAGGATATTGTGGAGGAATATGAGCAGGAGGAGGAGGAGGTGAAGGAAGAGGAAGAAGAGGAGGTGAACGAGGAGGAGGTGAAGGAAGAGGAAGAGGAGGAGGAGGAAGTAGATGAGGCACCTGAGGTGGAAGATGAGGTGGAGGAGTCTGAAGAAAAGCAGGAGGAGGATGAGGAAGATAAGGAGTATGAGGAAGATGAGGAGGAGAGGGAACACATGGAGGGGAGCGAGGGGGAGACCAAGCCATGGACCAAGTACATTACCAACATCACTCCTCCCAAGCCGCCCGATGGTGAGAAGGTAGACTTTGATGACCTCCACCGCAAGAGGCTGGAGAAGGACTTCAGTGACCTGCAGAGCCTGATCGAGCTGCACTTCTCCAGCCGCCAGAAAGAGGAGGAGGAGCTGGTAGCCCTCCGCAGCCGCATCGAGCGCCGGGCAGAACATTGAGCGCCAGGCCCGTCTTGCTGAGCAGCGGGCCCGCTAGGAAGAGGAGGCCAAGCTCCGCACCGAGGAGGACACCAGGAAGAAGAAGGTCTTCTCCAACAAGGCGTTGGGGGCTACATACAGAAGGGGGACGTGAAGAAGGGCAAGAAGCTGACGGGGTGCGAGAAGAAGACCAAGGCTCTGTTGGAACGCCGCAAGCCCCTCAACACCGACCACCTCAACCAGGAGATGCTGGCGGAGAAGTCCCGCGAGCTCTGGCAGTGGCTGCGCCAGCTGCACGCTGAGAAGTTTGACCTTGCCGAGAAGCTGAACAGGCGTGAACATGCTGCGGAACCGTGTCAGCGACCATCAGAGGGGCTCCAAGGTTGCCAAGGCGACCCGCGGGGGGGAAGAAGTTACGCTAGTCACACAGCAACGACCCCAACATTATCAGAGGAGTCTAGCTGGCTTTGGACCATTTTAGGTACCACCACCTGCTTCTACTTTATCATATTTCCTGAGGATTGGGTATAGGTCTGCTGGTTTGTTTCTTTGTTTGGGTGGCGTGGCGGGGGCGGGTGTCTATAGTATAAAGTTAGCTAAGCAGGTCTATAACTGGTCAGCCTACATAATCTATTCACAGGTTTTGCACGGGTGGTAACTTTCTTTGTTGACTATTATGTTGTCTGATGTAAACATTTAATGTTTCACGAGGTATATGATTACCGATATCGTATTCCCAGATAAAGCTAACAGTTTGAATGCCAAAGGATGCTTGTTAGCTGTTTAGTTCTATAATAATTATACTGTTATCAATGTTTATTTGTTTGTCTTGGTCCCTTTCTGAGGGTTGAAACATTGCTCGTGTCTGACAGGTGTGGCACAGATGGAACTGTAAAGAGTACACTTAGTCTCTGCCATGCTATGGGTGGGGAATGGGTGAACCCATAATCCATAATTCTATTTCTATGGAGCCCACCATCTTAACTGCCCCTCTGGGTGATAGATGTAATTCCACAGATGGGTATTTATAGTCAGGCATCTCAGGGGCCATCCACCTTCAATCAACAGCAGACATAATGAATGTGTCGATGGTACTCAATGGCAATGATGTACAGTCGTGGCCAAAAGTTTTGAGAATGACAGTATTGGTCTCCACAAAGTCTGCTGCTTCAGTGTTCTTAGATCTTTATGTCAGTAATTACTATGGTACACTGAAGTATAATTACAAGTACTCTATAAGTTCTCAATGGGATTAAGGTCTGGGGAGTTTCCTGGCCATGGACCCAAAATGTCGATGTTTTGTTCCCCGAGCCACTTAGTTATCACTTTTGCCTTATGTCAAGGTGCTCCATCATGCTGGAAAAGGCATCGGTCGTCACCAAACTGTTCTTGGATGGTTGGGAGAAGTTGCTCTCGGAGGATGTGTTGGTACCATTCTTTATTCATGGCTGTGTTCTTAGGCAAAATTGTGAGTGAGCCCACTCACTTGGCTGAGAAGCAACCCCACACATGAATGGTCTGAGGATGCTTTACTGTTGGCATGATACAGGACTGATGGTAGCGCTCACCTTGTCTTCGCTGGACAAGGTGTTTTCCGGATGGTGCAAACAATAGGAAAGGGGATTCATCAGAGAAAATGCCCCAGTCCTCAGCAGTCCAATCCCTGTACCTTTTGCAGAATATCAGTCTGTCCCTGATGTTTTTCCTGGAGAGAAGTGGCTTCTTTGCTGGCCTTCTTGACGACACCAGGCCATCCTCCAAAAGTCTTTGCCTCACTGTGCGTGCAGATGCACTCACACCTGCCTGCTGCCATTCCTGAGCAAGCTCTGCACTGGTGGTGCCCCGATCCCGCAGCTGAATCAACTTTAGGAGACGGTCCTGGCGCTTGCTGGACTTTCTTGGGCGCCCTGACGCCTTCTTCACAACAATTGAACCTCTCTCCTTGAAGTTCTTGATGATCCGATAAATGGTTGATTTAGGTGCAATCTTACCAGCAGCAAAATCCTTGCCTGTGAAGCCCTTTTTGTGCAAAGCAATGATGACGGCACTTGTTTCCTTGCAGGTAACCATGGTGAAGAACAATGATTTCAAGCACCTCCTTTTAAAGCTTCCAGTCTGGTTATTCTGACTCAATCAGCATGACAGAGTGATCTCCAGCCTTGTCCTCGTCAACACTCTCTCCTGTGTTAACGAGACAATCACTGACATGATGGCAGCTGGTCCTTTTGTGGCAGGGCTGGAATGCAGTGGAAATGTTTTTGGGGGATTAAGAGGGACTTTGCAATTAATTGCAATTCATCTGATCACTCTTCATGACATTCTGGAGTATATGCAAATTGCCATCATCAACACTGAGGCAGCAAACTTTGTGGAGACCAATACTTGTGTAATTCTCAAAACCTTTGGCCACGTCTGTACTGTAGATTATAAACATCAATCCATTATATGATGCGGTATATTTTACTCTACCAATTTTAGTGCTAAAACACTATTACAAACATATAACGATCAGATGTACTTGCACTACTTAGAAGTTATTTAGCTGGAGTTGCGTCATACGGTGGCTGTATTGTACACACTGGAGACAGTTAGTCTGGACAATCACTAGAGGGCGCTAAGTGACCGGTTTACAGTTGAACGTGTGAGTACCTTTTCTTTACACACTCTATAGAATGCATAACTTGGCACTCATTGACGTAATAAATACCGTGCATACCTCAACCATAAGAGGTTTCATCCCCTCCATTTTCCTCTACATTCGTAAACCTTTTTCCCTGTGCTTCACAATTACCTGCTTCTACTGGCAATACTTCCCCCAACTTCTGAACTCTTCTGAAAGACAATCAAATTGTCACTTGGCAACAGCAAATCAATGAACTGAAATGAAGGCTGTGTCATAATAACACGGTTCTGCGATTGGGGACAATATTTCTGCCGTGAGGTTTTGATTTTCGTTCAGGCGGAGAGCTGCTTGTAACCGTGAGAACCAATTAAAGCCTTCCAGGCGTTGCTATATGCCAACAGGTTTCCATAGAGACCGTGCGGTAGGCCAACTCTGCCCCTCCCTCCCCCCTCGCTTCCCCCCCCCCCCTCCCCCCCCCCCCACTCCCTCCCTCCTTCCCCTCCCTCCCTCCCTCCCTCCCTCCCCCTTCCCTCCCTCCCCCCCCCCTACTACCCATCCCATGTCTTATGATGATGTATAGGTGCTTTGTTTAGGTTAAAGCATTGTGCATATAGTATTTGTATTCAACTGACAAGCTGTAACTGCTAACTATGTGAACACTATAGTAATTTATCTCCGCCCAATACGGATAATGAAAAATGATGTGTACTTTCTTCTACACTAACTAACTCCTTCCTTCTACACTAACTAACTCCTTTCTTCTACACTAACTAACTCCTTTCTTCTACACTAACTAACTCCTTTCTTCTACACTAACTAACTCCTTTCTTCTACACTAACTAACTATTTTCTTCTACACTAACTAACTCCTTTCTTCTACACTAACTAACTCCAAAATTATTCTCACATCAACTGACAGAATAACAAATGGTTCCCAATTAAAAGTTTGCATGTTTGTTCAAGAGCAGCTTCAAAACAATCTCTCTCTAACTATTCAATCTCTCTCTAACTATTCAATCTCTCTCTAACTATTCAATCTATCTCTAACTATTCAATCTATCTCTAACTATTCAATCTATCTCTAGCTATTCAATCTATCTCTAACTATTCAATCTATCTCTAACTATTCAATCTATCTCTAACTATTCAATCTATCTCTAACTATTCAATCTATCTCTAACTAGTCTCCTCATTGGTGGCCAGCGGAGGCCATGGAACACTCTGGGCACACAGTGACTGACAGCTGTCACTCTCTCTCACACACACACACACACACACACACACACACACACACACACACCGCCTTTTTGTCACAAGGCAGGGCTTTCTCTTGTGTGATCTCACTGATCTCACTGATCTCACTGCTCACTGATCACACAGAGAATCACAAGCATTTAGTTGATACTAGTTATGAACAGGACATACGTTCGCTAAATGCGGACTTGATCCGTGATTAGACAAAGATAGAGAAGGTTGGTGAGTGGTTGAAAGGATATCATGCAGTGGGGATGCATATGCCACTGTACTGTAGGCATCCAACTGTAGGTTGATTAAGGGCCTGTGTGTTGCTGCTTTTGTATGCTGCTTTTGTATGCAGCCTTGCCAGTAATGGAAAGATGCCTTTAATTGGTTGAATGGAGCTATGATTAGAGAGCCTGTAAGTAATCACTGATTGAGAAATACCACTTAGAATCTGCTCCTGGGAGTTTGGAAGCTAGCGCTAAATATCTGATGAAGCCTTTCGTTTGCAAATCGCAACTTTTAGTTGGTGAAACAACTTAGAATTGTTTGCGATCCTTACCGATGTTTCTGTCAAGCGAAGTGTGAAAAACAACCACTAAGTGCAATAGAATAGACTAGTGTCCGTTCGTGTCCTCGATGGTGAAAAAGGTCAAGCGAGGAAAGCTCTGATTTCAGTCACCAAGTATTACCCGCTGTGTTATTGCATCTGTGACTCAACTGGTAGACAAAAAGACACAGCAGTAGTTATAAGAGTAAGTAGCTTCATTGATTCAGAATGGACAGAGATTGAAGCGCAGGTGAAGGAGAGAAACTTCAAAACATCTTGTGATCACAGCATGTGTCTGAGCCAAGCCCTCTATCATTTTCCATTTATAAGCCTGTCTTTTGATCTGTATGGAGACCCAGCAACCACTGAACGATGGGCTGAATCCATTATGCAGCCACTCTTTACAGTGGGTTTAGAGAGAGACACAGTTGAGTTGAACCCAAATCAAATAACCTGTATTTACGTAACCGTTAGGCTGATTAGAAATCCGCTGTGTATGGAATCCTCAATAAAGGCTTGATTTAAGGCCAATAGTTACCTATTAGGAGAACCACAGGGAGACACTGAAGTAACAATGTTATCAGGCTAATTGTATTTGCTAGATTATTATGACTAATTAGGAGACTCGTAAACTAGATATATGGGGTTGGGTTGTTATCTGGATGTAAAGGTTTGTTGTACAATCACAAAATATTGTAATCCATTCACATAGACACACACACACATACACACACATACACGGTACATTATACACACACAGACAGAGATACTGCAGCGACACAAACAGTGTGCGCCATAGGAAAGATATCAGAGCTGCTTCTCTCTAGCCTGAGGATAAATTAGTCTGCCCAGGAGACAGTGCCGTTAGAGCTTATCTCTACCCAGCTCCAAATTGAGGTGGGACCTGCTACCAGCCAGCGGTATGAAGAAGAATTAGCCCCTCCGACAGGGACATTAATCTCCACGCCTCCCCAGTCACCGGTTTATAGACCCTGGTCCTTCTGGCCATTTAAAGAGCCTGTGTCACTCCTACGTCATGCATACCGATAGAACCACTCCCCCACCTCATCATAGGTCTTTCAGATGCTTTGCATTGCACATGAGGAAGATAATGTGCTGCTATCATTCAATCAAGCAAACAGTGAGGGTTTATAATGTGCACGATGATAGGGGAGATCTCGTTTGTGTGTGTGCCCAGTCCATGATGGATATTCCCTGTGAACTTTATGCGTAATCTCTAACTGCTTTAACTCAGTACTTAGCTCTCTGTGAGTCACCGTTTAAGTGCACAAATGAGGGGCACTTAAGTGTCAAAATAAGCAGATGCACAGTACATTCTGTGCCAGAGGCAGAGCCTTAAAACCTCAGAGGATGTACTGCACTTTTTGTTGTTGCATTGCTGGCATTGTTGCATTATTGTGTTATTTCTACTTTCGTAGACATGTACGTGTTTGTGGCAGAGGAGGCTGGTGGGATGAGCTATAGGAGTACAGGCTCATTATAATGGCCGGAATGGAATTCATGGAATGGAGTCAAACACATTGTTTCCATGTGTTTGATGTGTTTGGTACCTTCCCATTGATTCCATCCCAGCCATTACAATGAGCCCGTCCTCCTATAGCTCATCCCACCAGCCTCCTCTGGTTTGTGTGTGTATGTGTGCCCTTGCATGTGGGGTACGCTAAATATAAAACCATTCCATTACCTAACAGCGGGCCGTCAACTGAGCCCACTGACATACTGCAGGACACAGGGCCAATGGATGACTCATCACGTTAGAGAACTGGGAGACTGACAGCTCATTCATAGAAAACACAGCTCCACTATAATACCGGCTGTCTGACATCAGCGGTCTGCTAGCCTAGTGCATGGGTTAGCGGAACAAGTCAGGGCTAACACAGCCCACTGACCTGGCTGCCTCATCAATGAATGGACCCCTGTGACATTTAATCCTAGTAAAAATTCCCTGTCTTAGGTCAGTTAGGATCACCACTTTATTTTAAGAATGTGAAACGTCAGAATAATAGTAGAGAGAATGATTTATTTCAGCTTTTATTTCTTTCATCACATTCCCAGTGGGTCAGAAGTTTACATACACTCAATTAGTATTTGGTAGCATTGCCTTTGAATTGTTTAACTTGGGTCAAACGTTTCGGGTAGCCTTCCACAAGCTTCCCACAATAAGTTTGGTGAATTTTTACCCATTCCTCCTAACAGAACTGGTGTAACTGAGTCAGGTTTGTAGGCCTCCTTGCTCACTTTTTCAGTCCTGTCCACAAATGTTCTATAGGATTGAGGTCAGGGCTTTGTGATGGCCACTCCAATACCTTGACTTTGTTGTCCTTAAGCCATTTTGCCACAACTTTGGAAGTATGCTTGGGGTCATTGTCCATTTGGAAGACCCATTTGCGACCAAGCTTGATGTCTTGAGATTTTGCTTCAATATATCCACAAAATTTTCTTTCCTCATGATGCCATCTATTTTGTGAAGTGCACCAGTCCCTCCAGCAGCAAAGCACCCCCAAAACATGATGCTGCCACCCCCGTGGTTCACGTTAGGGATGGTGTTCTTCGGCTTGCAAGCCTCTCACTTTTTCCTCCAAACACTATGATGGTCATTATGGCCAAACAGTTCTATTTTTGTTTCATCAGACCAGAGGACATTTCTCCAAAAAGTACAATCTTTGTCCGTAGTTGGACTTTTTTATGGCGGTTTTTGAGCAGTGGCGTCTTCCCTGCTGAGCGGCCTTTCAGATTATGTCAATGTAGGACTCCTTTTACTGTGGATATAGATACTTTTGTACCTGTTTCCTCCAGCATGTTCACAAGGTCCTTTGCTGTTATTCAGGGATTGATTTGCACTTTTCGCACCAAAGTACGTTCATCTCTAGGAGACAGAACGCGTCTCCTTCCTGAGCGGTATGACGGCTGCATGGTCCCATGGTGTTTATACTTGCGTACTATTGTTTGTACAGATGAACGTGGTACCTTCAGGCGTTTGGAAATTGCTCCCAAGGATGAACCAGACTTGTGGATGTCTACAATGTTTTTTCTGAGGTCTTGGCAGATTTCTTTTGATTTTCCCATGATGTCGAGCAAAGAGGCACTGAGTTTGAAGGTAGGCCTTGAAATACATCCACAGGTACACCTCCAATTAACTCAAATTATGTCAATTATGTCAAGCACAGTCAACTTAGTGTATGTAAACTTCTGACCCATTGGAATTGTGATATAGTGAATTATAAGTGAAATAATCTGTCTGTAATCAATTGTTGGAAGAATTACTTGTGTCATGCACAAAGTAGATGTCTTAACCGACTTGCCAAAACTATATTTTTTTAACATGAAATATGTGGAGTGGTTGAAAAATTAGTTTGAATGACTTCCGACATCAACTGCACATTTCAAAATAGAATCATAACACTACAATGAATGCAACATTAGCTGTTCACTTACCAGCGGTTAGAACACTGGGGTGTGTTAGCCCTGACATGTTCCGCTAACCTCTGCAATATTATAATGAGTCTGTACTCATACAGCTCCTCCAACCACCCAACGGGATTTGCTCAGGAATAGCAACCTGTAGTATAATTTTTTTTATTTTTTTTAATATCTAGTAGATGTCTCTTTGCAGCAGTTGGACCATGAAGGCCTGATTCACGTCTCCTCTGAACAGTTGATGTTGAGATTTCTCTTACTTAAACTCTGTGAAGCATTTATTTGGGCTGCAATCTGAGGTGCAGTTAACTCTAATGAACTTAACCTCTACCACCCCTACCTTGTCACAACACAACTGATTGGCTCAAATGCATTAAGAAGGAAAGAAATTCAAATTAACTTTTAACAAGGCACACTTGTCAATTTAAATGCACTCCAGGCGATTGCTTCATTAAGCTGGTTTAGAGGACGCCATGAGTGTGCAAAGCTGTCGTCAAGGCAAAAGGTGGCTGCTTTGAAGAATTTGTTGAACACTTTTTTTGCTTACTACAGGTGTTATTTCATAGTTTTGATGTAAAAATAATGAAAACCCCTTGAATGAGTAGATGTGTCCAAACTTTTGACTGTTAGTGTATAGTTTAGGCATATTATTTAATATATTAACTGCTATCCGTGTACTACTCATTGTTAGCTAAGCCCAGTACATAGTGTTTGTGGATACATTGGAATCTTTTGTATCCTAGAAGAGCCAGCGTGAGTTATCCTGCATGCTTGTGTTGTATTCGGGATGCTGGGACATTTTCCCGGCACACCTGTTGCTGCGGACATTTGTGGATAAGTGAGCTGCCGGGAGGTTGGCTGTAACTCTCTCTGAATGGATGGGCTTGATGAACAGCTGCATTAAGAAGAGTCACGCTCATGTTCTCCCACCGTGTCCTAACTCTGTCTCTGTCCCCATCTCTCTGCGCTGCATGTAAATCAACCCAACACCTGGAGCGCTCTGACCCCAGCTCCATCCTGTTATTAACACTTGCTGGGACTAAACTGCACCTGTTGTGCCGGTTAAACCAGAGTGATGGCCGTGAAGGCTCAGGTTTCCAATGTAAACGACAGACGGATACACAGAACACCAGCCAGGTGGCGTCGTGTCCCTTGGCTGACGAGGTCTCTAGAGAGAAGCCTGTGTACGTCACGGCCAGAATGCTGTTTATAGAGAACGAGAGTTGAATCATGTCTTCGGAGTTCGGATTGTTGCGCATCATGACCTATACTGGAGCTAGCTTTATACATTGGAGGAAGAGGTTTGTGTTTTTTTTCTATATAAAATGTTCTTAATTGTTTCTGGTAATTAGTTTGGGTTCTCTAAATGAGGCCCAGTTAACCACAGGATGCCATTTGATCCCAGACCCTGTCCCCATGTACACAACTCAGGAGAATATGATAATTAATAACAACCGCGTTCAGTGCATAATCAACTATAAAAATGTTCCGCCAGTTTCTGTTGCTGTCTCCAAATTCATTCCGAAGACGTGTAGTTCAGAATCACCAACGCTGGAGTAAACATGAATTAACATGTCTTGGTTATTCATGGGACTGGATGAGCATGTCAAAGCAAATCAATGCGGTGGGAAGTGTAATGAAAGTTGATTTCAGTGTGCTTTTGTCCACGGGGTAAAACGTCTATTTTGGGCCACTCACATCAATACGTTTGCCTCAGCCTTAGTCCCCTCTGTATGATGGTCAAACAACAAGCGACACAACCGTTCGTCTTTACTTCCTGTGATTGCAGTAGCTGGTGAAAGAAAATGGTTTCAACAGCCGTGGTTGACACTGACAGCTCCATAGGCCTCTCTCTGTTCTGTTTATTCCTGTTGCTTTCATCCACTGGATGATATATATGTATATATATTACAATTAAGTTTTATGTAAATTGATACATACAAAAAGTACAATGAAATATTTGTCAACGCTTTTTTCAAAGATCTGTTGATGCCAGTATTAGCTATAACTGAGTGGGGGCAGTATCTATATCTTTAATATTAGTTATAAACATACAAATACAATATTGAAGCAATTACTGTCCAAAAACAATATCATGTAATGAATGAAGGTAAAATGAGAAGATAATAATAGGCTAGCACTTTAATCCTTGATTTCAGTCCTCCTCCTTAACCACTACCTTTCACCACCAACTCATCATCAGGCCAAACAGCCTCTTTCTACAGATATTAGAGTTAATAGGAAATCAATACTTCTAGATGAGCTGCAGATAACAGCAATGTGTCTGTCTCTGAATATCGCCTGGGTCAGCCAGTCTGAATATTATATATACACTGTACAGTGCCTTCAGAAAGTATTCATACACCTCAACTTATTCCACATTTTGTTGTTACAGCCTGAATTTAAAATGGATTAAATATACTTATTTTCTCACCCACCCACACACAATACCCCATAATGACAAAGTGAAAACGTGTTTTCAGAATTTATTTGAAAATGAAATACAGAAATAGCTAATTTACCTAACCGTTCACACCCCTATGTCAATACTTCGTAGAAGCACATTTGGCAGGGATTACAGCTGTGAGTCTTTCTGGTTAATTCATTGGATTGTGCAACATTGAACCATTATTATTTTCAAAATTCTTCAAGATCTTTCAAATTGGTTGTTGATCGTTGCTAGACAACCCTTTTTAAGTGTTGTTATAGATTTTCAAGTAGATTTAAATCAAAACTGTAACTCCACGACCTGGGAACGTTCACTATCTTCTTGCTAAGCAACTCCAGTGTAGATTTGACCTTGTGTTTCAGGCTATTGTCCTGCTGAAAGGTGAATTCATCTTCCAGTCTTTGGTGAAGCAGGTTTTTCTCTAGGATTTTGCCTGTGCTTAGCTCCATTCCATTTATTTATATCCTGAAAATCTCCCCAGTCCTTAACCAAACAAGCATACCCATAACATGATGCAGCCACCACTGTGCTTGAAAATAAGTAGACTGGTACTCAGGGATATTCAATGTCAGCTTTTTTTTTTATGTTGACCCATCTACCAATGGGTGCCCTTATTTGCAAGGTATTGGAAAACCACACTGGTCTTTGTGGTTGAATGTTTGTTTGAAATTCACTGCTCGACTGAGGGACCTTACAGATAATTGAGTCCATGCAACTTATTATGTGACTTGTTAAGCACATTTTTACTCCTGAACTTATTTAGGCTTGCCATAACAAAGGGGTTGAACACAGCTTTTCATTTTTTATTAATTTTTAAAAATGTCTTAAAACATAATCCCACTTTGACATTATGGGTATTGTGTGTAGGCCAGTGACAAAAAAAATCTCAATTTAATCAATTTTAAATTCAGGTTGTAACATTACAAAATGTGGAAAAAGTTGAGCGGTGTGAATACTTTCTGAAGGCAATGTACTGTATAGTATCTACCGTTATAGACTAGATAATTCATACTGTGCTGAAACCTGGAATAATATTAATAATAACGTAGGTACATGTCAGGATACATCATTATATCACAATAATATGAATTAGTGCAATAACAGCAATGATACGAAAGGCCTGCTTCTGTTACTTTTTCGTTGTCATGACTACTGTGCAAAACAACGTGTTATATAACATGGTCGTAAATCTGATCACTGAGCATTGCCATTCCCAAGTGCCGTCTATAAAACGCTGGTTGGGTTTTAATGGGATGGCCTTATATAACAGTCTGGCATCAACCATCATCAACCCTTTTACCTGTAATGGTCCTTTCTTTCAAACATTTTATTTGACATTTTCCATACAGACAAAACCAACAATAACACATAACAATCAACACACAAAAAAAATACAGTGATGTCCATGTCTTCCAAGAATAAAACAAGTTAGAATAGTCACTGTATTCTCTGTAGTGCTCTCTTTTTTTAACAATGGTCCTTCTAATTGAGAAAAGAGGGCAGGCGGACAGGTGTCTGTCACTGCTCCAATGTCATTTATCAGTTCACCTTTCACCCTCCGTACCCCTGTTTCACTGGTCAATCAAACTGCCGTCCACCACCGAGTACATCCCGAACAAAGATATTTGGCACAATATAGAGAGCTTTATATTGTCTTTAGTAGCAATATAATTTGCCCCTTATATACAGTAATATATAATAGTTATTATATATAATAGTGCTGCCACCAAGTAAATATAAATAGGGACAGGTAATCAGTAATAGGTCCTAGACTTTGCTTAGTCAATGTGCATAGCATTTTAATCTCCGTTTTGACATAACGCAGATTCACTGTATGCAAAGCAGCAATGTTTATCTATGGATGTATTCGGAATTATATTTATTTAAATCATTTATTGAAATCACCAGATCGGAAATAGACGGCCACTTGTTGGATTGTTTCTAAACCTATTGGAGAGAACAGCATCAGGTGTCATAGTGTGCCGCGTTCCTATTGGAGAGAACAACATCAGGTGTCATAGCGTGCCGCGTTCCTATTGGAGAGAACAACATCAGGTGTCATAGCGTGCCACGTTCCTATTATATCTTTATAATCGAGATAAAACGCTCCATTTCCCCCAGCGCCTACCTCATTAATATTAACAATCTGAGGGCACGATGAGTTTATTCTCTGCAATTTCCCCTAAATTGTAGCTGATGTTGCAGGTGGTTTGTTGTTGTTAGGTCAGTCCTCTCTCCTCCAAGTCCTCTTCTAACAGCAGCCCTGCTGAGTGAACGCCACAAATTATCAGGCATTCAGGAAATGACAGAGCTTTAACGACATGCTGCATCACTAGGCCTATGTGGAGCTATTAGCCAGCGCTGAACTACAGATACATCAAAATGCTAAAAGGGGTTTTAGTGAAGTAAAGGGAGTCACCCCAGAGAACACTGCTACTTGGTAGCTTTCATTACCAAGGAGACTAATGGAACCACCCCTCTTGTTGTGGATCAACAGGAAGCTATCTGGTACACTTACGGAGAGATCAAAACATCTCTGTCCAGTGTCCATATTATCCTCATCAGAAAGAGATGAGAGCGAGTAAGGAAGCTTCAATACTGTGTCCAGTCAGACTGTGGTTTGTCCTGTTTATGCTATTCACATTACGCTGAAGCATACAAAATATAAAGATCCATACAAAAAATATATTTTACTTTAGACTTCCCGCTAGTGCATTTTAGGCGTGCAGATTTCACCTTTATTGAGTTCAATTACAGCATTTTCCTTTCAAGCGAGTAATCTGTAATACATGGTTCATAGTTTACCTAGTTATTTTCATATTATCTGATTTTGCTCTTTTGTAGCTTTGTCAACTATGTGTGTGTTTTCAATACCTTTTCGCTCCTCTCCCTGTGAGCTTTACACACGCTGCAACCCTTCTAATTTAGTGTACCCTGCACACCCAACCCACGTGGAATTCCTGGTCTCCTGCAACGTTTGGAACTGCCGATCTGCGGTCAAGAATGCAGAGTTCATCTGAGCCTATGCTGCCCTTCAATCCGTAGACTTTTTGGTCCTGACAGAGACATGGATTGCCCCAGAGAACACTGCTACTTCAGCTGCTCTCTCTTCGTCTGACTACGTGTTCTCTCATAGTCCGGAAGCATCTGGTCATCACGGTGGCACAGGGCTACTGAATTCTCCTAAGTGGCAATTTTTCTCTTCTCTCCCTCACTCACCTGTCCATCTTCTCATTTGAATTCTACGCTGTCACTGTCGTAATCTATCGCCCACCAGGTGCACATAGAAAGTTCCTCAATGAGCTTGACACCTTGATAAGCTCATTTCCTGACGATGGCTCACTGGGCAACTTCAACCTCCCAACGTCTGCCTTCGATTAATTTCTTTCAACATCTTACTTTCCCCTCCTTGCCTCTTTTGACCTCACCCTTTCCCAGACCCCTAGCTGTGGGCAGTTGAGTGAAAATTTAGGAAAACTAAACTTCTGGAGGACCTATCATCCTTTCACACCCTCCTCTATACCTTCTCTTCCTCTGTATCCACTGCTAAAACCACTTTATATCACTCTAAATGTCAAGCCTCTAGCCCTTGGAAACCTTTTCCCACCTTCTCCTACCTCCTTAATCCTCCACTGCAAGATCATGGTACTTGCCTACGGAGCAGCAAGAGGAACTGCCCCTCTCTACTTTCAAGCTATGCTCAAAGCCTATAGCCCAATTCCGAATTCTTTGTTTTGTCACCTCTGGTCTTTTGGCTCTCCCACCCCTACTAGCACTGACTTTGCAGGTAGCTACTTTATTAAGCAAAAGGTATTTCTGAGATATGAATGCACTAACTGTAATTTGCTCTGTATAAGAGCATCTGCTAAATTACTAAAATGTAAATGTAATACTGTAGCCATGAACACACATTTGATACAAAACAAATATCAGCAGAGAAGAACAATGAAAATCCATAATTTTCTCTATTTCTGTTCATTTGTTTCTTTTTGTCTGTCATAGTTGTGGACACTGCAAGATCCTTTTGGAGCTGGTTGGTTCTAAACACTGTAATTATCATCAATTATGCCCTCGAAACTTGGAAGAACACATAATGCCTTCCAGTCCAGGGTAAGTCATTCTTATTATCGTCTTGTCAGAGCGAGGCGAAACGCTTACATTGTGGCGCGTGTCAGACACCACTTTAGGAGCAGGGGGGCCATGGGAGAACAAAAGGAATCTCTGCACTCGGCCTGAGTGACAGCGCTGCAATTAAAGTGACAGGTCATCGTGCTGGTCGGGGCCCCACCGCACAGGCCAAGGGTCCTGCAACAAGGTGCCTTTCATTGGCGGTGCCACTAGGGTTGCATATTTGGGGGAACATTCAGAGGTGGAAACTTTCCGTGGGAATTAACAGGAATATATGGTAATTGTAACGTGAGAGGCGTGAAAAAGGAGGAGGTGAAACAAAACGGAATAACTTTAGCAATATATTTAATGTGGAAGTATGCACATACAAATATAAACAATAATCCACCCTCCCCACACGGGGAAGGGTAACATAAATAGGCAGTGTAATGGGGTGAATGGGAACCGGTGTGTGTGTGTGTGGACGGGTGGAATCAGGGGAATGGGAAACAGGTGTGGGCGCTTGGATTTGGCTGCCAACGTCCTCATGCCGGTGGTTAGTACACCGGCGAGCCTGTAAGGAATTTTGTTCAGAGAGGTCTCTGGAAACCTTTATGTTTTCCAGGTTTAGTGTCCAGAGACCTCTATGTTGGAATTGGTCCCCAATTAGAGGCAGCTGCATTCAGTTGTTCCACCTGTGTGAGTTTTTGTGTGTGTTTTTGTTTCACGCCGGTTCATGGTCGCTGTCTCTCCTTTTGTTCGGTTTTTGGGATTACTTTACTGAAAATAAAGGAATGTCTTCACACTACAGCTCTGCGCCTTCGGGTCCTCCGGTGTGCCTCAACAGCCCGGTAAGCCCTGTGCCGGCTCCCCACACCCGACCTCCAGTGCGTGCTCCCAGCCCAGTGCCTCCAGTGCCGGTCCCACGCACCAAACCTCCGGTGTGTCTCCCCAGCCCGGTAAGCTCTGTGCCGGCTCCCCACACCCGGCCACCAGTGCGTGCTTCCAGCCCGGTGCCTCCAGTGACGGCCCCACACTACAGACCTCCGGTGTGCCTCTACAGCTCGGTAGCGCCAGTGCTGGTTCCTAGCCCGGTAGCTCCAGTACCGGTACCTAGCCCGGTAGCTCTAGTGCCGGTACCTAGCCCGGTAGCTCTAGTGCCGGTACCTAGCCCGGTAGCTCCAGTGCCGGTACCTAGCCCAGTAGCTCCAGTGCGTGTTCCCAGCTTGGTAGCGCCAGTACCGGTTCCTAGACTGGTAGCTCCAGTGCGTGTTCCCAGCTTGGTAGCACCAGTACCGGTTCCTAGCAAGGTGGCGCCAGTGCGTGTACTCAGCTTGGTAGCGCCAGTACTGGTTCCTAGCCCGGTGGCGCCAGTGCGTGTCCTCAGCTCGGTAGTGCCAGTACCGGTTCCTTGCCCGGTGGCATCAGGGGGTGTCCCCAGCTTGGTAGCGCCAGTACCGGTTCCTAGCCCGGTGGGACCAGAGCCGGTTCCTAGCCCGGTAGCTCCAGTGCTGGTACCTAGCCCGGTAGCTCCAGTGCGTGTTCCCAGCTTAATAATGCCAGTGCCGGTTCCTAGCCCGGTGGCGCCTGTGCCGGTTCTTAGCCCGGTAGCTCCAGTGCCGGTACCTAGCCCGGTAGCTCCAGTGCGTGTTCCCAGCTTGGTAGCGCCTGTACCGGTTACTAGCCCAGTGGTGCCAGTGCGTGTACTTCAGGCAGAAGTCTTCACGCTTTTTGATGTATTTCAGAACTGCAGTTACCTCTGCTTGGAGCAACAGTGAAGTGGGCAGGGCAGTACGGATTTCTTCTCTTACATCTGCAAGCAGAGTCTCAACATCAGACAGGATGGCATTGTTTCCCTCAATCCGTGCAATGGCTACTGCTATAGGTTTCAGGAGTTTCAGGCTGCTTACCACTCTCTCCCAAAATACATAATCCAGGAGGATCCTCTTGATGGATCTGTCCATATCGGCATACTATGATATGGCCATTTCTTGGAGAGACTCCTTCCTCTCCAGGAGACTGTCAAACATGATGACAACACCACCCCAACGGGTGTTGTTGGGCAGCTTCAATGTGCTGCTCTTATTCTTCTCACTTTGCTGGGTGAGGTAGATTTCTGCTATAACTTGATGACCCTTCACATACAGTGGGGAGAACAAGTATTTGATACACTGCCGATTTTGCAGGTTTTCCCACTTACAAAGCATGTAGAAGTTTTTATTTTATTTTATTTTTATCATAGGTACTCTTCAACTGTGAGTGACGGAATCTAAAACAAAAATCCAGAAAATCACATTGTATGATTTTTAAATAATTAATTTGCATTTTATTGCATGACATAAGTATTTGATACATCAGAAAAGCAGAACTTAATATTTGGTACAGAAACCTTTGTTTGCAATTTCAGAGATCATACGTTTCCTGTAGTTCTTGACCAGGTTTGCACACACTGCAGCAGGGATTTTGGCCCACTCCTCCATCCAGATCCTTCAGGTTTCGGGGCTGTCGCTGGGCAATACGGACTTTCAGCTCCCTCCAAAGATTTTCTATTGGGTTCAGGTCTGGAGACTGGCTAGGGCACTCCAGGACCTTCAGATGCTTCTTACGGAGCCACTCCTTAGTTGCCCTGGCTGTGTGTTTTGGGTCGTTGTCATGCTGGAAGACCCAGCCACGACCCATCTTCAATGCTCTTACTGAGGGAAGGAGGTTGTTGGCCAAGATCTCGCGATACATGGCCCCATCCATCCTCCCCTCAATACGGTGCAGTCGTCCTGTCCCCTTTGCAGAAAAGCATCCCCAAAGAATGATGTTTCCACCTCCATACTTCACGGTTGGGATGGTGTTCTTGGGGTTGTACTCATCCTTCTTCTTCCTCCAAACACGGCGAGTGGAGTTTAGACCAAAAAGCTCTATTTTTGTCTCATCAGACCACATGACCTTCTCCCATTCCTCCTCTGGATCATCCAGATGGTCATTGGCAAACTTCAGACGGGCCTGGACATGCGCTGGCTTGAGCAGGGGGACCTTGCGTGAGCTGCAGGATTTTAATCCATGACGGCGTAGTGTGTTACTAATGGTTTTCTTTGAGACTGTGGTCCCAGCTCTCTTCAGGTCATTGACCAGGTCCTGCCGTGTAGTTCTGGGCTGATCCCTCACCTTCCTCATGATCATTGATGCCCCACGAGGTGAGATCTTGCATGGTGCCCCAGACCGAGGGAGATTGACCGTCATCTTGAACTTCTTCCATTTTCTAATAATTGCGCCAACAGTTGTTGCCTTCTCACCAAGCTGCTTGCCTATTGTCCTGTAGCCCATCCCAGCCTTGTGCAGGTCTACAATTTTATCCCTGATGTCCTTACACAGCTCTCTGGTCTTGGCCATTGTGGAGAGGTTGGAGTCTGTTTGATTGAGTGTGTGGACAGGTGTCTTTTATACAGTTAACGAGTTCAAACAGGTGCAGTTAATACAGGTAATGAGTGGAGAACAGGAGGGCTTCTTAAAGAAAAACTAACAGGTCTGTGAGAGACGGAATTCTTGCTGGTTGGTAGGTGATCAAATACTTATGTCATGCAATAAAATGCAAATTAATTATTTAAAAATCATACAATGTGATTTTCTGGATTTTTGTTTTAGATTCCGTCTCTCACAGTTGAAGTGTACCTATGATAAAAATTACAGACCTCTACATGCTTTGTAAGTAGGAAAACCTGCAAAATCAGCAGTGTATCAAATACTTGTTCTCCCCACTGTACCTAACCATTTCCTTGGCTCTCTTGTAGAGTGTATCCATTATTTTCAGTGCCATGATGTCCTTGAGGAGCAGATTCAATGCATGAGCAGCACAGCCAATGGGTGTGATGTGAGGGTAGGACTTTCGACCAAGCAGTCTTCATGTTTGCAGCATTGTCTGTCACCAGTGCAAATACCTTCTGTGGTCCAAGGTCATTGATGACTGCCTTCAGCTCATCTGCAATGTAGAGACCGGTGTGTCTTTTGTCCCTTGTGTCTGTGCTCTTGTAGAATACTGGTTGAGGGGTGGAGATGATGTAGTTAATTATTCCTTGCCCAAGAACATTCGACCACCCATCAGAGATGATTGCAATACAGTCTGCTTTCTCTATGATTTTCTTGACCTTCACTTGAACTCTGCTGAACTCTGCATCCAGCAAATGAGTAGATAAAGCATGTCTGGTTGGAGGGGTGTATGCTGGGCGAAGAACATTCAGAAATCTCATCTAATACACATTGCCTGTGAGCATCAGAGGTGAACCAGTTGCATATACAGCTCTAGCAAGACTTTCATCAGCATTTCTCTGACTATGTTCCTCCATTGAGTCAAAAAAACTTCGGATTCCAGGAGGACCATGAGCTGTTGCTATCGATAAGGTGTCTGATTCATCATTTTCACCTCAAATAGAAGTAGAGGGACTTTTGTCAGAGGTTGCTTGTTGTGACCACTGAGGGAACTTTATGCACTTGGCCAGATGATTCTGCATCATTGTTGCATTCTTCACATATGATTTGGCACAGTATTTGCAAATGTACACAGCTTTCCCTTCTACATTAGCTGCAGTGAAATGTCTCCACACATCAGATAATGCCTGTGGCATTTTCCTGCAAAGATTAGGAACAATTTTGTAAAAAATAACCAAATACAATTCCATGTACAGATAAATAGTTAAGCAGTTAGATTAAACAACTCCTTTGTAAGATAATTTTTTAAAAATGAAACATGTATTGAAACAGGTGAATTAACACTCCTCAGTTAGCAGGCTCAAGCAAGCTAAAACCCACATGGTAGCAAAAACTTAGAAATTATTTAAACACACTTTGCTGTAGGCTACTATTTACTAGTTAACAAAAAATCTGTTATGTCATATAAAATAAAATATATTCACCCCACCCAGTATTGTAATCAAAACATGTAGTCCTTGGCTCAGACAGTGTAGTAGTGTGGACTCAATAGCATCTCATTAGTGTGCAAGATCTTGAGCTGTACATGTGATGGAAGAGTGAATTGGGTATAGTTTAACCAAAATATGCCACGAGACCTAGAATTGCCTTATGTTTATCCCACAACAATTTTTTCACTGTTATAAGCTAACTTTTTTGATGAATTTAAGCAAAATTCCCAAATTTCCATGGCTTAACTTCCCATTACAAGAAAGTTTCCGACCCTTTGCAACCCTAGGTGCCACCGCAATGTGTGACTGACTGACTACTGCCACAATTATGAGCTCAAGGCTTGAAGTTCTGGGGCGAATGAAAAGAAAGTTAAACTTCCATTAGGTATAACTCACGGTGAGCCATACGAAGTTGTTGTATTTTTTTTTTCCTGTTTCAATGGGAAAGCCTGTACTGTTGACTAGAGCTGATCAGCATCTGGTACTGCACTGTATTTTGTTGGGATTATTTGGCAGATACTGTACAGAAATAAGAAAAGGCTAGTCTCAAACATTTGTCTGCATATCTCTGATAATATATTTTTCTTACAAACGCCGTGGGAACTTTTGTGTAAACATCCCTCAAAATAGGACTGAGGAGACAAACAACATTTATTTGTTCTCATTTGTCAAGGATGTCGGTGAGATGCATCCGACTTTTAGAGGCTGGAAAGTCTATTCTTGTCATGAGTAGTCTCTTGCTAATGGAACTGGCTTAGCCAGACATTTGGACTCGGAAGCGAATCAAACTACTGATTAATCTAATATTTTTTACTTCCTGAACCTGGAAGTCGTAACCCTAGGCAGTAAGTAGTTTGTAATGGTTTAGAGGATATGCAAGCAGTGATGTAGTGGTAAAACAAAAACGTGGGTAAAACTCTGATTCACCAGTTGCAGTGAAAAAAGTAACGCTACCTATACTTCCAATGCATTTTTCCACAAAAGTTCCCGCAACAACAAAAAAAAAGTGGGTAAGGTGCGTTTACCCTCCACTACACCACTAAGGTAGCAGGAAGTAACGTCGTCGGAGGTGAAGTGCCAAAAAGTTCCAAGTTAATCATAGATATACAGCACATAGAAAATGTGCATATAGGCATAATAACATTCCAAACTAGCTCTTTCCCCTTGTGTGTGGATTGCACTCAATGTCATCAAACCCCAAACACGGCAAATTATCCAGAACAACAATTTCCGCTGAACCGACAATGATGAGTACTCATTTCAAGTGGAGCGAAAAAACACGGTGAAAAACACCAGAAAAGTCACGTCTTTAACACGACGTGGCATTCCATTTCGGAAGCCACGTCACTTTGATTGTTAGCGTGAAATCATTCCAATGCGCAGTGCCTTGCAATGTTCTCTTCTCAGGGCTGATTACACCCTTCTCTCAAATGAAAGAGGCAAAAATAGATTGAACAAATGACAAACAGATCAATACAGTTGTGAATAGCATGGGTTCCATGTCCAACTGAACGATTAGTGATGTTGATGCAGGGATTTGTCTGTGCCTCTGTTTGTTTAAAAGTTACATTTCAGATTCAGAGTATCAATTTTCCAGCTCATAAAAGTAGACGTATTGTGCAATTGTATTGTAAGCTAACTGTATTTTTGACACAAACTAAACAGTGTCTTTGTTGATAAGTGAATGTGTGTAGCGTTTTCCTGCAGTCAGTGACCAAAAGTGCTCTCTTTGGCCTCGTGGGAATTTCATCATTAATAAAGATTATAATATATATATATATATATATATATATATATATATAATCTGTTGTTTTATGTCAAACCGTTTTGTTACATTTCAGTCTTCTGTGAAGTATATAGTGCATTCGGAAAGTATTCAGACCCATTCCCTTTTTCCACATTTTGTTATGTCACAGCCTTATTCTAAAATATTTCCTCATCAATCTACATACAATACCCCATAATGACAAAGCATAAACAGGTTTTTAGAATTTTGGGCAAATGTATTAAATATAAAAAACAGAAATACCTTATTTACATAAGTATTCAGACCCTTTGCTATGAGACTCAAAATTGAGCTCAGGTGCATCCAGTTTCCATTGATCATCCTTGAGATGTTTCTACAACTTGATTGGAGTCCACCTGTGGTAAATTCAATTGATTGGACATGATTTGGAAAGGCACATACCTGTCTATATAAAGTCCCACAGTTGACAGTGCATGTCAGAGCAAAAACCAAGCTAAGAGGTTGAAGGAATTGTCCGTAGAGCTCTGAGACAGGATTGTGTCGAGGCACAGATCTGGGGAAGGTTACCAAAACAATTCTGCAGCATTGAGGGTCTCCAAGAACACAGTGGCCTCCATCATTCTTAAATGGAAGAAGTTTGGAACCACCAAGATTCTCCCTAGAGCTGGCCGCCTGGCTAAACTGAGCAATCGGGGGAGAAGGGCCTTGGTCAGGGAGGTGATCAAGAACCCAATGGTCACTCTGACAGAGCTCCAGAGTTCCTCTGAGGAGATGGGAAAACCTTCCAAAAGGAAAACCATCTCTAAGGCACTCAACCAAATCAGGCCTTTATGGTAGTGGCCAGATGGAAGCCACTTTTCAGTAAAAGGCACATGACAGCCCGCATGGAGTTTGCCAAAAGGCACCTAAAGGACTCTCAGACCATGAGAAACAAGATTCTCTGGTCTGATGAAACCAAAATTGAACTCTTTGGCCTGAATGCCAAGCATCACGTCTGGAGGAAACCTTGCACCATCCCTAGGGTGAAGCATGGTGGTGGCAGCATCATGCTGTGGGGATGTTTTTCAGTGGCAGGGACTGGGAGACTAGTCAGGATCGAGGGAAAGATGAACGGAGCAAAGTACAGAGAGATCCTTGATGATAACCTGCTCCAGAGCACTAAGGACCTCAAACTGGGGCGAAGGTTCGCCTTCTAACAGAACAACGACCCTAAGCACACAGCCAAGAAAATGCAGAAGTGGCTTCAGGACAAGTCTCTGAATGTTATCGAGTGGCCCAGCCAGAGCCCGGACTTGGACACGATCTAACATCTCAGGAGAGACCTGAAAATAGCTGTGCAGCGACGCTCCCCATCCAACCTGACAGAGCTTGAGTGGATCTGCAGAGAAGAACTCCCCAAATACAGGTGTGTCAAGCTTGTAGCGTCATACCCAAGAAGACTTGAGGCTGTAATCGCTGCCAAAGGTGCTTCAACAAAGTAAAGGGTCTGAATACTTATGTAATATTTTGGTTTAATATTATTATTGATGAGGGAAAAACACAATTTAATACATTTTTGAATAAATACCGTAACAAAATGTGGAAAAAGTCAAAGGCGTCTGAATATTTTCTGAATGCACTGTATAAAGTGTAATATTGGGATGCTATATCTGACAGGTGTCTTCTTTTTTTTAAACCCATAATCATGTGCGTGAGGTGTATACTTTTGTTTCATGTTAGATTGGTGTCAGACTTGACAGAATCACTGTGTCCCTCATTTAGCCCACTGCAGTAAAAGGTTCATTGTGTAACCAGATCTTTATTTCCTGCTCTTGTTTGTGTCTCTTACGATGCTGCTCTAGCCGTGTCCAGGATGTGTCTGATGTACAGGCAGGTCTTTATTTACTTCCTGGCTGTCTCTGACACCGGCCTTCCAGATGTCTCTTTTATGTTCACCAAGTGATAAAGGAAATTGCAGCCCAGATCAAAGTGTACTTAAATATGCAACATGCTTTGTCGCACTTTGATGAGGTTTCTTTTTTTAGTCGAGGGGAGCAGAGGGGGGGGGGAGCTCCCTGTCCTTTGAGCTGGCAGTGTGTCGTTCTGTCTGAAGACCGAGGCTGAGGTGCTGAACGTGTCAATGTTATGACATTCGGTGTCAAAGTAATAAACGCTTGGTGTCAAAGTAATACAAAATATTTTTTAAATAACAATGAAATGCTGTAACAATTCAATTAAAGCCATCAAATCTGGTGACAGACTTCCATAGAGACAGACAAAAAGATAGGTAAGGTACAGTATGTGAACAAAAGACAACGATTCACGGCATATCCCTCATCACAGAGTAAACCTAATGTCCCCTTAAATATGAGAACTGTTTAACAGAGCCTTTAATGTCTGGCCTCCACCCACCTCACCTCACCCAATCTACGTCTCCATCTCCCATCATTACACCTGTAATTGCTCCATGGCTCCTACACTCGTCCCTCTATCTTTAATAATTGAAAATCCAAGGAGGGCTGAAATCAACCTCATACCCATGGTGAGCACAACAACACTGTCTGCCACACACAGACAACCCCATCTCTGAAGTAAACATCCCCAGACAAAAGCCATCTGTCCCTGACACTCTGTTCAACTGTTAAATGTGTTTGTACATTGCTTTACACATTGTACTGATACATTGTTAGAGGACATTGGTTAGCCTGTAGGTTGGGTCATTTAGAGTGTGAAGCAGCTGAGTAAATGGCCTTATTATCAGTGCAGTACTGGTATCCAGTTCACATAGTATGGGTTGCATAAACCGGGTATGTTATGACTATTGAATAAATGTTGAACATTTACTGTTTACCACTCAAAGGTTGTGTGTAGTGTGTGACCTTTTCACAATTCCATAACTCAGTGTGGCCACTAGATAAGCTAAGGATCCTAGGACTAAACACGTTCCTGTGTTTAGTCCAGCGGCTGTCAAGCCAACACCGTAACCGTTAGACCAAGCGGTCCGAATCTCTATATGAGGTCACCAAGTGTTTGGTTAAGGTTGCTACAGTACCTATCCATTGTTAGGTATTTTTTTCACCAAATTGTGTTTTCCATAAAGGTCAGTCTCACTATACTTGTGGGAAACTTTGTGCTCTGCTGAGTCATTTCCTAAAGGAGGCTACTGAGTGATTTGTGCATCCACCACACAGTCAGTCAAATACAGCACAGCAAATGTCTGACAGTATTAATTCAGAAGGTCGTGATCTGTTTTTTTTTCTTTTTGTTTATTTATTTAAAATACATAGGAAACAGATACAGTAAAATTATATTTCAAATGTTTACTGCAAATTGTTACAAAAGTTATCACAAACTGTACACTTCATGACAAATAGTTGCAATTTCTGTTCTTGTTTAATACACTGATGATGTTAGTGTTACTAGTGTTGTTAGCACAGTTTCAGCTAAGAAGTGCTACATTCCTAAGCATGGAGTGTCCCGAAAAAATTAAGGGTTGCCTTAGATATACTTACAATATGACACATAATTTCACAATTGATACGGAATGTGTATAAAGTCACCCAAAAACACAAGCTTGAGCTGTACAAATTATCACCAAACAATCCATATAAATACACAGTAACGTTTTCATTTTAACAAGTTTTCAACAACAAATGTTATTAGAAGTAAAGTTAGATATATACAAGTAATCGCATTGTGAGGTTTATGTACAAATGTAAAAGTAAAATATTAGCAATATAAAACACTATATTATATAATATATTCATGAAACTTTAATCTTTGATATTATTTTACCACTTGAATATATTGACTCGCATGCTACAAGTACAAATACTAGCCTGGGAACAGAAGCATTATTATTTGAATGTGCAAAATAAAGTTAACAGTACATAGCCTTAGTATTTGCTATGTTCATTTCATATTAGTCATGGGTCGTTTGTGAACAAACGGCTCTTTCTGAATTAATCTTTCTAAACGTCTCATTTTGGTAAACCTCAGGAAACCGAATCGCATCTGTGAAAGAGCCATTAATTTGGCTCCCTGATATGCATACTGCTACTACTGCTTTATGAGCTTCAAACTATGATTAGAGATTTAATTTAGGATTCTTTTTGAGATAACAATATGCAACTTTTTAGCCTTTACATTCGATTTAGAAAAAATATTTGTCATGTTTTTTTTTTTTTTCATTTGCTGAACGAAGAGCCATTTAGGAGCCAAGTGAACGGCTCTTTAAGGTGAACCGAGCCAAGAGCTTCGGCTCACCGAAAATACTATTTTATATTATTACTCACATGTTTTCAGATTGAGTTCTGAAAAACCTATATCAAAAGGCTTTATATCATAAGGCTATATAGAAAGTGATTGCAGAAAACACAATTATCATTTACAATGGTCTGTTTGTAAAGACAAATGTACTCAAGTTAAATAGCCAAAAGAATACCAGATCAAAATTGTTGACACCGTTCGAACTAATGAGGGTTTGGAACTTTAAAGCCAATTATCTCAGAATCATCTTTTTGCAGATAGAACCTTATAGTCCCAAGCTCTCAAAAATATAAAAGTTGATTGATGGAGATTTGTTACCTTTCTCTCAGTCTCTACAACCAGAACAAATGACTCTTCTTAATATCCATATTCATTTGTCAGAGAAATTTTTTATAATATTTTTTTGTTGTTGTTGCCATTTGAAATAATATTTGGCACCAATGTGAAATACACAATATTTTAAAGAAAAACCAGAAAGCCGTTAGCTTTCAAGAAATCAATTACCCAGCTTCAAACCCATCATAAAGGAGTTTGAGCTCATTTGCATGTTTTTACTTTTCCTAATTAAGTAGTAGAATGTATTTCAGCAATCTTATAAAGATCTCTATCCATTCCAGTGACAGATAAAATGTTGGGCAAAGACTCCTTGTTATTAACTTCTGGAATGTTATTAAGAAGGGACTTGAGTAGGAGGTCAGACATGCTTTTCTGAGTGTCTGATGGTTTAATTTAGTGGGTGAGTTCTTGAGGAAGCAAATTACGATGAGTGAGATTCAAATGCTTCTAACGTTTTGTGTAGCAGCTGTGGGAAAATATTTGCAATTACATTTTTTCATCAATAAATAAGAAATCACTTTTTGTTTATACATTGCCTTCATAAAGTATTCTTACCCCTTGTATAAACACTAACTCACTTCCTTGACAACTTCCTTCACAACAGCTCTGCGCTGCTCGATGAAGCGCAAGAAGTATGAATGCCTTGACTTCTGAAGAGGCCATATCACAGTAAATACTGCACTGCTAATGCAGACATCGAAATGACAGCGCCTTTTAAACTGCAAAAAATGTGGCAAAGCAATTCACTTTTTGTCTTGAGTACCAAGTGTTATGTCCTGCATAGCTCAGATGGTAGAGCATGGCGCTTGCAACACCAGGGTTGCGGGTTCAATTCCCACAGGGGTGGCAGGTAGCCTAGTGGGTAGAGTGTTGGGCCAGTAACCGTGTGCTAAGCATAGTGGTGGCTGCATCATGTTATGGGTATGCTTGTAATTGTTAAGGACTGCAGAGTTTTTCAGGATAAAAAAATAAACGGAATGGAGCTAAGCACAGGCAAAATTCTAGAGGAAAACCTGGTTCAGTCTGCTTTCCACCAGATGAAGATGAATTCACCTTTCATTGGGACAATAACCTACGTTATTCTGACCTTGAGTTTAAGCATGAGATATAATTAGTAACCCGTTTGAAGAACGGGATTGATTTGTTTTAGATAATTGTTCCTTATGATCCCTGGAGATGAATGTGAAACCAGAAATCTATTGTACACTTTTTTCAACCTTCCAATTTTTTAAGGATTTAACTTGAATATAACTTTCAGGATTAATCAAACCACTGTAATTTTTATTAATCAATATATTTAAGTGCGTAAAGGCTCTCCAAACCTGTTGTGTTTTATGATTCATACTTTCCTAACCCTAAAATTTGCCTAAATAATCTAGAAAATCAGAGGATTTTTAAATCTACCAGTTGGTGTTGAAACGGAGATGAAGATGACTAGATGGCATTCTTTCATTGATCCCTATTTTCTGAACCGGTTATCTCAATGTATTCTAGTCTGTTGACAAAATTCTAATTAAAAAGGTACACTGTAAAGGAATGGCTTAAGATACATTTACTGAAAACCCTATTGAATGAAAACTCTTTTTTTCAAACCGTTTTCAGCGGTCAAATTGCATTTATTCTACGCGCGCAAAAGAACCATGCCTGCATTGCCAGGTAAGTCTGAATACCAACTACTGAGAAGTGCGCAGGAAAGGTGTGTGTAAGAAAGGCGTAATCGGGCTCTTAGATACTTACCCAGAAAGACTCACAGCTGTAAGGTGATTCTAAAATGTATTGACTCGGGATTAAATACGTATCTAATCAAGATATTTGTATTTTGACATTAGTATTTTGTTTAGATCGTTGATATATATATATACAGTATATATATATATATATATATATTATTTTTTTCTTCTTCTATTAAATCCATCTTTATCCCACTTTGTAACACAACAAAATGTGGAAAAAGTCAAGGGGTGTGAATACTTTCTGAAGGCACTGTACTTTTCAACAGTTTGTTGCTTCAATGCTTGTCTCACTTTCATCTCCCACAAGAGCGTTGAAAACACTATGTTACATTGTGTGGCTACTGTTGCTCTAACCTCAGTTAACCCAGAACTAAATTGTTATATTTTATATAGTATATTTTTTTTTATATTGTGTATTTTGTCAGATGCTAGATTAAGTTCTGGCTGGAGACGTGTTAGAAATTGTGCTAACCCAACTTGTGAAGTCTACACTCGGAAACTCTCACCGTCTTCTCCCATTCCTGATACGTCCAATATAACCATTGACGAAAAACTACTGCTGCTTTTTATCCTACACATCCCATAGCCCCTAACAGACTTATGGTACCACTTATATTACGATGATCCTATGACAAGTGCATCTGCAACTAATATGGAGAGATATGCACCATGTTCATTCAATAAATGGGATCAATTGGCATGAATTAGCCATGTGCCACTGGCTAAACGCTGTATGCTCTGGGATTAGACATTCACCCAGCCCTTTGAGTTGACTAGTTATCTGTGTTCCCTGTGGCTACGCCCAGGGCACAGCTGATTGGCTTGTCGACCGTATGTCTATGTTGACACGTGGTCTTAAAATCAAGCCTAGCCCTTTAGCATCACACTATCCATAAATGAAAATGGCAACTCACTAAAGAACTGTGGGAGGAGCAGAAATGCCTTGGGCAAATGTATCAACCAAAAAGTGTTGAAGTATGTTACAAAATTTAGTTCAAAGTTTTGTTCTCTTAATGCCCACTGGTAGTATTGTGGTAATAACTTGCTATTCTGAAAGCAAATACAATGCCATTGGAGTGAGAGGAGGATTAAATCTCCACTTTGGCAAAGCTATTATCTGATATGATGCCTTTCGGACCTAAGTGCCTCTAACAATGTACAATGGAAATAAAACTCTTTAGCGGTAAAGTCAATTGTTTCCTTAGCTCTATACTGAATAGCTTGCAAAGGACAGGAAACATAATTCTGATAATTCAAACTATACCACAATTGGCTGATTAATGCCACGGTAAGAACCAAGATGTTTTTCCACAACAGTAAAGCAATATAATACTAGAAATGGTATGTGATCAAGGTTACTGAAGTAATGGAAAACAAATTAGAGAATGCATCGTGATAACACTATTCAAGACACAAACTTTTGAAATATGTAAATTCACATTAAATGTAACATTTTCCCAGGATTTCGTGATCCCACGAACAAGGCATTCTCATGTGTGGTCCATAACTGCATTCAAAAATCAGGCCGTATTGTAGAATTTAGGTCCAATGCAGCCATTTTTATATCAATATCGAATCATTTCTGGGTATCAATTAAGTACCTTATTGTAATATATGTCCATTAAAATGGACAAACATCGCTTTTTAGCAAAAAAGGTGGGGAGGTGAAAACTGAAAACTAGCTGTTATTGGCATAAACGGTTTGGAACTCTCATTATTGGTCTATTAACCAATTTGATTCTATTTACAGCCGGCAACTATCATGATTTTTTTCTCACACTTTTACAGTTTCATCAGCTGTCGTACAATGATACAAAACACAGGGAAAACAGAATTTTGACTGCACTGGGCCTTTAGCTGAAAAGCAGGCGAACCCTTCCTGCAAGACATCATTTCATTCCCAATGTTGTTTGTGTCATAACTCTGTAATGTAGACTCCTGACTGATGACAATTAAGACGACATTGGAAGCTTTCCTGCATCCTTTGTGGCCAAATGCAATAGGCCTATACGATTAAACACAACCTATAATGCTGTCATCTGGATGAGTCGGACACTGGACATTTCTGTCTTTAAGTGACAGAATTGTGGTTACTACAGCTGTACACATATAGTTAATCTGCTATCAGGGCAAATGGCTCCATTTGGGTTCCCTATGGAGTCTGTGAAGGTTTGGGAGAAGGACAAGACCCCTGGCTCTCAAAGCTTGTTGCTCTTCCTGGCCACTGTGGACAAAACAGACAATTAACAAGGGTTAGTTCTACAAGAGTTGGCTAGGTATCCAAAGCTGCTATTGCTTTATGTTTAAATATCACTTTTCGAAAGTACCTGGATTCAAGAGAGCATTAACAATAGATATTTATCCTTCAGCAGTTTAGAACATTAAGAATACTTGTTTTCATGTTAGGCTACTTTTCAGGTATTTTAGATTTACAGCGGTGCCATGTAATAGTTACCCTCTAATTCTTGTTTCTTTGTATAGAATGACAAGGCTCTTTGTTCAATGCACAACCACAAGGGGAAGTCTTTCCACTATCCAATCGATGGGTCTAAATTCAACTACTGTCAATAAGGATTTCTCTGGATAATAAGGATTGGAATGTTTCATGCATTTTTTAAGGATATCATCGGGTTCATAGATTGTGCTATTAAAACTCACATACTACTCCGGAAGAGCAAGGAAAAGGGAGGGCCCACCACCATAATATGTGGCCCCCAGTTATGGGACCACACCATAAAAATGTAGCTAGTCCCCCCCATCCATTCATCCTGGGTGGATATCAGGGCATCAAGTCTTCAATTACTTTAAACGCTTCTATACTGAAGAAAAATATAAACTCAACAGACAACATTTTCAACGTTGATATGCAAGTTATAGTTCATATCAGTCAATTAAAATAATTAATTCCAAATCTATGGATTTCACATGACTGGGAATACAGATGTGCATATGTTGGTCACAGATACTTAAAAAAAAAAAGGTTGGGGCATGGATCAGAAAACCAGTCAGTATCTGGTGTGACCACCATTTGCCTCATGAAGTGCAACACTTCTCCTTCGCATAGAGTTTATCAGGGTGTTGATTGTGGCCTTTGGAATGTTGTCCCACTCCTCTTCAATGGCTGTGCGAAGTTGCTGAATATTGGCGGGAACATGCTGTTGTAAACTTTGATCCAGAGCATTCCAAACATGCTCAACGGGTGACATGTCTGTTGAGTCGGCATGCCTGGAAGAACTGGGACATTTTCAGCTTCTAGGAATTGAGTGCAGATTTTTGCTCCATGTGGCCTTGCAATATCATGCTGAAACATGATGAAAGGGTGGCAGATGAATGGCGTGACAATGGGCCTCCTACTGCCAAATACTCTAAAACGAGCCAACGTTGGAGGCGGCTTATGATAGAGAAATGAACATTCAATTCTTTGGCAACAGCTCTGGTGGGCATTCCTGCATAAAGCATGCCAATTGCACGCTCCCCCAAAACTTGAGACATCTGTGGCGTTGTGTTGTGTGACAAAACTGCACATTTTAGAGTGGTACTTGTCCCCAGCACAAGGTGCACCTGTGTAATGATCATGCTGTTTATTCAGATAAGCCACACCTGTCAGGTTGATGGATTATCTTGGCAAAGGAGAAATGAGCACAAACAGGGATGTAAACATTTGAGAGAAATAAGCTTTTTGTGCATATGGAACATTTCTGGGATCTTTTATTTCAGCTCATAAAACATGGGACCAATCCTTTACATGTTGCGTTTATATTTTTTGTTTAGTATCGTTCAAACTAGCCCTTAAGTTTCTAGAATCAAATTGGTCTTTGTTCTAGTTCAGACAACATCCTTGCGTCTTTGTCATGCCGCGCTGTCGAAATTGACAGGGTTATTTCCCCAAGCTCTATGATTGGCTGCAAAACTGCTAGCTTTATCTGCCCCCTCAGAAAACCAGAGTGATGCAGCAAAGCATTGTGGGAGCTCTGGAAAGTCCTGCAATTGACTTGTACCTCCTCTTACTTTGAGGGAAAAAAACGAACAGTCCTCTACCTCTCCCAGGGCATGCCAGTGTGTAATGGGCTTGCGTGGGTAGGCCAGCATCTCGTTCCAGTGGTACCTCCCCAGGCCCTCAGCATCTGGCCCCGTCCGACACACACCTATCACCTCATTGTGGCCCACCCTGTGGGCATTACACACACACACACACACACACACACACACACACACACACACACACACACACACACACACACACACACACACACACACACACAATATATTGAATGCACCAAAGAGAGAAATATAACACCTAAATGCTGAATGCTAGTTTGATTCAATAATACTCAACCTAGGTTTGGTAATCACAATCAATTATGTGGCTCCTGAGCAATCTGGTAAGTGGCCATGATTAGATTGTGTTGCAGAGCTTGCAGGATTTGAGTGAAAAGTTCTGTTCTGTTCAAGTTCAAGTTCAACTCAAAGTTAGAATATTAGTCATTCTGCCTTCCTTTTTTGTGTCTTGTTTGTTGGCTATATATGTGTGTACTGTACGATCAGGCTTATGACCACCATATACGTCTGGTACTGTGTAGCTCAGATGGTAGAGCATGGTGCTTGCAATTCCAAGGTTGTGGGTTTGATTCCCATGGGGGGCCATTATGGAAAAATATATATATGAGAATGTATTCACTATAAGTAAATGTGATTCACTCTGGACAATACTGAAATGTGTTGCATTGTGGGTGTTTTTCTGAATGGTTTCACTTACCGGTCATAGTCCATCACCATGATGGACAGGCTGACCTGTTCCACGTTCTCTGGGGGGATATCAAAGATTATGGCCTCGTTGTACACCGGGTTCAGAGTGCTTTTCTTGGTGGTGGTTTTACGCTTCTTCAGCCTCCGTCCGTCACAGAGCAGGGAAACCTTTACATAGGGATCTGGGTTGCACAAATAGCATCTCTGTGAAGTCAGTCGTGTAGATTGCAGGTAATGGCAACATTATTCAGTTAGACTACATTCAGTTATCCTTTTTTTGACAAGGTTAAGTCAAATGTATTTTCTATTACAATTTCACCACAAAACAGTGAAAACACATGAAAGAAGTCCGTTACTCTGCCTTCTGATTAGTTGCTTGCTCCATTAAATCTTTACAGTCCTCCCTCATTGTTATTCATAGAAACATCCTATTTTAAAGTCCAGCCTAAATGGCTGAGAGTTTTGTGTTGTTGTGGTTGTTGTTACCTGAGGAGCCAGTGATGTCCATGGCTTTGAGGTTCCGGCACTTGATGACGGTCAGGGTCATCCGTCCTGCAGTGGGCAAGTAGCATAGAGAGTACATGATCTCCCCCAGATCCACGCTCTCCTGGAGAAAGACAAGGACAACGCTGTATCAACGAAAAAGGGCACTGCTGCTGTAGTAGAACTAATTAGCCCAAATTGCTTTAGACAAAGTATGAACACCCAGGTGTCCTCAAAACTGAGAGAGAACACAGACTGAGTGATATATAAAATGGGTGATTCATCACGAAACTAGAACACGTTCATTTTGTAAGCATGTCCAACAGAGTGAACGTGGATTCAAAAATGGTCACCCCTTGCTAGTGACTTGCAGGGAGTGCAAAGATACAAGTAAAAGGAGGGCTGTGATTGGTTACACTCAGGGCTCTAAAGCTCTACCACTTCTAAATATTTTGCTGGCACCAGTGCTACCAACAAAGTTTTGTCATTTAGAGCCCTGGTTACATTGCCTCTATGCCAATGTCTCTGTATAAAATGGACCAGAACTTTTAAACTAACACAGATCCCACTCTGGAACGTTGATATGTCCATAGAGCATATATAGAGATTTTTTTATTCAATATTCATAAATGTATGTAAAAATTCAGTCCCGAGTAGGTCAGATGGCAGAGCATGGCTCTTGCAAAGCCAGGGTTGTGGGTTCGATTCCCACAGGGGACCAGTATGAACATGTATGCACTAACTAACTGTAAGTTGCTCTGGATAAGAGTGTCTGCTAAAATGAAATCAAAATACTACTCATATTACAGGAGAAGTTATAAAGCTTCATATGTCACCAATTCTAGCTTTGGAGCACCTACAGGATGAAACATTATGGAGGCCTGGGTAAGGCCAAAATGTCACAAATGTTTCAACAAATTATTTCTCATTTATACTTTAATATACAAATGTCAAATATATGTCAACAATTCTTTTTTTTGTTCTAGTGTCGTGAGGAATCACCCCGATACAAAGTGCTTATGGATCAGTTTTGACTGCAGCTCTACTTTAGTCTGAGAAAAAGGCAATCAGATGGACTGACTTGAAAGAGAAGAACCTTGATGTACTGACGTGGCGTGCTTGTATTGATACTGAATCAGAGTCAATAAAAAGTCTCCTAAGGTGGCAATCCAGAGATACGATTTGAGGACTCGCTGGGAGGCATCTCACTAGCGCACTGATGTTGGTTTAGAGTGTTCACATACACTCATACAAAAAAGGGTTCCGAAAGGGTTCTTTGCCTGTCTCCATAAGAGAACCCTTTTTGGTTTTAGGTGAAACTCTTTTGGGTTCCATGTAAAACTCTCTGGGGAAAGGGTTCTACATGTTACCCAATAAGGTCTTACCTGGAACCAAAAGGGGTTTACATGGTACCAAAAAGGTTTCCCGAGTGGCGCAGCGGTCTAAGGCACTGCATCTCAGCGCTAGAGGAGTCACTATAGATTTGATCACAACCGTCCGTGATCGGGAGAATAAGAGTTGCACAGGAGTCGCTCTCCAAGGACAGAATCCTTACTTGAGAGGCGTTTGCACAAAGCCTTCCAGTGTCATCAATGTATTGACACGCAGGAGTTTTTACAATACCAATGTAACATGTGAAACAGAGGATTCCTTCCTGGCCCTAGAAGCTCTCTCATACAGCCAGTAGGACTTCACTAGCCTAGCTCCTCTGGCCATTCAGCAGATGTTCTGCACATCATAACAGAGCGTCAATACCACCCTTCAGCCACGGTGGGTTCCAACTGCCTTTGTGTCCTCTACTGTCTACAGCACGAACACCCACAATCAAAAACTCAACGTCTAATCAAACATATGAATGTTATTTGTCATGGCAAATTACTCTCAGGCAATTTTGCTTTCCACATTAAATTGAAAAAATGCTTGAAGTTGAAATACACAGACTAACCTCTGAATTTCCCATGTTTTTTTCTGTTCATTCGGTATGTGGTTGCATATTCATTTCTTAGAGAATTCAAAGAAGGAGGTAACACAAAGTAAACACTACTTCAGAACGCCAGAGCACGACATGATAGGAGTCTGTCACATCAGGAAAACAATAATAAACAATTAATTGGTGTCAGACAGTGACAAGTAAAGTCGCCGTAAATGATCACCGCCAAATACGTTGTATAAAGGATGCCATGTTTGAAAGGACTCATTAATGTAAATTCAAAAAAGGTGGAATGTAACACTGTCAAAATAAAATCCATGGCAAACTGCATTTGCTATGAGTCATTATCCATTCAAACACCCTTAACTTCATTTCTGTAGGCAATCTTGAAAGAAGTCTCACATTGTATTCAATAGCCCAGCTCAACTTTAGCTCTCATATTCAACATGATCAACCACAGTCAAAGTAGCATTAAACTTGATGTTGTCTGTATGGATGCTCAAGCTTTTGAACGTGTGATTTCCTCACAGCACGCAGTAAACATTATGTAACACATAAAGACTTTCTAGAGACAAACTACACGTTGAAGTAAACACCATGACTGTTGAGATGGGCTTAACTGCATTAATACCCAGCCAGTCCCCCTTCCAATAGCTAAGAACCCAGTCTTCTTTAAAACCCACCTAAACCTGCCTGTATAATGTGAAAGAAACGGGTGTTACTTTGTTTACTAGAGTCAAAGAGTACCTGTAGAGGTTAGGGTTGTTTTCTTGGTGATTCATCTACAATCCACAGTATACCGTTCAGGGGTCAACTGATCCATTAACCATTCATCCGTCTCCGAGACCACCAGACACAATCAATACCACCAAAACACACAGTAATATTCCTAAACAAAACAGAAGCTGTTGAGTAAACAAACTGTGATAGAGCTACCGAGGCGTAAGAAGTGCGTGGGCTCCGATAAAACTGCACTATCATACTCAAGTACGTTAGTGAAGGGAGAAAAGGTGAGGAAAAAGAAGAATTGTGCCCATGGGCTATATTTAGGTCTACAGAGTGTACTTCAGTTTTCTGAGGTGTTGTGTGGGTGCTTGGATTCTAAATTCATTGCTCCTGGCAACGGGGCCATGCAACACACGCAATGTACCAGCCATGTAATATAGTGGTGATGATTCCAGAACTTAATACCTCATCCGATCAAATCATTCACAGAGACTTAAAAAAATGGAGAGAAGTGTTTCCCTAAATAAGTCTGATCGTGTGCAGTGCACGGCCCCATCAGAAACTATGCTAATGTTAACTACGTCAGACTGACCACAGCTCCACCCTGAAATCTACTCCACCCTCATTGACATTGACTTTTTGAGCCATTTAGTGGACTCTTATACAGTGCGACTTACAGTTTACGACTTGCGTTAGCGATCAGTTCTGGATCAGTTGATCCAATGATCTCCACACATACTGATATCCTCCATGTACTACACCTATCTCAGCTGGGTGAGGCCCAGCCCACTCACCGTGGTCGCGGCGTGAATGTCCTTCCACACCACTGCCTCCCTCGAGAGGTCGGAGAGCTCGAAGAGGTTGTCCACCACCACCTCACCGATCATGTCGTGGCTGGTGAAGCGGTCAAAGTCGTAGATACTGAAGTGCAGTTTGCGGTTGCACAGCTGGTCGTACTCCACGGGGAAGCAGAAGGCCTCGTCGAACGTGGGGTTGAGCGTCTTGCGGTGGACACGCGTCTGGAACTTCTTCTGCCTCTCTGGCAGCAGGTAGATCTTGACGTAAGGGTCGGAGGTGCCGGTGAAGTCCTTGGCCGGCAGTTCCAGGGCCTTGAGGATCGTGACCACCAGCGCCTGTTCTTCGTAGTCATAGAGCAGGGAGAAGCTCAGCTTACCGCACGTCTCCACCGGCTCCTGGGTCCCGTCCTCGGAGTCCACAGACTTCTGTTTGTAGAGCTCGGGCTTGATGCGGCCGATGCTTACGGTGGACGACTGGCGGATGGGGAGCGTGTCCATGCTGAAGTCCACACTCGTCACGTTCATCTGGCGAGGCAGATGGCGGCGGAATGAATTGTGCCTGTTGAAAAAGGAGATCAGTCATCTATGGTTCCTGGTACCTTTCAATAGGCAGGATTCCATTCACCTAGGTTTATTAGACAAAATACATTCAGACGTGTAACTAAAACAGCAGCTACAGGGGAAATGTACTAACATTTTGATCTGTTCGACAGGGTGGATTTTTATTTTTTCAACTATTCAAATAATGTTTCTTTGTAGGACAAAGATTGTTCAGACTTTCAAGAATGCCTGAAGTGTTTCGCTTTGTTTTTCTGGTTGGCTGGATGCAAGTTTCACCATCCAATTATTTCACATCTACAGGAGTGCAAGTTTCACTATGGCATGGACCGTAGCGATACACTGGCAAATGAGATTATTTGAATATGGCAAATATTAGTCAATTCTTGCATTCTATCCAAGCTGGCTTTTGCGGCCTACCTGAGACATGAATCAGATAGGTGGGAGGGCACACAGGCTGTCGCCAATTTGCCTAAATGGATAACGGAAACACTTCAACCACTTCATTTTTATTCCACATTCTAGTAAAAAAAAAAAAAAAACGTGTGACGTCATTACGCCCAGCTGTTTTTATAGACACAAGACAGTTCAGTGAAAATGCACCCTGCTGCAGGCAATTGTCTCATCTATTTTCTATGTGAACTTTCTAAAATGTGGACAAAAATCACTGGACAAGTTAATGGAAACATAGATAGTGATTCAGGAGAGAGAAGTTATTAAATCTTACTCTTATTGAAATGTTTGAAACCAACAGCATCCATAAGACAGAAGATGCATGGTTGTGCGTGCGGCTGCCATTGTTTGTTCTTGTTGATGATACTAGTTGACTATTCTTCAGAAGTGTTTTCACAATTCCTTGCTTTTTCTTGTAGTTCTAGCATTACTGTTGGTAGGAAAACGTTGTTGTTTTTAACGAGAAAGGGTTTAAAGTGATGGACTTACTTAATGATCGAACTCTTACGAAGCTCAGAAGCTACATGACTGAGTGAGCTTTTTACAGGAAAATAACATTACCTGGGACACCTTGAGCCCAGTTCCATGGACTGATAATGACTTACATACTTTGAGCAAACCACTGCTCTGTACTTCTCCTGGTTGTCACCTAGCAACACGTAACAAAAACATCACATTATATTCAAACCTCATATAAAGAGGCGCCTTGCATGTTCTAAACAGATTTTCTGGGACACAATGTTCTTTGTGAAGTTCTGTTATTTCAGACATCAAGTTAAGGTTAAGGGACATCAACTTACAACCTTCCATAATTCCTGTAGTTGTTAGAACATTCAGTGAAGGGCATCCAAGAGGATGAATAGTATACACTGGAAGAAGTGGTGATGGCGGAGACCGACGCATTTCATCCAAATTTGCCCACAGATTCCTCCCTGTTGTGTCAGCCCTGACCCAGAATCAGTTTTAGTAGGCCTGCCATCCCAACCCCAGTAGAGACGTTCTCTCTTTCTCTTCCTCCCTACATACATATGCTTCTTCTCCAGAGCCACATTCATTATTTTCTTCTATAAGATAACCCATATTCTATCTACTGCTTTCTCAATCTTATAGGATCAGGGATGGCTCTCTGTCTCAATGCCCCACCAAACCCATGTGACTCAGTTTGTAGCGCGGGGTGCTTGAAACGCCAGGGTTGTGGGTTCAATTCCCATGGGGGACCAGTATCTGCTCACTACTGTAAGTTGCTCTGGATAAGAGCATCTGCTAAATGACTCCAAATGTAGAAGCTTTGTCTCTTGTAGTGAGGTAATAAAACAGCATGACATGTCTCCAGTCTTGTACCACCTGGTACTGTGGATCAATGATGTGATGTACTGATATACCGTATACTGCTCTCTAGTATTTCATCAGAGATTGGTGGAGCAAATGTCTGAAAAGCACTATTAGAGTAATTCTGTACAAGCCTCTCTCTCTGACCTTGGTCATAGCCTTTGTTTAGAGTGTGTCTGCACAATGCATGAGCAGTGAATGCTGATGTAGCTGTCGGATCGATGTTAACAGAATGTATCTGTTGCTCTTCTCCATGGTAATCACCCGCTCTGCAAGTCACACGGTTGCAAAGCCTCGTAGTTTTAGCCCCGAAGGCCAGAGTGACAGCGAGCGTCTCCTCCTTCCTCGTCTCGCATTAACACGTTGTCCACTTCTCCTAAAATGGATGCCTTCATGCAGTGTATCATCATCAAATGATTCCTAGTTACTTGGGTGTATTATAGATGCAGTACTTTCTTGCGTCGGGATTGTAATCGTTTGTATTGGAAATTAATTATAGGTTTGTGCTTCAGATTCAGCCAGATTGATACATTTATATTTAAATATTATAGTAGCCCTTTCCTGAAGTCAAATGACCGAGTGGCCTCATGGGTGGAATCATATTTTTCATAATTAATAAACGTTTTTTTTTTTTTTTTGCCGGTGTTTCTTTGTCAAACAGTTTTGTTATATTTCAGTATTCTATGATGTATATAAAGTGTAATATTGGGATGTAAACTCAAAATGTAATACTTTTCAACTCTATATCTGACACGGTACAGGTGTCAAATGTTTTTTTAAGCCCATAACCATGTGTGTGAGGTGTACACTTCTGTTACAAAATAGATTTCTTTAAGACTTACCAAAAAACAATCTGTGTCACCCTGATTTAGTTCACTGCAGTAAAATACGTTTAAGTGTCTTACTCTGTGAGAGCACTGGGAAGCATACTTTCAAGAGATAAAACAATAACATGAGGATAGACCTGCCATCAGCTCTACTGATTATACTTTTCAATCACTTTTAGGGTTCAATCACGTTCTTGCAAGCTTTTCATCTTAGTGAGAAAATATGATAAGGAAAGATTCAAAGTAGTGGAGAGACACTATGCAATTAACCCTTTCTGTCAGTGTGCAATTCATGAAAAGTGCCAGGCTCGATAAACTGCATCAACGTCCCTAGTGACAAACTAAAGTGAGTGTCAACAATGGCTTCCTGCAGGTGCTGCTCGGCGGATCTCAGTAGGACGATCGCCTGAGCAGCACGTCAGTTCCCAGTCTGCGTCGGCGCTAATTACAGATGCACTAGTTTAGACACAAAGAGAAGAGGAGCCGGGGGTCGCTTACCGCTGTTGCCATGGCAGCGTGACTCACGCCCGCCCAACGCAAGACGTGGCCTGGGGTGATTACAGGGCTTGTGTGTGCTGTGCTGTGGCCCCGTTGACGAGCACCATGAGAGATGCTCCTTCAGGTCATCTACTGAGCGTGTAGTTTGCACGCGTCATGCCATTTTAAGGTCATTCGTCACAAATTGTCCTGAGCTTGTCTTATTGACATTTGTCATGGCTATATTTATGTGTACGGTTCAAGTGTCATCGTTTGCCACTTGCTTGAAAGCATTTTGCACATAACCTTCACTCACAGGAGGTTGGTGGTGGCACCTTAATTGGGGAGGACAGGCTCATGGTAATGGCTGGAGCAGGATAAGTGGAATGGTATCAAATACATGGTTGCCAGTTGTTTGATGTCATTCCATTGTTTTATTTAACCAGGCAAGTCAGTTAAGAACAAATTCTTATTTACAATGACGGCCTACACAGGCCAAACTCGGACGACGCTGGGCCGATTGTGCGCCGCCCTATAGGACTCCTAATCACGGCCGGTTGTGATACAGTCTGGATTCGAACCAGGTTGTCTGTAGTGACGCCTCTAGCACTGAGACGCAGTGTCTTAGACCGCTGCGCCACCATTTGCTCCGTCCTCCCCTCAGCAGCCTCCACTGCCTCCATTATATGAGCACAGCTCTGCACATGCATATAACATAACACCTTGTCATCACATAAATCCTTGGTCTCAGTGCAACCAAAAATGTATGAATGGGGCGGGGAGCTTGAGTGGTTCAGCTAAAGAGACCAAGAGACAGGAAAGTGACAGGACACTACTCTGGGAGAGGTCCAATAATGTTACCTGGATGACGAGGTGGGGTCGGTGGTCTGCCTCTGGATCTTGGCCTGCTGGCCCAGTCTCTCCCTGAGGGCCGTCTGCACCTCGGCAGGGATGTCCGGGGACGTCTGGCTGATCTTCATGGCTGCCTCCAGCAGCTTCACGGAGCTACACCGCCCGTTCACCTTCACCAATGGCACAGGCTTCTTCTCCTCCTCCACTGGTGCCACCTTGTGGAGGGGTGTGGCGGGCTGGGGGGCCGGCGGAGGGGCCTCGGGGAGCCCGACCCGGGGGCCATTGTCGACGTGGGACGAGAGGGCCTTGCTCCTCCAGATGGGCCAGCACAGCTTCCAAAAGACAAAGAGAGAGACTACCAACAGGGCGAGTCCACAGAAACCCACGACCACAGCCAGGAGACTGATAGATATGTCTACGAGCGACCACAGAGATCAACAGAGACAGAGAGAGAGAGGGAGAGACAGACAGAGGGAGAGACAGACAGAGGGAGAGAGGACGGGCAAGCGATGAGCGGAGCGAGACAGACAAACATGCAAGAGAGAAAAGAGAAGAGAGAGAGCAAGCTGTAAAAGAGGAGGCTGCAAATGCCCTCGTTTGGTAAAGATAAGAGGAAGTTAGCAAGACATACATCTTCATCCCAAGATAGTCACATGGACAGCACAGCCAAATAGCTCTTCATGGCCATATTTGATCAAGTTGACAATTCAACTTTCGGGAAAACCACAATCCCTTCCTCTGCAACTCTATGCAATGGTTCAAGGCTTTAGGCACAAACCAATATTTACCACAGGCCATTACAAAATGCATTATGCTTTCCATTTTGTTACACATGTCACACAATTGTATGGTTTCTTCTGAATAAAGTTGGACAGTACACGCCTGTGTGAGGATTGCAATGTGCAGAAGATATGTTCTTTCTCACTGGTATTGCACTGCATGATGTCATGTTCTCGGCTGTCTGTCTGTCTGTCTGTCTGTCTGTCTGTCTGTCTGTCTGTCTGTCTGTCTGTCTGTCTGTCTGTCTGTCTGTCTGTCCTGGTGCTTTATTCACTCTCACAAGGACACTTACGCTTTAATAATCAAAGTGGCACACCATCTCAAAGCCATCGCCTGCACGCCGTCAAGAACGCGGCTCTATAGGCAACAATCAGTCCCCACATCAGGCACTAAAACCACTTGACACAAGCAGGCACTAAAACCAATGACACAAGCAGGTAGTTCATCAAGTTATAATGACACATTGTGTATCTATGTTGTAATTATCACATGGATTTAATTCCTTTAGTCTAGAAGGACTGACTGACTGACTGACTGACTGACTGACTGACTGACTGAAGGACCAATTCCATTTCCATCTGTTTGGCTTTACTCAAAACCAATATCAAAATCATTGAAGACATTATTGCATCAGAAATAAGCTGCTAAAGTCTTATGTAACTCACATCAACCCAGAGGGAATAATGACATGCTGTTATGATATTAATTATTATTTATTGTAAACTCTATGACAAAAAAAAGAAAAAAGAAAAAAGAAACATGTAGAATTTAGAACTGTTTCAACATCTTATCCAAGCCTTACCATACAATAAAAAAAGGCACTGATGAGTAGGCTACAATATAACTTCCACCAAATCAATGATAGAGACATTATTAAGCAAATAAATGGGTTTATTTAACAGAAGGGGATCTATGTTTAGAACATGAACTAGTAGCCAACAGTATGACTAATCTCAGACATGCTGGTCAGTTGGCGCATGATGGAGTGAATGAATGCAGGATCATTGAGAACGCATCTCCTCTTTCAACAAGCTATCGGCCTCACGCTATCAGACTATCACACTATCAGACTGCACACGCCAGAACCAAGCACAAAGACATGGAAAAAACGAGCATACTCTGATGCTGCAACAGGTGCAGTCTTTTTCCTTTGCAGACACAGATGTTTCACCTGTTGAGCATAGCTCAAAGCGACAAGAGGACACAACACAAACTCTCCAGTATTATTAAACAGTTAATAATATTACTTAGTCGCACGACTTATATGATTATATCGCAACGCTTCAAGGGAGAAGTTGAGTCAGCTGAAGTTTAACTTACGCATTGTACTGTTTCAACTAATCATTCTCACATAACCTTGTGCAGCAGGTTGACGCCAGAGAAACCAAACTATAACAAAATAGAGGGATGCAAGCTTTATGTAGAAGAAGAACCAGTTGATTTTGTCCTATTTACCTGCGCTCCCATTACCTGGTATGTTGCTCTCCAAGGGAAATATAGCCGAACATTTCTCCCCGTCTACATGCCCTGCTAGACAGAGCTCCGTAACGATCTGAAGAGCCCTTTGGCACAAGCTGATGTTGTCCTCCGTTCGGACACTCATGTCTCTCCTGTTAAGCCATTGCACGCTGGAGGAGCCGGGAGGGCGGTGATTCATTTGGCCACCTTGCGCGCTACTGAGTGCAGCCTCTCCACGCCAAAGATCAGAGCGCACGAGGCGTCCACATCCATATCCACTGCTCAATGCCGGAACTGACTTCCAGTGCGCTTCTTGTGTTTGAACAAAATATTCTTCAGCACTTGGCGTCCACCAGCCACTGTCCAATAGAAATGAAGCACCGGTTTAGCGAGACCCTAGTGTTGGAATTACACCCTATTGAACTGACAAATAGCCTATTTGACCTCATTAGACTTGGACTAATTTCAATCAGAAGCCTGAGTAGTCTTCCAAATAATATGCCTGTGCCTAAGGTTTACTATAATGACATCTACAAATACTATTTTAAATTATAAACCTTGGTTGAATAACAAAGATTAGGTTCCACCACCTATATTATGGTACTCTGTTTTTAAAGGACAAATATTACTTTCAGAAACACATAGTCAACCTAATACCAGAATCTTAATTAGCCAACTGAATTACCAAAAGATCCCACAGATATTTAAAGGGCAAATCATGAACAGTACCAAGAAAATAGTTACAGGGGACGACAAATTGAAATCCAATATGCCAGTATCAGTACAGTAAAGCATTTTAAATATGTGAATTACATATGCAACAATGCTATCAGCTTCACAGCCACAGAGCCATGAAAAGGTCGTTTTTTTCATGAATATTAATATCTTTTGGGTAACATGCATGGGGAAGTTTTCAGTTATAAATGAATTTATGCAATTGCTAAAGAAGGATCCTTTGCCAAAAATCCATAATGCAACATAATGTAAGGTGACACTCAGGCAACAGGCAGAGGCAGACCGTCTCCTAGACAACAGGACATTAATAATGAACAGCCTCCTTGGGAGAAATTAACTTCCTCTGTCAGTGTTTGCTGAAACTGTTGAGAGCTCTGGTGGGCAAAACTGCCCCCCACATTGTTCATTCATTCATTCATTCATTCATTCATTCATCTCTCTCTCTCTCTCTCTCTCTCTCTCTCTCTCTCTCTCTCTCTCTCTCTCTCTCTCTCTCTCTCTCTCTCTCTCTCTCTCTCTCTCTCTCACACACACACAAACACACACACTCTCTAGTAGTTTTGACAGGCAAAGTAACACATATTTAAATATGGGTGATAAGGCACTAAGGGCCTGAATTCTAATATAATATAGTAATATATTTTTACTAGACTGTAAAACTTTCCATGTTAGTTTAACTTGGAAATGCAAGTTCACCTGCTGCCTTGAAAACACAAGTTAACTCAACTTGAAGATTGCCTTTGTTTCAACTCACAAATTCCAGTTTATAAAGTTGATGTAACTACAGTGTTCTAGTTCATACTTTGAGTTAAAACAAATAATTATTTTACTTTATCGATGCAAGAAAACTTCTCTTACCTAGTATAACCAACATACATTTTTGCATTATTGTAACTCACAATTTCAAGTTAGAACAACTTAACCACATTTACACTACTTTCTATTTCAAGTTAAGAGGATCTTAACTCCAAATTTGTTTCAATTTACATGTATTAGCTATCTTGATTGATAATTGCACGTTTGTTTTAATCATCCCACTGTATACTTGCAGTTCATCACAACATTTACTTGAAAAACATTACAAACAGAAGGTGGGGGTAGTCCACAGGCAGACAGACAGAGGGTTGGGTGTAGTCCACAGGCAGACAGACAGAGGGTTGGGTGTAGTCCACAGGCAGACAGACAGAGGGTTGGGTGTAGTCCACAGGCAGACAGACAGAGGGTTGGGTGGTACGCAGACGTTACATTAACATTGCTACATTAAACATGCCTTAACATCAAAACAGGTGTGTGTTTTTACACATCAGCACCAAATGTCAGCTGGTAGTGAGCAAAATGTGAAATAATGATAACAAAATGAACAGGAACAATGTTGCACATTATCAAGACAGAAAAAGCAGGGATATTCATATTCAAACAGTCCAACATAGCAGTAGGGACTTGAGATTTGTTTACAGGCAGTCTATTTCTGAGCCCGTTGATTCTTGCTGAGCACGGGTCCGGTTTAATGTTCATGATGACCCTCTGAAGGAACTCAAAGGAGTACTTCATATTACGGGGTTACTCCAGGTTAAGGAAGTAGGTTGTGCCCATCAACATGGCAAAGCCTGTTGGCACATCTCTGACATCATGAAGGATGATCTTCTCCTCTACTACCAAGGCCACATTAAAGACTTCCAAAGGAAATGCATCATCCAACGGACCTTTGTGTCCAATCAGCAGTCCAACCTGCAGTCCTTTCATTATCACGTCGAGGGTTTCTCCACGGGCCTGAAAATATACAAAGATAGAAACACAGATCGCTACTCTACTTTGTACTAAGTTGTCGTCAACTCAAGTAAACTCACGTCCTCTGCTTTCAATGAGACCTGCCCTCTGTCCGAGAGTGAGTGAGAGACAGAGAAGCAAACAACTGTAAAATGACAGCAAAATACGGTAACACTAGGCGCTGTGCCCTGAATATAACATGATTGTGATTAATAATCATTAGGCTGCCACACGCATGTGATGCGTGAGTAGGTAGCGGCGACGCTGGCTAAAATACACCGCAAAGGGAGTTGCGAACCTGGAGCACTTTGTGTTCACAATGCACAGATTAAGCATACTGCACTCAGCTCCTGCTGAGGAGATCTGAGTACAGTTCATTTCACAAGAGTCAGAGTTCGTTTGGAGTGTTCACATATGAATTTCAAACGAAAGTATACTTAATTTAACTGTATACCGTGAAATGTGTAAATACATTGTCACTTAGATCACACATCCTGATTATGTTGGAGGAATCCTCTGAAAGATGAAGACCAAGCAGGGCAGATGTTCTTCTGTTTTGGTTTCTGTCCTGCACACAAAATAAATAGAATATTATTATATTAAAATAGAATCCTACTTTTACGAGACATTGATAGGAACATTTTTATTTTTTAAATACACTATGTACCTCCTTTTGAAGACACTGCAGAACACTGCTCCGTTTCAACCTCCTACTCGATGCAACAGTCGCTTTATACAGCTCCAAAAGCCTTGGCATCATTGCATCTAGTCCATCCAGAAAAGGCTCCATCAGGTCTTTAGTGACAATCCTTCTGAACTCAGCACTTAGCTTAGCTGAAACAGACAGATGACACAACATTTACATTTTAGTCATTTGGCGTACGCTCTTATCCAGAGCGACTTTTCAATAGGAGCATACTTACTGAGTTGTTTAAATGCAAGTTAACAAACTCCTGTCCAGAGCGACTTACAATAGGTGCAAAACAGCAGAGAAAAAGACTTGAGTGATGGAAAATGACAGTGGTTTAGAGATTTAGGGGTAGAAAACAGAAAGAAGTCACAAAAACAAAGTACATGCTTTCTGACTACATCAACACTAATGTAACAAAATACAGGATTTCAATGCTGTACTCGGTTGGAAAAGGATTACCTGTCTCTCACTAAACAATGCAGGCCATCTGTCCTTGACTGCAGAGATGACTGGTTCATCACCAATGATCTCTTGTCCTCGCTGTGAGAATGTTGCAAACATCAATTCATCCAGGAGCTGTAGATTTGGATCCTTCTGCATTTCGAGAAGCATGGTCTCGTGACACTAGACTTGAAAGTGCAATCTACAAATGTACATTTAACCGATTCCCTGTTCCTTAAATGAGTTTTTAGATGATAAAAATATGTGTTCATGTTACTAGGCTCTGAAAATGTACACAAATCACAGCATAACTTAGTCACAATTTGAAGTCCTTCTATTGCATGTTCTTTCAAATGGTTTTTAAGTTCAGTGTGGGTTTGAAATGTGTTTAAACGTAATACAATGTGTTACAAAAATGAACCTATATTTTTAACTAACAAAACTAATACTGCGGTAACGTTTTACGACTAAACCAATTGGTATTACCTTAACGTTTATAATGTTACTTTTAATCCAAAGCATGACAGACGAAAAAGAATGACTGATAATGTGGGGGGGGGGGGGACTAGCTAACATCAAGGCCACGAATTTAGCCTTCCCAGGCTGTTAGAAAGCACACGTTATTACATTACTATGGTTAATAGAAAATATTTGATTAAAGAATATTTGATTAAAGACATGGTTTGAACTCACCTCTTTGTGCGGCAGTTCAGCCTCACACACAAGTCCGTTACTAAGTCAAAAAGTAGAACTGAGGATGACGTGTTGCTCCCTCCGCCTCGATTCACAGCCGTTGCCAAGAACTCCCTCCGCTGGTGGCACTAGTTCTTTCATGTTTACCACAAAAGTGTATTTTATTTGAAATGTGAAGACATGACCTATCTGTAGTCTATAATTAGTTAATTATGTCCATGCTTCAACTTTGCCATGGTTTAAAGAAGACAGTTTCTCTCAAACTCAAAACGCTTTTTTTTTCTCTTGCTCCCATCCCCCCCCACACCCGCCTTTTTTTCAACTGATAACTTATATACCCAAGTTCAATCAACACATGCATATCTGACAAAAGTCAACACAATTAATTAATGCAAGTTTATTTTTCGAAAACTAAAACAAAAATCCAGAAAATCACATTGTATGATTTTTAAATAATTAATTTGCATTTTATTGCATGACATAAGTATTTGATCACCTACCAACCAGTAAGAATTCCGGCTCTCACAGACCTGTTAGTTTTTCTTTAAGAAGCCCTCCTGTTCTCCACTCATTACCTATATTAACTGCACCTGTTAGAACTCGTTACCTGTATAAAAGACATCTGTCCACACACTCAATCAAACAGACTCCAACCTCTCCACAATGGCCAAGACCAGAGAGCTGTGTAAGGACATCAGGGATAAAATTGTAGACCTGTACAAGGCTGGGATGGGCTACAGGACAATAGGCAAGCAGCTTGGTGAGAAGGCAACAACTGTTGGTGCAATTATTAGAAAATGGAAGAAGTTCAAGATGACGGTCAATCTGCCTCGGTCTGGGGCACCATGCAATATCTCACCTCGGGGGGCATCAATGATCATGAGGAAGGTGAGGGATCAGCCCAGAACTACACGGCAGGACCTGGTCAATGACCTGAAGAGAGCTGGGACCACAGTCTCAAAGAAAACCATTAGTATCACACTACGCCGTCATGGATTAAAATCCTGCAGCGCACGCAAGGTCCCCCTGCTCAAGCCAGCGCATGTCCAGGCCCGTCTGAAGTTTGCCAATGACCATCTGGATGATCCAGAGGAGGAATGGTAGAAGGTCATGTGGTCTGATGAGACAAAAATAGAGCTTTTTGGTCTAAACTCCACTCGCCGTGTTTGGAGGAAGAAGAAGGATGAGTACAACCCCAAGAACACCATCCCAACCGTGAAGCATGGAGGTGGAAACATCATTCTTTGGGGATACTTTTCTGCATAGGGGACAGGACGACTGCACCGTATTGAGGGGAGGATGGATCGGGCCATGTATCGCGAGATCTTGGCCAACAACCTCCTTCCCTCAGTAAGAGCATTGAAGATGGGTCGTGGCTGGGTCTTCCAGCATGACAATGACCCGAAACACACAGCCAGGGCAACTAAGGAGTGGCTCCGTAAGAAGCATCTCAAGGTCCTGGAGTGGCCTAGCCAGTCTCCAGACCTGAACCCAATAGAAAATCTTTGGAGGGAGCTGAAAGTCCGTATTGCCCAGCGACAGCCCTGAAACCTGAAGGATCTGGAGAAGATCTGTATGGAGGAGTGGGCCAAAATCCCTGCTGCAGTGTGTGCAAACCTGGTCAAGAACTACAGGAAACGTATGATCCCTGTAATTGCAAATAAAGTTTTCTGTACCAGATATTAAGTTCTGCTTTTCTGATGTATCAAATACTTATGTCATGCAATAAAATGCAAATTAATTACTTAAAAATCATACAATGTGATTTTCTGGATTTTCTGGACCGTCACTCACAGTTGAAGAGTACCTATGATAAAAATTACAGACTTCTACATGCTTTGTAAGTGGGAAAACCTGCAAAATCGGCAGTGTATCAAATACTTGTTCTCCCCACTGTATTTCACATTCACGGTGAAAGTAAGTGGTGCTGTTGTTACGTCCGTTCATTCGTGTTTGTTTTGAGTACGTGACGTTTTGTACATCGTTTGTTTGTTTCTGTAGTTCGTCATTCGTTTTGTGTATATACATAGGATATTATTAAAATGTCGAACTACTATCCCTGCGCTGCGCCTTGGTCATTCCCACACCCACATCGTGACAGAACGACCCACCACTGCGAGACCAAGCAGCGTAACTGGGGAGAGATGGAGAGAGAGGAAGTGCGGGACGCGAGACGGAGAGGAGCCCAAAAGCAACCCCAAGGTGAATTTGGGGAGGGGCTAGAGGAGGAGGCACCAGTCCCACTTTCCAGGTGGCATTCGCCGAGGCCGGAAACTGAGTATGTGGGGGAATACCGACAGAGGGAGGAGTATGAGAGGATAATGGAGCTATGTTGGCGCAATATGGAGGAGTGTGAGAGCGAGAGGAGGGAGCTGGAGTTAAAGGTGCCCAAGGTGAGCATCCCCAGTCCGGGTCCGGTCGTCTACTCCACCCCCATGCCAGAGCAGTCCGCTCCACCGGTGCCTAGTCCAGGTCCGGTCGTCGGCTCCACTCCCATGCAAGAGCAGTCCGCTTCACCGATGTCCAGTCCGGGTCCGGACCTCTGCTCCACTCCCCGCATCCGACCCTCAGTGAGTGCGCCCAGCCAGGTGCTTCCAGTGCCGGCTCCACGCACCCGACCTCCGGTCCGCTTTCCCAGTCCGGTACCTCCCATACCAGAGCAGTCCGCTTCACCGATGTCCAGTCCGGGTCCGGACCTCTGCTCCACTCCCCGCATCCGACCCTCAGTGAATGCGCCCAGCAGGGTGCTTCCAGTGCCGGCTCCACGCATCCGACCTCCGGTGCGCCTCCCCAGTCCGGTACGACCCGTGCCGGCTCCACGCACCCGACCTCCAGTGAGTGCGCCTAGCCAGGTGCTTCCTGTGCCAGCTCCACGCACCCGACATCCGGTGCGCCTCCCCAGTCTGGTACGTCATGTACCGGCCCTCCGCAGCCCAGAACCTCCAGCGAAGGTCCGCAGCCCGGAACCTCGAGTGAAGGTCCGCAGCCCGCAACCTCCAGCGAAGGTCCGCAGCCCGCAACCTCCAGCGAAGGTCCGCAACCTCCAGCGAAGGTCCGCAGCCCGCAACCTCCAGCGAAGGTCCGCAGCCCGCAACATCCAGCGAAGGTCCGCAGCCCGCAACTTCCCGCCGTCTGCTCTGCTCCAGAGCCTGAGCAGTCCACTCCACCGGTACCCATTCCGGGTACAGCCGTCTGCTCCGCTCCAGAGCCAGAGCAGTCCGCTCCAACGGTGCCCAATCCGGGTCCAGCCGTCTGCTCCACTCCAGTGCCAGAGCAGTCCGCCCCACCGGTGCCCAGTCCAGGCCCGGTTGTTTTCCCAGCTCCATGGCCGGAGCCGTTTTCCCCACCGGTGCCCAGTCCTGGCCCGGTTGTTTTCCCCGCTCCATGGCCGGAGTCGTTTACCCCACCGGTGCCCAGTCCGGGTCCGGTTCCTTGCCCAGCTCCATGGCCGGAGCAGTTTACTCCACCGGTGCCCAGTCCGGGCCCGGTTGTTTTCCCCGCTCCAAGGCCGAAGCCTTTTGCCCCACCGGTACCCAGTCCGGGCCCGGTTATAAAGAAGGGGCATGGGAGAAAACTATCCACTTCGCCGGAGCCAGTGCCGCCCCCGATGGACTAGTCTTCCCTCCCTATTAACCCCCCCTTGTATTTGTGTGTTTTTTTTGGGGTCCGGGAGTCCGCGCCTTGGGGGGGTACTGTCAGGCTCTGGCCATAGAGAGGCCTATTTGCTTCTCTATGTAGCTATGGTCAGAGTCTGACAGTGTCTTTCTTTTCTGTTTCTGTGTGGGTTTTGGGTTGGATCCCTAATTAGAGGCAGCTGCACCGCATTGTCTCTAATTAGGGATCCTACATATGTTAGTCTGTCCTTCACTCTGGTGTGGGTCGTTGTCGATGTATTTCGCAGTCACGGTGAAAGTAAGTGGTGCTGTTGTTACGTCCGTTCATTCGTGTTTGTTTTGAGTACGTGACGTTTTGTACATCGTTTGTTTGTTTCTGTAGTTCGTCATTCGTTTTGTGTATATACATAGGATATTATTAAAATGTCAAACTACTATCCCTGCGCTGCGCCTTGGTCATTCCCACACCAATCCATTAAGTGTGTTGATGATCTGTTTAGAAGTAGCTGATATTTTGTAATGTAGGGTTCTTTACGTTAAATAAGAATAAGAGCCTGAGCTATGAATAGGAATACAAACTGGATCAAACAGGTCCTTTCTGTTGTTGCACACTCTTGAAAAGCACCCTGATATGTAGAATACAATTCTAATCATGGTGCAAAATGTATCTTCCAGACTTAGGGTCTATACTACTGTAGGCTATTGTCATTCTGTGTAACACAATTAGAGATGTAACTTTGAACAACATTGTTTAAACCGTTGTCCATGTAAAAACATAAGCAAAAAAATGTCAAGAATGGTTGAAATTGACATTTATTGCACCACAAAATAGATGCATTTCTGGCACAGGCTTCTGAAAACCAAAATGAGATATACAACAACCCCACAAAAAAGAACAGACTTTGATGCTTTTTAACTTCTTAAGAACTCTCATCCCTTTAATCATTGGTCAGGTGCATATTTCAGGCTGGTTGACATCACCTGTAATATATCTGCCTCTGTAGCGTTTGATTCGCCAAGACTCATACCTGCTGTAAAGGGGTAAACAAATATTAGCTAGAGAAGGTATTCAAATGTCATGTAAAGGTCATGATGTGGAATCCACTGTACCTATAATGACACTGCAGAGGTCGGAGCCCTCAAATATCCTCCTCCCGTTGTTACCTTCCATAGTCATCGTTGACCTGAAGCCGATTGTCAGGGTTCTGTATAGAACACAAGGCTGTTTGTCAGGGTTCTGTATAGAACACAAGGCTGTTTCTCAGGGTTCTGTATAGAACACAAGGCTGTTTCTCAGGGTTCTGTATAGAACACAAGGCTGTTTCTCAGGGTTCTTTATAGAACATATGGCTGTTAGTCAGGGTTCTGTATAGAACACAAGGCTGTTTCTCAGGGTTCTGTATAGAATACAAGGCCGTTATTCAGGGTTCTGTATAGAACACAAGGCCGTTTGTAAGGGTTCTGTATACAACACAAGGCTGTTTGTCAGGGTTCTGTATAGAACACAAGGCCATTTGTCAGGGTTCTGTATAGAACAGAAGACCGTTAGTCAGGGTTCTGTATAGAACACAAGGCCGTTTGTCAGGGTTCTGTATAGAATACAAGGCCGTTTGTCAGGGTTCTGTATAGAACACAAGGCTGTTTGTCAGGGTTCTTTATAGAACATATGGCTGTTAGTCAGGGTTCTGTATAGAACACAAGGCCGTTTGTCAGGGTTCTGTATAGAACACAAGGCCGTTTGTCAGGGTTCTTTATAGAACACAAGGCCGTTTGTCAGGGTTCTGTATAGAACACAAGGCCGTTTGTCAGGGTTCTGTATAGAACACAAGGCCGTTTGTCAGGGTTCTGTATAGAACACAAGGCCGTTTGTCAGGGTTCTGTATAGAACACAAGGCCGTTTGTCAGGGTTCTGTATAGAACACAAGGCCGTTTGTCAGGGTTCTGTAAAGAACACAAGGCCGTTTGTCAGGTACTGTATAGAACACAAGGCCGTTTGTCAGGGTTCTGTATAGAACACAAGGCCGTTTGTCAGGGTTCTGTATAGAACACAAGGCCGTTTGTCAGGGTTCTGTATAGAACACAAGGCCGTTTGTCAGTGTTCTGTATAGAACACAAAATATGTACTTTACAAGCACCACACAATGACTTAATTTAAAAGTGAAGCAGATATGGTGATAGTTTCCTGGTGCTTCGCTCTCTTCAGCTGGTCTGGGATGGTTTTCCCCCCAGCTGTAATATTACAAAACGACACTAATTTATTACACATGTAATAAATGTAATTTTTCCCTCCAGTACTGCATGTTAATATAATGTCATTCAACTAATACCAATTAAACATTTAGTTTCTCACCATGCATTTTCGAAAATCATTCTCCATTAGCTGCTCTTCCTCCGTCTCATTCAGGTTGAAGTCTAATTTCTCATCCGGTTTTTAGGGCGACTGTCCTTTAAAAAGGTCACAGATCTCACGAAGGAGATGTAGGACAGTTTTTTATTATTCTGAAACAAAGTCGTTTTACATTTGATCACTTCCAAATATAACAGCGTAATTTTAATAGAAGAAAAAAATTGCTTTAAACAAAATGAGTCATACTTGCTTCCGGGATAGGAAGAGGGGCTTTGCAGTGCTTTGGTGAGGGGGATCTCTCATTTGTATTTATTTATTTTGTTTAACCTTTATTTAACTAGACAAGTCAGTTAAGAACAAATTCTTATTTACAATGACGGCCTACCAAAAGGCAAAATGCCTCCTGTGGGGACGGGGGCTGGGATTAAAAATGCTAATATAGGACAAAAAACACATCCCCCAAAGGTCACCCCCAAAGCCAAAACCTCCTTTGGCCGCCATTCCTTCCAGTTCTCTGCTGCCAATGACTGGAAAGAATTGCAAAAATCCTTGAAGCTGGAGATTCCTATCTCCCTCACTAACTTTAAGCATCAGCTGTCAAAGCTGCTTATCGATCACTGCACCTGTATATAGCCCTTCTGTAAATAGCCCAACCCAACTACCTCATCCCCATACTGTTATTTTTGCTCATTCGCACCCCAGTATCTCTGCCTGCACCAAAGGCATATTTGCACATCATCATCTGTACATTTATCACTCCAGTGTTAATGCTACATTGTAACTACTTCACCACTATGGCCTAGTTATTGTCCTACCTCCCTAATCTAACTACATTTGACTGTACGTTTATTTATCCCATGTGTAACACTGTGTTATTGTTGTTGTTGTTTTTGTCGCACTGCTTTGCTTTATCTTGGCCAGGTCGCACTAGTTGACTAGTTCTCAACTAGCTTACCTGGTTAAATAAAAGTGAAACAAAAACATTTTAAAAAATCCTGACAAGAGAGACGCCACAACACTACAGACAACAACATAGCATGGCAGCAACACATGACAACACGGCATGGTAGCAACACCACAGACAACAGCACAAAGGGCAAGAAGGTAGAGACAACAATACATCACGCGAAGCGGCCACAGCTGTCAGTAAGTGTGTACATGCCTCATCTGAAGAGGCAGAAGGAGATCTCGGTCTCTCACATTACCTGTCCCTGGAGCATGAACGCTCAGTATTCTCTGCCGTAAAATATTGGACAACATGGCAATTCTAGGTACAATTAGAATACCTTTCCCAAATACATCAATCAAGTATGAGAATAAGGGGTTGATTGACCTTGTTAAGGGTCCTCACTATAATCTCTTGGTGGCTTGTGTTTTAGTTTTTCATCTTCCCTCACCATCAACACCTGGTGGCTTGCAGGGCGTTTTAGCCTTTTGCCTCTTAAGCCTTGTTCACATTGGCAGTTTGAAGTGACTCACATCCCAAAATGTATTTTTTGTTTTTTACTTTTTATCCAATATTGTAGCATCTGATTTATTTGACCTCAAATGGTTTTTAGACTGTTATTTGGCGTATGTTGTTGCTTGCTAGCTACTCTGTTGACAGTTTGACATGTTCTTGTGAAACTGTCAACAGAGTAGTTAGCAAGCAACAACATACGCCAAATAACAGTCTAAAAACCATTGGTAGCAGGAAGGTGGTTTGAAATGTGGCTTGAAATAGTGCTTTTCGGCTGGTCAGACTGCTGGAAAAAGAACGGATCTTATCCTTTGAGGCCTTACAGTATTTGAGCATTAAGGCTTACAGTGTGAACAAGGCTTTAATGGCACTGGTACTGGTTTTCTGGCGCTTCAGGGCTTGGGTAGGCCCAAAAATAATTACACACATATGTAAGGCAATGTAAAAAGAAACCTAAACACAATCTAATTTCAACAAAACTTTTAACCAAAATGATGAATGGAGAGTTTCAGACTTGCGTCTGTCACAGGAAAAGGGTCTGATCCTTTTCAGCGATTTGGTAGAGGGGGATCCCTCAATTAAGAAGGCGACCGAGCCCTCATTCTGTACAGAAACTGTCAATGCGTGTTTAAAAATACCGGTTATTACACTTCACTGGCTTCAGTGATTTCAACGACTTCACATTGCTGTTTTGATTCTGAATGGTGGCGGGAGGGTTTGAACAATTTATTATTTTTTTTGTGCATTTTCAAGTATAAGGTATCTGCTATTTATCTGATGTCCGTTTTATTGTCGGAAGCATGAAATAACTTCCTTTTCAGAGAGGAGAGGCTGTGGACTAATCCTTTATTGCTTTGTATTGATTTGTGGGACAACACACAGTTGGGTCATTGATCCAGTGCTCTGGAATAACACTTCTTCTCATTTTACATCCACACTGTTCTGGCCCACATCCTCTGAGGTTAGAACCTGGGGAAATAGACAGTCAACATAATATAAGGTCTAATTTCAAACCAAACTATTTCAATAGATGTGATCTTACTTGGCAAAGAGAGAGATGTATTTCCTATGATATGGCAGACACAGCCTTGCGGATGAAGTTCTTGGGATAATTGATCTTGCATTTGCAACTTACTGCCTAAAGGGAACTGTGAAGAGACACAGCCATTCTATATATCTCGTATTGTACTTTGCATTGTATTATGTATTGTATTTTCTATGTGATATGTGGTTGGGATACAACTGTGATATTCGACACCCCTGCCTTTTGCCCTCAGAACAGCCTCAAATCGTCGGGGCATGGACTCTACAAGGTGTCGAAAGCGTTCCACAGGGATGCTGGCCCATGTTGACTCCAAAGCTTGCCACAGTTGTGTCAAGTTGGCTGGATGTCCTTTGGGTGGTGGACCATTCTTGATACACACAGGAAACTGTTGAGCTTGAAAAACCTAGCAGCATTGCAGTTCTTAACACAAACCGGTGTGCCTGGCACCTACTACCATACCCTGTTCAAAGGCACTTAAATATTTTGTCTTGTCCATGTCTCAAAATCATAATTTAACCTGTCTCCTCCCCTTCATTTACACTGATTGAAGTGGATTTAACAAGTGACATCAATAAGATTCCACCTGTCAGGCGATGTCATGTTTTGTCTATTGAATATAGGATTGAAAAATAGACAATGATTAAACAGTGAGAATATGCAGAAATATCAACATCTAAAATATGATGTGGATCTGATGTTGCATGTTCATCATGTTTACACCACCACATGACATGAATTGTGTTGGAATATTCAACGCAATTTCGACGTATACATAGTTTTGATGATTATGTTGAAATTAGATTGATGTAACAACCTGTTAGTCATTGTAATTAAGTTGACGTTTTACAGTAATTTCAATGTTTTGCAACTCTGGTTGAAATCATATGAACACAGTACTGGTTGATGACTTTTTGCGAAGCCAAATGTGTTTCAAACGTAGATAAATCGTCACAATACGTTGACAAATTACATTAAAACAACATTGATTCAACCAGTTTGTCCCCAGTGGGTACTAAGGTTGTTGACGGAAAAAAAAAAGAGGCTTGTGGTTTAAATTGAAATACATCTAACAATATCCTTTGGGGATTTTGGGGCAGAGCCAGCTAGACCAACAAAGATTGAAAAAAAGCTGAAGTTGGTACTTAGAATGAGGCAGGAAAACAGCACTTGGAGTCATAAATCAATAATCAGATTTGTTCTGGTGGCTGCGAGTTGAGAAGATCCAGAGAGAGACCTGTGATGACTGTTAAAAAACGGACAACCCAGCCCACGGCCACTGAAGGAGGACGTTTCTATTTGTGAACATACGATTGGTGGGGAAACACTGTATTCTCAGGTCTGTCAGCTTGGAGGACTAAAGTGTCATGTGAAATATCAATGGATGTGTCAGTGAACTAACAAGTCAGTGAACTAACATTTACTTTGAGCCGAAAATACTTTAATAAAGGAGTGGTGTGGAATTACTGTACAAACCAAGAGAAATTGTCATGAGAAAGAGTCTAACTTTAAACACTGAACCTTAGTAGTGAAAGCCAGCCTCCCTCTGGGTCTTGAATTGATACTGTGGAATTGCATCCGTTGACATTAACTGAGGCTGAGAGTGAGGAAGGATTTCATCATTATCATCATGACCAGAAACACAGAGGTCTCCAGCTCTCTGTGTTGACCACTAAAACAGAACCACAGCCACTCAAATGACTGCTGTAATTGATCATTTGGGAGACAATGACAACATCAGAAATCTAGTGCCAAACACATTTCGGGGAAGAGCTCAGGCTTATGTAAGAACAAACTGGCGTGAATACCAAACGGTCTGTCACTTTTAGAAACGGTTGTATTCCAGAACATGGTGTCCGCCAGCTTCCTGAGAGGTGTGAGGAGTTTTGGAGACAGTTCCCTAATGACTGTAGAAACAAGTTGTGCCGGACTGCCACTGGTGAAGTATAATGTATGTTCTCACTTTCAGACGTTTTCAATTTGTCTCGTTATGGCCCCCGGGCCGCTGCCACATTGTTAAGTTCAGCAGTGAGGTTAGATCAATTTGTTCGCTAAACAGTATAATTGTGCTTTATCTCCATTGGCGGCACACTCTTAAAAGGGCCAATTTGAGGAACATGGAGAGAGTCTCGCACAAAGAAGCCAAAATTGCTCTCTTCTTGAATTGCACAGCAAAACCATTCATTTGGAGAGAAAATTAATATTAGAAGCCATTATATGTGGGATTTGTTGACATTTCAGTGAGTTCCTTTTTGCATATTTAAAATCCTGAACAATGTACTGAGGATTATTTCTCAATATTTGCAAACAGGAGAGAATTACCTGCTGTATTAATGTAATTTTAAGAAGTAAACACTTCTGGACTCCAGCTTCTGTTTCAGTGAACTGCTGTGTTTGTTGGCGTAGGGAGCTGTTACCATGAGACAAACATGTTGAAGTAGTTAACTAACTTGTAGCGTTGTTATACACCTGTGGTGCAACAGTTTTACCTAAATATTGGCTACAGCTGAAGCATGAAATCAACAGGATAGGCTAGCCATAGAGGTATGCTTCAACAAGCTAAAATCATTGTGATTAGAGCTCTCTAAAAATCTAATTCCCTCTTAGTAAGGGACTATTTCGTTTAGACAAAACACTGACATTTAGCTGGACAAATTAGTTTTCTCCAGGACACCTGTGTTACTGATATATGAGGGGATGCTTAGTCAAACAAACCTGGTGCTTCTGCTATCAGAGACACAGCAGACTTCCCAAGACCACTAACACTGTTCTGTTGTTGAAATGCAATGATCCCAATAGACTATGTCCTCAGTCATGATTTCATGTCAAGCCTTATTGTACTTCAAAGGTTCCCTGTGTTCCTTTTGCCATTCAACCTCAGTTCTTCTCCGTGTCTATTTCTGTCTCATTCGTGCTCTATGTAATTCACACTTTATTGAAGTCACTGCCTTACCTGAGGAAGATGGTAGAACGTTTAGAGATTTGGCGACATACTCGGTGGCAGACGACACAACAGAGCCATCACTCCTAGCATGGGCTGTTAATCACACACACAAACACACACACACATACCCACACACACCCTAAACTCACTACTGTATAAAAGTAAGTATTTATACTTTGCCTGTTGTGACACATCTCACTATAAGAAAGGGTCACCAGGTAACACAGCCTAATGCTCCCTCACATCTCAGCAACAGTCCTATTTAATAAAGGGTTATGTAATGGTCTTGGCAGTGATCTACAGTAAACAGGCCATTGAAAGGTTAACTGCCAGGTCTGCTCCCACGTCCACAGCAGTCAGACACCTCACTGAGCCTTTAATACTAATACTTATCACCACTGATGAAGCAGACCTTCTCGGTCATTGCAAAGAGAACATGGGTCTGACCGAAAAGGTTATTTGTTCATGTGAAAGAGTACCTTAGACATGTATTATTGTAACACTTACAGTATCTGCAATGCAATGCAATGAAAGACACTGTAAGTAAGGTTCTTCAGGTGTTGCAGAAGTGAATTCTTGCTCATCTGGTATGCATCAAAAGAGATTAGATTATAATCCAGTCCTATATGGTTTTGCGTTGTCAATGGACGTTGCTTTGACTGAGACTTCTGTTCACATTGTCAATTGTGAACATTGTCATTGTGATATTTAATGTCTTAATCAGGTAGTTGAGTCCTCTTTCACTGGCAAGTCTCACCGGTCGTTTCAACTTGAGTGATTTATTAAAAATAATGACATGAACTACTGGACTTTGAATAATTCCTACTTTGTTCCCGTGCCTGAAGAATAATTACAGTTTTCAGATATAGTTTTCAGATATAATTGTAACATAGGTGTAATGTCTGTAATACAATGTAAGAAATTAAATCAAACAAATTAAAGTAATGAAAATAAACATGACAGTTTTATTTTTGTATCACTTTGGTACTATTTACATGTGTATGTGGTACATTTTCACAACTCTTAATACAAAACTCCAAACTGGTCACACTTTTAACACAGCCAGTCTTTCATTCAAAACCTGTCATTGTGCTTTTTCATTAATATCTCTCACCACATACATGTTGATTCAAAATATACTTTTATTGTGAAATGTAATGAGAACATTGGTTTAATCACCAAAACACAACATAATGATATCTTTTCAATTTAGTCATTTTAACTACCAGTTAAACCAATAGAAAACAATGCAATATACGTGCTTCAAGTCACCCATAAAAGTGCTGAAACTTCATATGCCACAGTACTGTAAATTATACAGTTTTCATGTTAGGCAATACACTTACATAACCCAACAAAATTGACAGAAGATCTAGAATTTCCATCATATCTATTCAATGGTGTGATACAATCATTCATGCAAAAACATATAACATTTTTTTTAGATATAATGGCAACCTGGGTGTACTGTCTGTAAACATGGAAGAGATTAAATGAAACAAAATAAATAAGTTTAGCACGCATTAATTTGTATCAAGCCTGTCTTGAGCATTTGGCAACAAATTCTCATCCACATCACAGTGAATGTCCTCGTTGTTCATGCACCGCGGGGACATATTTTTGGCAAGGCAATTCCAAGCTTGACATTGGACTGTATTGATGTCGTCTCATGTCTCATCCATGGCCAGAAGGAGGGTGGCACGCTCATGGGGACGGTGATCGTATACCTTCCACCGCCATAACCGTTATTTAACGAGGCAAGTCTGTTAAGAACAAATTCTTATTCACAATGACGGCCTACCTGCAAGGTCAGCCGCTGGAGCAAATTAGGGTTAAGTGCTTTGCTCAAGGACACATCAACAGGTTTTAACCTTGTCGGCTCAGGGATTCAATCCAGCAAACTTTTGGTTACTGGCCCAAAGCTCTACCCACTAGGCTTCCTGCCGCCCCCACTTTCAGAGGCTGTCTCAATTTAATTGAGAAACTCAATGAGATGTGCAGCGTTGTAAGATCCAAGTAATGGCCTACGTCCTACTACACCATCTTTCCCATACGTTGCCCAGGCACTTGGACGGTCGCCCGTTGGCCGATGAGGTTCCGCCTACGGCACCGAGTTTTGGCCAGGTTGAAGCCCGCTTCATCAAGAAAGATATACTTGTGATGGTTCAATCAATCACCATCACCCTCCAAAAATGGATTTTGGTTAGTTATTTTTACGCTGTGGTTACAATATGATATTGTGAAGTAGAATGTGCACCAATAGTAACAGTAATACAGTATATAGTGCTGTACCTTAACATACTAATAGTAACAGTAATACAGTATCTAGTGCTGTACCTGAACATACTAATAGTAACAGTAATACAGTATATAGTGCTGTACCTGAACATACTAATAGTAACAGTAATACAGTATATAGTGATGTACCTGAACATACTAATAGTAACAGTAATACAGTATTAAGTGATGTACCTGAACATACTAATAGTAACAGTAATACAGTATATAGTGATGTACCTGAACATAGTAACAGTAATACATTATATAGTGCTGTACCTGAACATACTAATAGTAACAGTAATACATTATATAGTGCTGTACCTGAACATACTAATAGTAACAGTAATACAGTATAGAGTGCTGTACCTGAACATACTAATAGTAACAGTAATACAGTATATAGTGATGTACCTGAACATAGTAACAGTAATACAGTATAGAGTGCTGTACCTGAACATACTAATAGTAACAGTAATACAGTATATAGTGATGTACCTGAACATAGTAACAGTAATACAGTATATAGTGCTGTACCTGAACATACTAATAGTAACAGTAATACAGTATAGAGTGCTGTACCTGAACATACTAATAGTAACAGTAATACAGTATATAGTGATGTACCTGAACATACTAATACTAACAGTATATAGTGATGTACCTGAACATACTAATACTAACAGTATTTGGTGATGCACCTGAACATACTAATAGTAACAGTAATACAGTATATAGTGCTGTACCTGAACATACTAATAGTAACAGTAATACAGTATTAAGTGATGTACCTGAACATAGTAACAGTAATACATTATATAGTGCTGTACCTGAACATACTAATAGTAACAGTAATACAGTATATAGTGATGTACCTGAACATACTAATACTAACAGTATATGGTGATGTACCTGAACATACTAATAGTAACAGTAATACAGTATATAGTGATGTACCTGAACATACTAATAGTAACAGTAATACAGTATATAGTGATGTACCTGAACACAGTAACAGTAATACATTATATAGTGCTGTACCTGAACATACTAATAGTAACAGTAATACAGTATATAGTGCTGTACCTGAACATACTTAGCCCTCAGTTGTTTTACCCGGTCATTGTTTCTCTCAAAAGGCACCAGGTAAATGTGTTTAATTGATACCTGGTGTCTCTTCAGAAGGCAGGCTACTGTTGGCAGGCTGATGGATGCCACTTTGGCAAAGGTGTCATCGTTCTCCTCAATGGCCTGCTTTATTTCAGACAGTTTTATGTCATTCCTGGCCCTCACCATTTCCACCTCTGCCCAGTCCTTCTGGTCGGTCAGCAAACGGCCACGGCCACCACCATGGGGTCTTCTGTCAATTCTTAGGGTATAACAGAGTATACTGTCAATAGATCAGACTGTAACAATACTTTAACATGTTTGATTAATTTACATGCATTACAATTTACTGTAAATGTAATGGTTAAGCTTAGTATATATCCTCCAGACTTCTTGGGGAAATATTCTCATGATCGAATTGACAGTTGATCTTTTTCAGATTGGGGTGAACTAATCCAGCAGCCTCTGCCGTGGTAAAATCCTCTGTTTACCACATGGTCAACGACGATGGCCCGGACGTCATTAGGCACAACAGTTCCCTGCCGTCTGCCTCCCTCTCTCTGACGCCCACCTCCCTGACCTCTTTGACGGGGCCCATGCTGAGCGTCTTTGACGGGGAACATGCCCACCTCTCTGACGGGCTCCTTGTCCTCGAGCTCTTTGATGTCTTCCTGCCAAGGGTTCACACCCAGACCCTTTTACATGGTGACCAAGTGTGCTTACCACTATGTGGAATCAATTAGCAATAGTGAGTATTCATGATGTGTGTATCATACAGTTGGATTAAGTGATGGTCAAATGTATTTAAGCTAATGAGAAGAGAACCATTTGAAAAGTATTGTGAGCGTTGCATTGTGAAAGACAATTACTTCATATGAAAGGTATTTTTCTAGATGAAACACTGATTAGGTTTGGTGGGAAAAAGACTGTGTGATTTTGTGTGTGATTTGTGTGCGATTAAAAAAAAAACTGTTTCATAGCAACATAATTAATAGAACACTATTGTATGTATCTCTATGGATACAGCCACTTCAAATCACTGGGGTAAGCCTCTCTCTCTCTCTCTCTCTCTCTCTCTCTCTCTCTCTCTCTCTCTCTCTCTCTCTCTCTCTCAGAGATGGACTCTCTCTCTCTCTCTCTCTCTCTCTCTCTCTCTCTCTCTCTCTCTCTCTCTCAGAGATGGACTCTCCCTCTCTCTCTCTCTCTCTCTCTCTCTGTGTGTGCGCATGCGTTGAGCGAGCGAGGTGCGTGGATGGAGAGTGAGTGACGGCGGTGTAAGGTACGAGTGTTTGTAAACTTTTTTCTACCCTTTTCTATCCTTAGTTTAGGTTTTTGGTATTTATATTGAGGGTTGGGAAATATTGGTGCGGGAGGTGGTTATTTGGGGGGAGTTTGTTTTTACTCCCAGTCGGTGTACTGGGAGAATGGCAGCTCCAGGTGCGGAAAGTTTGGAGTTCCTCACGAGGCGTCATGGGGTGAAAATCGATGTTACTGCAAGTATAGAGGAGTGTAGTTTAGCGGTGAGTACAGTAGTTGGTCATGAGAATGTTTTATCGGCGTCGCGAATGAACAACGCGATTGTTGTGTTCGTTAAGACGATCGAATTGGCGAACTTGTTAGTGGAGAGTGGTGTAGAGATTGGTGGTATTTTTACCTCAGTGTTACCTCTTTCAACGCCGTCAAAGAGAGTAACTTTATCTAATGTGCCACCGTTCATCAAAAACGAAGTTCTAGTTGGAATGCTCTCGAGGTATGGGAAACTGGTCTCTCAAATAAAGATGATTCCAATCGGAAGTAAGTCATCGTTGTTGAAACATGTGGTGTCTTTCAGGCGTTATGTTTATATGGTACTGAAAGATAATGTCGAGGAACTTGATCTTGCTCTTAATTTTCGACATGAAGAGTTTAATTACGTGATATATGCTACAACTAATACAATGAGGTGTTTTGGTTGCGGTGAAAATGGACACCTTGTTCGTGGTTGTCCAAAAAGAGAGGAAAACATAAATAAAACAACTGTTGCGTCAGGAAATGTAGTTGAAGTAACGGTACAGGAGGAAATCGCCGCGGTTGTCGAGGAGATGCCGGGACCAAGTACGGCGTCGGTTGATCCAAAAAAGGCGGAAAAGGTTTCCGAGATTTTGGAAAAAGAAAAAGAAATTGTTGGAAAAGTAAGTGTAGCTGTAGATGGGGAAGAAGAGGTCATAGTCTCACAGAGGATAGAACAAGTAGTTTGTGATTCAGATGATGGCAGTAACAGTGAAGACGAGGCTATGATAAATCCAGAAGATAGGGGTTCTGTGTTGAGAGATGGGGAATGTTTTTTTAAAACCCCCCAAAAAAGGAAGTTGTTAGAATACTCTGCTGATAAAAAAGCAAAAAGATCAGATGGCATTCAGCACATGAGCCAGACTGACACTGAGAGTGAGAGTGACATTTCTGAATGTAGTGTCACTGCTAGTCTGCCCCAAGGTGGTTTTTCTAGCCGAACATATACTGTTGATGATATTAAGTCCTTTTTAAAAATGACAAAAAATGCGAAAAAGGTCAAATTAGAGGAGTATTTTCCAGACATAATACAGTTCATTGAGAAAGTAAAGTTTTTTAGAAGTGAAAGTTGTTTCACTAATAAAGAGGTTTACCGTCTTAGAAAAATTCTTACGAAGTTAAGTAATCCGTCAGGCGGGGCCAGTGAAAACAGCCAGAATGGATAATTTGATGCATCTTCTATGGCTTTATTATTTATTTTGCTCTCTTTTTTTATCCTTTATGGGGGAAATACATTTTGCTTCCTTAAATGTTAATGGAGCAAGGGATTTTAAGAAGAGAGCTCAAGTATTTGAATTAATGAAACAAAAAAAAATTGATGTGTTGTTTGTACAAGAGACCCACAGTGATGTGTCAAATGCTGTAGAATGGGTTAAAGAATTTGATGGATTAGTGATTTTAAGCCATTATACCTCTTTGAGTAGCGGAGTTGCGGTGTTATTTTCTAAAAACTTTACTCCATATTCTTATGTTGTAGAGGAAAAAATTAAAGGAAGGTTGCTGAAGATTAAAGCTGTATTTGAAAATAGTTCTTTTGTTTTTGTCTGTGTGTATGCTCCAACTTTGGCTTTGGAAAGAATGATTTTTTTGAACACTTTGGATGATGTTTTAAATGAGTGTAAAAATGATGATTTTTTAATGTTGGGAGGGGATTTTAATTGTACTGAAGATGTTATAGATCGGAATCATGTTGAACCACACATGCAATCAAGAAAGAGGCTAATTCAATTAAAAAAGTCCCATAGCATAATTGATATATGGAGAAATTTCCATGGTACACAGAGACAGTACACTTGGGCTTATGCTCATGAAAATCAGTTATCGCTGGCAAGGCTTGATAGATTCTATGGTTTTAAGCACCAATTAAGTATGTTTAGAGAATGTTCAATCAGTCCTGTTTGTTTTTCTGATCACAGCTTGATAAAATGTGTTGTAACAAAAAGTTTTGTGAAATCAAAAAGTGCTTATTGGCATTTTAACAATAATTTATTAGGCGACATTTTTTTTTAGAGAAGTTTTTAAAGAGTTTTGGAAAAATGCTAAAGCTATGAAATCTTCTTTCTTGACATTACAACAGTGGTGGGATTTTGTGAAGATACAAATCAAACAATTGTGTCAACAATATACTCGCAACGCCACAAGAGAAATAAATAGCTCAATGAGTGTGTTAGAAGAAGAGTTGTTGAAGCTACAAGAGCTTGCAGGGTCCATAAATGATGCCACCTATATAGAGCACATAAAAAATAAAAATAATTTGTTAGCTGATATGCTAGGTTGTACAACACAAGGTGCTATCATTAGATCTCGTTTCCAAAATGCGGAATTAATGGATGCTCCTTCAAAATTCTTTTTTAGTTTAGAAAAAAAGAATGGTCAGAAAAAGTTTATTCATGCCTTGCGGTCTGAAAAAGGAATTTTGTTGACAAATCCCTCAGATATTAGGAAAAGAGCTGTACATTTTTATAAAGATTTGTACAAAAGTGAAATTTCCGAAGAACAAGATGGTAATTTGGATTTCTTAGAAAATCTACCACAGATAACTAAAAACGCAAATGAGGAAATTAGTAAAAATTTGAGTTTAGTGGAGCTTGAAAATGCCCTTAAAAAAATGGAAAATGGAAAAGCACCAGGTATTGATGGCATTACAACTGAATTTTATAAATCTTTTTGGGTAGAAATGGGTCCAGAATTAGTAACAGTTTTTAATGAGAGTCTGGTACATGGACAACTGCCGCGTAGCTGCCGGAGAGCAATTATTACTTTATTGCCAAAAAAAGGAGATTTAAATGACATTATAAATTGGAGACCAGTAAGTTTATTATGTAATGACTATAAAATATTGTCTAAAGCTTTAGCAATTAGATTGGGTGAAGTTATTGAATCCATTGTTCATCCAGATCAGTCATATTGCGTACCAGGAAGAAGAATTTTTGATAATGTTTCTTTTATTAGAGACATTTTGGACTGTGGAAAAATTTTTGGCGTAGATTTTGGTATGATATCAATTGATCAAGAGAAGGCTTTCGACAGAGTTGAGCATATTTATTTATGGAGTGTTTTAAAAGCCTTTGGTTTTAGTTCAGATTTTATTGCAATGATAAAAATGATGTATTGTGGCGTTGAGAGTATATTAAAGATTAATGGTGACTTATGCTCTCCGTTTAGTGTGTACAGGGGTGTCAGACAAGGCTGTGCGCTGTCAGGCATGTTATACACCTTAGCCATAGAACCATTGTTAAATAAATTAAGAACTGATGTATGTGGTCTGTCTTTACCAAATTGTGCTAATGTTTTTAAGTTATCAGCGTACGCTGATGACGTCATTGTCATAATCAGTGAACCAAATGATGTCAATGTGATGTTGAAGATTTTAGATGATTTTAAAACTCTTTCTTCCGCAAAGGTTAACTGGAAAAAAAGCGAAGCCATATTAGTTGGAAAATGGCCAAAAGGTGAACCAAGAGTTCCTGATGGTTTAAAATGGACAAGAGATGGTTTTAAATATCTAGGAGTTTTTTTAGGAAATGAAAATGTTATAAAAAATAATTTTGAAGGCACTGTTGAAAAGGTCAAAGGGCGACTGGATAAGTGGAGGTTTTTACTCCCTAAAATTTCTTATAAAGGAAGAATTTTGATTATAAACAATCTGGTTGCCTCTGCACTTATGCACCGCCTAGCCTGCATAGATACCCCGGTGGATGTACTGGGGAAAATCCAGTCAATGTTAATAGATTTCTTCTGGGACAGAATGCACTGGGTATCAAAAAGTGTTTTGTATTTACCAAAAGACGAAGGAGGTTTTGGTTTGATACACTTGCAGAGCAGAACGGCTGCATTTCGTTTGCAGTATGTACAAAGACTTTTAAAGTGCTCTTCGGAGTCAAGTTGGATGGGAGCTGCCTGTGCAATTCTTCAGAATATTGAAGGCCTAGGATTGGACAAAACTTTATTCTGGATGGACTCTCAAAGATTAAGACTATCTAATTCTCCAGTTTTTTATCGTAATTTATTCAAAGTCTGGTCCCTATTTAAGAAAAATAGGGAAAGCAATGTTACTTCTCTGTTTTGGCTACTGCAGGAACCTTTGGTCGGTGGCTCACGTTTGGACTTATCACGTGAGTTTTCTTTTGCCATACCAGAAAAGACTTTGTGCAACGCCAAGTTAACGGTGATTGATCATTTACTTCAAATAGCAGGACCTGCTTTTAAGAATGCGACTGCAATTGCTGAGCAATTAGGACTCAAATCATGCCGTATAGTAGCAAAAGCACTTGTAAAATGGAGATCGGCTCTCACTGAAGAAGAGACAGAACTGTTGGATAAATACTCAAAGGGGTCAATAAATCCTGATTGTAAAGACCCCTTTCCGAGTTTGGGTGTCTCTCCCATTTTGGGAGAATACAACAGTATGTTTTTAGAGTGTAAAGAAGTAATGATTGTGGGTTCAAATGTTGCACTTGGAAAAGAATTGTACAAGGTTTGTGTAAAAGCATTTAATAAGAAATTTTTAGACAACAAGTGTGATACACCATGGCGAAATACACTTAATCTTGCTGTTGATGAAAAACCAGAATGGAGAGCCTTATATAAGTCACCATTAGTCAAAAAAACTGGGGATTTACAGTGGAGAGTGTTACATGGTGCCATTGCAGTAAACGCTTTTGTGTCATTGATAAATTCTGAAGTGACTGAAGGTTGCCCTTTTTGTTTGGAAAAGGAGACAATTTTTCATGCATTTATGCACTGTGTGAGGTTGAAACCTCTATTTGATACCTTGGAAACATTTTTTGACTCTTTTGATGTGGTTTTCTCAATGAAAGTGTTTATTTGTGGGGTTAAATATGTGAAAAAGCTTCGCCATATGTGTCAATTGTTAAATTTCTTGTTAGGTCAGGCAAAAATGACGATTTATACCACAAGAAAAGAAAAAATTGAGCAAAATGTTTGCAACAGTTTGACAGCAATTTTTGAAAAATTAGTAAAATCCAGAATTTTTATTGATTATCATTATTATAGATTAATGCATGATCTTTTATCATTTGAGGTAATATGGTGTTTAAATAAGGTCCTTTGTGAGATTGTTGAAGAAGAGTTGCTGTTCTCTTTTTAAGATTATTTTGGTCATAATTTAATGGTGTTGTCTGGCAGTCCGTAATATTGTTATTTATAAAAATTGTAATAAATGGGTTTTGAAAATCTAAAAAAATCTCTCTCTCTCTCTCTCTCTCTCTCTCTCTCTCTCTCTCTCTCTCTCTTTCTCTCTCTTTCTCTCTCTCTCTCTCTCTCTCTCTCTCTCTCTCTCTCTCTCTCTCTCTTCTCTCTCTTGCTCTCTCTCTCTCTCTCTCTCTTCTCTCTCTCAGAGATGGACTCTCCCTCTCTCTCTCTCTCTCTCTCTCTCTCTCTTGCTCTCTCTCTCTCTCTCTCTCTCTCTCTCTCTCTCTCTCTCTCTCTCTCTCTCTCTCTCTCTCTCTCTCTCTCTCTCTCTCTCTCTCTCTCTCTCTCTCTCTCTCTCTCTCTCTCTCTCTCTCTCACACAGAGATGGACACACACTTACTCTCTATGTGGATGAGCTGATCACAACTGAGAGCGCCACACTGGGCTGTTCAGAACAATTAAGTCCACCCTACTGCCACTCACGACCCCTTAGGTGAAGTCATAATGGAAACCTGAGGCTGCTCTTTGCAGTCACAGCTATTTATTCACATTAACAGTGGAACCTGAGCAGTCAGGGGCGTCTGCATGGAGGCCAGGCTAAATACCCATTCCACTGGTCACAATTGGATACAGAATGCCAATGTATGTGAGGCTAGAAGTATATTACTGGTCACACTGTTGTGTTTATCTTGTAATCTAATCTATTATTCAAACTCTTTTTGGTGACATCTTCGTTATCCTACATTCCTGTATCCAAGCCTCGGAGGACAGCCTCAGCTAGTTCATTCTTAAATAACAGTAGTTTTTACACAGGGTTCTAATTTAGTTTATTCTGGAGAGGACAGTTCAGACAGATGACATATACTGTGGTTAAGCTAGCTAAGAATAGAGAGTAAGTACCTGCGTTTACAAGACGTGATGGAGAGGTCTTGGAGCGGTATTAGGAGCTGCTCTTACTCCCGGGGGAGGCCTGCCCGCTCCAAGACCTCTCCATCACGGTTGACAACTCCATGGTGTCCCACTCACAGAGGTCAAAGAACATCAAAGCAGTGACTCGCTCTTGCAGGTTCATGCTCTACAACATCTGTAGAGTACGACCTTTCCTCACACAGGAAGCGGCGCAGGTACTAATCCAGGCACTTGTCATCTCCCGTCTAGACTACTGCCACTGTCTGTTGGCTGGGCTACCCGCTTGTGCCATCAAATCCCTGTAACTTGAATAGCTACCACTGTATTCCTATGGTTCTCATTCAAACTCATGATAATTTATGCAAACGTTAAATGGTTATAGATCAAAAAGTAGAAATAGTATAAAAAGTCTGAATAAAATCAATCAAAGTTGAGCCAATCTGCACATTTCAACATTTGCTTGGTGTTTATAGCTTCAAGTCTCAAGTAGTGTCTCGAATTTGTTAAAAAAACAACACTAAAAAAACATTCAAGTCTATGGCCATTGAAATGCATTGGAGTTCATTTTAATATTGTTGTAGTTTAAAAAGTATGAAAAGCTTAAACAAATTTTCCCCGCGGGCCACATTCGGTCTTCACCGAGGTTTGGAGGGCCGCACTTAAAATGTATTATATATCCTTGCTGCCAAAATTAGCACAAAAAAAAATCTCAATTTATCACGTTTGTGAGTTTTCGATTTGTTTGGTTTGACTGATGTAGCCTCATGGGACCTTTTTTGACATGAACAGCGAGGGTCATGAGTTCATGTGAGAGGAATACAGCGGGTGAAATAAGTATTGAACACGTCACCATTTTTCTCAGTAAATATATTTCCAAAGGTGCTATTTACATGAAAGTTTCACCAGATGTTGGTAACAACCCAAGTAATCCATACATACAAAGAAACCAAAACAAATAAGTTCAGAAATTAAGTTATGTGTAATAATGTGAAATGACACAGGGAAAAAGTATTGAACACATGAAGAAAGGGAGGTTCAAAAATGCATGGAAAGCCAAGACAACAGCTGAAAACTATCAGTAATTAAAAAGCAATCCAGCCCCCTGTCAGTGCAATCCAGCCCCCTGTCAGCTGGTTCAGTCCCAACTGATGGCCTACAAAAAGGTCTCATTGCCAAGGTGTCACACAAGACACATCTCATGATGGGTAAAAGCAGAGAGCTGTCTCAAGACCTTCGCAACCTAATTGTTGCAAAACATAATGATGGCATTGGTTATAGGCGCATTTCTAAGCTTCTGAATGTTCCAGTGAGCACTGTTGGGGCCATAATACGGAAGTGGAAAGACAATCATTTCACCATAAATTTGTAAATATATTTACTGAGAAAAATGGTGACGTGTTCAATACTTATTTCACCCGCTGTATGTATACTATGTGGTTTATGGAGTCTTGATCATCCCACCTTTAATTTATAAGCTGCAGTCCCAGACCCATATAGAGATATGCATATTTAATTATACTGTATATGGCTATATGCAGGCCTAGCCGTTTGCTAAGGCTCTTTATTGGAGCTGTTTATGTGAACACCTCCACTGTGGCAATAATGTCAGATTACAAGGCTTTAAAGGTTGACATCTGAATTGACCTATTACAGACTGCCTTCCCTTCCCCCTAGCCAATGGCCAGCCATTGTGTCTGCTGCAGTGATGTATTCTGCTTGAGGTCTTCCAATCAATACGTGTGTCCTGGCTGCTCATCCGATCACACCCACAGTGACAGGGTCAGACGACTGAGAAAGCTCTTACTGTAATTGATGTCATTTGGTCAACACTTTATAGAATGGATGCTGTAATATATAGTGTGTTATAACGATGCAGTTATCGAGCTGTTTCAGCCTTGGGTGTTGTAATACTACAGATGTAGGATCTTAATTTGATCACTTCGCCGCAAGGAAATGCAGATGAGCTTTTTGATTTACATTATTTTACTGAAAGCCCGCAATAGCAGATGGTTATATTGACATCAGTGCACTTTTCATGTAGCTTACTTTTGTCCAGCTAATAGCATAACTACCGATCAAGCAACATCATTGACTAAATGTTAAAATCCTGTTGCTGCAGTAATATTTTGCACTGACAACACTGGTCAAATTAAGATCCTACATCTGTATTACCGCATTTCTGACGATGGATGGATAATGGATAGTCTGTCAACTTATTCAAATTGAATTAGTCTGTTTATTTGCTTGTAATCAGTGAGAACTTCTGCCGTCTATATTAGTGTGTGCTTCTTGTTCTGTGTGTGCAGGCATGTGTGCCAATGCGCATGTGCGTGTGTATGTCCCCCGCTGCCCAGTGTGACTCTAGTGCAGACACTCACAATTCATTGAGCCGTCGTCATGGTTACCCCAGTGGTCAGTATCAGGTTGGACTGATGGAACTCCTTCCAGGTGCTTCAGGACTATAATTAAACTAAAATTATAAACTGGGTAGTTTGATCCCTGAATGCTGATTGGCTGAAAGCAGTGGTAGATCAGACCATATACCACAGGTATGACAAAACATTTATTTTTACTTTTTTAATTGTGTTGGTAACCAGTTTATAATGGCAATAAGGCACCTCTGGGGTTTGTGGTAGGCTAGTACCTGCTATCTAGCTCCCAAGGAGAGAGAGCATGTCTTGCAGAGCATTTTTAAACCCAACACATCGGCTCCGAGATCAAAAATGTGGATGCTGTGGTAATGTCATGCAAGAGAGGCTTTTAAATAAAGCCTGGAATGAACAACAACAACACTTTAATTTATTCCATCTGGGCTCGCTTTGTTGAAGTCATTGAGCGGAAGTAATAAGGTGTTTCCATTGAGAAGAATAAGATGTAGTGGAAAAATGGATTTGTATTGTGTTTGTGTGCATGTGCGTGTGCGTGGGTGAACACTGTGTACACAGTACGTGTCTGCCCTGCCAGTGCCACCATGTGTGATTCCAGTTCGTTGAGTTCAATTCCTCCACGGTCCTTCATGTTTAATGTCAGGGAGGGCCTTGAGGAATAGAACGGTGGCTTTGATTGCGAAACCTCATGCATCAAGGTGATTCTCATGAAACTGGAAAAAAAAACTAACATTTTTTGACAAAAAAAGAAATACATTTTCTACTATATAAATGGTTAGATTAGGATCTGTATTTATCTATTTCATAATTACTGTGACGTTTATTGATCAGATTACCGCAAACGTTTTCAATGTCCAAAGAAGTTATAAACAGATAAATGTCTTATATTCGTTAACATTGCTCCCCTAATGAAAAGGCCTGAGTTAAACACAACACTGAAAACAAATATATAAAACAAATATAAAAAAAGAAACGTCCCTTTTTCAGGACCCTGTCTTTCAAAGATTATTTGTAAAAATCCAAGTAACTCCACCGATCTTCATTGTAAAGGTGTTAAACACTGTTTCTCATGCTTGTTCAATGAACCATAAACAATTAATGAACATGCAAATCTGGAACGGTCATTAAGACATTAACAGTTTACAGACGGTAGACAATTAAGGTCACAGTTATGAAAACTTAGGACACTTAAGAGGCCTTTCTACTGACTCTGAAAAACACCAAAAGAAAGATGCCCAGGGTCCCAGCTCATCTGCGTGAACGTGCCTTAGGCATGCTGCAAGGAGGCATGAGGACTGCAAATGTGGCCAGGGCAATTCATTTCAATGTCCATACTGAGAGCGCTACAGGAGACAGGACGGACAGCTGATCGTCCTCGCAGTGGCAGACCACGTGTAACAACACCTGCACAGGATCGGTACATCCGAACATCACACCTGCGGGACAGGTACAAGATGGCAACAACAACTGCCCGAGTTACACCAGGAACGCACAATCCCTCCATCAGTGCTCACAGCAAGAACTGGCAAATCTGGTGCAGTCCATGAGGAGGAGATGCACTGCAGTACTTAATGCAGCTGGTGGCCACACCAGATACTGACTGTTACTTTGGATTTTGACCCCCCCTTTGTTCAGGGACACATTACTCAGTTTCTGTTAGTCACATGTCTGTGGAACTTGTTCAGTTTATATCTCAGTTGTTGAATCTTGTTATGTTCATACACAAATTTACACATGTTAAGTTTGCTGAAAAATAAACACAGTTGACAGTGAGAGAACGTTTCTTTTTTCTGCTGAGTATAGTTATAATAGAATTATGTAAATGTATTTTGTAATTTATCTCATTACTGCAACACATAACCTTTTCTGAATATTGTTTTTGTCATATATTTGGATAGAGAACAAAAGGCACACTATCAGACTAAGCCAAAAATGCTAAAGAATAAATTGACTTTTTCCTAATATTTCCTAAATGTTGGTGTATTAATTTAATGACAAGCAGCTTTGAAAAACTGTACTGATCTCTATTAGAGAGTCAATAACCCAATACATCATCAAACTGTCATTTGTTAATCCCAGATCTGATCTCAATACAACTAACTAAAATATCCGTTGTTATGTCAGACTTTACCAAAAAGTCAAAAGTGTATTTCTGGATTGAATGGGATCCTATCGGCAAATGACATAACGTGATATGCCTATAAAGTATCAAAATATGTGGGATATGGACCAAAACATGTCTTGGGATATCAAACAACTGAACAGGCAGACGACTCTGGGTTTGGCTGATTCCAGGAGAACGCTACTGTCACGTCTTGGTATTTGGAGAGACCAAGGCGCATGATCAAAATAGTTTGACATTTTATTTACAGTGGGGAGAACAAGTATTTGATACACTGCCGATTTTCCCACTTACAAAGCATGTAGAAGTCTGTAATTTTTATCATAGGTACTCTTCAACTGTGAGTGACGGAATCTAAAACAAAAATCCAGAAAATCACATTGTATGATTTAATTTGCATTTTATTGCATGACATAAGTATTTGATACATCAGAAAAGCAGAACTTAATATTTGGTACAGAAACCTTTGTTTGCAATTACAGAGATCATATGTTTCCTGTAGTTCTTGACCAGGTTTGCACACACTGCAGCAGGGATTTTGGCCCACTCCTCCATCCAGATCCTTCAGGTTTCGGGGCTGTCGCTGGGCAATATGGACTTTCAGCTCCCTCCAAAGATTTTCCATTGGGTTCAGGTCTGGAGACTGGCTAGGCCACTCCAGGACCTTGAGATGCTTCTTACGGAGCCACTCCTTAGTTGCCCTGGCTGTGTGTTTCGGGTCGTTGTCATGCTGGAAGACCCAGCCACGACCCATCTTCAATGCTCTTACTGAGGGAAGGAGGTTGTTGGCCAAGATCTCGCGATACATGGCCCCATCCATCCTCCCCTCAATACGGTGCAGTCGTCCTGTCCCCTTTGCAGAAAAGCATCCCCAAAGAATGATGTTTCCACCTCCATGCTTCACGGTTGGGATGGTGTTCTTGGGGTTGTACTCATCCTTCTTCTTCCTCCAAACACGGCGAGTGGAGTTTAGACCAAAAAGCTCTATTTTTGACTCATCAGACCACATGACCTTCTCCCATTCCTCCTCTGGATCATCCAGATGGTCATTGGCAAACTTCAGACGGGCCTGGACATGCGCTGGCTTGAGCAGGGGGACCTTGCGAGCGCTGCAGGATTTTAATCCATGACGGCATAGTGTGTTACTAATGGTTTTCTTTGAGACTGTGGTCCCAGCTCTCTTCAGGTCATTGACCAGGTCCTGCCGTGTAGTTCTGGGCTGATCCCTCACCTTCCTCATGATCATTGATGCCCCACGAGGTGAGATCTTGCATGGTGCCCCAGACCGAGGGAGATTGACCGTCATCTTGAACTTCTTCCATTTTCTAATAATTGCGCCAACAGTTGTTGCCTTCTCACCAAGCTGCTTGCCTATTGTCCTGTAGCCCATCCCAGCCTTGTGCAGGTCTACAATTTTATCCCTGATGTCCTTACACAGCTCTCTGGTCTTGGCCATTGTGGAGAGGTTGGAGTCTGTTTGATTGAGTGTGTGGACAGGTGTCTTTTATACAGGTAACGAGTTCAAACAGGTGCAGTTAATACAGGTAATGAGTGGAGAACAGGAGGGCTTCTTAAAGAAAAACGAATAGGTCTGTGAGAGCCGGAATTCTTACTGGTTGGTAGGTGATCAAATACTTATGTCATGCAATAAAATGCAAATTCATTATTTAAAAATCATACAATGTGATTTTCTGGATTTTTGTTTTAGATTCCGTCTCTCACAGTTGAAGTGTACCTATGATAAAAATTACAGACCTCTACATGCTTTGTAAGTAGGAAAACCTGCAAAATCGGCAGTGTATCAAATACTTCTTCTCCCCACTGTATATGGACAAATTCCCAAAATGACGAACTAACAAAACAAAGCACGATATAACAAAACGTTGAATCACAAACTTCTTACAAACAAACAAACAAACAAACGTAATACAACCGTGAACACACTTACTTGAACGTGACTGGAGATATACAAATATATAGTGACCCACAACCTATGTAGGATCCCTAATTAGAGACATTGCACTGCAGCTGCCTCTAATTAGGGATCCAACACAAAACCCCCACATAGAAAATAAATTATAGATCTGTCAGACTCTGACCATGGCTATATAGAGAAGCAATAGGCTTCTCTATGGCCAGAGGAGGAGGAAAGGAAAGGTACATCTTAACACTACAGCATACAATGACATTTTAGACAATTCTGTGCTTCCAACTTGGTGGCAACAGTTTGGGGAAGGCCCTTTCTTGTTTCAGCATGCACTCCCGTGCACAAAGCAAGGTCCATACAGAAATGTCGAGATCGGTATGGAAGAACTTGACTGGCCTGCACAGAGCCCTGACCTCAACCCCATCGAACAGCTTTGTAATGAATTGGAATGCGGACTGCGAGTCAGGCCTAATCACCCAACATCAGTGCCCCACCTTAGTAATGCTCTTGTGGCTGAAAGGAAGCAAATCCCCATAGCAATGTTCCAACATCTAGTGGAAAACCTTCCCTAAAGAGTGGAGGCTGTTATAGAAGCAAAAGTGGACCAACTCCATATTAATGCCCATGATTTTGGAATGAGATGTTCGACGAGCAGGTGTCCACATACTTTTGATCATGTAGTGTAGTTCATTGTTGCAGATGCATCATGGTTATCTAACTCAATTTGTTACTTACATGGTTAAAACGGTTTTCATGAGAATCACCCAGCAACTGTTGCAGACAGTACCCACAGGGCACAGGCATCAATTCAACGCCTATTCCATGTCAGTTCAACGTAATTTCATTGAAATGACGTGGAAACAATGTTTATTCAACCAGTGTGTGCCCAGTGGGTAGCAATTCATTTGTCAGCCTTGAGAGTGGGTACATCTCTTTAGACAGGGTTTCTGAGACTATAACAAGAAACTTTGTACAAAGCATTAAATCAGATCTGAAACAAAGTTTATTCAAGGTGTGGATGTATTTGTGAATGAAGCTGACATTTTTTCTATTGAAATATCACAGCTACACAACGGTGCACATCATCCTCAAGATTATTTATTTTCTATGTTTGGAATAGCGGTATTAGACATGGCCGAAAGGGCATAAAACAAACTGTGTAGGAGGAAAGCCCTTAAGAATGAGGAGGCATCACTATTTAAATATTCAACCTTTCGTTTCGCATTCTTTCCCCTTGCACAGCATCACTGAGCTCCTATCAGATGAGAGACAATGAGAGCATATTTACAGCCTGGAACATATCATTTCTTCTTGTTCCCTGGCTTTATGTTCCTTCATAGAAAAAAATGGAAGCCTATTTGACAGGTGCACAAGTGCAAGCGACTGGCTTACCAAGCGACTGGCTTACCAAACGACTGGCTTACTTACCAAGACAAATGAGTCTTGAAACCATATCGACTGATATTTGTATTCACACTCAGCCCTCACGTAGCTCCCCTCCCCCCCACCTTCACCACCAACCACCAAGAGAGAGAAAACCTATTCATATATCCTGGCTCAGATCTCTGTGTGAAGGGAGAAGCCGTCCGATGAATCTCCCCTTCAAAGGACACTTCTGAGATGGTTGTCCGCTTTGGTGGTCTGGAGGTTATTTATGGAGAAATAGAGGCGAAAGCTGTGGTGGTGGAGGCTAAAAGCTGTGGTGGTGGAGGCTAAAAGCTGTGGTGGTGGAGGCTAAAAGCTGTGGTGGTGGAGGCTAAAAGCTGTGGTGGTGGAGGCTAAAAGGGTAGTGCCTAAATGATCCTCCATGTTTGTTATGTAAGGATGCTTAAAGTGTTATGCAACGAGACTGAAGTTATGTAAGATACACGTCACCTGTTCTGCCGGACACAAGGACACGTGTAACACCACTTGTCTCTGTGGAGGAAGTTGTTAAAAACGTAAACATTCAAGTACGAGTAGTCAACCACTACTGAGGTGGCTCATGTTACCTATCTACTCTGTAGTGTGTGGCGGCAAGTAGCCTAGTGGTTAGGGTGTTGGGCCTGGATCGAATCCCCGAGCTGACACTGTAAATCTGTCGTTGAACAAGGCAGTGTACCCACTGTTCCCCCGGCAGGCCGTCATTGTAAATAAGAATTTGTTAAATAAAAAAATTAAAAGTGTTGAGTAAGACTGGATGAGCATGATGGTAGTCAATCAACTGCTCAGTCTCTCTTCCTCCCCTGTCTACAGCCCAGAGATAATATATATGGCAGAGTTAGCCCAAAGATAATGACTGCCGAAGCAAGATAATTCACTGCCATCTGTTGATTCCCTGATGCTCCCTGATTTCTGGAGAGTCTGAAAGTGTCTGGAGGACCTGGCCTGACAGAGAGATGGACGAGAGACGAGGGGACGCATCTCAGCCAGGTCCTCTGGCCTGCCGTCTGGTCAGACAGGGTCATGATGCAATCGCCTCTCCAATCCTTCTTAAGCCATGTGTGAAGCATGCCACAACAGCCTGGACAATAAGCTACAGTGAGGTGATCGAGGGATAGCAGGGCCTGGTAATCACAGCTGAGGGAAAGGCCACTGACAGGCTGTATCTCCTTTTTATTCGACCACCTTATCAGGAGGAAATGGATTTGGGATTGAATAGAGTAGCAGATAGTGTGTGTGGACAGCTGCTCGGGCAAAAGACCAGAGATCTGTCTTGTGTTTCTGGAGTGTTTTTCTCCATTTGTGTTTGATGTTTGTAATTATGTCTAAAGTCTCTAATGAAGTGCTCAGTGGAAACAAAATGGGCAAAATTGTCCAGCTTTTTGTTGTATGTTTTGTCCTCCGAGAGCAAAGCGACTTTGTCCGTTCTACTCCTTTCGAAATCTCTTTCAATAGTTACGGTATATTATTTTACTGGATGAAAAGGTGAAAGGCTGAAATACTCGCGTCATCGCCATAGAAACAACTTTTGTTTCGTTTGCTGATAATGACCACATTATTTTCCTCTGTACAATCATGGTACGGCATGATGGACAATACTTGTCCTTGTACTGTTCACCCTCGTCCTAAACTGCTGGAGAAGGCATTGAGTGTTTAAGAACACTCTGCTGGTTTCTTGACCTTTGTTAACACGTCTATAGAGAAACGCTTTCTCTTCATGGAAAGCCTTTCTATTAGCCTTAAGCACTCCAGATCTTCACCTGACTAGTAGGACTTGGAGAGAGGAGAACGTTACACGCTGTCGGCACTTCACAGGCAGGAGATGGGCTACACTATGATTCATGAATAAACCATCAGAAACTGATTCCGAAACCCTTACGTACATGAGAAAAGACATTGGCATAAGGGTGATAGCTAATCTTCAATAGTAGAATATTCTATCATTTAACTGGTCATCACAGGAGTGATTGACCAAACTGGTCATCACAGGAGTGAGTAATAACGTAAGTAATTGTTGGACATGAGTAAAAAAGGACTGAATAAAAGAACATGATCAAAATACTTAGCTCTACTTAAACTTCAAAAGACATTGTGTACAGACTGAAATGACAAGCCCTATGAGTCACCCTGTGATAAGAGCAGCAGTGTGCTGAGATAATGTATTTAATAATACCTCATCTCATGATAACTAAAGTAGCCTTATTTGTATGTATTAATATGAATGATGACTCGTCTTTGTTATTCATTACTGGGGTAAAATTGGAGGCGCTGACATACAGTGGGGAGAACAAGTATTTGATACACTGCCGATTTTGCAGGTTTTCCTACTTACAAAGCATGTAGAGATCTGTAATTTTTATCATAGGTACTCTTCAACTGTGAGAGACGGAATCTAAAACAAAAATCCAGAAAATCACATTGTATGATTTTTTAATAATTAATTTGCATTTTATTGCATGACATAAGTATTTGATCACCTACCAACCAGTAAGAATTCCGGCTCTCACAGACCTGTTCGTTTTTCTTTAAGAAGCCCTCCTGTTCTCCACTCATTACCTGTATTAACTGCACCTGTTTGAACTCGTTACCTGTATAAAAGACACTTGTCCACACACTCAATCAAACTGACTCCAACCTCTCCACAATGGCCAAGACCAGAGAGCTGTGTAAGGACATCAGGGATAAAATTGTAGACCTGCACAAGGCTGGGATGGGCTACAGGACAATAGGCAAGCAGCTTGGTGAGAAGGCAACAACTGTTGGCGCAATTATTAGAAAATGGAAGAAGTTCAAGATGACGGTCAATCTCCCTTGGTCTGGGGCACCATGCAAGATCTCACCTCGTGGGGCATCAATGATCATGAGGAAGGTGAGGGATCAGCCCAGAACTACACGGCAGGACCTGGTCAATGACCTGAAGAGAGCTGGGACCACAGTCTCAAAGAAAACCATTAGTAACACACTACGCCGTCATGGATTAAAATCCTGCAGCGCACGCAAGGTCCCCCTGCTCAAGCCAGCGCATGTCCAGGCCCGTCTGAAATTTGCCAATGACCATCTGGATGATCCAGAGGAGGAATGGGAGAAGGTCATGTGGTCTGATGAGACAAAAATAGAGCTTTTTGGTCTAAACTCCACTCGCCGTGTTTGGAGGAAGAAGAAGGATGAGTACAACGCCAAGAACACCATCCCAACCGTGAAGCATGGAGATGGAAACATCATTCTTTGGGGATGCTTTTCTGCAAAGGGGACAGGACGACTGCACCGTATTGAGGGGAGGATGGATGGGGCCATGTATCGCGAGATCTTGGCCAACAACCTCCTTCCCTCAGTAAGAGCATTGAAAATGGGTAGTGGCTGGGTCTTCCAGCATGACAATGACCCGAAACACACAGCCAGGGCAACTAAGGAGTGGCTCCGTAAGAAGCATCTCAAGGTCCTGGAGTGGCCTAGCCAGTCTCCAGACCTGAACCCAATAGAAAATCTTTGGAGGGAGCTGAAAGTCCGTTTTGCCCAGCGACAGCCCCGAAACCTGAAGGATCTGTATGGAGGAGTGGGCCAAAATCCCTGCTATAGTGTGTGAAAACCTGGTCAAGAACTACAGGAAACGTATGATCTCTGTAATTGCAAACAAAGGTTTCTGTACCAAATATTAAGTTCTTTTTTTCTGATGTATCAAATACTTATGTCATGCAATAAAATGCAAATTAATTACTTAAAAATCATACAATGTGATTTTCTGGATTTTTGTTTTAGATTCCGTCACTCACAGTTGAAGAGTACCTATGATAACAATTACAGACTTCTGCATGCTTTGTAAGTGGGAAAACCTGCAAAATCGGCAGTGTGTCAAATACTTGTTCTCCCCACTGTATGAGCAGAACATTTTTTTGAGAAAAAATAATTCCAGGGTCTTTCAGAGGAGGAGCTGATCCTGGTCCTCTCTCGCCTCTCCTTCTCTCAGTTTCCCTTTAAGCTCTATTGGCATGAAAAGGACGATCCAATCTTTCTCTCTTTCTTTCTTTCTTTCCCCTCTCTTTCTTTCTCTCTCTTTCTTTCTCTCTCTCTCTCTCTTTATTATCTTTTAAAGGGATACTTTGGGATTTTGATGAGGCTCTTTATCTAGTTCCCCAGAGTCAGATGAATTTGTGGATATAATTTTTATGTCTCTGTGTCCAGTATGAAGGAAGTTAGTGGTTGTTTTGCCAATGCTTACTCATTTCCAAAATCCTGAAGTATCCCTTTACGGTTGTCATGATGCCCATAATGCTCTTCGGAATATTAATGCTCTACTTATGACTTAGATCAGTGGTTGTCGTTGTTCAGTGCTGGAGACCTGTCATTCAGAGGCAAGAGACTGAAAACTGCAAAAAAAAAGTTATCCTGCAGACAGTGGTAGATCTGCTGTGGTTCACTGTTAGTTTAGTAATGTGTCTCAATGACGATGAGCTCGCCGTGTATGGTACACTGCTCTCCTGACAACGAGCTGGCATAGCATTTGTGCATGGTGTGTAGCCTAGCATTAACCATATTGCAGAAGAGTGTAATGATGTGTCTGGTGAACATGGGCCCAGTTGGAGTGCCATTGAAAGCCTAGCCATTATCTCCCCAGTGAATCAAGTCCAGAATGAACCTCACATTGAAGCGCATGGCACGGAACTACACTTTCCTGCTGTACCTCTGAGTCCAGTGTCCATTAGCTATACAGAAATGGTTAAAGAAATGGGTAAATCCCAGTGTTGTTGTGTTGATTAGTGCGTCTAGTGTTGGTGGTTTTCCAACACGGGGGTGTTGTTGATTGTTTTGCATGTAGCAGGTGCTTACTGAAGAATGCTTGAGCTTCAGTTATTCTATCGCCACACAGTGTATGAATGCTTCAAGGAAATTGTTCACGGTTGATACGAGGAAAGATCCACAAAACCCCAGAAGGATGCGATTATACACAGCACACTAATCAGAGTGGGACAAAATACACATGATATACAGTATATGCTAATTCAATTCAATTGATGAAAACAATCATTGCTCAAGTCTATTGCAGTGCTTTTCATATCGTAATTACTTGCTGACATACACTACATATACAGAAGTACGTGGACACCCCTTCAAAAATGTGTGGATTTGGCTATTTCAGCCACACCTGTTGCTGACAGGTGTATAACATTGAGCACACAGCCATGCAATCTCCATAGACAAACATTGGCAGTAGAATGGCCTTACTGAAGAGCTCAGTGACTTTTCAACGTGGCACTGTTATAAGGTGCCACCTTTCCAACAAGACAGTTTGTCAGATATCTTCCGTGCTAGAGCTGCTCCGGTCAACTGTAAGTGCTGTTATTGTGAAGTGGAAACGTCTAGGAGCAACAACGTCTCAGCCTCGAAAGGGTAGGCCACACAAGCAAGTGCTGAAGCGCGTAGAACATGAAAATCGTCTGTCCTCGGGTTGCAACACTCACTACCGAGCTCCAAACTGCCTCTGGAAGCAATGTCAGCACAATAACTGTTCATCAGGAGCTTCATGAAATTCCAAAGCTCGCCACCATTGGAAACGCATTTTCTGGAGTGATTAATCACGCTTCACCATCTGGCAGTTCGATGGATGAATCTGGCCAGGAGAACGCTACCTGCCTGAATGCATAGTGCCAACTGTAAAGTTTGGTGGAAGAGGAATAATGGTCTGGGGCTGTTTTTCATGGTTCGGGTCCCTTAGTTCCAGTGAAGGGAAATCTAATCGCTACAGCATAAACTGACATTCTACACGATTCTGTGCTTCCAACTTTGTGGCAACAGTTTGGGGAAGGCCCTTTCCTGTTTCAGCATGACAATGCCCCTATGCACAAAGTGAGGTCCATACAGAAATGGTTTGTCCAGATCGGTGTAGAAGAAGTTGACTGGCCTACACAGAGCCCTGACCTCAACCCCATTGAACACCTTTGTGGACCTTTGTGACTACAAGTCCCCACAAGAATAGTAAATTAACATAAATTGGATCAACTGGTGACATTTTGTTAGGTCAAATGCTATTTATAGGGGTTAGGTTTAGGGCTAGGATTTTTCTAGTTAGGGTTAGGTTTAGGGTTAGTGTTAAGGTTAAGGTTAGGTTTTGGGGTTAAGGTTAGGCCCTAACCTTAACCCTAACCATAACCTCAGGGTAAGGGTTAGGTTTAGGAAAATATGATTTGAAATGGTTCTAAATTGTGTGTCCCCACAAGGTTAGTTAAACAAGCGTGAGTGTGTTTGTGTGTGTCTGTGATAGTGTGTGTGTGTGTTTGCTTTGCAAGTGTGTATTTGTGTATTTGTGTATATCCAGTAACACATCACTTGTTTCTGCACCGTCAGTACCCGTCCTCTAACCTTTAAACCCAGATGCATTTCCTCCCCTCCCGGCTGGTTGGAAGGTTAATGGATTTTCCTTCCCCTTGTGCAGCCTGCTCAAATCACACCAGGACAGGAGACTGAGTAATGGGGAGATATGCATAGCATGCTGTACGGATTCTAACAGGTTGTCGAGCATATGCCATATCCAGTGTTCAATCTAATCTAGACAGCACTGAACTACCATACACTTTTTTTGGAAGGACTGCACACTTTTTGGGGGGATCGATTCAGATTTAGGCACTAATTCAGATAGTTGTCTTTGATATTTAATTATTAGACTGGATAAACCCAAACACCCGTTCACACAAACACTTTCTCGCAGCCTCTTCATTCACCAATGCCTGCTGGGAGATGTACGGCAGTAGATGGCCTAGGGTTTAGTCCGATCAATCCCAAGTGTCTTTGTACCAGAGGCCCCCCAGCTCTCATTCTGAATGATCGTTACAGGAAGAAGAGGACCACAACAATGCAAGTCACTGTACAGTACACAAACAACAGCCATGAGGTCGATGTGACTGAATCACACTCCCACTGCCTGCTGCACATACAATGTTCCAACACTGAGCCTGGATGAATGGATGAATGGACGGAGAAGAGAAGGAGAGAAAAGAGAGAGAGAAAGATGGATTGAGCTGTTGACAGAGTGAAGATGGAGAAACACAGGACGGATTGATCAGTGGCGGTGATCATGCGTTGTACATGTCTTGTACAGCGGGTGAAATATGTATTGAACACGTCACCATTTTTCTCAGTAAATATATTTCCAAATGTGCTATTGACATGAAATTTCCACCAGATGTTGGTAACAACCCAAGTAATCCATACATACAAAGAAACCAAAACAAATAAGTTCAGAAATTAAGTTATGTGTAATAATGTGAAATGACACAGGGAAACAGCCAAGATCACGCAGGAGTGGCTTTGGCCAGAGTCCGGACTGATCGAACATCTCTGGAGAGACCCGAAAATAGCCGTGCAGCGACGCTCCCCATTCAACCTGACAGAGCTTGAGAGGATCTGCAGAGAAGAATGGAAGAAACTCCCCAAATACAGGTGTACCAAGCTTGTAGCGTAGACTTGAGGCTGTAATTGCTGCCAAAGGTGCTTCAACACAGTACTGAGTAAAGGGTCTGAATACTTATGTAAATGTCATATTTAATTTTATTTTTAATAAACTAGCAAACATTTCTAAAAACCTATTTTTGCTTTGTCATTATGGGGTATTGTGCGTAGATTGAGGTAATAAAAAACTAAATCAATGTTAGAATAAGGCTGTAACGTCAAGGGTTCTGAATACTTTCCAAATGCTCTGTACGTGTACATACACACAATAATACGATTATTGTGAATACTCAGATAAATATAATAGTTTGCTTAAAACGTTGAAATGCTTTGCAAGAAGAGTAATTTCTCCAGTAATCCTGTTTACATCCAGGTGTTTTAATCGGCAAATGCTGACTTTGATTATGACCTCATGCCGATTAAGATGAGCAGAGTAAGGTGTTTACCTGACTATTTCCATACTAGGCCTACTGCCATAATCAGTTTAATATTTAATGATTAGTGTGCATGTAAACATACTGTACTCAGATGACAGGGTCAGCATGGCGTTGGGGCCGACAGATACACGTCAGTAGAAATCACCCAGCACACGAGGAGATATAGATGCGTCAACTAAGGCTGTAACAAGAGCCCCTATAATGTTTCCTTACTGTATTGAAATTGTGATCAAACCGATTCCTACTTTTACAATGAGTTTTTTGTTTCCCTGTGCACAGATCCTACTATTGTGAATATTGTGCAAAATGTATTTGTCATGGTATTATCCGAGACTAGACACCGGTGCCCCGTAGGATTAGTGAGAGAAAGCCAGAGATAGAAAGAGAGAGAGCAAACTCAGACGCACACAGATGTCTCTGCTAACAGGAAGCATCTCTTTTTCTCTCTCTCTCTCTCTCTCTCTCTCTCTCTCTCTCTCTCTCTCTCTCTCTCTCTCTCAGCTGCAGCTGCTTTTGTTTGTCTGACAGCCGCTGTTAGAGAACTGGGCCTCAATAAGTACCAACTGTCTTATTCAAACTTCTATAAACACGCACACACACACACACACACACACACACACACACACACACACACACACACACACACACACACACACACACACACACACACACACACACACACACACACACACACACACACACACACACACACACACACACACACACTACTTGAGAAAGCATTGAGGGATGGAAACAGAAAAAGCAGTGTGCATCTGCCTCATGTCCAGGAGCTATTGAAATAGAAATCAGTTAATTTAATCTACTGAAACCAGGGTCACGCAGAGTGTTTCTTGGTAGCCTTCAACAAATATTCTTTGAAACAAAAGTATACACCTCACACACATGGTTATAGGCTTTTAAAAAAAAAACACCTGTACCATGTCAGATATATCTTTAAAATGTATTCAATTTTGGCAAATTTTAAGTTTGCGTCCCAATATTACACTTTATATACATCATAGAATAATTAAATATAACAAAACCGTTTGACATAGAAACACCGGATTTTCAAAATGATGAAATATTAATAACATTCCAGCCATGAGGCCACTAGAGGGCAATTAGGTAATTTGACTTCAGGACCTTTGGCAATCAAGGCAGTAGGCATGCAGTACCCCTGCTGTCTACTGAGCTGACAGGTAATAAGTGTTTGACTGCGTTTGTGTCCAGGAACAGAGGGCCTGAGGGTATCTCAGTCAATACCCAGAGGAACAATGCGTTCCGATGTCGGCGTTCAGCACGACTGAGTCCTCCCAGGGGTGAATGCCAACCACTCTTTATTTTCAATGTCCGTCCATCTCCTTTAATCCTGAGTGGCACGATGCAGAGACATGTTTAGGCCCTCGTGGATTGTGTTTTCAACAGGATGAAAACAAAGCCCTCTTTTGTCCCGGAGTCAGCTGTTGACATGCTGCTAGGCTGGATCAATTGTTTCAGGGGGAGTCAATCAAGTAGTCAATTAGTCCACCCAACACAGATTACTTCACACTCCCTCAAGCATGTAAGAGACGTTCAGCAGCCTAGAGCGTAACGATACAGACACACAAATCTTACAGACAGGAAATCTGTATCTAGATAAATAGAATTGTATATCTGATCAACCGTCGTGCATCAGATCCCCACAAAATGTGGAAAAAGTCAAGGGGTCTGAATACAGATTTAAATGAAAGGACTACAATAAATGTCATGTTTATAATGTACTTCTAGACGTTTAATTATAATATACAGTACATTTAAATTGTTACCCAATATTACGCTAGCACTACACGGACAATAACAAAATGTTACAGTATATCAATGAGTCGACACATTCCACCAACTGACCTTTAATACAGCACGACAATGAAGTATTCAATTCTATAAAACAAAAAAGACTAAAAGCAGTCAGGAGGCCAAAAAGCCTATTTCTAATATTGGCAGAGTCGTAATGTTTCCTGGGTGGCAGCAATAAAATGGCAGTCACATGAAAGCAATGAATAACAAATTTGTTTATAGAATTGCAGTGTTTAAAATATTTATACAGTGTTCACCTTTTACATTTTGCGTTTCTATTAACATCTCTCAAGTTACTAAGCAAGATGTGTCACTATTTGTTCTGACATTTACAGTTCAAGAATTAGAACACATAAGTATATCTCTGTGACTTCATCGCTTCCAGGGGAATTATTTAAGTTCTTGGTTGACGTTGGACACAACGAAGCTCTTCGGTCGTGTCTAAAGGAAATGTGTTTTAAGGGTCAGAGGCAATTTAGTACACCTATGATTACTAAAGATTACTTTTTGCCACAAGACAGAAGACACGCTCAAGATACATCACCACTGTTACTGCATAGACTGTCATGAAATTAGTTTCTTTAGCGATTAATCACTTCAGTGAAGAGAACTAACTCAATCCTAGGATACTGGGAAGATGTACCTACAGTGCATCAGTTTGGACTGCTGTTTCTATAAATGGCTTTGCCAATTAATAGAATCTTTTCCAGATTGGAATTGCAAATCCATTACCAAGGACTGTGGTTTTCTCTCCATCCTCCATTCTATAAAGGACAGACTCTTTGACAAATTAGTTTAGACCCTCTGTCAGCTTCTTTCTTCGCCAATCGCCATTTACATTACTGCCAACAGGTCCAAGAACACTGCCAGTGTAATTACGGTGTGTACTTAAAGCTGTGATGTGGGTGCTCCTCACACACACAAAACACACACAGATCTGCTATCGTTTCACACAACATGAAAATAATCCTGCAGCAACAGAACACGTGCGTTAGTATGCGGATTATAATTAATGGCCATTTTTAAATGTATTTTGTCACGTTATTCGTTAGGACAAATCAAGTCTGAGATTTTAAAGTGGAATTTACAAAACGGTTTAAGCCTTTATAAAACCTTGAAAACACTACAGGATTGCCTTTGTCTGCGACAACACAGTGGTCAAATTAAGACAGCACACCTGAATGCACACGTTCACACGTAAACACACACACCCCAACTCTTCTTCTACATTTTTAATTAACCTTCTGTCCCACTCAAATCCATTCAACCGAGGGGAAATCACCTCCAGAACCCTTAAGCTGCCCAACTATCTGCTCCACCATTGCATCACACTTCCTGACTGTCTCTCCCCTCGGCCCGGCGCGCGGCGGCAGTTTGTCCAAATGCCAGGCTAATAAACACGTATGTGAGGGGCGGACGCTGCCTGCGGCAAACACATCTCCGAAACAGGATAATGAGCTGTATCCTGCCGGTGAACCCTAGCTAAATTCTGCCTGCGCTCGCCCCCCCCTCTCTCTCTTCCTTCTCCTCTGCCCTAACTATGGAGCCAGCAGTGATGTCTTTTAGACTGCCCCTAGACAGACAGAGAGATAGACATACAGACAGCGGCGGACGTCTGCCTCACCATATCAATGACAGTAAACATGACATTCTCTTTCCCGTGACTGCTCGGCTGATGCCGTTTCATTGTACGTCTAATTGTTGATTTAGCCGCTTTGAAGATTGCCAGGTGCCCGCATACGCCCGCTGACTGATTACATTATTGGGGTTAAGGGCTAATTGCTCGGTAGCTAGCTTTATGTGTGCATGGCTTCTGCAGAATCCTGGGATGCTCACCTCTGTGTGGACACATCTCAGACCGAGCTTAGCTAGGTCAAGTCCAAGCCCAGGTTGATTACCGAACACAAAATGAGTTTGGGAAAAACACAGGCATGGTTAATAATGCTTGAGTGGGTTGCGTTTTCCTTTGCATTACATTTAAAGCAGACGCTCTTATCCAGAGCGACTTACATCCATCTTAGGATAGCTAGGTAAGACAACAATATTTGTTTCTTTTTTATATAACTAGGCAAGTCAGTTAAGAACAAATTCTTATTTACCATGACTGCCTACACTGACCAAACACGGGCCAATTGTGCGCCGCCCTATGGGACTCCCAATCACGGACGGTTGTGATACAGCCTGGATTTGAACCATGGTGTTCACATAAGAGTGAAGGCAGGATAGATAGAGGGATGTGTGTAAACAGAGTGAGAGAGAGAGGGGTGGGAAACAAAATGGAGTTAGAGTGACAGTGAGGAGAGTGATGGGACACAAAATGCAGGTACAGTGACAGTGAGGAGAGGGATGGGACACAAAATGGAGGTACAGTGACAGTGAGGAGAGTGATGGGACACAAAATGGAGGTACAGTGACAGTGAGGAGAGGGATGGGACACAAAATGGAGGTACAGTGACAGTGAGGAGAGTGATGGGACACAAAATGGAGGTATAGTGACAGTGAGGAGAGTGATGGGACACAAAATGGAGGTACAGTGACAGTGAGGAGAGTGTGAAGATGAGGCTTGTCTCTTGCTCTGCAAACACTGGAGAATGCTGCTGCTGTTTTCTGCTGGGGACTTTATTAGTGAGACTATAGGGTGTCATATTACAGGGTTGGGTGTAATCAGTTACAGTTACTAGTTACCTGTCACCTTACATTTGGTGTCATCATAGTGGTGGAAAAACAAATGTACACTTGATGTCATCATAGTGGTGGAAAAACAAACGTACACTTGGTGTCATCATAGTGTTGGAAAAACAAACGTACACTTGGTGTCATCATAGTGGTGGAACAACTAACTTACACTTTCTGAATTGAACGTCATTGAGAAATGAAGAAGCTTTCATCATGCTTTTTTCTTCTTCTCGCAAATAGCCTTTCTGAATTGAAAAGTAATCCAAGAAGTAATCATCTAGTTTTTCAAATGTATCTGTAATCTAATTTCAAGATTTTTTCAGGGTTGCAGATTTCCGTTCATACTAAATGTCATTACAGTATGAATAGAAAACGTATGAAAATAAATACCACGTCTCATAAGTGAGTCACATCCGCAATGTGAATCACCAATCAAAGTTATATTCACTTGTAAATCCTGCTGTCATTCAGAAATCAGACTCCCATGCCTGTACTGAGACTCTAAACCCGGAGCACATCCCACGGCATTCTGGGAAGCGTTTAGCGAGACCCGGTCATGGCCGGGCACCCCCACTGTGCTTTCTTTAATGGAGCGCAGGTTCAATCCATGGCCGTTAGCAATGAACCACTGTATTGTGTGGGCGCTGTCCACCTCATTCATATAAGCTGTGAGTCAACACCCTTGTCGAAGCTGAGGGACCAGCAGACGAAGCCGTGGCAAATGGAGGTGTCTCTGGCCCTTTGTGTCAATGCAGTGAGATCGTGTAGTGTGTGTGATGTTTGACTTCCAACATCTCGTCTGCTGTTGCTGCTAGGGAGTAGGGGGATTTTAAAATAGACCTTGAATAGAGAGAATAGTGTTTTTTTTGTCAATGCCCTGAAATACCTGTGTAGAGGTGGGTTCTTTGTGTGTCCGGTTTAGAGTTTTTAATTGGCTGTGGTTTGCTTGCTTGTCCTTGACCTGACAAAACCTCAAGTTCAAGTTGAATTATTAGTCGTATGTACAGGATACACCTGGTATACACATCTTACACCTGGTATACACATCTTACACCTGGTATACACATCTTACACCTGGTATACACATCTTACACCTGGTATACACATCTTACACGTGGTATACACATCTTACACGTGGTATACACATCTTACACCTGGTATACACATCTTACACCTGGTATACACATCTTACACCTGGTATACACATCTTACACCTGGTATACACATCTTACACCTGGTATACACATCTTACACCTGGTATACACATCTTACACGTGGTATACACATCTTACACCTGGTATACACATCTTACACCTGGTATACACATCTTACACGTGGTATACACATCTTACACCTGGTATACACATCTTACACCTGGTATACACATCTTACACGTGGTATACACATCTTACACCTGGTATACACATCTTACACCTGGTATACACATCTTACACCTGGTATACACATCTTACACGTGGTATACACATCTCACACCTGGTATACACATCTTACACCTGGTATACACATCTTACACGTGGTATACACATCTTACACCTGGTATACACATCTTACACCTGGTATACACATCTTACACCTGGTATACACATCTTACACGTGGTATACACATCTTACACCTGGTATACACATCTTACACCTGGTATACACATCTTACACCTGGTATACACATCTTACACGTGGTATACACATCTTACACGTGGTATACACATCTTACACCTGGTATACACATCTTACACCTGGTATACACATCTTACACCTGGTATACACATCTTACACCTGGTATACACATCTTACACCTGGTATACACATCTTACACGTGGTATACACATCTTACACCTGGTATACACATCTTACACCTGGTATACACATCTTACACCTGGTATACACATCTTACACCTGGTATACACATCTTACACCTGGTATACACATCTTACACCTGGTATACACATCTTACACGTGGTATACACATCTTACACCTGGTATACACATCTTACACCTGGTATACACATCTTACACGTGGTATACACATCTTACACCTGGTATACACATCTTACACGTGGTATACACATCTTACACGTGGTATACACATCTTACACGTGGTATACACATCTTACACGTGGTATACACATCTTACACGTGGTATACACATCTTACACGTGGTATACACATCTTACACATCTTACAAAAATGTGTTTTCTTGCAGGTTCCTTCTCAAAAATGCATAAGAAATAATACAATATAAAAATATGAACATTAAGTAAATGACTATTTAGAATAAAATAAACATTTTAGCATCAGTATAACACAGGAAGGCACACTTTACATTCCAATATTTGCATGTGTATCTGGGAAGTTACTAGTTTAGATATCCATGAATGCAGTGTGTGTTTTGGTCATTCAATAGCTTGGGACTATAAAGGTTCTATCTGCAATTTTTGTCAAAATTGAGTTATTGACGTAGCCTCGTTCTGTTCAATGTTCTCTACCTGTATAGTACTGTAAATATCCCAAAGCACGTTGTTAAGTTCAAAAATGGCGAATGACCACAGGACTCATTTTGAAATAATCTAGAAAATATGACTGAATTTTTTATTTTATTTTTTCTAACCGAGCATGACTGAGCTGTCTAGACTATGCTTGACCTTTAAGACGAGACTTGGATTATGGTGGGATTTTGGAGGATTTTGGGATGTATTTGCATAATGTTAGTGGACTGTTGCACATTGTTGACCTTTTTTCCCCATTGCCGACAGCATCCTCCCCTCAAACGCCTAGACACCGTTTCTGCTGTCCCTAAAAAAAAGACAATCGCCATTTGGATTGCCAACATTGGAATACCTTTAAAGGCCACTCTGTTTCCATGCTATTCCCACCACTTATTAGAAGGCTGTCCCATACACATGCCTCTGTGGGGGCACACCAGGCTGTTATAGGCTTTATACACAACTATCGAATAACTTTGTTTTAAAATCAGGGCCCTTAAAAGAAACATCTCTTATTCACTATTAATCAGTCAAATGTTAACCATGATCATTTTATGACTGAGGATGGGATAGAGAGAGGCAGACATAACCCTACTCTGTGTTTTACCACCCAGCTGGATCCTCCCCTGGTCTCCAAACCTCTTTTCTTCTCTTTACAGTAGGGGAGAGTGGGGTAAGTTGAGCCATTTTTTACATTCACTCCGTCAAGTGAAATATCGTATTCTTTCTAACAAAGATATCTACATCTACTGTATTTCAGTTGTGTATCCCTGGAAACAATCAGAATTCATGTAAACTTTAAAGTTTTGAAGCTTGTCCAAAAAAAAGGTGGGCTCTTGGTACTGATTACCCCGGCTATGGGGTGAGTTGAGCCACGGGATAGCGTAAGTTAAGCCACCTACACATTTCTGTACTGAATAAAATACTACCACTACCCTTTTAAAATCATGTCTATCTTTATTCCGAAACACAATCAAAATAGTCATTTAAAGCATATTTTAACACCCAACTAACACTTTCTTAAACACTTTTAACAAAGGCCCTGTTATTAGCTCATATCCCAGTGATAATGGGAAAATCTTGTATTTTCTCAAGTTGCTATTGGCTCAAGCATTGTCTCAAGGATGCACTTTCATGCTAGGTTTAGGACCTCTTATTAAAGCTTATGGAGACCCCAACTGATAGAACAATCTTAAAATAATTTACTTTGGTTTAGATACGAGCATGAAAAAACATTTAGCAAAATACATTCATTTGACTTGGTGAAAATCAGTTTATTGGACCTAACTTGCTTACCACAGACTCCATGAAATGATGACCTCTTCTGAAATATTTGGTCAAACAATTTATTTTGTGTTTGGTTCCCTAGAAACAAGCGTGTCTCAACTTCCCCTTTTGGCTCAACTTACCCAACTCTCTGCTTACAGAGTATTACCCAAATAATCATAAACAATATATGTTTTATTGTCACATACAATAAATGGATTCAGGGAAATGTGTTGATTTAACCAGTCAGCCATAGTAGTACAACACCCCTGGAGCAAATTAGGGTTAAGTGCCTTGCACAAAGGCACATCAACAGATGTTTCACCTTGTCTGTTCGGGGAGTCAAACCAATGACCTTTCAGTTACTGGCCCAACGCTCTAACTGCTAGGCTACCTGCCGCCTTCACTATGAACCCGCTCACCAAATAACTTTTCTAGAGTTTGCTGTAGATACGTCACCTTTCATCAAGTGGGATTTAGTGTTTTGTTTGTTTAGAGATTTCATTAAACAAGATATCTGCCAAAACCCTTTCTCCCTCCTCTCTGTCTGGCATTTTAAGGGCACTCACTTGGCCCTGGCTTGAGAACAGCCTGTATTGATGCCAGCTGACAACCTTATTCTCTAAAGAAGGCCATGTTCTACTTCAAAGTCCAAAGTTTGTTGGGAAAGTAACTTGATTTTGTACACATAGTATTGGTATAAGACACTTTTTTTTTTCTCTCTCGAAATGGTCAATACACCTCTGTTCTGACAACTCCAGTACAAACCAGTCTCTCTCGGTCGTTCATGACTTAGACCAATCCTGATTAAGATACGTAGTAGGCCAATAAACGTTCATGTCACAGGTCATTGACATGATCTCAGAGTCCACATTACTTGGATCAGTGACTAAGTGTGGCTTCAACACATGCTGTGTGTTAAATCATTGGTTCCCGTTCTTTTACCAGAGAGCGTTCTTAAACTGTATCTGTCTAACTCATACCAAAAAAAGCGACTCTTATTTTTAGCCGTAGCCATTTCCATGCCTCTGGGTGTACACAACTTGTGCCGCAAATAATGTGCAAAAGGCCAACAGTGTTGTCATTCAGCTCTAGAATATTTCACTGGATGCTTAAAGGATTTTTAGTGGACAAGCAGTTTAACCCAAAGTTTCCCAAAGCAGTTTCAACCCTGTTCTTCCTTGAATTATTATATTATTCCATACTTCAAACTCTTTTGGACCTTCCAGAATTTTTTTTTATTAAGGGGAATCCTTCAAATGAATGAGTAATGCGATCTCCTTCAGCAGACAGCAGCGGAGGGGCAATATATATATATATATATATATATATATATATATATATATATATTACATAAACGGAATTACATTCATCATACAAACACGTCAGATCTGATAAGTCATCAGGAGAGAGAGGGGGCGGCGTGATTCATTTTGGCGTCCGTCCGCGGAGCGAACTGGGGGGATATCACATCACCCATTAATACCATTTAGGTTAGGGCTGATCAGATAAGGTGGGAAATGCTTTGGACCACGATGGAGGCCCCCCTGCCATGTCTCTCACTCAGAGCCTCATCTAGAATGAAACACTTCCTACGTCTGAGCTGTTTTATATTAAACGCTACGTGCTCTTTTTGCCGACCGTCTCATGTTCTCTCAATTCAATAATGTGTTTGGTGTTACTAAGGATTCCATCTTTAAATGGGGTACTTAGGGTTCTCTATTCAATCTGCATTGCTGAAGCGTTACAGATTGCACTATATACATTTTAAAGTCATTTCCGATTGAGCCGACATATGCAGCATTTACCGTGAATGCAGTCTCCGCTAACGCCTTTCATTTCATTAATGAAGTAACGATGAAGTTCCTCTATACGGATTGAATACAGCCCCTAATCTCTCATTACACTGATTTATTCCTTCCTCATTCTTCGTCTGTCTCAGGGCTGGATAGACAACTTCAATGGACCAAGCGGAGTCTTCATCGCTGTAAGTACCAGCATCAGCTTGTATTTTGATGCCACTAGTGTAAAATGATGATCGGGTTATAATGAGATGTTGTGGTAACCCTGTGTCCTGTCTGATCAGGTTATGATGAGATGTTGTGGTAACCCTGTGTAATGTCTGATCAGGTTATGATGAGATGTTGTGGTAACCCTGTGTCCTGTCTGATCAGGTTATGATGAGATGTTGTGGTAACCCTGTGTCCTGTCTGATCAGGTTATGATGAGATGTGGTGGTAACCCTGTGTCCTGTCTGATCAGGTTATGATGAGATGTTGTGGTAACCCTGTGTCCTGTCTGATCAGGTTATGATGAGATGTTGTGGTAACCCTGTGTCCTGTCTGATCACGTTATGATGAGATGTGGTGGGAACCTTGTGTCCTGTCTGATCAGGTTATAATGAAATGTGATGGTAACCCTGTGTCCTGTTCGATCAGCTTATGATGAAATGTGGTGGTAACCCTGTGTCCTGTCTGATCACGTTATTAGATAGATAGATAGGTACTTTATTGATCCCCGGGGGGGAAATTTCATTGTCAAGCAGCTACAACAAAACACAGGGCAGGTGCAAAATGCCACAACGAAAGTACACAAAAGACAGATACACGGTACATGATACATAGAGCGGCAGTATGAAAAAGTATAGAAATACAAGATATCTGGAGTGCAAAAAAAAATAAAAATAAAAGCTATAAAAAAGACATAGCATAGTATGGGTGGTTGGCTGAATATGTACACTATACATTGGTGGATGTTGGATGGTTAACTATACTATACAGGTCGATGGCAGAGAAATACTTCAGTAGCTAAAAATGCGTATGATATGAGCGAGGGTAATAATAGTTTATTTAATAGACAGACTGGGTAAATGAACAGGTAAGTGAACATTTTGCATGGTTAAATTAGCTGTACAGTTAGGTATACAGTTATATTTACAGATAAGTGAATACTTGCATGGTTACACAAACTGTACAGGTAAATGACAGGAAGAGATACTTTAATAGCTAAATGTGTGTATGATATCATTTGGGGTAATAATAGTAATTCCCTTAAAAAAAAGATGTGGTGGTAACCCTGTGTCCTGTTTGATCAGGTTATGATGAAATGTGTTGGTAACCCTTTGTTCTGTCTGATCAGATTATGATGAGATGTGATGGAAACCCTGTGTCCTGTCTGATCAGATTTATCCCTGCAAAAATTGGTTCTGAGACGCCGTAATAAGAACTCCTGTCTGACTGTCTGTCTGCACCAGACCATGTAGCCTTACCCTGTAGGGACAAGCCACAGACAGACCCCCACAAAAATGCCAGTCTATTACCAATGTATTACCAGTGGCTAATTGATGTGGACACCGTGTTCTTAATTCTTAATATCCTCTTTTTTCACACTTTTATTTGATATCGGCACGCCTGCTCCCGCTCTCCCTGTTCCCCAGCTCTGTTCCCCGCTTCAGCATTAATTGTCGTATGTCGTTGTGTTACCCGGTTCTGACGCTGTTCCTGTCCTGTTCCATGTCTGCAAAATAAAATTCACTCCCCGTACCTGCTTCTCTGACAGATATGGAGTGTTCCTGTCTTCGCTGGAATCCTCTATCGTGGAACAAGCTTTCTTAGTGGTACCCAAAGCTTCCTTGTTGGCACTAAAGTGTTATGTGATGTGTGGTTACACTAACCTCTGACTTTGTTTGTGTTGAATGGGGAAACCAGTGTGCACTGAAAAGAGCCTTATCCAGAGAACACACAGTGCAAAACTAGAGTGCACAATCAAGATGATGTGTGTGATATGGTTCATTGGTCTCAAATGTGCAATGTACACTTAGGTGGCCCACATCTTCCCAGAGTGCATCAGTGTATCAACAGTGACAGCATCTCAACAACTTTGTTTTCCTGCTACTGTACCTCTGCTACTTTTTCATAGTTGATTTACACTTCCGGAGAGAAGCCTACTTTAGTAACTTCATGAATAGAATGATTGTGTAATCCTGTCTCACGGTAGGCGTTGTGCAATGATTGTTATGCATATGAAGTAAGTAGATGGAAAGCCTAGCAGAAGAAAAAAAACTAAATTATTCTGATTTACCGTTTGTCAGACTCTCTGCGTAGAGGGAGAGTTCTTAAACAGTGTTCTATCCTCTTGGCAGGCAAAGATTACAGCCCAATTTTCAAGCCGACATAAGGACAATGACATTTAAAATCAAACAATGGTATTAAAAGGACTAAGCGCTGTCCACAAAAGCCCTCATTTTATTACATTCTTAGAAAGACCACTTTCAGAATCCATTTTGACGTTCTTTTTCAAGCTTGCGACAGGAATCTCTCAACCTCCAATGCACACTTAACGGCACATACCGGTAATTTACTACTCTCTCTTAAAGCCTTGTCTACAATGTTCAAAAGGGATAGAAAACAGTGATAAAAAATCAACAATCGTATGTTTTGATCTTCTTAGTACAGCTTGTGATTTGAAGGCTTGGCTGGGGGACACAATTTGTCTTTCTTTGTTGATATCAAAAAGATTTCCCTTGGAGTGATCCTGCTTCTCGCATGTACATACATATCAATGTTCTGTAGTGGTTAATTAAACACAGCGGGTTTTTGCCAGCATTCTCTCCAGCCCACACACACACTGTCATAGGCAATTAGGTCGGTATAGCCTTGAAATAACCATCTTGATGGTCAGCTCTCCAAAACATCTAGGCTATTCACGGAGCCTACTCAGAGAAATCCAGGCACTAAAATTACTAAGGCGTTGGTGAAACATCCACTTTGAAATTGAAATGCGTGTTACTAAAATTGGTATGTGAGTGCTTTTGCTACAGGTAGGTACATAAATGTTTGGTTAAATACATTTTAAAAGTATAAAAGGTTGCATCCCAGATATCAGCAAATGAAAACAAAATTTCCGCCTTCCATATCCAGCCTTGGCAATTATGGTAAACATGACTACCCTGTATTTAAGGAATATGTTGTTAGGTGGTGAGAGAAAATCTGCATATTAACTGTACATACTAACTATGTGTATGTACTGTCGTTCTAAATGCCACTTGTGTTTTGGATAGTCTCAACCCCTCAAATAACAGGATTAAATGTAATTATTACTCTCCATACTTGGGCCTAGAAATATCCTTAGCTCTAAGTCTTAAGTAAGCCTGGAATGACCCTCACCACCCCTCACACACTGTAAGACCTGTGGAGTGTTGTGGTACCTCCTTGTGCGATTATTTCGATTCTGATGGGTGGACCCATCTCCTTATCTGGTCAACTCTGGACTAAAAGTGATGGTGACTGGCTTGGGTTGGTGAGGGAGGGCAGGATAGATTACAGCTTTCATAATGGAACAATGTTCAATTGTCATTTCACTCACATAATACTGAACACACTCTGCCTTCAGCTCTATGTTCAGCATAGTTAACCAACTGTCTCTTTTCTCATCACATACGCTGCTGTTACTGTTCATTATCTATCCCGTTGCCTAGTAACTTCACCCCTACCTGTACTGTATGTACATATCTACCCGAATAACCTGTGTATATAGCCAAGGTATTGTTACTCATTGTGTACTTATTCCATGTCATTTTTAACAAAATACATTCTAGTTCTATTTTTATCTCTGCGTTGTTGGGAAGCATTTCACTGTTAGTCTACACCTGTTGTTTACGAGGAATAAGACAAATACAATGTGATTTGATTTGACCATCTCGTGTGATTTGTTCGTTTTTGCTCATGCATCACAATGGGATGTCTTATAAATGCCATAAATGGTGTGTTTTTGTGTCCAAGGGTGTGTTTGTGTCCAAATGCATGTGTCCATACCCAGACGGACTCTGTTGAGCTGCAGAGAGCAGCACCAGGCTATGACTTAAGAGAGACCATAAGACAACAACATAGCAAGGCAGCAACACATGACAACACAGCATGGTAGCAACGTAACATGACAACAACATGGCAGCAGCACAAAACATGCTACAAACATTATTGGGCACAGACAACAGCACAAAGGGCAAGAAGGTAGAGACGACAATACATCACGCAAAGCAGCCACAGCTGTCAGTAAGAGTGTCCATGATTGAGTCTTTGAATGAAAGTCTTTGAATGAAGAGATTGAGATAACAGACAAACTGAGATACAGAGAGCGGCATCAGACTGTGACCCAGACAAACTCTGGTGAGATACAGAGAGCGGCATCAGACTGTGACCCAGACAAACTCTGGTGAGATACGGAGAGCGGCATCAGACTGTGACCCAGACAAACTCTGGTGAGATACAGAGCGGCATCAGACTGTGACCCAGACAAACTCTGGTGAGATACAGAGAGCGGCATCAGACTGTGACCCAGACAAACTCTGGTGAGATACAGAGAGCGGCAGCAATAGGCTATGTCTGGAACTGGTCTGTTGCTAGGTTTCTCTCTGTCACCTGGAGATAAATCAAAGCGATGCTCTCCACTCATGGAAAAAGGTCAAATTACTCTGCTCCTACTAAGTGACTGTGCTGCACCAGCCTGAAACTATGCTAAAAGTGCCAGACCAGTGTTGATACTATGTCCCTAGCAGAACAGTTATTGTTAGTGACCAGCAATCACACATTTCATAGCAGAGAAATGCATAAATTAGGGAGTTTTATATAACTCTACTATGTGACGGTTAGGCTTGTTATTCAAGTCAATACTTTTTTCACTGGGATTCATTTCAGTCCGCAGGTTTCAGTTGATTGTAACCTTGTCCCCAGGCTCAACTGCTACCGCATATAGACAGAGAGAGAGTCGGCTGATGGAGGAGATTAAGTTGATGGTAAACCAAATGGACCTCAAGCAGAGCTCCTAGCACAGTAGCACAGTATTGAGAATGATTCAACATTTAAAATGATTTAACATTGAGAATGATTCAACATTTAAAATGATTCAACATTGAGAATGATTAAACATTTAAAATGATTCAACATTGAGAATGATTCAACATTTAAAATGATTCAACATTGAGAATGATTAAACATTTAAAATGATTCAACATTGAGAATGATTCAACATTTAAAATGATTCAACATTGAGAATGATTCAACATTGAGAATGATTCAACATTGAGAATGATTCAACATTTAAAATAATTCAACATTGAGAATGATTCAACATTGAGAATGATTCAACATTTAAAATGATTCAACATTTAAAATGATTCAACATTTAAAATGATTCAACATTTAAAATGATTCAACATTTAAAATGATTCAACATTGAGAATGATTCAACATTTAAAATGATTCAACTTTGAGAATGACTGAATTTGTTTTTAGCTGAGCTAGGAGCGGTCAGACTTATTGAGATGAATAGTAAAAGTTAGTGAGACAAAAGTGATGTGCTTTCTGGACAAATATAGTGGGGCTGAATCCCTTATTCTGTCTCTAATGTCAATATTAAACTCCTTCGTCATCCAGCTTAAGCGGAGACAGGCTAGCTTTATTTAGAGAGCACAGAGGTGCTTGGATAACATTATTTTCTGTTCTTCCCTGCACACATTTGTCAAAGCTTGTTACCTGATAACAGGTTTCTACATTCCTAGAAAAAATTTCAATAGATAATAAATTGTTATATTTGTACCGTACTCTTTGATGGTCAAAGCCAAAAGCGTGAAAGGGAAATTATAAACTGGGTGGTTCGAGCCCTGAATGCTGATTGCCATGGTATATCAGACCGTATACCATGGGTATGACAAAACATTTGTTTTTACTGCTCTAAGTACGTTGGCAACCAGTTTATAATAGCAATAAGGCACCTTGGGGGTTTGTGGTATAATGCCAATATACCACGGCTAAGGGCTGTATCCAGGCACTCCGCATTGCGTTGTGTGTTAGCAGTGGTAGATTGGCCATATACCACACCCCCTTGGGCCTTATTGCTTAAATGTACCAACAAAGGTGCTGAGATTGTGAAAGCAGACAGGTCTCTCTGTTGGAGAGGTTCACATGTTATCAGAGACAGTCTCTCCCGGGGTCTGTGGTTCACCTCCTCCCTGTGGTTAAGTGGTGCTCTTGAACTGACCCCTGACCCCGGGCGCCTCTCCACACTTCTCTAAGTGCTACTACACTCCGCTCTCCTACTGGCCAATGGTCTCTTCCTTATCAGCTCCTGTCGTCCAGAGGGATAATTATGTGATGGTAGGGGGTGTTCTGTGGCAGATGGACAGCTACAGCTATTTGCTCTAATGTATTTTTCTTTATGGGAACTTTTCCACTGCAATGCTCATCAGACCAGTAGGAAAGACATTGTCAGTAAGCAAGGACGACCCTGTTATTCGCTCATCATCCTCCATGACGAAGCGATGACATGGGGGCGGTATTAAGAAGGATCTTGCAGGGGTTGACTTCAAGCCATGGAATATGAATGGCTAGCCATAAGACTAGCTGAGCGAAATATCTTATTCAGCATGCAGCAGATCATGGGGTGGCAGGTAGCCCAGTGGTTAGAGTGTTGGGCCCATAACCGAAAGGTTGCTGGATCAAATCCCCGAGCTGACAAGGTAAAAATCTGTCGTTCTGCCCCTGAACAAGGCAGTTAACCCACTGTTCCTAGGCCGTCGTTGAAAATAAGAATATGTTCTTAACTGACTTGCCTAGTAAAATAAAAAATGAAATGCACAGTGGATCACTGTTTTCCCGACAGTAAAAGTCGGGTAAGATACTAAACACCTTCTTAAATGCATCAATAAATAGCTACATTGAAACATATAGCCACTCCTTTGGTGATTGTGCATAATCAACAGGGGAAGCGGTAACATCATGTTCGTAGACCGGTAAAAATAAACCCATGAGCCTTTGCAGGTGGGGATAATGAATGAAACTGTGGCAACGGTTGGTACAGAAGGTTGAGCAGCTATCCCTGTCTGGTTGGGGCCGCCCCAGGGACCCTGCTGACTTCACTCAGCTCTTTAATTATCACCCTGTCAGCTGTGTTACGTTAGAAAGAAAGCACCAGGAAGCTGAATGATGAAATGAAACATGCGTATCGTTCCTAACCCTGGACAGTTTCACACTAATGAGGGACAATTAATTCAGCCAAGAAGAGCTTGAGTCACTCAAATGTTTTGATATGGAGAGAGGTTGAATTGCATTAGAATGCAACAGTTATTGGTTCAATTCAACCTGTGTTAGAGCCAGCTTATCTGAATTCACCATAAGGTCTTAAACAGGCGGATTTTGATGGGGATTTTTTTTATGACGCTAATAAAATGTTGGGGGAGCGGACATCGACTCTAGGAGTTTAAAGTCAAGACAACCTGCCCTCTATCTACTCCTGAATCAAGAAATGTCTCCACTCCAGTTGAAGGTTAGTGCTCCACTACAACTTTAAGCAGATCAACTTGACGCAGGTGGACCACCGCCTCTAGCTCCTGTGGACAAAAGCTTCTAGCTCGCTCTCTATTGATGCCTTCAATCAAGGACGTGAGAGACTAGAGTCACTCTAAAGTCACTCTTGATCCATTCACTCTCAGACCATTGCTGTGCACTAGCGTGCAAAGGGGCAGCGTCGCCGCCTGTACCTGCTGTGCTGCCCCTTCCCCCTCCAACCATTACGATGGATCAGTCACACCTTCCTTACACAACTGCCATAGCCGTGGTCTTTAAAGAGAGTCATCATATACACAATGTATATAGGAGGATACATTCATTTACTAAATGGGACTAAACCTGTTTTCATTAAGAGTGAATAGCAGCTTACTGTACAATGTACTCCAAGCACTGGCACAAGCTGTACTTTCAAACTGATGCTAATTTACAAAGAGTGTGATGGTTGCAGTCAAAGAATCAGCATCAAGCATGTTCACATGACGAGTGCCCTCCATTATCAGAATTCCATATGGTTTTCGGAATTAAACAGACCGTTGAAGTCATTTTCAGATTGTCTGCATTTCAAAACATACGTGTTTACTGTTAGTACACAGCGATCATGCAACATAGCATGGCAACAGTATGCCAGATGTTTAAAGGCTCTGGTATGCCAGATGTTTAATAGCTCTGGTATGTTAGCATGGCAACAGTATGCCAGATGGTGGGATGCTGAAGGACGGGCATGAGATGCAACACATAAGAGAGAAGTCTATTTGAGTTTTTAATGGTTCTGGTATGTTAGCATGGCAACAGCATAATGGCTGCCTTTTGGGCAAGAGATAAAGTTCTGGAACATGTCATTCTGTCCTGTTGTAAGTGGTCCATTGACTTAATGCCCAATGTGGCTTGCAGTGTGTCTCACTGCAAACGGCAAGGACTCTAGTCACATAATACACAGCTGTGGGAGGGCATGGGCACTAGTCTTTTCATACACTGTGGGGTAGCACCACAGACTGTACAGTTTAAAAGGTAAAACCTGAGCACGCTCTGTGAGAGATAGTTCAATGATGCATGCTGCTCTTAGCACTGTGCAATCAGAGCACACAAACCTTCAGTCCTTCCTTTGTTTCAAGCGAAGTACGATAAATCTAATTCTCTCAAGAGATAATAAGGACATGCTGGATGTGGTTCAATCAATGAGGTATAAAAAATAGTAATTATATATTTACAGTAATTACATGCAGTCCTGTAAAGAGCAAATACAGTAATATATGTCCCATTATCACATGCCTGTTATTAGGTAGTAGTAGCATACTCATCATATATAAGTCGAGACCAGGTGGCTCTTTTCCTTCCAGATCTATCCCTAAGATGTAAGAAAAGCTCCAGCGCCACTTGCTGGTAATTTTTGTTTCCTCTGCCAAACAGAGCTCCATTATCAGCCGTTCTCAGATAGCTACCGGATGTGCAGGCTTTAGTCTCCAACCCAGGACAAACACTTACCTGTTCCAGAGCATCCACTGGTTTGTTGCAAAAGGATGAAAACAGAACTAAGTCCATGCATATCTGAAACAACATGTAAGCCTGATGCCAGTGAATATCAGCAGATGATTAAATTACATTACCTACTTTCGTTATAATAACTAAATCCTTTTTACATTACCTACTTTCGTTATAATAATTAAATCCTTTTTACATGAGCTACTTTCGTTATAATAATTAAATCCTTGTTACATGACCTATTTTCGCTATAATAATTAAATCCTTTATCTATTTAACCTGTAATCAGTTCATTCAAGTGGTGATTTTTCAGGAAGGGATACAAACACAAAAATATTTTCACAATCCTCCAGACTTGGTGGAATCTCCCATGAGGATGTGTAATCAATGAACGATAGAGGTAATTGCTGGATCCACCCAGTTGCCAATGCTATTTCAGGAATGTGTTGTTTTTGCAACGCTGCCCTGTACTATACAGTATATTGACAGTTTCAATTATGCACTGTGACTGTTAAAACCACTAGAGGGAGACATTTAGCTTTACTCCAGCAGTGGCAGTCAGAACTGATTTCATGACTAAACTCCACTTCATGGTGAAGGAACATTCTGATGACTGCACCAACGGAGTGGACCAGAGACCAGGCTTTCTGGAATCTAGCTCCGACTACATCGATTCGCCCAAGGTCAATACTTTAAATTGTGAAACACCTACCGTGTACGTACGCTTTTCCTCTGAATTTGCGTGCCTTTCTTTGTTTGCTGAAACCCATACTTTTTCAATAAACGTTAGTCAAATACAACCACCGACTGTTTCCTTGTAGAGATTAATTTGGCACATAACGTAGTTAGAGCAACAGCAATGAGAGAACAGTCGGTGGTTGTATTTGATTAACGTTTATTGAACAAAATATGGGTTCGATTCCACAAAGCCTGGTCTGCTCCACCTGTGGAATAATCAGAAACCGGAGATGGAAACTCGAGTCGCACTTAAGTCGCAAAGAAAATTACTTGATAATTGATTTAAGACTCGTGATCAATTGACTTGACTTGGACTCTAGATGAGAGACTCGTGAACAATGCAAGTCAGTACTGGGATGAGTTTCTGTTGTCAGATAACATGGAACAGGCGGCATTGTAACACAGAGACAGTAGTTTAAAACAGAGGGATCAAAAGCGTTCTAGAACGGTATGCTCAACTAGCTGTTGGTTTATTGGCATCTTCTCCTTTTATACAACTTGGATTATATCCCGTGTCAATTTGCCTGTTGACCACTGTGCACTCAAGTTCCATCATTTCCTAACTCTAAACTCATTGTACTGATTACTGAAGTGCCCCTAGACAGTCCATCAAATCAGCCTACAGCAGAATGTCCACCAGGCTAAGTTACGTTGCGTAGAGACCATCATGTTCAGAAGCAAAAAGGACGAAATTATGTCCTGAACCATCGCGCTCAAGGACAGAGACGAGGAGGAACGCTCGTACTGTGCAGCTGTTGTGTAAAAACCTGACAGACGTAATCTGTAAATCAACTGTTTTCAGACAGCTTGGTGGAGCAAACCAAATAATATTCATATCAGTATGATATGGTATTCAATATGATTGATATTCATAAAATCAAACGCATGAATAAGATAACTTACACACATATAGATGTTATTTGTCTCATGTATAATGGTCATTTTTCAATTTCAACCTTGTGTAAGCTAAATTAGTTATTACATTAAAACCAATAAGACTTAAAATCCCAAAATAATTTAGCTTACACAAGGTTGTAATTGAATTGAATAGCAAACCCTATGGAGTAGTGTGTAATTGGCCTTGTTCGGCGCATGCGCAGTGGGATATATGGCAAACTTTGGAAGTTGGGAATTCGCTATGCAGCTCTGTCGAAAGGTGTCGCATAAAGCTCGAGAGCACTGAAAAGTGAACTTTTGCAATAGCGGAAAGGTCGCCCTTCAAGGAGTCTACGTTTTTGAAGTTATTCCTTTTGAATTGGGTAAGTTTTTATTTAAAAAATATATATATATTTGAAAATGTGTGTTCCAGTTATAAAGGACCAGTTTTTAGACATTCACCGTCAATTGTTTTTATGGGTTACATTCATTCTGCGCCATTGGGTTATTTATGGTCAATCGCCGTAGTTTTACTATGAAATCAAATAGAAAACCAATGGAAAACATTGGAGACCAACTTTCTTGGACAGTTAATTTCTCATTGACTTACGATACTGCTGTGCACAGCTGTCAGTAATGAGTTGATGAGACCGCTCAGGGAAACAATGAATGGGCAACATTTTGATACAATGAATACATTTTCACCTTCATCACATCTCTTGATTATAGTTACAGTGTAGCAATAACATCACAAATATTAAAAAGTGTTGCGTGCCACATACGTTTCATTCTTGCAGTTGTGAGATACATGGACACTTTCACGAGTTAGTTCAACAAGGAAAGCATCACAGACAGACTGACTGAAAGCATAACAAAGGATTTACTCTCAGACAAAGACCTTGGGTCAGTCTGCTACACTCACACCAATTACTGTACATTAGATTGTTGTTTTTCCCCCCAGACAAATGTCCTGAGAATAGCATATTTGACTGTATTATACAGTTTTGTATCCAATTACTGCAACATTATCAGGCAAGGATAATCGTTTGAAATCTGTATCAGTGCTACAAGGCCTCATATTCTTCACCACAAGTCCAGCTGAAAGTTGTTGTCCAAGCCAGGTACAGCCGTAAGGCCAGACTTCCAAGAGCTATAGAGACAGCTTTTTGTTGACAGCTGTGCTCTCCATCCTAGTACCAAGGATACAATCAACTGGGTGTCTGTCCTTTTGAAGCTGAAGGTTTTTCAAGGAAATGTCAATTCGAAAAATCTATTTCAGCATTATGTGCACAATTAGTTTTGCTGACATTTTTCATTTCCTCAGGCAGTGTGTCCTGTCAGTTGTTTGTCCCTCAGGCAGTCCCCCAGTTACCCTAGCTACGTAAAGTAATAGATCAACCCTTCTTTCAGCTACACCCATTCTACTATATTTATTTCTGAGGCCATTCTCCACCATTCAGACCTACTATCCCCTACAAGTTGACATTCCATCCATACTTCTGGAGGACTACTCCTGCGGTGGGGTATTTTCAGTGGTGGGACGGCTCCTAGGCGCGACTCTTAGTCAAACACAGAATGTTGTGAAGCAGTTTGGGGGCGGCGTTGCTGGAGTTGACCTGATCCTTGTACTTGAAGACTCTGCGTTTCATTCATTGCATTTGCTGTTGTTGAATTCTTTTATATACATATTTGCATTTACAGTGGAATAAGGAATTCCTGACTGAAATAATGTGCTTTCTGTTCCCACAAAAAAAATCTCTTCGACAAGATCTTTGGCTTGCGTCACCTACCAGTAGTAGCAGGGCTCTATAATGTTACCATTCTACTGGATTATGCTCCTAAATGTGTTGCTGTGCCACCTGGAAGTTTTATTTAGGAACATCAGTGCGTATTAAAAAAATTGATTTTTGCTTTAATACCGCAAATATTTTTCATTTTTCTTTGTGTGCTCCTGCATTTTTCAACTTAGGGTCAGCGTAGAGCCCGGAGTAGTAGCTGGGAAACCGGCAGACCGTGTGACTGAAAGGAAGACATTTCTGAAGCACGTGACAGGAAGGACTTCCTAACAGGACAAGGCGAAGGTCATCCTGAATGCAGGGATGCTTTGGCCAGCAGCCTTGTTCACTTTATAGCCTAGCCTAACCTCAGAGATGATTGTCTCCTGTCTTATTTGTATTCAGTCATGGCAAGCTTTCAAAATCCATATCCCTATTCAGTGGCAGATAGTCAAACATCTGTGCATCATAGCTACAGCTAATGACGACTAGCCCCAGGACATACTTAGGAAATGTGTAATTAAACTGACATTCAGTTTCAGTGTGACTATTAGTTGGAATGGTGTGTATTTTGTATTGCTTTTTTTCAGAATAACACCAGTTATTATTCAAGGCATTAGTATGTTTGAAAGGGGTCTTTTTGAGGCCTACAACCAAGACAACAGTAAGCCCTGTCAGACATGTAGTAAGATGTCCAACACAGCATGTTCTAGTCGGGACAGGTGTAAAACGGTCGTACGTTGCGTTCTGTATCCCTCACTTTCCATGTGACTGTGTGTAGGATAAAGAGGAGTTTGTGTGTCATGTCTACAGAGCTGCGGGTCTGCCCAGCCTACTAGTACTACTGCAACCTGACCTCACTCCAGACATGGCTAAAAGGACCATTTAGACATCTAAGTAAAACAACAACAAAAGCCTGGCTTTTGAAGCGTTCAAACAAGGGGTTTTAAATAGTTGGATGCTGTTCAGGAATTGGTGGCGCAGCACATGTTTACTGTTGTTGGATGTTTTTGTTTGGCTTTACATGGTAGGCTATTTCCTGGCACTGAAGACTGAAAGCCCCTGATGTTGTGTTTTTACGTGCTCTATGACCAAACCAACATCCAGTACTACTGTTAGGGCATTCTTCATTTTGTATAACTGAAGCGTTGAGCTTTATGGGGTGTTTTAAATTCTCTACCCTGTTTTGAACGCCCTGTTAAACAACGGCTCGACAGCCAAGTGCATAGGTCAGTTTAGTTCTGAAGGGCACAGCTGGAACTCTTATCTATTGGTTGCGTGTGCAAGTGCATCGAGTGTGTGAGAGGCTTGTCAATGGGGCAGAAGGTGTGTTTTTTTTTTTCTATTCGATTGAGTTGCACCTCCCCCTCCAAATCGCTACATCTTGTTGATGTCAAACTATGTAAATACATCAAAATAACGTCTACCCACTCACTCCAAATGGAACCCTGAGTCAAATGGGTTAGTCTCGCTTACAATGCACACGTTCAATACTGAGGCCTTAGTAGAGAACCTTTTTTTCCCGAGAGATTGAAACGTCTTTTCTAGCGGTAGTCCTTTGTTTTGTCTGGTGACTCGGAAAGCTTTGATGCTTTGATAAAGAAGAACCTGCTTGTTGTTCAGAGGAGTTTGCACGCAATGCCTAGTGTAGTGGAGTGGATTGGTTGTTATCAGTGAGTAAGTGAGATTATATTACCGGCAACTCTGAGAATCCAGATTTTTCACTTTAAAATGTATACCAAAGAAAAATATATTTTTATATATTTTAAATATTATTTATTTTCTAGTTTAACAAACCGTACAACTATATAACATAAAGTGATAAATCGGTTACAGTTGAATTGCTCTTAGACAACTGGCCTAATGGTTGTGTTTGTGATGTGTGTGTTTGATGTGTGTGTTTGTGATGTGTGTGTGAAGAGGCAGAGCACGTCTGGAGGAGGTTTGAAGGAATCCGGGGGGTGTTACAGGTCCTGGAGATACCAGTGTCGGGTACTGAACTGCTCTGGAATGAAGGTTTCAATGCATTACCCATAGTGTCTGTGTAGCCTAGCACTAGTGCCAATTGACTACAGGATAATTTTGTTAATTTAAGTCAGTCTCATCCAAAAATGAGTTTTGTAATTGAGTTTGTCTCGACTTACTGAAAGGCTTAGGTATGGATTATGATCATCATGCCAACGCCCAGAGCCCACTAACATGGGAGAAGCAGCTGTACTGATTGCGGTCCATCAGCTGCGCACGCTCTATCCAATCATAGCAACCAGAACCTCCAGACAGTGAGACAGACCTGCCCATTACACAACACCTCAGACTTGTTTACATAAGACAACACGTTATGTTGAAGTAACCCTTGGCCCTAAGCCCTTTACGGAGTGCCCACTTGCTGATGTCTTTGGTGTCAATTATTCAAGTCTGCCACTTTTTTGGGCAACATGAAAATTGAGACTAACAGGACGCTCTTGATATATCGTATTGTCAATATTCCAAAACCCATTGGCGAGCATCTTGCATCCCCCTGCGACCTGTTTTCTAACATGAGTTCCTATGAAACACTGCCAGACAGACGCGTTCGTTCGTACAGACACAACTCTATGCCCAAACTTTGGTAACGGAATACCGGTAAAATCTCCCTCAGGTTTTTAATACAACCACGTTTTCCCAAAACTCTGTTAAATATCTCCACCGAATGAAGATTCAAAGATACCTGCAGAATGAATGGGGTGTCAGCGATGACATGACACATTGAGTTAGAAAAAAAATCGCTTTCGTTTATTTATCTACAGTAAGTGAAGTGGATATACACCTGGTAACGGAATTACATCATGGGTCTCTGATCTGTACTACACGGAAATGCATAATTATGGAAATAAATGTAATACTCCTCATGTTTCACACGTTTGGACAGTAGTGTACAATAGAGTAGAATAAGAGAGTACAGTTCAATGCAATGCACTTTACTGTATTGTACTATACAATTTTGGACTGTACTAAGCTCTACTCACTGTAATCAGTACTGTGTTGGACTCTACTCACTGTAATCAGTACTGTGTTGGACTGTACTATCCAAACTTGTGAAACAAACATCTATGATAGGTTCAGATTTGGTCTGGTACATCTGTGGACGTTAACATCAAGGCCAGGGTGGACTGATCGAATATCAACTACTTTTCGACGTCCGGTGTCGGTCGGTTCTCAGTGGGGGAGGATGCCTGGTTAATGTAAATGGTAAGAGCGGGGCTCATAGGTACGTGTCAGTGTTTTCACACTTTGTCGCTTTCAGAGAGGTGACATCAACAGGAGAGTGAGAGCGAAAGGTGGAGAGGTTGTTTAGACTGACTGACTGTTTTAACTCTCTTGGTTTGACCACCAGTCAACAGAAAGACCAAACAGTTATGAGCTGAACATAAGCATGGCAGTGGGCGGGAGGACAGTAGCAGGAGACCCAACTGTAGTTTGTGACTAATATGATTTCCTATTGTAGTTAATTCAGTTGCAGTAATTCCTTACAGACTTTTTGGTAATTCAGTTAACAATTTGCTAATGGAAATATGTGTTTTAATCACTTTAATAATTCATGATATCAGTAAAATCTCTAACTAATTGGTAGGTTTAGCATTACTTGTTACTTCTGGGAACTTGTTAACCTCTCTCATGAGGGAGAGAAATTATTTGTAAAAAAAATCTTAAGGAATTGCAAGGCACAATATTTCTTAAACTTGAAGGTAAAACATTTTTCAAACTAAATGTGTTGATATTAGTTAGTAGGGGTCTTTACGTCAACATTATTGTGTTTTGATGTGTTTCTGATGACCTTTTTAAGACTTTCTGTTAGTTTTATAAGATCCAGTTTCCATCTATTTACCCAGAAATCAAAGCCTTTACTTTTGAAAAATGTGTATATGCCTTCATTTCACAAGAATATAGACACTTAGCTTTCGTTTGACACCCAATTTGATATGCTCCTATGAACTTCTCATGTTATTGTTCTCAGAAATCAGTCCTGAGCACACAGCCAGACATTCACAACTTGATACACTGTATGCAATGCACTGACTAGTTTTTCATAACTTTTTTTTTACTTGAGAACTACTGCACCAAACACCTTAGCTACTGCACAAACGTCATGATTACAGTCTTGATTTATCTTAGATCGATTCTGACTATTTTACCGAAGCGTCTGTTGTTTTCTATGGTGACTCAGCAGGTACTAACAACAGTACCTGCCAGGGTACGATATGTGAATATAACACACCCACATCAAACCACACCCCTAAGACAACTCTGGTTTGGCTTCTGTCATGGCCGCTAACATTTTTTTAATAAGCAAGCTTCAAAAAACGAGGCCAAAATAGGAAGTGCTGTTGCACTTTAATGTATTTACATCACATGTTAACCGTTATGGGCGCTCCCTATTTAAATATCAGTCATGTGAGACTGGAATAATACTATAATGCTGATCCAGTCTGATCCAGTTTAATTTACTGTGACCTCAAGCTATGAGACTGAATGAGAGAGAGAGGTAGAAGAGGTTGTAAAAGAGGAAGAAAGCTAAAGAAGTTATCTTATTATGTTAGAGTTCTTGTCAGGTTTAATGATCTTTGATCTCGCATAGAAACTTTGTACAAAATACTGTCTCGGAAGCTTTCGACCTACTGAATTATTAGCTTGCCTGCTTTAATGCCTTTACTAACATTTTATTTTTGCCCCTTTTAATAGTTTCATTTTACTGTCCATATTTGCTTTATAAAAACTGCTGTTGCAGTTATTAAAATGTCCAAGTTTTTGGTTTCCCCCCTTTTGGGCTGTGAGACAGATGGCTGACCAAATAAAGCTGCCTGTGGGAGTGGGATGGCTTTCCATCCCACTTGGGAGGGAAAAAGAAATGGTACTAAAGGCGTCAGCATGCTTCAGATTGGCTGGCGCTTAGCTGAACCGAACTTGAAAAACGTGAAAAAAAGGCGTCAATAGTACTGTCTGTTTTTTTTTTATTATTTTATTTATTCACTTCATCAAAATAGTCAAAATGATAACTCAAATCTGTCATTGATTTTGACGAAGATATGTTTGGTGCAGTATTTTTCGATGAAACCATTGTCCTCTCGTTGAATGACAACGAAGACTTTATTGAAGAATCCCTACTGTTGACCAATCACTGATGAACGGCCATAGACTTCAGCTCCGAAATTCGGCTTGCCTCCAGAAAAAATGTTGTGCCTGAATCACATAGTCTACCAAACTGTTTAGGCTGGGAAGCATGTGGACGCCTTAAGGAGGTGCTTTGTGGTATACCGCCGTGCATTCTTTTAGGAACCATTTAGTCGGCAAATAATTAATCTTGATGATAACGTTGTTCAGATTTATTTCAGTTATCAATTGAATTGTCTAGTGAACAATAATTCTGCTTTATGTGCCTGAAAACCGTCCAAGACCGTCCAAGAGAAATCACTCTATGGTTTTACCTCAGCGCTCATCTTTGTTTTTAGCTCGCATGTTGTGGTTACTATAGTTAACTTAACTCGCCAATGCCATGGTCTAGATTCCTTTCTATTTAAACAAAAAAAATCAAGAGGAATATGATTTAAAAATTCATTCAAATGTACCAGGGACACCACTATGCCCACAAAACAAAAAATACCAGACAATTAGGCTCCAATTTCCTGTTTGGCGAGCTTCTCAAACAGATTGAGACAATCCTTTGCTACAGTTACTCTGCCATGCGTTGTAATTATACTTGAGCACACAAGATGTTGGAATTCACTAATGTCCAATTCACATGGAGGGAGAAAATCCTTATTTGCAGACGCATTCTACAACTAACTGTAGGCTAGAACATTATCCTTACTACCAGGAAGTGGCTTACAAACTAAGTTGGATAGAAAAGCCTTTAATCAAGTATTACTGTAATCATCACTAAAGTTTTGGTAATGTAGGGGGGGTCCTGACTTTTGGGGGGTCTCTGTCAACTTCAGTTCTGTCTGTGTGTCATGTGTAGACTTTAACTTCCCAGGGGGTTAATGTAATTAACTGCTCAAGTTTTAAAAGCCATTGAAATACCATACCATTTTCAGAAACGTACGTTTTTACAAGGACTTCATCTAACTTGTACTGTAGGTTGTAGTCTTCTGGGCAATAGTTGTAGTCTTCTGGGCAATGGCTGTTCAAGAGTCATTGGTCTTGACTCATCACTTCTGTTTTCTTTCAGATTCCGAGTGGGGTGAGGTGGGGGGTGATGTCCGACGCCAGTGAGATGTTGGCAGCCGCTTTGGAGCAAATGGATGGGATCATTGCAGGTAATGTGCAAAACTCACTCGCACACATTTTGAACTGCGGGGCTGATCACCTCAAATATTTACATAACTCACACTTAAGCCCCTGATATCTACCCTCAGGACTAGGGTTCCCATGCTGCTGCTCTTAGGATGTGGCTGTGGTACTGGTCTGGGATGTTTCCCTGTGCAGTCCTCCAATATGAGAAATCAAGACTTTCCATTGTTTCAGCAGTGATAGAAACTAATGATTATTCAAGGCATACTGCTAATATGATTTACAGGCATTGGATGCCTCATCCATGGCCTGAAGGAGGGTTGCACACCCTTGGGGATGGCAATCCTTCATCTTCTGCCTGTATTGTATTTTACAGTTTTATATGTATTTATTGTAGTGGTCATGTACGTGGCTCAGTTCAAAAGAGCATGGTACTAGCAACACCAGAGTTGTGGGTTTCGATTCCCACTGGGACCAAATGTGTGGACTGTATTCACTTTGGATAAAATGTCTGCTACGTAAATGTGATATTACAGTACTATATTGGCATATTATGGTATTACAGTACTGTATTGGCATATATTACGATATTCCAGTACTGTATTGGCATACAGCGGGTGAAATAAGTATTGAACACGTCACCATTTTTCTCAGTAATTATATTTCCAAAGGTGCTATTGACATGAAAGATTCACCAGATGTTGGTAACAACCCAAGTAATCCATACATACAAAGAAACCAAAACAAATAAGTTCAGAAATTAAGTTATGTGTAATAATGTGAAATGACACAGGGAAAAAGTATTGAACACATGAAGAAAGGGAGGTTCAAAAAGGCATGGAAAGCCAAGACAACAGCTGAAAACTATCAGTAATTAAAAAGCAATCCAGCCCCCTGTCAGTGCAAATTAATATCAGCTGGTTCAGTCCCAACTGATGGCCTACAAAAAGGTCTCATTGCCAAGGTGCCACACAAGACACATCTCATGATGGGTAAAAGCAAAGAGCTGTCTCAAGACCTTCGCAACCTAATTGTTGCAAAACATAATGATGGCATTGGTTATAGGCACATTTCTAAGCTTCTGAATGTTCCAGTGAGCACTGTTGGGGCCATAATACGGAAGTGGAAAGACAATCATTTCACCATAAATTTGCCTCGACCAGGTGCTCCTCGCAAGATTTCTGACAGAGGAGTGAAAAGAATAATCAGAAGAGTTGTCCAAGAGCCAAGGACCACTTGTGGAGAGCTTCAGGTACTGTTGTCTCAAAGAAAACATTAAGTAATGCACTCCACCGCCATGGCCTGTATGCACGCTCACCACGCAAGACTCCATTGCTGAAAAAAAAACATGTTGAAGCTCGTTTAAAGTTTGCTGAACAAAACATTTGGAAAAGTCAGTGAAATACTGGGAGAATATAGGGTGGTCAGATGAGAGCAAAATTGAACTGTTTGGATGTCATAATATACACCATGTTTGGAGGAGAAATGGCAATGCACATCACCATCAGCTGATATTAATTTGCACTGACAGTGGGCTGGATTGCTTTTTAATTACTGATCGTTTTCAGCTGTTGTCTTGGCTTTCCATGCCTTTTTGAACCTCCCTTTCTTCATGTGTTCAATACTTTTTCCCTGTGTCATTTCACATTATTACACAACTTAATTTCTGAACTTATTTGTTTTGGTTTCTTTGTATGCATGGATTACTTGGGTTGTTACCAACATCTGGTGAATCTTTCATGTCAATAGCACCTTTGGAAATATATTTACTGAGAAAAATGGTGACGTGTTCAATACTTATTTCACCCGCTGTATATGTGGTATTACAGTACTGTGTTGGCATATATTATGGCATTACAGTACTGTATTGGCACATTATGGTATTACAGTACAGTATTGGCACATATTACGGTATTACAGTACTGTATTGACATATTACAGTACTGTGTTGGCATATTGCAATATTACAGTACTGTGTTGGCATATTGCAATATTACAGTACTGTGTTGGCATATATTGCGAAATTACAGTACTCTGTTGGCATATATTGCGAAATTACAGTACTCTGTTGGCATATATTGCGAAATTACAGTACTCTGTTGGCATATATTGCGAAATTACAGTACTCTGTTGGCGCATATTGCGAAATTACAGTACTCTGTTGGCGCATATTGCGAAATTACAGTACTCTGTTGGCATATATTGCGAAATTACAGTACTCTGTTGGCATATATTGCGAAATTACAGTACTGTGTTGGCGCATATTGCGAAATTACAGTACTCTGTTGGCGCATATTGCGAAATTACAGTACTCTGTTGGCGCATATTGCGAAATTACAGTACTCTGTTGGCGCATATTGCGAAATTACAGTACTCTGTTGGCATATATTGCGAAATTACAGTACTGTGTTGGCGCATATTGCGGTATTACAGTACTGTTGGCATATATTGCGAAATTACAGTACTCTGTTGGCGCATATTGCAAAATTACAGTACTCTGTTGGCATATATTGCGAAATTACAGTACTCTGTTGGCATATAGCGAAATTACAGTACTGTGTTGGCGCATATTGCGGTATTACAGTACTGTGTTGGTATTGTATAACTGCCCTGTATTTGTATTTAGGCGCTAGAAACACCAGCGTTTCACTGTACCTGCTGTAACATCTGCTAATCTGTGTACATAACCAATAAATGTTCATCTGTTACATACATTCTGTAGTTGACAAACTATGTCAAATCTATAGTTTTACCAAACTTTCATCGATTTAAGAACAAGTCGGATTAATCAATAGTCAAATGTATTTAACCAAATAGAAGAGAATCATATCAAAAGTAATGTGAGCATTGCATTGTGAAAGGCAATAACTTTATATGAATATGACTTGAAATGTATTTCTAGATGAAACACTGATTTTTAAGTTGGGTGAAAAAGTAACAGTATGATCTTGTCTTGTACTTTAGTCAATTGAAAATGTGCTTAGTTTTGAAACAACTTCCTTTTTTAATTATCTGTTTTGAGTTTTGTACTAAGAGTTGTGAAAAGGTACCACACTTGTGAAAATTGCAATATATATATTTTTTTAAAGTCAGACACCAGAGGGAACTTTTGGTCCTATTACTTTCTGGTGGTAGATGAGCAGAGGGGCCAGCAGTAAGAGCCCAGGCTTTTCCACTGACTTGTGGAATTTATAGAATTGACCTTTCCCAGAAGGATGACTTATCACATGACATCCTCTAGCCCCTGTTACCACAGAAACCACAGCGTTCACTCTATCCCTGGCTGCCTTTTTGGGGGAAGATATGTATATTTATATATATTTTTTTATTTATCCCTCCATTTATTTTTCTCTTCTATATTTCCATGAAGCTTGACCTTTTTTGGAAACGGTTGACGGATGCTGTTGAGCAGATTATAGTATACACTGGAAACATGGCTTCTCCAAGTCCAACAAATAAGCTTCTGCTCAGGCACCCAACATTTATTTTATTTTATTTATTATATATTTTCTTTATCTTCAGGACACATTCAGAAATCCACATCTGCAGCGCATCACATGGGTCAACGATATCCCACCTGGTGATATTGCCTTTCATCCTCCTTGTTGAAGGAAATTAGGAGAGGATGAGAGAGTTTCAAACTTCTAACCACAGGCATGAAACTATAGAAGAATAGATTCACACCGCCGGTCAAAAGTTTGGAATATTACTCATTCAAGGGTTTTTCTTTATTTGCACTATTTTATACATTGTAGAATAAAAGTGAAGACATCAAAACTATGACATAACACATAGTAGTAACCAAAAAAGTGTTCAACAAATCCAAATATATAATCTTCAAGACACTTTCCACCGGTCTAATGGCCGTTACTCGTGTTTCTTGGCCCAAGCAAGTCTCTTCTTATTGGTGTCCTTTAGAAGTGGTTTCTTTGCAGCAATTCGACCATGAAGGCCTGACTCACACAGTCTCCTCTGAACAGTTGATGTGTCTGTTACTTGAACTCTGTGAAGCATTTATTTGAGCTGCAATCTGAGGCTGGTAACTCTAATGAACTTATCCTCTGCAGCAGAGGTATTTCTGGGTCTTCCATTCCTGTGGCGGTCCTCATGAAGCTGGTTGAGAGAATACCATGATTGTGCAAAGCTGTCATCAAGGCAAAGGGTGGCTACTTTAAAGAATCTCAAATATAAAATATATTTTGATTTGTTGAATTTTTTTGGTTACTACATGATTTCATATCTGTTTTTTCATAGTTTTGACGTCTTCACAATGTAGAAAATATTGCAAATAAAGAAAAAACGTTTAATGAGTAATATTCCAAACTTTTGACCGGAGGTGTGCATCTAACTCCCTTACTTGTTCCTAACCCCTCTCACTAACCCTGGCCCCAACAGGCTCCAAGGCCATGGACTACTCCAATGGGCTGTTTGACTGCCAGTCACCCACCTCTCCCTTCCTGGGCAGCCTTCGGGCGCTTCACCTGCTGGAGGACTTGCGGGCAGCGCTGGAGATGATGGACCAGGATGAGAGGGAGGGCCTCCGCTGCCAGGTCGCCGACACCACCGCCGACGGCCTGGTGGAGTGGCTGCAGCAGGGACAGCTGGTAGGTAACTCCCTCTGTTCTCTTACTGTTGCAAATGTCAACACTGTTAACGATAGTCCGAATTTTTACTATTGTGAAGGACATTAAAGACATGCTCTTTGTTAAACCTCCCGCTTTTAAGCTGGAAATGTCAATATGTAGTTCATACATGCAGAATTACTGTTTTACCTCAATTTGCCATAAAATCCCTAGAGTGCTGCGCTATTTTCCTTACATTTTCCCCATCAGGCCCCAGCTCCCCTAGCAATTCGAGTTCTAGACAATTCGCTTCAGCCCTTCACCATTTGAATGACTGCTAGTAAGATGCACACACAGCAGAGCGAGAGAGAAATTCTGTGGTTCACAAACTTTTGGCTGGTGAGTCCTACTTTCAGAACTACTGGCTAAAAAGTATTCAAAAGTACCGGAGAATCTCTTTTAATGTCTGAGAGATTCCAAATTTCAGTGTAATCATGGGAAATGTATTGCTGACGAGTATTCCACACATTAAGATCAAAGTACTTTATTTAGACTAGATTCCTTTTGTGTGATTGCACAGGCAGGTGGTCTGCTTTGTGTCTTCACGCCCTTACCTGTTAGTTATACCTTGACTTTGCGAGTGACGAAGTCTCTCTGGAGCGGTGTCTGAAATGGTTTCCATCCTCTCCACTGGAGATGATTCACAGCGAGGCTCATGTTTTCCTCCCTCCTCAAGCCCTTTCCTTCCCTGTGTGAAATTTGAGAAGACAAGTTTAGTTTTAATTCAATTCTCACTTTAGTCACACACAAAGCACTTGTTTTTTTTCCCAGGGAAAAATCATGTGATGTTTTTCAATGTAGGGAAGCTGAATGCTGGGCTTTGAGATGGAGTGATACTTCTCTATTGCAAGGGTCAAGAAGTCTTTCCTGGTATGGTGATAGGGCAAGAGTTATTCCTGACCATATGTACGGCCTCTCTAAGCCCTTGGCGATCAGCCGTCTGACGATGGTCTTGGTTGTTTGTGATTTCAGACCGATGGACATGGCTCCGCCATGATCTACCAGGAACGACTGTCACGGGTGGAGAACGATAAGGACTGTCTCGTCCTCCAGGTGGGTTTCTGAGTTAAAAATGCTGTGTCACGAGGCCACAAACAAGCCGAGACCAGCTTTAACAAATTGGAAACACGACCCCATATTTAGAAAATGTGTATATTAGCAAATACATTGTACATGCAAGCTGTACACTAGCAAATACATTGTACATGCAAGCTGTACATTAGCCAGGGTGTTCTGTTTAACGTTTATTTGGTAGGTTGCTGTTGAATTCAGTAGTTTTTAGCTATTCATGGTTTGAGTGAAAGGCATGAGTCACAGATCACAAACCCATACCCTGAAAACAACACGCAGACGACGTGGTGTATTATTGAATGACGACTGTCCCCAGGTGAGTGTTCTCTCAGACCAGGTGGAGGTGCAGGGGGAGAAGATCAGGGATCTGGACATGTGTCTGGAGGAACACCGGGAGAAACTCAACGCCACTGAAGAAATGCTGCAGCAGGTGAGGCCCGGCAGGGTTGCAGTGCATTCTGGTTATCACCAGAGTGTTATGTCTTATTTTTAGACAGAACCTTGGGTTTAAGGTATTGGTCAGCCTTTTGATCTAAATGATCTTTCAGAATGAACACTGATTTAATACACTTTGCTCCTACTAGTTTGTGACTGAATCTGGGACTGTGTCCTGTGCAGGAGCTGTTGAGCAGGTCGACCCTGGAGTCCCAGAAGCTGGAGCTGATGACCGAGGTGTCCAGTCTGAAACTGAAGCTGACCACTGTGGCGAGAGATCGCAGGGATAGTGAGGTACACGGATGCATTATGACAATAGACTCACCCACACAGAGATATTATGTCCTTGGAAGATATTTGGAGTTTCGTCCAACGGCAGGCAGACTTCTTATGTCAGGATGAGTGCATATGAATCTTGGCAGTCACCCAAACATTTAACAGTTCACACTGGGACCATGCAGAGGTCCGTCTCAGTCGGTTGGAGTGGGCCCTGATCAGTCAAGCAGGTCCTGACCCGGCTGGACTGGCGGGCAGGGGATTGTGGCAAAACATCCACTGCTCCAGTAGCTGTTTCCTCTCTTAAAATAATTCCTCTCCACTCTAGAGAAGCTATGAGTCTGACACTCACGGTTCCATACACCCCATCCATGAGCTATGAGTCTGACACTCACGGTTCCATACACCCCATCCATGAGCACTGAGCAGGCCTGGGCTTGAGGAATAGTGAGCTGAATCAGGATATTGGATCCTGAGTGTGGGTTTCCAACGTTACTATAACCTTTCGGGAGAGGCGTGTGTGGAAAGGCAATGTTTTTTTTATATATATATATATATACCGCATTTGTTTAATGTTGGGCTTTGTTCGGCTGTAAATCACACACCCCTGAGTCTGATCCATTTCTTCTTCCCGTCCCATGGGGCTCTGCGGTTTTTACTCTTGTCTAAATGTATGTGTCGTGAATCATTTTTGTTGAATTGTGATTCCTATTTCCTGAGTGCTCTGTCTATACGGTAATTGCTCCAAGGTGCAGGAGTATGTATTATCCATGACATAAAAACTGTTGTAATGGTAATTGACCATGACGCTTCCTTCGACTCAAGGATCTGTCTCCATGTTGGAGTGGGCTTCTCTGTTTCTCTCTCTATCACTCTCTGTAAATAATCTTTGGTGCCCCATTGGGGATTTTTCACTCTACAAAAGTACCCCCACAGTTTCCTTCAATACTCTCAGCTGACCTCTTGTGCACGTGGGTAATGCAGTCTTTTTACCTATCCAGGGGTTGTACCAAGAAGTCAACGACCTGCGGTTCAGGGTGACCGATATGGAGAATGAAAGACTACAGTGTGATAAGAAACTTAAATCCACCAAAGTGAGTAGCATGGCAAAAAACGGCTTTAGATTCAGTCCTACATCGTGTAGGTAATGAATCTAGCGTTCCCTTGTGTGTTGGTTATGTCCCTCTTAATACCACATTCCTTCAAGGTTCATACCCTTTTTTCTCTCCTCTCCTCCTCTCTCACTCCTACCTGGCTACCTTCTCCCCTGCTACATGCTAAACTGTGCATCACTAGGAATGGAACATGGGCAGGTTTAGGCTCACTGGAGGTGTGATGCAGAAGTTAACACTCCAGCGCTCTGCTCTACCCTGTCTGTACCTTTGGGCCTCTAAACCTTCCCTGTGTCCATTGACCCGATCCGCTTTCCAACTTTCACCACGCTTCCACTTTGACTGTAAATTGTCCAACCAGCTATGTAGAATTTTCAGATTTCTTAACACACTAGTTCTTCACTTCCTGCCCAAATCCACTTAATTGTATGTTAACTGTATGTTGATGCTAAAATGTCTTAAACTTTTGGCTAAGTAAGCTAAACCAATGGATGGAACTAAACGGACACAGACGACCTTCTCCTGTTCTTTCTCAGTGGAGTGTTAAAGAAACTGACAGGTTTACAGTGTGTTGTGTTTGTATTAGGGCTGGGCGATATGACGATATCTATATCGTGTGACGATAACAAAACGTCTATCGTTTCATATTATGCTCTATCGTTTATTTCGTTGTCACAAATCACACTCTTTACGGCAATATTTTTTGTCAATTGGACGACGCTTTGCGTTCGCAACACAAGCAAACATGGAGGAGAGTGAACGTGACACCGTGCACGGAGACACGGAGCTCCTACCTAAAATATGGGCTACTTCGGGCGCATGGATGTGGTTTGGGTATGAAAAGTCTGACACGGACCAGAAAACCGTCCTCTGCAAAATATGCAACAGGCCGGTCCCGACAACAGGCTCAAACCCCACTAACTCTCTCTTTTACCACCTACGCAAGAATCATGTGAAACAGTACGGAGAGAGTCTACGGATGAGACCTAAAAAAGTACAGTCGAGTGCTCAAAACAAACCCCCGACTCTGACGTTGCAAGAGGCATTGTTGACAAATATTTTGTTTGCGGCACTTTGGTTGTTGTCATATAACGCTATAATTCAAACTTTAAGGAGTGTTTTTGTTTACTTGTTATATTTAATATATTTATTTGTGAGCCTTATTTTGCTGCTATAGTTTAAACTTGAAAGTTTTCCATGTTCACATTTGATATTTTATATACCAATATTTGTCAGTTTGCTGCTACAATTCAAACAGTTCTACTGTTAAACAGTATTATATGTTTGGTTTTTATATTTTTGACCATATTCACATTTTTAGGCCTATATTTATTTTGTTTGCAACTATAGTTGAAGTGTTTTTAGATTGTATACATTTTATATTTTGTTTAATTTAAAATTTGCACAATGGTTCTAAATAAAATGAGTAAGTACCTTTTTATTCCAAATTTAATAAGAAATAGGCCTTTACATTATTATTATTATTATTATTATTACTAGAGAATTATTCTTTGGACACTGTTTACTAACCTTCAAACAAGCTTCAATGCCATACAACACTCCTTCCGTGGCTCCAACTGCTCTTAACTGCTAGTAAGACTAAATGCATGCTCTTCAATCGAACGTTGCCCGCACCCGCCCACCGGACTATCATCACTACTCTCGACGGGTCTGACTTAGAATTTGTGGACAACTACAAATACCTAGGTATCTGGTTAGACTGTAAACTCAACTTCCAGACTCACATTAACCATCTCCAATCCAAAATTAAATCTAGAATCGGCTTCCTATTTCGCAACAAAGCCTCCTTCTCCTATGCTGCCAAACATGCCCTTGTAAAACTGACTATCCTACCGATCCTTGACTTCGGCGATGTCATTTACAAAATAGCCTCCAACACTCTACTCAGCAAATTGGATGTAGTCTATCACAGTGCCATCTGTTTTGTTACCAAAGCCCCATATACTACCAACCACTGCGACCTGTATTCTCTCGTTGGCTGGCCCTCACTACATATTCGTCGCCAAACCCACTGGCTCCAGGTCATCTATAAGTCTTTATTAGGTAAATCCCCGCCTTATCTCAGCTCGCTGGTCACCATAGCAACACCTACCCGTAGCATGCGCTCCAGCAGGTATCTCACTGGCCACCCCCAAAGCCAACACCTCCTTTGGCCGCCATTCCTTCCAGTTCTCTGCTGCCAATGACTGGAACGAATTGCAAAAATCCTTGAAGCTAGAGATTCCTATCTCCCTCACTTACTTTAAGCATCAGCTGTCAAAGCTGCTTAAATACTTATGTCATGCAATAAAATGCAAATTAATTATTTAAAAATCATACAATGTGATTTTCTGGATTTTTGTTTTAGATTCCGTCTCTCACAGTTGAAGTGTACCTATGATAAAAATTACAGACCTCTACATGCTTTGTAAGTAGGAAAACATGCAAAATCGGCAGTGTATCAAATACTTGTTCTCCCCACTGTATCGTTATCGGGATACGACATTTTGGTCATATCGCCCAGCCCTAGTTTGTATGGTTCCCTGGTAAAGACACCAGTCCGTAGCCTCACTCTAACCTTATTCCTTGGGCATACTGCCCTGCATCACAGTTGGCATCAGTCTGGGTTTTAACTTTCAACTCTGTTGTCTAGCTGTGTTCTTATCTAGATCTTGGTCTGTATTCATAGTGTCTCTTATTAAGAGTTGTCTAGTATGAGTTTAGGCTTTTAGATTAAAACGAATGGACGGGGGGGTGATCAGCACTCCTAAGGTGTTTACTAAAATGCAGGTTCAATGGGTTAGCCAGCTAACTTTAATAAACAACCAGAAATAACTATCGATTTTTTCTGGTTCATTAAAGTTAACTATGTGTTCTCGTTTGAGTCAATTAGGCCATGGCCATTTTCAAGCGTATCTCTCAGAAAAAAAAAAATGTTATTTCAAAATATTTAGGCAAGTTAGCTCATTGATCCTACTTGGTAGTACCCCTCTACTCTGAGACACTTTCTGAATATGGGCCTAGATGTGTAGCTGTAGATGAATGAGGTCAGAATGGTCACTAACATGATCCTCTCCCATTCAGGAGGAACTGCAGACTCTTCAGAGGCAGCTGGAGGAGCGAGGGGAGGAGCTGAGGAGGCTGAAAGACCAGGCTACACTGGGAGTCCTGACTCCAGACAGAACAGATGGGGGAGAGAAAGGTGGGAGTACTGTTACTAAACATGGGGAGCGAGGGGGACCTCACTTCACTACCATATACACGAGGAGCCATAATATTTCAATAGGCTTAACTTGCACCTTGACAGTTTTACTGCAAAAATATTTTCCAACTTTCCTTTTCCTATGTCGTCTACAGTTTCTGTCTTTAAGTTCCCTTAAGTAATGATACCATCATGACCTGAGCATTGGAATTTCCGCCTGAAATACAATTCTCAAAGCATCCTGTCTCAGTCTCACACAGACTTGAGGGTATAAAAAGGAGGATTTTGTTGTTCCCACCTTATTGCCCTCTTATCTGTCTGCAGGGCTCGTACCAAGCATGTTTAGACATGATCTCTGGCTCTTATCTGTCTGCAGGGCTCGTACCAAGCATGTTTAGACATGATCTCTGGCTCTTATCTGTCTGCAGGGCTCGTACCAAGCATGTTTAGACATGATCTCTGGCTCTTATCTGTCTGCAGGGCTCGTACCAAGCATGTTTAGACATGATCTCTGGCTCTTATCTGTCTGCAGGGCTTGTACCAAGCATGTTTAGACATGATCTCTGGCTCTTATCTGTCTGCAGGGCTCGTACCAAGCATGTTTAGACATGATCTCTGGCTCTTATCTGTCTGCAGGGCTCGTACCAAGCATGTTTAGACATGATTTCTGGCTCTTATCTGTCTGCAGGGCTCGTACCAAGCATGTTTAGACATGATCTCTGGCTCTTATCTGTCTGCAGGGCTCGTACCAAGCATGTTTAGACATGATCTCTGGCTCTTATCTGTCTGCAGGGCTCGTACCTCTTCCCCCATTTACTATAAAGGAATGCAATTAATGCAGAGTGCAATGTATTCACTTGAACCCCATAATTACTGTAAGGAAATGGTCTATTTGTTTGAATTCCTGTTGCTTAAGTGGACTTTACTTGCATGTAGGTCTTTATAGACTCCATCAGTAGGTCTTTATAGACTCCATCAGTAGGTCTTTATAGTCCATCAGTGTGGGTAGACACCAGTCTGATCCCTTGTAGTTTTCCAGATGTGGACGAGCTGAGAACGAAGAGGGCCATGGAGTCCCTGATGTCCGCCAACAACGGCAAGGTACTGGAGCTACTGTCTACACTGTTTTCATAGAGGCTGCTTTGGGCTCAATGGCTTTTTTCTAACTCTGATCTGCCATCCTTCACCCACAGGACCGGAGGATCGAGGAGTTTCAGGAGTCTATCACACGGTACAAGAAGATCCAAGGCTTGGTGAAAGGTGAAACTATGTTGGAGGAGTAGTAAACTAGTAATGACATGTTTTATCGGTGTCATTGCAATAGTTCATTTATCGAACTAGATCAATTGTGTGTTTTAGAGTGTAGAATAATGGACTTGATAACTCCACCCCCCCCCCCCCCCCCCCCTCAGACACACTGAATGAAGACTTTTACGATGACATCCAGGATGACAGATCCCCCTCCATTCAGGTCGCCATGGATATAGACCGGGCCACCCTGGCGGTTGGGGAGGAGACAGGAAGGAGCTGTGACGAGGTAACGGCCTCCCCTGTCATAGCAATGTATCACCACACAGGATGGACCCGAGACTGTAGACTTCCCTCATCAAAACGTAATGTTAGGAACGTGCAGGTCAACAGGCTCGGGTTATTGGTTTAGCTGGACAGCAGCAACGTAACCAATGAAACTGTCGACTGTGCTTTGCGACATTGAGACACATTAATTGTCATTCTTTCTCACCCTCTTCCTAGACTCCATCTATTGCAGTGTTTTCAGAGCTGGAGCAGGAGAGACTGACACAGGTGCCAGACACAGACGGGTATGGTTGGCTTTTCCCTGCACAAACTACACTCCCATGGACTATTTGCATCATTCATCATCTGTAGGTCTAGATTGAGGGTTAACTTTCCCTTCTCTTTGCAGTCCACCAGAAGTCCCACCACATTCAGCAGGTAACCTGGGCCAGGTAAACCACAACACAGAGCAGGTAAGACTGTCCCCTCTCTCCTAGGGTGATGGGGATGCTGGGTTAGCTGGAAAGACCTCGACTTACTGCAATCATGGCAGAGTTTGTATATAAAAATTTTTTTAAAAAAAGTGTTTTTATTGTCACATACATCGGATAGGTGCAGTGAAATGTGTTGTTTTACAGGGTCAGCCATAGTAGTACTGCACCCCTGGAGCAAATTAGGGTTAAGTGCCTTGCTCAAGGAGATATTTTTCACCTTGTCAGCTTGGGTATTCGAACCAACAACCTTTCAGTTACTGACCCATTGCTCTAGCCTGACTAAGTCTTAAATCACATATTTTGACAGTGCAAAAGAGGCCTAATCCCCCTGACAAACTAGAACACTAGGGCCTCTTATCTTTGACCTCTCAACATGGGAGAGTCTCTGAGGCTCAGTCATGCAGAAGGCATAGTTCTATTTCTTATCTCCCTCCCACGGAGGGCGGAGTCACTGAGCCCCACTGTGACGGCTGACTAGACTCTGTCTGGATGATACGAATCATAATAGGATTCCTGAGCAATGGTTGTTTTGACTGTCATGTTACTCCATCGCCACCTGGTGGTAGAATAATGGAACTGGCAAAGATTTTATTAGGCTCATTATGACCCACCCCTCCCTCTTTTTCTAGACGCCAATTGAGGAGCCCAGCCCCTCATCCACCTCTCCATCAAACCCCACCAGTAATGAAAGCTTTGGGACCAAGAAGGCCCGTTCCTCATTTGGACGTGGTTTCTTCAAGATGCGTGGAGGCAAGAGGACGTCCAGTGCCCCAAATCTGGGTGAGTGCCCCAAAAATTGGAGGGGGGGCCAGGAAGGGCATTGGAGAAGGGTGGGGGTGGTGCCTCTGCACAGGGTGGTGTGAACAAGGGCTGTGAAAAATAAATATTACTCTCTGTTCATGATAGAAATAAGAACACCGTTTTTTTTTTCCTTATCTGGTAGTATTTACACTAGTCACTATATGTTCTGTCCTGGCTCTCTCTATTGTACATGGTTGTATGTGATGTGAAGATAGCAACCGGAGTGCGAGTGCTCCTACGTTGGGTACAGTACAGTAGTCGACAGCGCGGAGCCCCACAGACGAGCCGGGCCTGTAGTATGGCAGATCAGGATGACCGCTGGATGTGTGCAGGGATACTAACGTAACAATGTGATCACCAGCGACCATAAAACCAGACCCATAGAGTGAATAAAAATGCAGTCTGTTTTTCTGAACCCTCTTGAGGCTGATTGGGTCATAGATGGTAAAATCCCTAGATATGCCCCTACCTCTATCTTTCACACTCTTAATTTTTCAGTTGTATCAAGCAAGGTTTAGTTGATCGCTGGGTGGTTTAGTTGATCGCTGGGTGGTGTTTTGTGTGTTTTCTTTCCCTCTTTTAAATCATATCCAGTTGTCCCTTCTCCATGACGTGACACCATCTGCAGTGATGGCGCTTAACTTTGCTGGCTGTCCTTCAAGATGTGCCTCCGAGATTTGCCTTTTACAGATGGAAGTCTATGAATTTGCATCAGCAGTTCATGCCAACCAGTCCTTTGGCATTTGCGGATTGAGTTGCGGTGTTTTTGAGTGGTCCTTGTCGTACTCCTAGTGGTGGTGGTGTTTAGTGGAAGATGTAGTCCAGAAGTCCTTGTGGTGGCCATTGCGGCTGTAGTCCTTGGGTAGTGTTGGCCTCCGGCGTTTTCTAAGTGGTGGTGGATTGTGTCAGCTGTTGATCTAACAGATATGTGTTTGAATCCAGCTGAGGCCGAGCGTAAGGGCACAGACCACTTGGACTTGGCTGGTGCCCCGCCACGCAAACCCCAGGGAGGAGACGGCAGCCAGACCCTACCTTCCTCACCAGAGGCCAAGAAGAAGTCCAGAGGCTTTAAGAAGTTCTTAGGCAGGTGGGTCAAAATGTTCTCTATGTTCCCTAAGTTTAGAAGAAGGTAAGGAGATGGTGTGCAAGGAATTGGGGAAGAGGAATTAAGATGTAACTGTAGCACGAGGACGGAGTGTTTGCTGGAACACGAGGACAGAGTATGGCAGTATACTTCGATGTGTTGTGTTCTGACCCCTCTAGGCTGACCAGAAGTCACTCCACCTCGCCAGACCTGGAGGAGACCGAGACAGAGTTCAGGAGGGGAGGAGTCAGAGCCACGGCCGGCCCCCGACTGGGCTGGTCACGTGACATGCAGCACAGGGCCGAGTATGTGAAGCTCACCTCTTGCTATACTGTCTGTCTCCATGTGTGTATCTGTCTGTGAACTAGGGACCTAGAGGAATGGATCAGAAGTTTATCGTTACTAAGTCTATAGTATCACTGTTCTTTTTTTTTTTTTGGCTATTAGGATTTTGTGGTGTAAGGGGAGCAAATGGTAATGAGTTATGGCGTGCAGTGGGTCGTTTACCCTCCAAGTTAAAGGCGATTGTGCTCGCTCTCTCTCTCTCCCGTCAGTGATGTGGACGCTCCCTTTGCGCAGTGGAGTAAGGAGCAAGTGTGTGTGTGGCTGCAGGAGCAAGGCCTGGGGCTGCACGTGGCTCAAGCCCAGCAGTGGATCCGCTCAGGATACACTTTGCTGCAGGCCTCCCAGCACGACCTGGAGAAGGTAGGACACCTCAGTGGAGCATCCCAGGAGGCGGTTCATGGGACCATCATGCATTCTGTTTTTAGGTTCAATGTCGCCAGACATTTTAATGAAACCACAATGTTAAAGATTATAGTTGGTTAATGTTAACTTTGCTACCTGTGTCCTGACAAACATCTATTTTCTCTATCACTCTTCCTAACTGTACAGAATGTGAGATGTCTTAAACAACCCGTACATGTTTCTGTGGCAACAGGAGTTGGGGATCAAACACCCCCTCCACAGGAAGAAGCTGCGGTTAGCTCTCCAGGCACTGGGATCAGAGGAGGAGGACGGCGGCAAGTCCAAACTGGACCACAATTGGGTGACCAGTGAGTGACCACTGACCACAGCCTCGGAGTTATCAATAAAGCCTTGACAACAAAACATTGAATAACCTTTTCTGTGATTTGATTTGAATTGTTCTGGTGTTTCTCAGGATGGCTGGATGACATTGGTCTTCCTCAGTATAAGAGCCAGTTTGATGAGGGGAGGGTGGACGGGCGAATGCTACACTACATGACTGTGGTGAGTCTCAATTTACAATAGTCGGTCTAACATGGCTACAATCAGTTAGAATCAATGTCATAGAGGATGACTAAAATCTATTAAATAAAAAAAAAAATCCTTGTTTTTGCGTGATCATATGTTGTATGTCTAGTGTCCCTTTTTTATTTCTAATTGATTGACGGTAGTTCTTCTCCTGACTGAGAAGTGTGTTTGTCCCCTTCAGGATGACTTGCTGTCTCTAAAGGTGTGCAGTGTTCTCCACCACCTCAGCGTCAAGAGAGCCATCCAGATCCTCCGGCTCAACTTCTACGAGCCCAACTGCCTCCGCCGACGGCCCTCTTACGAGGTACGGTTTAGAGACTAATAAAAAAAATAAAGTATCCCTGTTTTCGTTTCCTCTCTGTCTCTCTCTGTGTGTTTTTATATCCACCAGACACATGGTCTGTCACTTCACCATTTCACTGGGTTTATTTTATTAACACCAACTTAAAATAATCTCTCTTCAGAACAACATCACGCCAGCAGAGATCTCCCAGTGGACCAATCACAGAGTGATGGAGTGGCTGAGATCAGTGGACCTGGCTGAGTACGCACCTAACCTGAGGGGCAGTGGTGTGCACGGGGGGGTCATGGTGAGAAGGGGGGGGGGGGTCTTAGTTTGAATGGGCTTGCCACTTCAGGAACACATGCCTTCAACAGCATTGACTGCCTTTTTGCCTGTGTCTGTCTGTCTCTCTCTCACTCTTGGTTTCCATCTGTCCTTGTCTCAGGTGCTGGAGCCTCGCTTCAACGTGGAGTCCCTGGCCCTCCTGCTAAATATCCCTCCCAACAAGACCCTGCTGCGCCGCCACCTGGCCACCCACTTCCACCTGCTCATCGGCTCCACGGCCCAGCGCAGCAAACAGGAGTGTCTGGAGAACCCACAATACACCTTGCTCACTGCCGCCGCCAAGGTCAAGGTAGGGTCAACGCACAGCTGGTAAGGCATCAGCTTGTTAGACATACAGAGCTTTGGGGATCAGTGTAGGTTTATTGATCTGATCAGTGACCTTGGCTGTGTCCCACTACTCTAAATTGGCCTCATGACCACTTATATGTGAATGGACTGCGTAGGTTTTTGCCATATTGCTTTCCCCTGTCATGTCATGTCAGCAGAAAAAGTAGACGAAGACAGGAGGCTTTTAACGCTATCGGTACACTATCGCCATTTGTCCCAATTTGACTGACCTCTCTCCCATCATCCTCTCACTTCCTCCAGCCCAGAAGGCTGTCGTTCGGTGGCTTCGGGACACTGCGTAAGAAGCGCCAGGAGGACAGCGAGGAGTATGTGTGCCCCATGGATGTGGCGATGCCCAAGAACAGCAGCTTTCAGGGGGACCTGAGGATCTACCAGGATGACCTGGAACAGTTGGAGCAGGTTAGGGGACTGCCATTAACCCCTTCAACTTCAGGGAATGTTACCTATATGGATATGCAGTGCATTTGGAAAGTAACTTACTTTTTCCACATTTTCTTACGTTAGACTTATTCTAAAATGTATCAGTTTTTTCCCTCATCAATCTACACGCAATACCCCATAATGACAAGGCAAAAACAGTTTTTGCAAAGTTTTTGCAGTCTCTTTACTCAGTACTTTGTTGAAGCACCTTTTGCCAGTGATTACAGCCTTGAGTCTTCTTGGGTATGACGCTACAGGCTTGGCACACCTGTATTTGGGGAGTTTCTCCCATTCTTCTCTGCAGATCTTCTCAAACTCTGTCAGGTTGGATGGGGAGTGTCGCTGCGTGGCTATTTTCAGATCTCCCCAGAGATGTGTGAATGGGTTCAAGTCCGGGCTCTGGCTGGTTCACTCAAGGACATTCAGAGACGTGTCCTGAAGCCACTCCTGCGTGATCTTGGCTGTGTGCTTAGGGTCGTTGTCCTGCTCTGGAGCAGGTTTTCATCGAGGATCTCTCTGTACTTTGCTCCGTTAATCTTTCCCTCGATCCTGACTAGTCTCCCAGTCCCTGCCACTGGAAAACATCCCCAAAGCATGATGCTGCCACCACCATGCTTCACCGTAGGGATGGTGCCAGGTTTCCTCCAGACATGACGCTTGGTATTCAGGCCAAAGAGTTCAATCTTGTTTCTCATGGTCTGAGTCCTTTAGGTGCCTTTTGGCAAACTCCAAGCGGGCTGTCGTGCCTTTTACTGAGGAGTGGCTTCTGTTTGGCCACTCTTCCATAAAGGCCTGATTTGATGGTGTGCTGCAGAGATGGTTGTCCTTCTGGAAGGTTCTCCCATCTCCACAGAGGAACTCTGGAGCTCTGGTCACCTCCCTGACCAAGTCCCTTCTCCCTTGATTGCTCAGTGTGGCCAGCTCTAGGAAGAGTCTTGGTGGTTCCAAACTTTTTCCATTTAGAATAATGGAGGCCACTGTGTTCTTGGGAACCTTCAATGCTGCAGAATATTCTTTGTACCCTTCCCCAGATCTGTGCCTCGACACAATCCTGTCTCGGAGCTCTACAGACAATTCCTTCGACCTCATGGCTTGGATTTTGCTCTGACCGATCAAGTTGTAGAAACATCTCAAGGATGATGAATGGAAACAGGATACACCTGAGCTCAATTTCGAGTCTCATAGCAAAGGGTCTGAATACTTATGTAAATAAGTAGTTTTTTATTTTAAATTAAATCATTATGGGGTGTATATATATATATATATATATATTTAATCATTTTTAGAATAAGGCTGTGACGTAACAAAATGTGTAAAAAGTCAAGGGGTCTGAATACTTTTGAATGCACTGTAGGTAGTATTATGGGTGTTTTTAGTCTGCCTTTTTGTAGCCCCTTCCACTGAGGCGCTAACTTTTTTTAAAAGTAATAATGATCATACTTTAGGTGAGGTTTTTCATTTTCCATGTGAAGTGCTCTTGAACACTGTCTGTATTCCTAGATGGAAGACTCTGAAGGGACTGTGAGGCAGATAGGAGCATTTTCTGAGGAAATCGACAACCTGACAGTAAGAAGTCATTTTAAAATGCTCACACAAGCTGTGCTCTAGCAAAACAACCATGGTACTCTGCTGACAGTTATTGACCTCCTCGTTCTCTTGTGTGTCTTCAGTGTGTTGTGTTTTTTCCTGCGTGTTTCAGTGTGTTGTTTCCTCCTGCGTGTTTCAGAGCATGCTGAAGGACGATGAGTTCTTCAGCGAGGTCTCCTCTCGCTCCCCCGAGGCCAGCGTCACCGACGACGACTCCCAACGTGAGAGGGAGGGTCCCCGTCATGATATGTATGAAACTTTAGATGACTGATGGGGCGCTGTTTTGAAGCCACCACGCAGCCATGTTAGTAATCCTCCATTGTAAAAAAAAAAAAGATATATTTTTATATATAAGGTAGTACTAATGATACTGTCCCCAATACAACGAAAAAATACCTAATATACATGCAATTTTGGCCTTGAAACATTTAATTGAAATACTGTAGAATTCCATTCTTTCCTATGGAGGACTGCTCCTTCTGTGGAGCACCAATATGGCTGACCGGTGGCTTCAAAGCCTCTCTATGTCCAATACATAGTATCAGCAATCCAGGGTTTATACACATCATTGGCCCTCGCTGGCGTCGCCATGCAAACCTTATGAAGCACTGTGAATGGGAACAAACTGTGCCAACATCCAACCATGTAGTGCATGAATTGCGATTTCAACATGGGCACGTTTTACTTTTGTTGTGTTAGAGAACTGTGTATATATATATATATATATATATATATATATATATATATATATATATATATATATATATATATATATATATATATATATATATAGTGTTTGAATATCCACAAATGGGTCCCTGTACTTACATGGTATGCCCTTGTGAATGGGCCGTTTTATATAACCTACTCAACTCGCAGATCTGTCGTCAAAACCACAGTTGGCGGTGCTCAACTGAAGTCAAAACACTGCAGGCTGGCTTAATCCATAATTATAATTTCTTCCCCATGTTGTCCTCTCATTTTGATGCTTCTATCTGCATAGTTCCCAAATTAATTCAATATTAACACTTTGGTTTGTCATGTCATGTTGAATTTGTCGTAATAGCCATTAATTCTAGGAACATTGTAGAATGTAAACATTACCACAACGCAATGATATTGTTATGCAAGCCTTAACCATATCAGTGAACACTATGTACTGTTTCTATGCATTTGTTTTTTTGTAAAGAATTGTCAATAAAAACTAATATGGTAAATTATGACTGTGTATACAATCCTATAACAGATGGTTGAGCTATGTACATTTCCCTGTTTTTGAGATACTTGTGGAAGTATTTTTATAGGTACTTATTCCACTTTTCAGCTGTCTGGAGCTATGGCACAGTTATTGATCTTATGGGGAGAGATCCTTACACCAGCCAGAGATTCCGTCACACTAACTTATCTTTTGTATTTCGAACCCACCTCTTCTGATTTCAATACAAACATAGCCACTACAATGCACCACGTTGTATATGTTTAACCCGGCAACTAGAGATCTGCCAGTCCCATGTTTCACTCCTCTTTTTACATCCTAATGCGATTGGTCAAAAGACTTGTATTTTTTTTTGTAAAACAATATCAGAATTGGGCGGTCTATGAGGATCAGCACCTTGCTGCGCAAACTTGCTGACTTAAGTGGTGTGAGGAGTCATATTGCTCTGTGGTAACCGCAGCTACCTATTAGACTTACTTATTGTAGCAACACCCACCCGTAGCATGCGCTCCAGCAGGTATATCTCACTGGCCACTCCCAAAGCCAACACCTCCTTTGGCCATTCCTTCCAGTTCTCTGCTGCCAATGACTGGAACGAATTGCAAAAATCCTTGAAGCTAGAGATTCCTATCTCCCTCACTAACTTTAAGCATCTGCTGTCAAAGCTGCTTATCGATCACTGCAGCTGTATATAGCCCTTCCTACTACCTCATACCCATATTTATTTTATTTTTGCTCATTTGCACTCCAGTATCTCTATTTGCACATCCATCATTCCAGTGTTAATGCTAATCTGTAACTTATTTCGCCACTATGGACTATTTATTGTCTTCCTAACCTTACTGCATTTTGCACTACATTTGCACTCTGTATATAGATTCTCTATTGTGTTATTGACTGTACGTTTGTTTTATTCCCATGTGTAACTGTTTGTCGCCCTGCTTTACTTTGACTGCAACAATATGAATATTGTATGGAATAAGTACATCAATGCCACTATACTGTGCAAAGGTATACATTACACTTCATGGAATAAGTGAACAGTATTATTGTAATGTCTTCAGCTGTGCGTGCAAAACAAAAAGTATTACTTTGCCAAAGGATGGCAATTGCTAAGGCACTCAAGTCAAATTACACATCAAACCAGAAACTATACTGAACAAAAAATATAAACTCAGCATGTAAAGTGTTGGTTTCATGAGCTGAAATTAAAGATCCCAGAAATGTTCCAGACGCACAAAAAGTGCGCATTTCTCCTTTGCCAAGATCCATCCACCTGACAGATGTGGCATATCAAGAAGCTGATTAAACGGCATGATCATTACACAGGTGCACCTTGTGCTGGGGACAATAAAAGACCACTAAAATGTGCAGTTCTCACAACACAATGCCACAGATGTCTCAAGTTGAGGGAGTGTGCAATTTGCATAATGTATGCAGGAAGGTCCAACCGAGCTGTTGCCAGAGAATTGAATTTTCATTTATCCATCATAAGGAGCCTCCGTCATTTTAGAGAATTTGGTAGTACGTCTAATCGGCCTCACCACAGATCACGTAACCACGCCAGCCCAGGACCCCACATCCGGCTTCTTCACCTGCGGGATCGTCTGAGGAGTATTTCTGTCTGTAATAAAGCCCTTCTGTGGGGGAAGGCCGATGCCCACACATGGTTGCGCCCCTGCACAGTCAAGTGAAATCCAATGAGTTAGGCCTAATGAACTGAGTTCCTCCTATGAACTGTAACTCAAAATCTGAAATTGTTGCATTTATATTTTGTTCAGTATACAGGTATCTGTTGTCACCATTAGTTTGACAGGAGGAATGTTCAAATAACAAATGTGTTTCCTACTCCTCCCTCCAACTACCAGTGATTCAATTCAGAATGATAAAGCTGTTCATTAGAAATCACTGACCAACAGAAAAGGCTTTGGCCAACACTCGTTTCAGGATTCTGTTTTGGAAATTGAGACATGACAAATGGTCCAGACTAATTCAGCTGTAGGATGAGTGAAATTATTTCAATAGAAGATCAAGTGCTGATGCAAGAGCATTTTAATAAATGTTGGGTGAGGCTGATCATTGAGCCCTGGGGAACCCCTTTTTAATCCCTCGCCTGGGGTTGCTTTTAAAAGATGAACCTCCGGCTAATGGCGTGGCCCACTTTGTCCAGGTTGGGGTTGCAGGCAAACTGGATCATGGGAGGTGGTCCGCACAGGAGGATGAGAGTGTCGTCTCCAGGGGGTGGAAGGTGGTCCCTCACCATGTCTTCACAGTTTAAGTCACTCAGGACCCTACAAGATTCTTACTACTTATCCTTCTCTTAAATCTATGAACTTTCTGTGCGGCCTTTCAAGTTTTTGTATTGCCACTTCAACAGGGCAAACACACAGTTATCAGATCATGTTCACTGAAACATAATAGAAGTTATGGGCATCTCCTACCCTCAGGCGCCCTGTCCAGGGTGAACCATAGCTTGAATCGGGTTGGGTGATTAGCTGCGATATTCTCCAACTCAGGTCGAAGCAAGATGTCTTTCTCAGTCTGAGGGAGAACAGCATAGAGAAGGTATTATGGACTGCTAGGCCATGTTTGAACTCCTTGACATTAGATTCAATCCAGATGAGGAAAGTGGTGTAAACTGACCTGGTTGGCGAAGAGCAGTTGACACAGTCTGGTCCTGGGGATCCTTCATTATTGCTGTGATGATCTGCAGCATGGGAGTGATTCCTGAGGGAACAGGATCAAATAGAACACATGTCAACCAATCACAGATGGCCTTTCTGCTATGTACAGATTGAGCATGGTGGCTTTTGTATTACAGGTCCCTCCTGCGATCATGCCCACTTGCTTGGCGGTTTTGATCACAGGCTCCGCCTTATTTTCTGCCTTGATGGCAAAAGCCCCTGTTGAAACACCCAGTAAACAAACCAACTTAGTAAAGGAGTGGCTTGCATGCATTTGTTCCCCATTGACCACTTTAGAAACAGATGTTCAGCCAAGACCTACATATGCATAACAGGGTGTTGTCCTCGGGTCTACCACACATTGGCAAATGTGATGACTCACCGTTTCCTTGGTAGACCAGCAGGCCGCTGGGCCCTCTGAAATCAATAGTGTCGCCGATCCGGAGGCTCTCCAAGTACTAACTCATCTTACCACCTTCAGGAAACTTTGGATTAACGTTCTTGTAGTAAATCTGGGAAGCGAGAAGATAATCTGTCGTGAAACTGGTTGAGGAGATGGAGGTTGAATTATAGCATTGAGAAAGCTTCTTCAGATGATTTGTGTAACCTTGACTACCAGGTCTACGAAGTCTACGTCGTCATCACTAGACACAGGTGTGTACGGTCTGACCACCAGGACTCCGTCCGGCTTGGCAGACAGGTATACGTGTTGCCCTGGGAATGAAAACGACACTACGAACAGAAAAAAGATTTTTGTACGATTTCAGATTCAGACCAGGATTCCATTCCATGTTATACTATATTAATAGTCTAATAGTGTTTTTATATAAAATGCTACATCATCAATTGAACGTTCTCACCAATGGGTAGCCCAAGGACATGATCCTTCTCCTGCAGGGAGAAACGGAATCTCCTTGTGTCATGACAGATGATCTGTGAGAACCACAACACAGTATGTCACAACTGCACAAACACTGACATGTTACAGATCTCTCAAACTCAACTCTGGAACTCGAAGCCAGTTCCACTGAGTTTTTTTCCCTTTCTTCATTATTTCCTTCTAAAATCTGGGACATGTTTAGACCTGGGACACCATCAATCAATCAATCAATCAATCAATTATTTATAAAGCGCTTTTTACATCAGCCGATGTCACAAAGTGCTATACAGAAACCCAGCCTAAAACCCCAAACAGCAAGCAATGCAGATGTAGAAGCACGGTGGCTAGGAAAAACTCCCTAGAAAGGCAAAACCTAGGAAGAAACCTAGAGAGGAACCAGGCTCTGAGGGGTGGCCAGTCCTCTTCTGGCTGTTCCGGGTGGAGATTATAACAATTTATGGCCATTAAGGCCAGTTCTTTCTCCAAGATGTTCAAATGTTCATAGATGACAAGCAGGGTCAAATAATAATAAAAGTAGTTGTGGAGGTTGCAACAGGTAAATACATCAGGAGTGAATGTCACTTGGTTTTTCAGTGCATTAGAGCGAGAGCGAGGTGAAAACAGCAGGTCTGGGACAAGGTGGCACGTCCAATGAACAGGTCAGGGTTCCATAACCGCAGGCAGAGGAGTTGAAACCGGTGCAGCAGCACGACCAGGTGGACTGGGGACAGCTAGGAGTCATCAGGATAGGTGGTCCTGAAGCATGGTCCTCCGGGTAGGCTCAGGTCCTCCGGGAGAGGAGGTAGAGTGGGAGAGAGAGAGAATTAGAGGGAGCATACTTAAATTCACACAAGACACTGGATAATAACATCAGATTTAACAAACTGACCCTAGCCCCCCGGCACATAGACTATTGCAGCATAGATACTGGAGGCTGAGACAGGGGGGTCAGGAGACACTGTGGCCCCCTCCGACAATACACCAGGTGTGTGCAATTAATTATCAGGTATTACAGAAAAGCAGCAGGCTACCCCTGATATAGATAAACCTCACACACATACTGTTGACTGGCTGTTAGTCTTCATCTACAATAGCAGTCTGTAAAAGAGCAATGACTGCAGATTGGTTAAATATTGACCTCTCCACTAAATAGAGTCAGTCTGTAGCAATGCAGCAGCTGCCCAGCCCAAGTCCTGAGGGGTTTGTGACCAGCCTAACCTATTTGTTTGGTCTTTGTGCAGTTCCAGTAATGGTAAGGGGCATTTCCACAGTAACAGTGGGATGCTGGGACTCAAACAAAAAAAACTATGATTGCAAAGTTAAACAAAGCATAGTACTCATTGCAGATTGGTTTTTTTGGCGTGGAAATTGTTAAAAGTAGTGATTGTGCATAGTATGGTTTGTTTAACTCTGCAATCCTTGTTTTTTGTTTTACATAAATGTTAAAGTGAAAAATCTTGAGTCTGAGCATCACTCAGTTCCATGGAAGTCTTCCTAGAACAGCATCGGGCATCCCAGAACAAACATGTCTTATCTAGTCACACAATTTTATTTCTCATTAAATGTTTTTAATTCACTCTATTATATGAATAATGTGTACATGGTTTCACCACCGCAGGACACAACATCATTCTTACCTCTTTATCTATCAGCTTTAATGCATATTTGATGTTTGGGTCCTCTAGGGTGATGGCAGGTTTCTTCTTTGAGAGGAAGCGGCTCAGGATAATGTATATGATGTTGCCAATACTGGTCCGACTGAGCTGCGGAGATGGGAACGGAAGGTTTGCCTTTTCAGTTGAAGTTATTGTGGAAAGAAGGATGTCGATCTTTACAATGTTGAACAACCCGATTGTCAACTAGTTAACCAACTCACTGCCTAGCTCCATGAGCAATGAACCACTGCGAATAGAGAAGGCTGGATGGGAGAAAGTTGCATGAGTCATGACAAGTTATCTAAACGCCCAAACATCGCCATAACAGAGGCAAAGCAAAACTGCGTTGGTTATCAATCTAGCTAGTTATTATGATTAGGATTATAAACTTGACGGTTCACGACGAAGATATGTAACTAGTTAACGTTAGACTACAGTACTAGTTAGCCAACCATAACTAACTTGCCTACCCGGTAGTTATAGATGCCTTGTGCACTGTCAAATCTCACAACTGTAGCTGAGCATAAGCAATGCAAAATATAATATTTAGCTAGCTGGCAATTGTACTTACTCCAGTGATGTAAGAGAGCATCTTGTTTTTTGGGCACCTTTCAAGGCAACAGCGAAAAGTCTGTTCTCCGACAAAACGTCGCTCTGTCAAAGTACTGACTGTGGTGCTTTCAAGGCAACTGGGAACTCGGAAAAATACGAGGTCAAATCATGTCGTCGAGTTCTAAAAAGAGTTGGATGAAAGTTCGAAACGATTTTCCCCACTCTTAGGTTGTATTTTTCCCGAATTCCAGGTTGTCTTGAACGCACTGAAGTCGGAAGTCAGAGATTTCTGAATTCCCGGTTGTTTTGAACCCGTCATAAGTAATTAGAGCTCAACTTCTGAAGTTCTACACGCAGTTCTAAACACGCTTTTCAAAATAAGAGTCTACGACCCATGATTTTGCATGAAAACTGCTTTGAACATGCCTGTCTGGCTACAATGAATGAAGTCGCATTTGATGCTTTTCAACCTTTTATTAATTATCTTCAGCACCGAATAAGACCTACTATGTGAAAACAGCGCGTTCCTATGATCTGTCATGGTTTAAACGATAAGAAGAAAGCTCCAGATAGATAGATAGATAGATAGATAGATAGATAGATAGATAGATAGATAGATAGATAGATAGATAGATAGATAGATAGATAGATAGATAGATAGATAGATAGATAGATAGATAGATAGATAGATATATAGATAGATAGATAGATAGATAGATAGATAGATAGATAGATAGATAGATAGATAGATAGATAGATAGATAGATAGATAGATAGATAGATAGATAGATACCTTATTGATACATGATACATAGTGCGGCAGTATGAAAAAGTATAAAAATACAAGAAGTCTGGAGTGCAAAAAGCTATAAAAAATACATTGCATAGAATGGTTGAATGGCTGTGTGCATACAGAGTGTTAGGTGAAAAAAAAAAGATACAAATATTGCAAGTTGATATAGATAAATAAGACATATTTGCATGATTAACTATACTATACAGGTCGATGGCAGAGAAATACTTAAATAGCTAAATGTGCATATGATATGAGTGAGGGTAATAATAGTTTACTTAATATACAGTCTGGATAAATAAACAGGTAAGTGAATATTTGCATGGTTACATTAACTGTACAGGTAAATGACAGGAAGAGATACTTAAATAGCTAAATGTGTGTGTGATATAATTTAGGGTAATACAGTTTTTCTCAATCGATTTGGTTCATTTCTCCAAACTCAGGTAACTGCTCTCAAAACATTTAACACAGTGATCTGTACTCTTTGTAATTGTCCTAAACAGAGAGTAAATTCTCCTTCATTTCATACTAATTACAAATCTAAAGCATAATTTTCTCAAAACACTGTGAACAAAATTCCCTAATGTTATCACAGCAGTTCATACAGCCAACCAAATCTTTAATATATCAGGAAAAACATTTGCAGCTTTTTCATTGGTCTTCACAAAGATCACAAGCATTTTTGTACCATTTTCAAAACACAACAAACAAAACTCTGTGAATTGTAAAAAAGTCAGTTGCACACCTTATGTCCTCAATTAACCCCAAATTGATATCTGATGAGTTAGTAATCCACTGAACACAGAAAAAGCCAATTTCCTAATTGTTCACACAGCTGTCTTAATTACAACAACTACAAAAGGGGAAGAGAAAAACAACAAAGAAGACGAATGAGGAGAAAAGACAATAAAAAGAAGAAGAATGAGCAGTGGAAGGAAAAGGAAGAGGTGTAAGAGTGAGAGGTGGTGGACAGGGTAGAGGGAGAAGAAGAGAAAGAGGAGATGGAGAAAGAGCAAGAAGAGCTGAAATTGTAGGAGAAAGAGAAAGAAGAGCTGAGGATGTAGGAGAAAGAGCAAGAAGAGCTGAGGATGTAGGAGAAAGAGAAAGAAGAGCTGAGGATGTTGGAGAAAGAGAAAGAAGAGCTGAGGATGTAGGAGAAAGAGAAAGAAGAGCTGAGGATGTAGGAGAAAGAGAAAGAAGAGCTGAGGATGTAGGAGAAAGAGAAAGAAGAGCTGAGGATGTAGGAAGAGGAGAAGATAGAGGAGTAGAGGGAGAATAGATGGATAGATTGGAGGGCAATGGTATAGTGGAAAGAGAAAGAGTAGAAAATATAAGAAGAGATGGACAGAGAGGAAGAGGAGGGCAAGGTGTAAGAGGAGGGCAAGGTGTAAGAGGAGGGCAAGGTGTAAGAGGAGCGCAAGGTGTAAGAGGAGGGAGGAGAGGTAGAAGGTTAGGGTACACACGTGTTTCAAATGAAATCAGAGCCACACTTATTGACCATGTCATAAATCATGGTCTCTCACTGAGAGAAGCTGGGCAGAGAGTTCAGCCCAATATAAACAGATCCAGATACTGCTGCTTCAAATTGTGAACTCAAACTTCAGCAACAGTTTCACAGTAGTATTGACTGCAATCAATGCCATTACTGTAAAACACTAACTTACTGTATTGTACCTTGTGTTCTTTTTACTCTAGAGAATCTTGGAGTTGGATAGCAGTGCAACTCATTATGAGTACCTGTATATTGATGAAGCAGGCTTCAATCTTCACAAAAAAAGGAGAAGAGGGAGAAATGTGATTGGCCAATCGTGCTACTGTCAATGTCCCTGGACAACGAGGAGGCATCATCACTCTCTGTGCCACAATTTCTACAACTGGTGTTGTGGCACACAATGCTGTCTTGGGACCATACAACACAGCAAGGCTCCTACATTTTTAAACCTCCTCAATGAAATCCTCTTTCCGCAGGGTGATCAGGAGCAAATGGTGCGGAATTTTGTAGTTGTTTGGGACAATGTCCAATTCCACCATTCAGCACTAGTGCGAGAGTTGTTTGTTATCACCCACATTTCAGGATGGTGTTCCTTCCACCATATTTTCCTTTCCTGAATCCAATTGAGGAATTCTTCTCCTCTTGGAGATGGAAAGTACATGATCGCAACCCTTACAACCAAGTAAGTCTTCTTCAAGTGATGGAAGAGGCCTGTGGAGATATTGGGGCACAAGCATGTCAAGGAAGGATACAGCATTCAAGGCGTTTTTTCCCACGATGCATGACTCGTGAAAATATTTGCTGTGATGTTGATGAAATTCTCTGTCCAGATGTAATTGAGAGGCATGATCAATAAATTAATTGATTCCATGAATGCAGTACATTTTTTGGTTTATTTGTTATTTACCTATGTACTTATTTGCATAATATTTTTTTTGTGGGGTGACAACTCATTGTTATACACCTGAACTCCTCATTAAAGAACTTAATGAAAAACATGTATTTTCATTTATTTCTTTGTGTATCTTCAGCTGAATTTGTTATCAAATCAACAGAGAACACACTTTTAGTTTTGATGTTAATATTGAATTTTAATAAATGCATTACTAGAATAAAATGCTGTGTTTCGTTGTGCAGTGAATACTTAACTGTTTCGCCAACACAAGAGTGTGTTTAGTTTGCTGTGTTAACTGTTTTGAGAGCTGTTACCTGAGTTTGGAGTAATGTACCAAATCGATTGAGAAAAACTGTAATAGTAATTCCCTTAAAATACAGTCCTTAGTGCGCAGGGTTTGATTGCAGATAAATGCACGTATTGCACATTCGATATACTAAAAGCAATGAAAAAGATACAACTGGCAGGATACTAATATGCATTCCTGAGTGAATGACTACGTAAGTTCAGTCCAAGAATGACTTACAATATTGCACGTGATATGATATAACAACTGTACATGAATATGTATATACAGTCCTGAATGAATAAATAGGTTCTGAGTGAATGAGTGATTACAGACCAGAGTTACTCACAGATGGATGCATAATTGTTAAACCAGGTCCTAACACCCCTACAGTTCCAGGTCTATGTTGCCGACAGCATGGCACCCCGGTGAGGCATAATCTAATAGCCGCTGGCAGGAAGGACCTCCTGTAGCGCTCTCTGGCACACCGTGGTGGGATCAGCCTGTGACTGAAGGTGCTCCTCTGCGTCATAACCATGGCATACAGAGGGTGGGTGACATTGTCCATAATGGCCAGCAGTTTGGCCAGGATCCGTCTCTCCGCCACTTCCTCTAGAGTGTCAAGGCTAATCCCCAGAACAGAGCTATCCTTCCTGATCAACTTATTTACCCGAGAAGCATCACCAGCCTTTATGTTGGCGCCCCGGCACACCACTGCAAAAACGATGCTTCCCTGTGACATCACAGGGTACCATTAAAAGTTATTTATTTTTTAAAACAGTGATTTTCAAAACCTGCAATGAGTTTCTAGCCAGAGGGAGGGTATTTTCTTTGTCCACACGTTACCTCGAGTCTCATACTGTTTGAAATCACTGTTTTTAAAGTGTTTAAACTTTTGATGATGTCATCGGGTAGAACTTTTTGTAGACACTGGTATTGTGCTGGGGATAATGAAAATGAGGATGAAAAGTGGATGGAATTGCCTTTTATGCTATGTTGATTAATTTTATGGAAATTTCTGATGATTCTATCCTACAGATATGCATGGAGTTAATTGTCAAGTCCAGTAGATGGCAGCAAAGACTCGTGTATATCAGGGCATTTAAAAGTCAATGGACGGCCCTGGGCTGATATACTGTAGAGTGCACTGCAAGCATTTAGAAAAACTATGTAAGCAAATTATAATAAATAGCACACTAATAAAGGTTTTTAATTGATTTGTTTAAATTAAATAGTGGTTGTTAATTGATACTATGATGGACAAACCACCATTCTAACAGCGGTGCCTCAGCTCAGCAGTAAACAACATTCATACTTCACGTCAAATGCCCAAGAATATCATGCACATGTAAATCATTGTGTAAAAAGGGTCTTGTGTCTTCATCTTGTGGAGAGAGCTATGACATGCAAGGTCTTCGCAGGATTGGTTAGGTACCTGTCCAAAATTGTAATTAGTAACGCAACTTTTGGATTACTCAAACTCAGTAACGTAATCTGATTACTTTCAGTTACTATTGGATTATTCTACCCTTAAGAGGCTTTAGAAGAAGACAAAAATGATCCATCAAATGCATTTGGTGTGTCATCATAGTGGTCTCTGATTGGTGGTCATCATTTGGTGTGTCATCATAGTGGTCTCTGATTGGTGGTCATCATTTGGTGTGTCATCATAGTGGTCTCTGACTTGTGGTCATCATTTGGTGTGTCATCATAGAGGTCAGACTCACTCTTAAACTTGCACCTTTTTTCAATGTTGAATTTAATGTCATTGAGAAAACAGAAAGGTGTCGCAACGTTTTTTTTTCTTCTCGTAAACATCCTTTCTGAATGTAAAAGTTATCCAAGAAGTAATCATCTAGTTTTTCTAAAGTATCTCTAATCTGATTGCAATATTTTACCTGGTAACCTATATATTTTTTAATGTAATCAGATTACATGTAACTGATTACATGTAATTAGTTACTCCCCAACTCGGATCTTCTGTGACCTTACTAAACGTCTGGAGCCAAGAATATACTCTGCGTTTTTATCAACTACAGAGGTGTAGAGTAGAGTGACTCAGAGGTTAAGGCTGGTGTCCCAGGCTTATTATAGTTGACTTAATATAGTTGGCTGAGTATACAAAACATTAAAAACCACTTCATAATATTGAATTGCATGTTGAATCTGTGAATCTTGAGATGTTCTTTTCCCCCTCATAAAAAAAAGTCCTTTGCATTGTTAAGTGTGAATTAAAGTGTTGACCACTAGATGTCGCCTATCACCTATCATACATTTTTCTGGTCTCTTGTGTTTATTAAATAGATCACAGCATTTCCTTTGCAACTTTGGGTGGAAAACCAGTAGATTTTTCTCATTATTTATAAGCACTCTATGTTTCTTATTCAATGCTACTTAATGCTACTTATTCTTATGCTGATGAAGGCATGTTGTCTAAAATGTGAATGTCAGTATTATCTTCTCACACATCAAAATTCGCATAAAAAGTTGGTAAGTGAACCAACCAAGTAGTCAGGGGTAAAAAAAGAAGCACTTTACAAGGTTCTGTATCAACAGGAAATAAAACATTTTTATTGATCATTTGTGTTTATGAAGTTATATAACAACAGTCAGAAAACTCCACAGAGTGAATCACTACACAAAGTGAAACAAAACTGTAAAACACTTCATCAAAAATGAAGGTATACACAGCAATATACAGTAACTGTCAGCTCGCTGTCACCGCGAGCGATATGGCAGGGAAATACCCCGAACACTTCTACAAGATTACAGTGAAAATGTTAACACAGAAAATACTCAAGCAGGCAGTTGATATACACAAAGGCAACTAGGATCTTTCTACAGCATCAGATTCTAATACTTTACACAGCTTTGTCTTGAAAGGTTAGAGTGGCTTTTTTGTTGTCGTCATTCGAGAGAATTTTGTATGTTTCTGGTCACACAGTGAGATGTATGGGCTTTTCTTGAATGGGATGTGAGGGGTTTTGCGTCCATGCTTTAGAAGGGGGACCAGTAAAAGTAGCATTGCATTGCAGCTAATGGCTTTTACACACCTCATAATCTGATCCTGTAACGCTGCCTCTTACTCTAGTGTCCGCCCTCAAGCGTTTGACCCTTTCCATTTCTTTTGTTGAATAATTTTAATTTCGTTCCCCTCTAAATATTGATTACAGCTTTTGTTTAGTAATTTAACAGTACCCCCATGGAGTGGCTCATTCCATTCAAATACTGAGCCAAAGTTTTATCCTAGTTTTATTTAAACAAGCGTTTAAATAAAGTTAAGGTACGCATAATAAGTATGTAAAATTAGAAAAATATATACGGTAGTTCAAGAGGGAATGTATTTGATTAGGGCATAAACTGCTGTGATTAAATGTATATTCAACGTTTCTGGAATGTATTTTTTTATCTATCTACCCAATAGGGTATTTAAATAAATAAATGAAAACACGAACAAATCAAGATTTGTTTCGCAACAATTAAAGAAAAGTGCCAACTACTAATCTCACAGTTAAAGTAATCACCACAAACACACAGTCCATACCGAATTTTCATTTCAAATATACTTTTTTTTTTCAACAGGGTTGTAAACATAACTTATTAATAAAAAATAATAATAAATATATATATATTTATATATGTAATAGTAGATCAGGTTGATACAACGATGGATGAAGATATGACAAGATGTGATACGTTTCATGACCATTTCAAAATGATAAATAATTTCCTTTTTGGACAATGATAAAATGATTTACATACGCACTTTCAGAGGGTGAGGGGTCATTTAAATGTTTTCGTGTGAGTGTGTGTGCATGTGTGTGTCAGATTTTGGTATTTCCCAATCCCAATAAATCCTGAAAATTCTTATCCTGCATCTGTGTGCAAGAAAGAAAACAAACTGGAAAGGAGGTTAACCCTAAACAGAAGGATTTTAGATGTCAAGCTCCAACCACCACATAATCTACATGTGCTGTGTTCTAACCATCTCACTGGAGAGGAATGTGTCTGACTTGATAGGAGTCAACTTAAAATATGATTATATTTTTTTTTCCTCGGGCAAACACCACCCACACAACACTATGGGGTGAACGTACAAGTATTGCACAGTGCTTAACGAAATGCTGTGTGAATCCAACCACTCTCGCTCTCCCATAAAACGTTATATAACTCCTGTGTATAGCCCTGTCAATCAACCAACCAGCCCGCTCCACAGTTGTTAGAACAGACGAAGCAACGCACGCACTCTCTCAGCATGTGGAAGGGCAATGGCAGTACAACATCGCTACAGAACAAACTTTGTCGCTATCTACTGATAAAGTGTACACCTCTAAGCACGCACGGCAGTCACAGTGATACACAACGCTGTCCTCAGAGACACCTATGGAATGACAAATAGCTTTTTCATAATAGTGCTATCAACAACACAATACCATTGAACACATTTAGAAACTACTCCTGAAGCTAGCATCCAGTATATGCATGGAGGTTCCTCAAAGATGAGAGACTTCATGGATTTCATGGATTCAAACGTCTTATTTATTCCTCTTATTGGACCCGTAGTAAAGGGACATACTGTTTAAACTAAAATTACCACATATGCAGACCATTAACTTTTACAGTTATGGTTTACATCCCAGTGTTCTCTTGGTGTTGTACTGAGAGCCAACAATAGAAAACTGTCTAACTACGGTTGACTCATAGAAGAGATACAGTTTGTGGCTTTTTTTTTTTTTGCGCATTTGAGAATCCGTAAAATAAAGCCAGTGTAAAGAAGTCAACAAGCTATTGCCGGTTCAAAGACATACAGTGCAAAAGAGCAGCAATATAGAAAGTAAGATTGGCAGTATAACATGGCTAGCTCTATTTCCACTGTGAGAAGGCAACGCAAAGCAAAGACTGCTATTTAGGGTACCATGTGCAGCCAAATACATTGTTCCCGATAAACCAAAGCTACGACCACTACCGGGTGGGAGTGTGTCATACATTTGTCACCTCCCTGAAAATGGCAGTGTTTAGAAACTCACTTTACTTCCAGTCAATATATAAATCATATACTGACCAATCAAATCACTCACTTCATCTTTAATCTAGATTAAATAGATTGAAGGCAAGGGGATCTTATCGTAGGAGACAGCCCCCCATGGTGTTGGTAGGTCTCCCCCGTCCCAGCAAATATTGTTTAAAAAATCATGCAGTTTACAAAAAAATCAGCTGAATTTATCTAAAAAATTGTCATCTAAAAGCTTAGAGTCAAAACTCTTTACTCCATCTTTGGAGACCTTGAAACTCCAACGTCCTGAACATAATCAGTTTCCAACAACAAGGCTATGGAAAGTAAGCAGTTAACAAAACATTGTTCCACGAGCTTAAGGACACAACGGCTGCTGCTTGATTCTATTTCATATGGGGTCAGTTTCCAAGGGAGGTTGGCGGAATAGTCGTTTGGGTTTAAGAGGACCGGTCTGTATATGTAAAAATAATAATAATTTAATGAAAAGATGGCCTTTCAAATGAGTACCTATTTCACTTAAAAGTAACTGACCGTGTCACAAGGTGGTGCCTTGCTTGAAAAAAAGGAAGAAGGCTAACCGGTTTGCATCGATTTGTGAGATCCTCTAAACAATTGTGTTTCAAGCAAAACAATAGGTCCTCTGATTGAGAAATGTGTATAAAAAGGCATATAAGAAACCATGTGCTTGTATACTATCCAGCAGCATATATTTTCCCATGAAACCATAGTAGTTTACGGCCTAGTTTTCTGTGTTTTCTGTGTATTTCTGTGTTTTCTGTGTATTCTGTGTATTCTGTGTATTTCTGCAATGGTTCATTGGTAAACTTAAAGCCAGACACCGTCCTTTACAATGTGACTATACTTCCTCTAGCATCTTGCAGGTTGGAATTATTTTTTTTCTTCTTCTGGAATGCAATAAGGTCCCATTTTTTTTAAACCTGTAATATATAATATCGGCTCTCCTATATCTGCATTTACATCATTTAAAATAGAACATCTTATTAAAAACATCCAGATATACATAGATTAGGAAACGGGTTAACAACATACCAACATAAACTAGAAATAATTTTTGTCTGCAGACTGATATATACAACTGTGGTACAATAAATGTCTTTCAGTCGTGCGCTATCTATACAGATCATATTGCTTAAAAGAAGGGGGCCTTAGGTTAGGGGGAATCCAGGCAACATAGTCAGGAGCAGGGACTCCCAACCTGAACATCAGGGCCTAGGGGTTTGAAAGAACCATTAACAATGACAAAAGAGGGTGATAAGACAAGTAGTATGGAGTTGGTGGGAAGGAAGGGCGCTGGCGGGATTGGTTTGACGGTGGATGGACCCACATATCACTGGGGTATTTACACATACTGGCTGAAGAGCACTATGGGGCAGGTGCTGAAAGGGCCCTGCCTATTTTTTAGTGGAGAGCTGAGCGTCCACTTCCTCCTCCACCTTCAGCACGTGCCACTGGGCGATGGGTCTCCTGGGGTTGGCCAGCATATCCGACCAGTGGCGCAGCTCCGTCCCCGAGCTGTTGAGGCCCACAAAGACCTTGCCGATGGCATCGTTCTTGCCGATCTTGTCATAGTCCAGAACAGTTACAACAACTTGAACTTTCTGTAAAGGGAAAAGCGGGGAGGAAGAGAATGAAAGAAACGATGAGTTTGCGGGATACACACAACTGTACAGTTAACTAAAGCAATGTGCTGGTAACATTTAACGCTCACAGACTATAGCCATGGAAGTTCTATGACTTGTGTAGTGCTGAGAAGTTTTCTCGAGCACCCAGTATTCACCCAAAGTAACAGAGAACGTGTAGGTAATAATGTCTCAAGTCCCCAGACAGCCAACCACCTCTACTGAGCACAACGACGAACACTCTGCTCTAAGACCTACAGAACAACCTTGGCTAATTTCTCAAATACAAAAAGCAGTACCATTAGAGGATAAGTGGGTTTAACTGCCACTCTGTCAAATGCTCCTGACTTCCAGAGTGGCCTATTTGATATTTGATATGCTCCCTCGAAGAGTCAGTCCTTAGTGTTTATTAGCAGTCGATACTATTTGAAGACCGGGCCTGAATCGTTCCAGAGCCAAACGACCAACAGATTGTAAGCTTACTCAGAGGTCAACCATTCAGCCTCAGCATGTGTTTATTCAATGTGTCTCACCAACGAGGGGTGACCCATGCCTCATCTGCTAGAAGGGAACATGACTCAGCACACTAAGAGGTCTGATTAAGTTTCGATCCACATGAGAGAGGAGCTGCTCTACTTGTGTAGGTGTTGAGCCACTGCTCTCCCAAAGCATGTATTGAAATTCTGCACCAAGCCCCTTAGACTGCCGTTTGGGGTCAGCTGGCTTTTAAAGAGATAGTGTCTCCCCTCTCTCTTTCCAATGAGTGTGTATGGGATGTTCTGATTGGCATCCTCACAGGCTAGGCGGGGTTAGGCTGCGAATTGAAACGGAGGCACGTGGAACCAAACTCGTGGTTTCTGAGCTGTGAAGTGCTAAATCAATTTGAGGCAATTACTTTTTTATGCCTGGTGTGTTGACGCCCGCTCACAGATAATTCCCCCATGGCACAATTTGCATGGACTTTATCTTCTTTAATTCTCTGGGCCAAGTAGCTTTAAAGTGCTTTCCCATAATGCCATTTGTCCTCAGTCGTGGTCAAACAGTGTGAGGGCCATACTAAACAGCACTCTATGTACATTTCATTGCACTGGATGAAAAATTTGCTGAATTCCACAGTGAAGAAGAGATATTGCAACGTTCAATTGTAATCGTACACCAAAGGCATGTAAATCAGTTTTCTCTCTATTATATTGTACTCTGACCTTTAACCTAAGCATGAGAACGGCCTGCTATTCACACACTATATGTTTGTGGTACAGATACGCCGCATTCTGAACTTGACTTGATTCCCTCATAATTCTACCACCTTTACGTGCGAAGAAACCCAGAATACGGTTGAGTGGACCTACTGGTTCCAAGTGGGAAAAGCATGTACTTTTATTTTTTCTGATAGAAATAACAGCATTCTCCATGCACTGTAATTTGTAAATAGAGAGGAGCTGTAGATAAGAGCTTAGGTACATGAATAATACGTTTGGAGAAGGGGATTGTAAATACACATAGCACTTGTTTTAGACGAATGTGAAACCAGTTGTATGGAAGCAGACTGAAAATCATATCAACATGATATGTATTGCGGCCCCTTTTCCAAAGTAAGGTAGGCTATAGCTAAAGATTTTTTATAACTAACCCAAGATAGACCACAGCCTGTTGTTTCCAATGGGAACAGATGAGTCATTGTGGGCAGAACAAGCAAGGAGGTGGGCAGAGCCAAGCATGAGCTAGAGAGATCCTATTGGCCTGTTCTAGCATTCATATGCATATTTCCGCTAGGGAACGCCTACTCTGTGAAATGCGCATGTGCAATAACTCAATTCGAAATTTGCACTCCTTCTAAGTTAAATAAAAGGTTAAATAAAAAATAAAATAAACAATGCGATTTTAAAAAACTAAAGTCCACTCTGTTCATAACAGATTTTAGTTTTGGGAAAAGAAAACTGTATTGAGATCAAATGTTTAATCGATGATAAAATGTGCAGAATGTAGGCCAAAATCCATCTTGTTCCACCTTCTCCCATATTTGGTAGTGAGTGGAAACGCAAAGCGGATGCTTCATATTTATACATCCAGTGAAATATCTGTCTCATTGTTTTATCTGTGCTAATAGCTGTCCCTTCATTCTGATTTCATTAGTATTTCCCTCATAATGTGCATGGATGAAATTTGGAGACCCAAGCTATAGGCTGTCTGTAGGGCTGAACCTGCCGAGTTGATGTGTGCACTTTAGAATTTTTAATGATATACCCAGGCTTTTTGCAGTTTTATTTTACAATTTGTATCATGTTAAATATTAGCCACTATCGGGAGCCAACGTCAGTAATACCCACATACATGTAGAACTGTCACTTATGTGTTTGTTTCCTTAAACTTGTTGCCTACACTGTGTATCATTCCATTCCATTCCATTCCATTCCGTTCCGTTTCTTTTTCTTTCCTCTGGCATGTCCGTGTAGTTGTTCCTGAGGGTGCCTAACATTAGTGGATCACATTAGGCAATAATTTGGGACATGTAGCCTATTTGAGTCATTATGGAACTCAGACCACACTTACCAGTTTAAACGTGGAGACTGGAGCACGGTTCACCATGACTGGACTGTTGTCAAACAGTTCCATGTTTAGTGAGGATCAGTGTAGATTTACTTCCAACTTCCAATATTCCATATTCCATGGATTGAACTTGAATATGTCAACTTTGAGGATGAATCAAATCACTGTATTTTTTTATTTATCAATATATTTTGTGCGTAAACGCTCTCCAAACCGAATTTATATATACAGTTGTGGTCAAATGTTTTGAGAATGACACAAGTATTGGTCTCCACAAAGTTTACTGCTTCAGTGTTCTTAGATCTTTATGTCAGTAGTTACTATGGTAACACTGAAGTATAATTACAAGTATTCCATAAGTGTCAAAGGCTTTCATTGACAATGACATTCAGTTTATGCAAAGAGTCAATATTTCCAGTGTTGACCCTTCTTTTTCAAGACCTCTGCAATCCGCCCTGGCATGCTGTCAATTAACTTCTGGGCCACATCCTGACTGATGGCAGGCCATTCTTGAATAATCAATGCTTGGAGTTTGTCAGAAGTTGTGGGTTTTTGTTTGTCCACCCGCCTCTTGAGGATCGACCACAAGTTCTCAATGGGATTAAGGTCTGGGGAGTTTCCTGGCCATGGACCCAAAATGTCGATGTTTTGTTCCCCGAGCCACTTAGTTATCACTTTTGCCTTATGGCAAGGTGCTCCATCATGCTGGAAAAGGCATTGGTCATCACCAAACTGTTCTTGGATGGTTGGGAGAAGTTGCTCTCAGAGGATGTGTTGGTACCATTCTTTATTCATGGCTGTGTTCTTAGGTGAGCCCACTCCCTTGGCTGAGAAGCAACCCCACACATGAATGGTCTCAGGATGCTTTACTGTTGGCATGACACAGGACTGATGGTAGCGCTCACCTTGTCTTCTCCGGACAAGGTGTTTTCCGGATGGCCCAAACAATCGGAAAGGGGATTCATCAGAGAAAATGACTCTACCCCAGTCCTCAGCAGTCCAATCCCTGTACCTTTTGCAGAATATCAGTCTGTCCCTGATGTTTTTCCTGGAGAGAAGTGACACCAGGCCATCCTCTAAAAGTCTTCGCCTCACTGTGCGTGCAGATGCACTCACACATGCCTGCTGCCATTCCTGAGCAAGCTCTGCACTGGTGGTGCCCTGATCCCGCAGCTGAATCAACTTTAGGAGACGGTCCTGACACCTTCTTCACAACAATTGAACCTCTCTCCTTGAAGTTCTTGATGATCCGATAAATGGTTGATTTAGGTGCAATCTTACTAGCAGCAATATCCTTGCCTTTGAAGCCCTTTTTGTGCAAAGCAATGATGACGGCACGTGTTTCCTTGCAGGTAACCATGGTTGACAGAGGAAGAACAATGATTTCAAGCACCACCCTCCTTTGAAAGCTTCCAGTCTGTTATTCTGACTCAATCAGCATGACAGAGTGATCTCCAGCCTTGTCCTCGTCAACCAGCTGCCACATGATGGCAGCTGGTCCTTTTGTGGCAGGGCTGAAATGCAGTGGAAATGTTTTTTGGGGATTAAGTTCATTTTCATGGCAAAGAGGGACTTTGCAATTAATTACAATTCATCTGATCACTCTTCATGACATTCTGGAGTATATGCAAATTGCCATCATCAACACTGAGGCAGAAAACTTTGTGGAGACCAATACTTGTGTCATTCTCAAAACTTTTGACCACGACTGTATACAGTAGACACTTTCCTAACCCAAAAATTTGCTTAACAAATAATTTTATATTTATTTATTTAGATGGCAGTTGAATTACATGTATTCAGTGCACACAAGGTAGACATACAGTTGAAGTCAGAAGTTTAGATACACCTTAGCCAAATACATTTAAACTCAGTTTTTCACAATTCCTGACATTTAATCCTAGTAAAAATGCCCTGTCTTAGGTCAGTTAGGATCAGAGAATGTAAAAAAAATAAGAATGTAAAATGTCAGAATAATAGTAGAGAGAATTATTTATTTAAGCTTTTATTTCTTTCATCACATTCCCAGTGGGTCAGAAGTTTACATACACTCAATTAGTATTTGGTAGCATTGCCTTTAAATTGTTTAACTTGGGTCAAACGTTTTGGGTAGCCTTCCACAAGCTTCCCACAATAAGTTTGGTGAATTTTGGTCCATTCCTCCTGACAGAACTGATGTAACTGAGTTAGGTTTGTAAGCCTCCTTGCTTGCACACGCTTTTTCAGTTCTGCCCACAGATTTTCTGTAGTATTGAGGTCAGAACTTTGTGATGGCCACTCCAATACCTTGACTTTGTTGTCCTTAAGACATTTTGCCACAACTTTGGAAGTATGCTTGGGGTCATTGTCCATTTGGAAGACCCATTTGCGACCAAGCTTTAACTTCTTGACTTATGTCTTGAGATTTTGCTTCAATATATCCACATATTTTTCCTTCCTCATGATGCCATCTATTTTGTGAAGTGCACCAGTCCCTCCTGCAGCAAAGCACCCCCACAACATGATACTGCCACCCCCGTGCTTCACGGTTGGGATAGTGTTCTTCGGCATGCAAGCTTCCCCCTTTTTCCTCCAAACATAACGATGGTCATTATGGCCAAACAGTTCTATTTTTGTTTCATCAGACCAGAGGACATTTCACCCCATGTGCAGTTGCAAACCGTAGTCTGTCTTTTTTATGGCGGTTTTGGAGAATTGGCTTCTACCTTGCTGAGCGGCCTTTCAGGTTATGTCGATATAGGACTCGTTTTACTGTAGATATAGATACTTTTGTACCTGTTTCCTCCAGCATCTTCACAAGGTCCTTTGCTGTTGTTCTGGGATTGATTTGCACTTTTCGCACCAAAGTACGTTCATCTCAAGGAGACAGAATGCGTCTCCTTCCTGAGCGGTATGACGGCTGTGTGGTCCCATGGTGTTTATACTTGCGTACTATTGTTTGTACAGATGAATGTGGTACGTTCAGGCGTTTGTAAATTGCTCCCAAGGATGAACCAGACTTGTGGAGGTCTACAATGATCTTTCTGAGGTCTTGGCTGATTTATTTTGATTTTCCCATGATGTCGAGCGAAGAGTCACTGAGTTTGAAAGTAGGCCTTGAAATACATCCACAGGTACACTTCCAATTGAATCAAATGACATTTTCTGGACTTTTCCAAGCTGTTTAAAGGCATACTCAACTTAGTGTATGTAAACCTATAACCTTATAAGTTAAATAATCTGTCTGTAAACAATTGTTGGAATAATTACTTGTCATTCACAAATTAGTTGTCCTAACCCACTTGCCGGAAATATAGTTTGTTAACATGAAATCTGTGGAGTGGTTGAAAAAGGAGTTTTAATGACTTCAACCTAAGTGTATGTAAACTTCCGACTTCAACTGTACCTGTAGAGCACATTACGCACATTAGGTAAGTCTGAATACCAACTACTGAGAAGTGCATAGGAAGGCGTACATTTACTAAGTCTGAATCGGGCCCATGGTGAATAGAGCCTGAGACTGATCATCCTGTACAGGCCAATGAGCTCACATCCACAAGCACATTTTAAGCCACCAAATCACTTATCACGAACACAATCTACTTGTCATTTGTCTAAGGTGTTGATTCAAAGTCTCAGTTGGAGTATCCTTCAAAAAAAAAAAACTTGAGTTGGTGGTTTATGACTGAGATCCATTGCATCTAGTCTTAAAGCTTCGACAACACAGATAACTCCCAAGATGTGTACGAGGATGTACAACACCATTACCTGGATTTGTTCAAATGGCACTTCAAAGCTGAAGGACTCGTTGTAGTAAGGGTTGAGGGTGTTTTTCTTGATTGTCGTCTTCTTCTTCTTCAGCCTCTTCCCGTTCTGCATCAGGTGGATCTTCACGTAAGGATCTGAGGACAGAAGAGGGGGTCAGGTTAGAACCTACTGCCACAGGGCACAAAAACCCTCCCTTTCTAGTGTAAAGGCACTCGTGTTTTAGTCACACCTTGTCTGTCCCTATATTTGGATATATCAATACGGAGATGAATCACACAGTCTGATTACGTTCACTGTACTTACAAACCCACTTCAGATCATATGCAAGAGGAACAGAGTTGAGCACAGTTTCTATGAATAGAATTTCCCAGCTTTTTCAAGTGGGCTCATGTTTCCGATACTTTCACTGGAGGGCCTCATTTCCGTTCCCCAGTAATGGCGACTCAAGCCTCTCCAGAGTGGGCCTGCTGTGGCCGGCCATGTGGCCCCCCTCTCGCTGGTAATCAGGTCGAGAGGACCCGTAAAAGATGCAGACCCACCCATCAGCCTTCCTGCTTTATCATTGGCAATCAGGACGTTGGACTAGCATGGCTAGCATTCCTGATTTGTTTACTCCTTCTGAATACTAATGACGAGCGAGAAGTGGAGCGGGGAGAGGAGGGAGTGGAGTGGCACCCTGTTTGAGACAAGACGCTTGAGTTTTTGGAGAGCTAATGAGCCTTGGTAATGCACTGCCATTGAAACCAATTTGAGCTGGATAGTAGACACAGACTTATCTTAATGAAAACAGGTTACGCCATTTATCTTTCAAGACGAGACAGCGTTTGTTGGTTCTAGGATCAACAAACACAAACACATGGGATAGGATATGGCAAAATAATTGGACTAAAAGACCAATAACATTAAGGGAGGCAGTTACAACTGAGGGCCAGCCTGGTAATGGATCAATGAAGCAAGGCATCAGTATCAATCCTCGCAAAGCTCTCATGTTCTAAAATACTGCTGGTTCCCATAATCTAGATGTATCTGTGGCTCCCAGATGTCTTTATTAGGCTGTGTTTTCTGACGCTCATAGAGTAGGGCTGGAAAAGACAGGTTTGACAGTGGAACATCTGTGGGATTCCTAGCAATGACAAACATTGGGAAAGCAATGGTAAACATATGTTATCCATCTTAGCGGGATAGACTACAGATGTAGGATCTTCATTCGATCTCTCTTTTGTTGCTGAGAATTTTCCTGCCCATCAGGAAATGCAACATTGCAATGTATTTGAGTTTTAAAAAGGCTTCTAAAGTTTGTAATTTCCACTTATGATACACATGATAATTCACATTTTCTCTTGCTGGCTCAAATTAAGATCCTACATCTGTAAGAGCTGATTGCTCACTGGCAGGCTCATCCCATAGTTGTGTGCGCAGTGTACAAAAAAAACTATTAAATAAAGAGAAGCAGAAAAGAGAGAGAGAAAAAGAAGAAAGGCAATGGAGAGAGGGAAAGAGCGAAAGAGTGACAGCGAGAGAGAGAGAGAGAGAGAGAGAGAGAAAGAGAGAAAGAGAGAGAGAGGGAAAGAGAGAAAGAGTGACAGCAAGAGAAAGCCAGAGAGAACTGAGCGAACGCAGCGAGAGAGGGAGTGGACAGAAAGAGCAAAAAGAGAGAGAAATAGAGAGAGAGAAAGAGAGAGAGAGAGAAAGAGGGAGAGAGAGAAAGAGAATGCAGCCTCGAGAGCGGGTGTCCATTGTTTATTACTCTCCTGCGGTGCGGTGAGGGCTATGGGATGATAAAAGAGACAGTGGGTGAGAGGTGTGTGTGTTAGTGAAGAGGCCCAGTAGTATCTAAATGGAAATCTTCTCCAGTGTCGGACTGTGAGCATCACACAGCCGTATTACGACTTTTTATCAGACTCTTCTATCAACAACCTCTTTACAGTTTTTTTCCCACCCTTTCTTTTTGTTGTTGTGTGCAGTGAATTCTTTTCAGCGGAGTTCCCTTCTTTCTAGATTCTACTAATGTCCCTGTAGGAAACTGTAAAGATCATGAGAGAGAGTCGATTACACACAATCACACTTCTACACCTTTGCTGTTGACGCTGACAGGAAGCTTTTGTAATAGGTCACGGTTGGAAGCTAATTGGGGAAGTTTGTGGATGACCTAAGGTCTCTGTGGAGGTTAGTCTCAATCCACTTGGTTGGAACTGTCACCGCAGACCGATAACAGAGGCTGCTCTAGATACATGGCTGTGATAGTGCACACGGCATTCCTTCTCACAATCACCAGCTGCAACAGTTTTGAACCTGTAGAGAAATATTTTCTCTCTGTATGAAAAAAGACCTCGCATTCACAACCGTATCAATACATTCCAACTCCTTCCAATTCCAACCCTGTATCTGGCTGCCTCTGTCTCCTCTTGACCATCCACACAGGCCTGGGCCTGGCCCGTGAATGACCAGCACTGGATAAATGAATCCCTTATCCTTCGAGACTGAGGCTGAATACACACAACATCCAGACACTATTAGAAAAACAGCCAGACTCTTCTTATCTCGCTGCCAGTATTATTGGGTTTTGGCAGGAGACGCACCCCAACTCATACCCGGCTCATTCCGGCGTCTCGTCCCAGACAGCTCTAATCTCTTCCCATTTTGTGGATGAGTGGCCACGGCAGCTGATGTGATGCGCCTGTCGCAAAGAGAGCGAGAGAGCGAGCGAGAGAGAGAGCGCTGTCTTCGTTCGCTGCGTCTGTCTACACTTTAGCATACGGAGGAGGCAGATCTTTGCCGCAAGCGTGACAGTCACTCTTCTGGATCACTGGCAATGGGCCGGGGTATTATGAAAAGATGCTGTGCCCATTTATAGAGTCCTCCTCCCTTCCCTGTGAACAGGAAGTAGCAGGTGTGTGGAGAAGTGACTAACGGGGCGACGGGGACGTGAGCGACGTTGGCTGTCCCGTGCGATCTGTCTGAGCAGCAGCCACAACATGACCTTTTCTATCCCAGCTGGCTCTGTGTCAAACAGATGACAGAGGACCTTTTAACATGACAGTGTGTACATCCAAAACAAATACATTCATTCCTACCGTTAGGAGACTATTTCAGCATTACTGTGTACTCACCCGTCGGTTTCAACAGAAGCTCTAAGATCTAGGCTTTAAGATTGTCGATAACTAGTCATTGCTGTTTACTTTGGATTATAAGTGAAAGAGAATAGCTAACAATACTCAGCGTATGAAGACCAAACGGTAAGAGCAGAAAGCGACCAGTAAACGTTGGCTGCTTACTCAAGTGTTCTGTGTGTTGGCTGTGTACGAAATATTGAACGAACATCAACACAAGAAGGTTAAACATACTGTAGCTTAGTTTCCCTCCCGTCGTCCTCACAGAGCCCCACTGTCATCTCAGTTTTACAGACTTGGATTTGACATGAATCCTTTGCACGCAGTTCAGCCACGGTGCACACTCAGAGCCACACATGCCGCACACACATATGCGCATGTGCACACGCACAAACGCACACGTACACACTTCCATTTTCAGTAACCTCCACGCTGCTTCTGCATGTAACACACTGCTACTATTCTACAGCAATACACTGTGTTATTTACCACCACAGATTTGATTGGCTCTTGATCGTGCCTCCAGGCTCTACAGACTTCACTGTAGGTAGGTTGGCAGCAGTGGTGTTCTCATCGGTGCTTCTACACACTTCTACACCTTTTATGTGAGGGGACATGGTCTATGTGCCTCCAAACGTACTTCACCCATAGAAATAGGCCGTTATCACAGCGCTGCACACAGCCAGTGAAGAGCCCTGCGGCCGTGAGAAGTGACAACTATTTCAATTCCACTGGTACTGGAGCTCTCTCCTGTGGCGAGTCATACTAGTGAGAGTTGTTCCATTGTCACAGTATATAGTTAAATATAGGGACTCACTTTTAGTCTATAATACAGGTTACCTGTACATCTTCAGCAAAGATTATGAGAAAGAAGCGGGTATCTTGCCTGCGTTGCATTGTATGGTATGTACGGTATGTGGTGTATTTTAAGAGTCCCTCCTGGGGTATAGGTCTGTTATGATAAAGAAGTGGCTGTTGACAAAAAAAATAAACCTTCCACTGTGATTCAGGAGTTGCTCAGCGGAGAACTTTGGCACTCCTCTAAAACTGTTTGAAACACGTTTTGATTCTGGCTGTTACGATTCTTTAGGGCAATCAGAAGAATTATGAATAATTATACATATTTGAATGAATATAGTGGTGTCTCGTTTGCTTAGCAGTAATTAGGCTCGATAAACAGGACAGCCGCGGAGAAAAGGACCAATCCCAGGCCATCAATTACTTGTCCTCCTCCTCCAGTCCTTGCTGTGTCACAACGTGAGATAGTCACTAATTATTGTTATTATATGCATGCCTGTTATTTCATCTCTCTGCCAGGCTTTTAAGTCTATTCTCTTGGCAGAAAGACACTTCTGGTGAAGTTGTGTCTTCAAACAATGGGCTAACTGAGATATAGTACTCTGCGATATCTTGTTAGATAAACTAAATTGGAACAACATTTTGGCAGGTAGAGGTGTCCAAAACAATCATTTCTACCCTAAAGCGTGTACGGGAATGATGCTTGTTTGGTATTTGTTTATTTGGTTAGTCGAACCCAGAGGCGGAGAGAGAGAGAGAGAGAGAGAGAGAGAGAGAGAGAGAGAGAGAGAGAGAGAGAGAGAAGAAAGAGATACCAGAGTATTGGCTCCTTTCAAAAGGAATGACAACACTCGCTTTCAAAACGTGAACAAAACAAGCTACTCTTCATTTCAATTTTCTGATAACATATAAAAAATGTCATTGCGTTCAGTTTTGCTATCTTGTTCATTGTTCAGTTGACTTCAAAAACATGAGCATCCAAATAAGCTGTGTGAATGGGAACAAGTCGCCTGTTATCTAGCCTACTGTTTGAAAGTCGAACAATATCTCCTATAATTCAACAGTGAAAACCCAGGTGAGAGTGTTATGTACTTTACCAATTGGATAGATTGGATACACGACGTGTCGATAGGCTTCTCAATAGGGTCTTGGGATGGCTAGAAGCCATTGGCTAGAAATCATGTTAACCCTTTGCATGTTTTATGATACAGTATGCTCATTTGAGTATGCAAAGGTGGACATATCCACGCACACACTCACTGACACACTGTGACACAAGCAACACACACTAACATGCAGTGTAGCCAGTATAATGTGCTACTAAAATTGAAATCATAGTTCGGAGAGCGTGAATCCAATGGCAACTGAGATGAAAAACACGCTATTACCATACGTTAATAATTCAACCTGGAATCCCCAGACTTGGCTCCACTTTGATCTTTTAAACACACTAGATAAACCATGCACTAATTACCTCTGGCATATTGTATGTCAAGCCCAGCCATCCTTGCTAACCACTTTACTTCTGAATTTGTCTCCCACAGTAACTGCCTGGCCTTCAAACCTGCCTCCCTTCCATCTATTACCTCATCAGCTTGATTGACAGCTTAGGATGTAGCCAATCCCATGATGCAAATGGCGACAGATGAGAGCTAATGCCATGAGTGGAAAATGCCAGCGGGGAGGCATGCGTTCTGGATAATGGCTACCAGGCACACTAGTCTTGACAGATGAGGCACGGGGAGGCGAGGAGAATGGACTAGATGCATGGCAACTGCAGCCTGGCGAGGGATAAGGTGAGGAAGAAGGACAGGGAGGAAGAGGAGGATAGGGGATTAGAAATGGTCCAAGGAATGGATAGGAGAGAGCCAGGGAGGGTGGGGTGGACCCAGCTGTGGAAGGCGGGGATTGGGTGCTGGGGAGGGGCTCATTGTGGGGATGGCGGATGATTGGTTCAGGTGGGCTCACATATCTAGCTCCTGAATGGCCTGAATCGCCAGGACCATACAGGAAATACACACAGCTGGCTCTGCTTGCTAGAAGGGGCCGGTGCCCACTTGGCCCTCGTTCTTTGCTTCTCTCTGAGAGGTGCAGCAACGAAAACTTCCTCCTGTCCACTGAAAAAAAGCCTTTCTGTGCAGAACAGTATTGGAGGTGTGGTGGTGGGGTGTTCTGAGCGGAGCGTCATGGGAGAGTGTCATGGTGTTCTGCTCCCTGCTCACTGATGGATGGGAAACTGCTCAACACGACATGGATTACTCTCTGTAAAACACACACACCAGCACATGCTCAGGAGTGTGTGCCAGGTGTTGTGTGTGTTGTGTGTGTGTGTGTGTGTGTGTGTGTGTGTGTGTGTGTGTGTGTGTGTGTGTGTGTGTGTGTGTGTGTGTGTGTGTGTGTGTGTGTGTGTGTGTGCGTGCATCCATGGTCACCATCGCAAACGGAACATACTGTTACCATGGTGTCAGGCTTGCTTTTCAGAGTTGGTCAAGTCATTAGAAATGGGTTCTATCTATGAGCCTCTACAGGTGTTTTAGTGAACCATGGACACAATGGCCAGGTGGCTTTCTGAAGCTTTATTTCAGTGTAGTCGCTATGGGATCTCCCCTCAACATAAAGCAGGGTGTTCATTAGTGCCCACGGCAATCATTACTGTCCATGTGTATTTTCTCCCACGGGGAACAGCAGGTCTGCACAGTGGAGCCCTGTAACCCACACCGCTGATCTTTAGAGTACCTGTGCCTAAACATGTGTTCGGTTGGCATCACCAACGGGCTTCACATTGGCATTATTCTTGGTGGACGAAATGGCATTTCTATTGCTGTCCACAGCACATGTATGGCTTGGCAATACATTTTGGAGGGAGATTTTAGATATACATTAGTCATGTACATCTGTTTTCTTCTACCGATGTAATGGTTGGTCGGGGACTGTTGTTGTTTGAGAGGAACAGCTGCAGGAAAATAGGAGAGACTAGAGTGATTGCTGCCTAAGATGCGTTTTCTTAGTCAAAATATGAGCCTGTCGCGTGGAAAGCCAGCAGGGATTGAAAGTGCCGCACAATCAGAGCTCGATGTCTCCAACAGACACCAATTTCCCAAAGTCCACCCTGACAAAACACTGGGCCCCACAATGACTCACCAAGCCTTCGGCAAAACCACTTGAACAGCACAGAGAGGGCAAAACAAACCCTGCGAGCATTCATTACCAGAGAGAGAGTGTGGCTTTGACTGAGGGTTTCAAAATGACAGCCCCTCCTCTTGAGTGGACATGACACAGGTTAGAGCAGATCTGGAGGTAAAATGCCTTACTACCATCTTAGGCCCCCTGGCTGTCAATCATCCTGCCTGGGCATTGTGGCCCTCAGGCGTCTATTGTGGTCCTCAGGTGTCTATTATGGCCCTCTGCTCTGCTCACCTGACAAGCCTCCGACGTCCATCTTCTTCAGGTTCTTGGCCTCCAGGATGACCACGGTCAGCTTGCCGGCAGTGGGAACGTATCGCAGGGAGAAGCAGATATCACCCAGCTTCTCTTGCTGTGAGAGGAGAGAGAGAGAGAGAGAGAGGGAGGAGTCATGACCATAGCTAGGAATAAGGATGAAGTTGTCTGCTGAAGTGACACATGGTTTAGGAGTGTAGTCTTGTCTGTCTAAAAGCTTACATGCGTTCACATGGATTCTGTTTTCCCATATGGGTTTTCTTGGATCTTTGTAGGGCAGGAAATCTGTTCCCAAGTATTCCCACGTAGAGAATAGAGACGTGTTATCATATCCCAGGTTTGAAATTATTATGTTTTTGTCAAATATTATATCTGTTCGGGCATTTTGCGGGCAAATTTGACAAATTAATTATATTTATATTCCGGCCCCCCCCCGACCATCCTCTCAAGAAAAAAACGTCCCTCTGCTTAATGTAGTTGGGGGAGGGGGGGGGACCCCAGTTGTAGGTGTTATTGGTGCAGGTTATAGCTGCTGAGAGACAGAACTCTCAGCAGCTATAACCTGCACCAGAACATCAACATAGAAATAAATCCTGGTAATCACAGAGTGAACAGATTCAAAATGGGATTACATATTTCTTGCATAATCCATATAAACAAGTAGAATAAGTGTTCCAGGTCTAACCCGCAATACACATGATCAAGGACAGCCATTGTAAATAGACATCATAAATCAATGGCCCAAGGAGGCCTGAACATTGATTGTTGCTTTATAATGCCAGAGGTCTTTCATCAGATTACAATCAAGACTTATTCCCTAATACTAAATATATTCGATGAGAATGTAGTAAGGTTGCCAGATGTGAGTTGTTTCTTCTCTGTCTGGGTTGCCATTACTCAGTCAGTGTATCTAGCTGTGCCTGGCCTGTACACTCAGCCCAGAGCCAACAGAACTAAATAGACTCTCACCTTAATGACTGAGGCTCCAGCTTCATCAACATAAATACACACTCCTCCCGGGGAGGCGTGGGCAGAGAGACTGAGAGAGAAAAAACATGCTTGTCTGAAGCCATCACGGTCTAATATATCCCATAAATAACTGAGAAAGGCCAGCACTGCTTTTTGAGCTGCTAGACCCTCTCCTCCCAAGAGTGCTCCATGAGGATGAGTCTAACATGTTGTAGCTACTGAAATGCATGGCATTATTTCAACCTTTGTTTCTAGATGAATACACGGTGGAAACAAACACATTACATGATATGTTGATCATGTGTCGCTTGAAAAATATTGGATTCCATCTGAATTCATATGGATTCCATCTGTTATTCTGGCAGTGCTTGATCTGGACAGAATACCGCCATATTATCTTTGCCACAGACCTACTGTATATGTAAGGGATAATCAACGAGGGGCTATGCGCTCTCTGGAAAACAATGAACGACGTGGAAGGTGGGTTATACGACGTGCTAGCAGAGTTCATTATCCTTTTTATACCATGGCTATAATTGAACACATTTGCCGATACAAATGTGTTCATTTGCAGGTAGAAATGTGTTCAACATCCACTGAAGTACCTAGCAACTTTACTAGATAGCTACACTAGTTGCCTTGATAACCAAACAAACAGACCTGCTAGTTCAGCTAACCAAACCATCAGTCTTACCTTGCTATTATGAACATCGAAATACAACAATGCCAATAATATGTTTTCAAATTGACTTTTGCTTTCAAAAGCAGCTCAAACATAGAACATATAAGAATGAAATAGCCATTGAATTCTACAGTGCTGATATACCGTGTGTTATAGGGAAATAATGCATGCTCTAGAATGCCCTTCAAGCCAATCAGAAACGAGTATTCAACAAAATGTTTATATAATTAAACCCCTGAGGTGCCTTATTACTATTATAAACTGGTTACACACCTAATTAGAACAGTCATTATTTCATATTTTTTGTCATACCCGTGTTATATGGTCTGATTTATCACAGCTGTCAGCCAATCAGCATTCAGGGTTCGAACCACCCAGTTTATAAATATAATATCAGACCGTATACAACGGGTATGCCCCCCTCTAATTCTGTGTGTAACAGGAATACCAATCAGCATTCAAGGCTTGAACCAGTTTATAATTAAGCAACAAGGCACATTGGGGGTTTGTAGTGTATGGCCAATATACCATGACTAACGGCTGTGTGCAGGGGCTCCCCGTTGCATCGTGCATAAGAACATCCCTTAGTCGTGGTATATTGGCAATATACCACACCTCCTCATGTCTTATGGGCTTAAATAATACCCCAGAGGAAATATTTGTGTCAACATGCCTCTCACTCTCTGTGGATGCATATATTTGCATAGATATGGGTAATGTGTCCATACATTTTTCTGAGTGGATATTGGGACCATTCTTAGTCTAGTGTGGTTGTGCCAAACATGTACACCTATGTGGAGAAACAGGAGTTGGCTATAGAACACAAACAGGTCTGGAACCAGACTAGTGGTTGGACTGTTCAGAGGATCTCTTTGGCTAGCCACCAGGACCTCGTTTGGGTGTCATTTGCAGCCACTGAGGCCTTTCCTTTCCTTTCAGTCACTGTTACACACCTTCACTGAGGACAGGAACCTCTTGACCCTATTGTCTCTTATACACCATCAGAAGTTGCTTGGTGTGTCACATTATCCTTAAAGTCGCATAATGATCAAGATGGTGCTCGCACTAGTAAAAGTGGCCCTTTAAAATCAAATCAAAACATTTCAAGGTCCTTCAGCGAAAAGCCCACTCAAGCGAGTGACTAACACTTTAAGGGCGTTAAGACAGTGTCTCAAGCCTAGCGT
>CM042421.1:19064438-19104438 GCA_023634145.1 Thymallus thymallus | reverse complement strand
CAGTCAATCAACTTCCTGTCAGGCAGCCATCAACCAGCAATCTGGAGCGGTACCAGAGCACTCAGCCATGGAGCTCTCCAGCAGTTGTCAGAGCCAGCCAGCCAGCATTGATTATTGGAGCATGAGAAACAAGACTACCCTCTCGGATCGGTGTAGCAACGGATGCTGGATCTCACCATATTTTGTGACCCGTGTTTTCGCTGTTCAGATCAGACCGCTAAAGGAAGGCTCAGGGGAGATTGTGATGTGGGACTCCAGCTGTCATGACGGGAGGAGGATGATGGGGGATGACTTTGTGACGATACGATACAGCCCAAGTACACCACACAGGAACACAAGATGGAAGGAACATAGATGGAACCCCCTCCGTCAATGGGGGGGGGTGATATTATGCCAAAATGCATCCATGCTAATGCATCACATTCTCACAACATTGTTGAAACACTAAAACAGTTATACTCTTGTTATGTACAATGAGCAGAGGTTGGAACCGGTTCAGGGAACAGAACCAAAATCTGGAAAATAATGACATTTTTTGAGGAACAGCACCAGAACCAGAACTGAGAACTAAAGTGATCTATACTGTTCCGTAACAGAGCCTTGCCCATTCACCCTCTGTATGACACAAATACACAATGTCTCTATTGTCTCAAGGCTTAAAAATCCTTCTTTAACCTGTCTCTACCCTTCATCTACACTGAATTTAGCAGGTAACATCAATAAGGGATCATAGCTTTCACCTGGATTCACCTGATCAGTCTATGTCATGGAAAGAGCAGGTGTCCCTAATATTTTGTTCACTCAGTGTAGTTAGGGGTGTGAATACTTATGTAAATGAGATATTTCTGTATTTCATTTTCATTCATTTGCAAACATTTCTAAAAACATGTTTTCAATTTGTCATCATGGGGTATTGTGTGTAGATGAGTGAGAAGCTCTAAGAGCTTTGCACACCTGGATTGTACAATATTTGCACAACTAGGTTTTTAAACTGGATTATTAAAGGGTACTACTAAACTGGATTATTAAAAGGTACTACTAAACTGGATTATTAAAGGGTACTACTAAACTGGATTATTAAAAGGTACTACTAAACTGGATTATTAAAGGGTACTACTAAACTGGATTATTAAAAGGTACCACTAAACTGGATTATTAAAAGGTACCACTAAACTGGATTATTAAAATGCACAACTAAACTGGATTATTAAAGGGTACTACTAAACTGGATTATTAAAGGGTACTACTAAACTGGATTATTAAAGGGTACTTCTAAACTGGATTATTAAAGGGTACTACTAAACTGGATTATTAAAGGGTACTACTAAACTGGATTATTAAAGGGTACCACTAAACTGGATTATTAAAAGGTACTACTAAACTGGATTATTAAATGGTACTACTAAACTGGATTATTAAAAGGTACTACTAAACTGGATTATTAAAGGGTACTACTAAACTGAATTATTAAAGGGTACTACTAAACTGGATTATTAAAGGGTACTACTAAACTGAATTATTAAAAGGTACTACTAAACTGGATTATTAAAGGGTACTACTAAACTGAATTATTAAAGGGTACTACTAAACTGGATTATTAAAGGGTACTACTAAACTGAATTATTAAAGGGTACTACTAAACTGGATTATTAAAGGGTACTACTAAATTGGATTTTTAGGTCTGTAAACCTGTGTGTGTTTAACGGAGGAGCAGCCTCCTGTCACAGAGGGCCTGCCGGGTCGTAACCCTTCCCTGTGTGTGTGATATTGGCCGCTGACAGGAGGCTGGAGAACGGCGTGCACCTGCAATTGTGACTAAGCCCTGGGCAGCAGGTCCTGTAGGGATTTGTTCCGATACTCCCTCTCTGGTCCTTTCCTACCATCACGGCTCCAGATAGCCGCACTGCACACTGCACACTGCACACTGCACACTTCAAAGGAGAAAGCGAAAGCCCCATATTCCTCCTTTCTTGTCTTGCTCTTCTCTGAAGCCTCTGAGAATGTATTCTCTTTCAGAGGTCAATGGCAGAAGTACATTTGGAGAGACAGAGAAAGTGAATGGGTAAAAACTGTAGTTTTGATGATACTATTCCGACCCAATATAATGTAGATGGTAGACTCTCTGTTCTGAATGTAGAGGGTCTCCTTTCGACCCATTCATTGGGGCATTAATATGATGTTTCCATTTCTGGGTCCTTTGTGGATCATTTGTGGTGGAGCTGCTTGATACGGCCACCGTACTCTGGGTACCGAATCCTTTACCAACCTGTGCTCTGATTAGAGACCCCTAAAACCCCATTCTAATAGAGGCCTGGGGCAGTAGTCATCACTGGTGCTTAACTAACAGAAAAAGAAACAGGCGGAGACACACTGGTCTTTCTCTTTCCTCCAATCGGAGAGACCCAGCTCTACAAAGCTGAAAAGGGCAGATTACCTTTAAACAAAACAAGAGCTTAGCCCTCCTCCTCCTCCTCCTCCTCCCACCCCAACGTCCTCAGCAGAGGACAAGAGAACAACTAGTGGAACAATCACTTGTGCCAGCCACTCAGACTAGACTTTTCACCGTGATTGCTTCTACTCTGTGGACCTGATCAGAAGATACAGGAGCTGAGTGAGTAGGGGGCTCTGTGGCTCTCAGCTGTGGCTGCTGCTGAACTGAAAGTGGGTCAGACTGACAACAGTCCCTGGTTCCCTGGCTTTGTCTCTGAGCCAACTCTGAAAAGCAAGCCTGACACCATGGTAACAGTATGTTCCGTTTGCGATGGTGACCATGGACACACACACACACACACACACACACACACACACACACACACACACACACACACACACACACACACACACACACACACACACACACACACACACACACACACACACACACACACACACACACACACACACACACACACACACACACACACACACACACACACACACACACACACACACACACACACACACACACACACACACACACACACACACACACACACACACACACACACACACACACACACACACACACACACACACACACACACACACACACACACACACACACACACACACACACACACACACACACACACACACACACACACACACACACACACACACACACACACACACACTCATTCATTATGGATCCATTATAGTATGAGAATGTATGCACTCACTACTGTATGTCGCTCTGGATAAGAGCGTCTGATATATTACTAAAATGTACATGTAAATTTTGGAGTCACAGTGCGTATTATCACAGAGTCTCACAGAACAGAACAGAAAAGACTAGCAAGGTTTCACACTGCATGACAGCTCAGTAAACTACCGGGAATGGAGCTAGCTGTATTTGAGGCAATATATAAAATAAGTAATGTCACTAGTATTCAATTAGGGCATTAGCGCAAAATGCTAATAAGACTCTTTATCAGAATACATTTGACTGATATTATGATAGTGACCATGACTATTATGATCATTTATTCTCATGGTTAGTATCTTAACTGTCCGTTACCATCCTCTCCACGCTGCCTTCCACCCTCCTCTATGATCTGTCACAAAACATCTGGAAGTTGATCTGCTCCTCAAGTCGCTCTGCTTTTTAAAACCCAGATGTTGGGAAAAATACAGCAGATGGATTCCAGAGGGGACTGTGTTCCGTCAAGGCCGAAGTAGCGGAACTTTTACAAAAAAAACGGTAAACCCAGACATATCGAAATCCCAAGACGGGATTGTTTGAGAGAGCAGGAGTGATTAATTCACAAACCAACCCAACAACAGTGATCCTCTGGGGAGGTGGAGCTGATAAGCTCCGGCTAACAAGCTGCAGTTAGCCATTCATAATAAACAATGGTGATAAACAATGAACGGTAGAAATATGTTCCTCATTACCTGGGTAGGCAACATTTTCTCCATGGTTTAAAAAAAATGGATTGAGGAGTCGATGGACCAACCAAAGAGGAAGATGGGGGTGACCATACTTACGAAGGAGAGATGGTTTCGGATAACAACGACACAACGACAGTCAGAGTGGATATCAGAGGCGGACCCTTACCGTATTCTCTGTGAAATTATAATCCAGGCTGAACTGTAATTTGCCCAGGTTCTCTTCCTCCTTGGGCTCGGGCTCTTTCTCTGTATCGGTCAGGCCTGTCTCAGCGTCATCCTCATCCTTCAAGGCCTGAAGGAGACACCCACCAACAGTCAGTGCCCTCCGTGTGCCGCCTGTCCCAGCCACCTTAGACGGCTGTCGCCCTGCCCCGCCCTGGGCCTGCCAGCAGGTGTGCCAGCGGACCCGTCTCCTGAAAAAAGCTGCCTCTCTTTGGGGGAGATCAAAATGGGGGGAGCAAGCACTAAAACACCACAGCGTTTAACACCAGGACATGCTCGGTGATGCGCTAGCCTCGGGCCGGGACCCTTGATGCGGTTCAATCAATCTGTTGGTGTTTTGGTCTGAGGGGGCGATGGGGAGAGGGATTAAATGATAGAGCCAAAAGATGAGAGTAATGGGCAGGCAGAGGAAGAAGAGGGGGGGGGAGAGAGAGAAATCAACAGGGAAGAAGAAGAAGAAGAAGAAGAAGAAGAAGAAGAAGAAGAAGAAGAAGAAGAAGAAGAAGAAGAAGAAGAAGAAGAAGAAGAAGAAGAAGAAGAAGAAGAAGAAGAAGAAGAAGAAGAAGAAGAAGAAGAAGAAGAAGAAGAAGAAGAAGAAGAAGAAGAAGAAGAAGAAGAAGAAGAAGAAGAAGAAGAAGAAGAAGAAGAAGAAGAAGAAGAAGAAGAAGAAGCAGAAGAAGCAGAAGAAGAAGAAGAAGAAGAAGAAGAAGAAGAAGCAGAAGAAGCAGAAGAAGCAGAAGAAGAAGAAGAAGAAGAAGAAGAAGAAGAAGAAGAAGAAGAAGAAGAAGAAGCAGAAGAAGAAGAAGAAGAAGAAGAAGAAGAAGCAGAAGCAGAAGCAGAAGCAGAAGAAGCAGAAGAAGAAGAAGAAGAAGAAGAAGAAGAAGAAGAAGAAGAAGAAGAAGAAGAAGAAGAAGAAGAAGAAGAAGAAGAAGAAGAAGAAGAAGAAGAAGCAGAAGAAGAAGAAGAAGAAGAAGAAGAAGAAGAAGCAGAGTGGGTTTTTCTTCGCTAGCCTGGTTCTGAGGGGATGCTGGTGGTGGTGGGGGAGAGGCGGGTTCGAGGCAGGGAGGCAGTCAGTTTGTTATTGGTAAGCATGCAATTAAAGAGGCAAAAAGTAGCACTCAAGTACATTCAGTGTCAAAGTTGCCTTCCAAAGGTCAGACTGTCATTGTTGCATGCAGGGCATTCTCAGTAAACAGAACAGCACTCTGGTTGTGACCCCCACATTCTCAGTCTACTTATCAGTCAACCATCAGGAGACACAATCGCATTGTCAGAACCCTCAGCTGCATGTGTTACCCCCACGCCGATGGAAGCTATAAGCATCATGCCAGCGGTAGGTAGGTAGGTGTTGGTAAGAGGCGTTGTCGTGGTGACGGGGGCCTGGCCTATTAGTGGCCAGGCTGCTGGTGTGAAAGCATCAAGGCTGAACAACGTTGATTTGTTTGGAACCTGTACGGCCCATCTGAGTCTCCCCCTGGTGCAAGCAAACATATTTTCAATAGTTTCCCTAAGCAAAACTATAACAAAAATACAATTGGCTGTTTGTAATTGCTTGTACTGAGTAGGGGGCTAGGATTGAGCAAGGTAAAATGATTGCGCAAAGAATAGACACCCATTTTCAACACCCACAATGTGTAATAGGTTAATTATGTAAACGTACAACTAGTGTATGTGTAAACCTTACTACAGGTTTAAAAAGCAGTAAGCTAGCATCATAATCATTCTGCTGTAACTCATGGGCACATTGTTTTGAAATGCAAATCAAAGATTGAAAAGGCGCCAGATGGAAAATCAATGTGGTTCAACCTTGTCAAAGCGCGTCCAGTGCTTCTTTCATACATATATATGTGCATGTGCAAGACTACGCACATATATAGAGCAGATATACATGTACTGTATGCATAGTTACATATATTTGGTTCTACAGTAGTAAGTTGTGGTCAAGAGGCTATCAAAACATCGGAGCAGCAGGCTTAAGGAGGATCCAACAACAAATGGGAACCTACCGCCAATGACAATCCCACACAGTCATCAGACACAACACAGATAAGGAGGACATAGAAGGAAGAAACACACATTAAAACAACCACACATAGGAGTTAACACAAGAGTCTGGGCACACCAGGAGAAATGACCGCTTGGGAGCCCATGGCCCCGCCTCTAGAATATCTAAGTAACCAATAGTGTATTGTCAGCGTGTAGTTGTGTAGTTGCAGCAGCTCCTAAATCAGTATAGAAAAAGTTGTCTATCCAAATAGAAGTCATTTCTACATTGAAGTCATTGTTATTATATGGGTGTATCATTACTAAAGCTTAAGATATATCAGGGCTAGTATATAGCTTACCAACTGTCACTAGGAACAAGGACACAAGGCAGAGGCCTCTATACATTTAATAATTGTAATAATTTCAACAATAAATCCGGTATGAATCAGATAAAACCTGTGGAACTCGCTCCTTGTCAGACTGTGTAACACCTCTGCCATCACCATCTCTGGCCTATGTAGCTATTCACTTGCCTACTCCTACATAATCTCACAGGGCTTTGACCTCCACCCCAATTCACTGTCCCTGATTGATGATGTGAGCGGTGTTGGCGTGGACAGACTGCAAATTAAACAGACTTTGTCAAAAGGGGGGAGGGGGCGGGATTAAGAACCTTCGTTAATGTAATTAGTATTCTAACTGGAGTTAAAGAGTTGTTTCTGTGTGCGTTGGAGAGGGAGGGCGGAATTAATTCACTCCCCTCGCTGGAAATTAGCTAACGTCATTTCTCTGGGTTGATACCACTGGCAATACAGCATACTAAGCACTCAATGTTCTTAATACATTAAAATACTGAGAGGAACAGAAAGAGAGATTGAATACTCTCTCTGAGGCGATTTTAAACGGCAGGCTTCCTTAACAGTCCTGTAATCAGAGTGGATGGTAAAGTGTCATCAACGTCAATGTGTGTCCACTGGTCTTCTAGGGGGAGAAACTACGACACCCGGGCCCATTCAATTATTTTGGGTAAAAAATAAATAAAAAAATCCAGGCTACACTTGAACCTTTAAAACTAGATAGAAAGAATGTACAAAAATAAAAGAAATCTGCCCTCCGTTTGAATTTGGAAATCCCGATGTGTGGCCCTCGAGCCAAAAGGTTTGCCCACCCCTGGCCTAAACTACGTGTATGTCCGATAAATTGTGTAGTGACATCACTTTGTCATGTGAAGATATTATTCTGAAATAGTCAGTGTAACAAAAGTCAGTCACAGAACGTACGAAAAAGACTAAAAAGTCTAAAATGTCTAAAAATGAACATAACTCTATTTATTTTTTATTATTTTTTATCTTCAAGTAAAAGGTGAGTTATCTACAGCATATACTGTATAACGAAGTAGAAAATACAGAACAACGTGGCATTATCAACTACTACTGTTGACTAACAAACTATCATCTCTAGTCAATAACGTTCAACGGCAGTAGGACAAAGTCCTTACCTCGGTTTTGGCGCCGTCGTTCACGTCCGTCATGTTGATGGCGTTCTTTCCCTTATCTTTACCCTTCTTCTTGTTTTTCTTCTTAAATATCCATTTCTTGCAGATGCAGAAGCAGCAGGAGAGGACCACGACAACGGCCACGAAGGCGATGGAGACGATCGCCCAATTTGGCACTGGAGATAGACACACAGGGACGCAGGTTAGACGACTATATGTCAAAGGTGGGGGCCATACCTGTACGAAGAAAACCACACCATTGCTCTCAGTCTCTTTTTTTTTCTCAAACAACCAAAAGGGCCTCGTCGAGAATATGGCACCGTTGTCTGTTTCAAACATGGCACGAGCTGACCAGAAATGCTTGGTCACCATCTCCCAGCATCTAACGAATGAAGGAGGGACGTTGAGACCACTTGATGAAGCTAGAGGCTGCACTAGCAGCTGGAGTGAATGAGGACATACATAGAGACAGGAGGTTGTGGGGCAGCAGGTAGCCTAGCGGTTAAGAATGTTGGGCTAGTAACCGAAACGACTAGGTGAAAAATCTGATGATGTGCCCTTGAGCAAGGCAGTTAACCTTAATTGCTCCTATAAGTCACTCTGGATAAGAGCACCACCTCCAGGTGTCACCCATCTTCCTCATTATCCCCAGTGTATTTATCTCTATGTTTGGCTGTTGCCAGTTCATTTTGTTCATCAAGCCTACCAGCGGTTTCCCCCTTTACTCCTGTCTCCCTAAGGTGCCTGTTTTCTTGGTTTCCCGGTTACGACCTTTACTCTGCCTGTCCTGACCCTGAGCCTGCCTGCCGTGTTGTACCTTTGCCCCACTACTCTGGATTACTGAACTCTGCCTGTCCTGACCCTGAGCCTGCCTGCCGTCTTGTACCTTTGCCCCAATACTCTGGATTACCGAACTCTACCTGTCCTGACCCTGAGCCTGCCTGCCGTCTTGTACCTTTGCCCCAATACTCTGGATTACCAAACTCTACCTGTCCTGACCCTGAGCCTGCCTGCCGTCTTGTACCTTAGCCCCACTACTCTGGATTACTGAACTCTGCTCGCCCCTGACCTGTCTTTTGCCTGCCCGTTGGCGTAATAAACATTTGTTATTCCAACGTTGTCTGCGCCTGGGTCTCACCTGTACGCTGATATGTTCTAAGCCTCTCGACTCTTCCCTGAGCATTCTCTGCCAATTTGGTGGAAATAACAGAGGTTGGCATTTTCCACTTGCCATTTAAACAAAACATTTCTCTCTGACAACTGATACTTTCACACCAATCATGGGCACACAGGCCAGGGTGTAGAGGTAATTTGCAGGGCCTGTTGGAGAGCGAGGTACCAACTGTAGCGTGACAAGTCAAGTCAGTGATTGCATAACCACTCATCATGTTCATGGGTTTTGACACTTCTCTCTCAAAGAGAGTTCCTATTCACACTTTGGGCTCAGATTCATCTCACAGTAGCCAGTTTCTCAAAACTTTCTTTGAGAGCTTTTGTCAAGTTGCCAGTCAATTTCATAGCATTGCTCGTGGATGTAACCTACTCTGCAAAGGACACTAAAACAGCCATGGACCGTTATGTTACTTTAATTTTGAATGTAATTAAATGTTATTTTTTTCCCTCCCTGCTGCCTTATTTAATATATGGCTGAATGGACTAAAGAGTTCAGCTGAAAGCTCCAGTCAGTGCTGTCACAGACAGGGAGCCGCTCAGCTCCACAGCACAGTGATCACTCTAATAGCCTAAACAATAGGAGTCAGGCAGTTCTCCCCAACACAACACACACACACACACACAGCCATCAGCTATGCACGGCACAAAAGTGGGTTGTTAAAAGTATCAGAGGAATGGTAATGTGGCCAGACGTGCTGTAAATAATGAGGACAGAAACACAGTGTCAGACTCCTCCATTCTGGAGGGATAATTACAGCTTCTGCTCAAAAAACATCAAACACCTTGCAACCCACACCTACTTTCAACGGAGAGGGCCACCAACAGGCCCATCAGAAAACAAACCATGTTTTTTGTTTCTGTCAATATTTACCATGGACAAGATGGAGACCGTATGGTAGATTCAGGCTGGTTTGATTTACTTTACCACTGAAGGATCTGATATTTGAACAGTTTTCCCACCCGTATAAATTCAAGCAAGCTATACTGAACAAATATATAAACGCAACACGTAAAGTGTTGGTCCCATGTTTCATGAGCTGAAATAAAAGATCCCAGAAATTGTCCACCTGACAGGTGTGGCATATCAAGAAGCGGATTAAACAGCATGATCATTACACGAGTGCACCTTGTGCTGGGGGCAATAAAAGGTCACTCTGAAATGTGCAGTTTTGTCAAACAACACAATGCTACAGATGTCTCAGGTTTTGAGGGAGCGTGGAATTGGCTGCAGCGGAATGCAGAGCCGTTGCCAGATAATTGAATGTTAATTTCTCTACGATAAGCCGCCTCCAACATTGTTTTAAAGAATTTGCCAGTACGTCCAACCGGGCTCACAACCGCAGACCATGTGTAACCACGCCAGCCCAGGGCCTCTACATTCGCCTTCTTCACCTGCGGGACCGTCTGAGACCAGCCACCTGGACAGCTGATGAAACTGAGGAGTATTTATGTCTGTAATAAAGTATTTTTGTGTGGAAAAACTCTGACTGGCTGGGCCTGGCTCCCCAGTGGGTGTGAAATCCATAGTTTAGGGCCTAATTTATTAATTTAAATTGACTGATTTCCTTATATGAACTGTAACTAATTACGACCATAGTAAAGATTACATATGAGATATCCCTCTCTATACACTACCCAGAAACCTGTTATTGTACTACAAAACACTGGGAGGCGATTGGCTTCATTGCAAATTCAACGTTTGTCACCTTTCAGTGCTACTTTGAAGACTCTATATCTACGGGCCACTAGAAAGAACGATCAGAGGAGAAGTATATTAACGTCTTTTCTCCCTTGGGCTTTGGCTCGCCAGAGCTTCACTGTATTTCTCTCACCGCCTCGCCGTCCGATAGGGGGGAGAAGAAAATCAATGCTCTGTTGACAAAATCAATAAGCACTCTCCTTCAAGGAAAATCATTGAGTGATGCTCTGAAATAACTCTGGGATCTACAGCTTTGGCCTTGCCACAGTGGTGTGCTAATGGAAGTGACAATCTCCCCCCTGATGCACCCCATTTTGAATTCGCCCTCTTGAACTGTGGTCTCCGAAAAACTGCTGCTCACAAAGTTGTTAAATGGTAAAAAAAAGAAAACAACTGAAAAATACTGTATTGTTTTGAAATATGTTTGTTATAATTGTTTTAGTGGTAAAGCTATGTCACTTTGCGTTAGTATGGTCATTATTGATACCTATGGGCTAACCAAGTGGTGCAGTGGTCTAAGACACTGCATCTCAGTGCTAGAGGCATCACTACAGACAACCTGTTTCTAAATAATAACAACAAAAAAATGAATATATATATAATATAACATCTCACTATCCATCAAAGATTTAATTTCCTCTTGCGTCCTCGGTTGACCCTAAAGTCACAGGTTTAGGGCTGAGTTAAAATCTCTCCTCTGCTTCTTGGCCAAAGCAGCGGTCTGAGACTGATACCTTTGGGATACCACCACGCGTTCCAGTGTTTGACTGGCCATTTTCCCCCACACACAGCCTGGCAGGCTATCTTTTAATGGAAGTGTCGAAGATATATCAGGATCCTATTTCAGGCCTGAAAGCTGGGATGATATCGTCCCACTGAAGGAACCGCAAAGCTGTGACACGTTTTCAAATGGGAGCTACGATAAAATAATTACTAATATCAATTACACAGCAGGAGTCAAAATAAATGGACTGAAATTTGGCATTATTTTGACGAGGCAGACTGCACTGCAATTGGATTCCGTTGTGCGTCATGAAATATAATGGCACTGCCATCCTCTGTGGTTATTTACAATGTGTTGACATCAGCGGTACCCACTGCTGTTAAATCCAATGCAATAACGCATGCCATATTTATCTGCTTTATTGGTTGTGTATCTAATACTGAAATACACTTTTGTGTTGCTTAATTAAAAAAAACCTGAGTCCCCGAAAGCAATAAAAGCATTCCCTAATTAACTACATGGTGTGTTTATTCTCTCTTGAGACCGTGACGCCAGCGGGTGCACCGCACTTCAACTTTAAGCAGTAGTTATCTCTCGTTCCGCCGCACACAACGGTGAACGCAGGATGATGGAATGCGTGTTCAGTGTTCACAGCTACGGAGGAGGATAGGGGCAAATCACATTTCTGCAGCCGTAGTCAAAAAACATCCAGCCAGCGGCAACCAACGTGCCTCGACGCCACACGATGAGACACGTCCGTGGCTTTCAGCTGTGAATATCAACGGCCGCCTGATAATCTTCTCTCCTCCTTTTGGCTCACTCGCTCCGAACCAGGAGGCCCCTGCTGCATTTTGTCTGGCGCTCCGAGTATCAAACTATTTTTTTTTCTTCTTGCAGACAGAATTGATCTGATAACCGTCTGGAATGGGGACCATTGAAATATGACAGCTGAGTTATCAGACAGGTTTTTTTTTTTTTTTTACAAAACCATACAGACTGCCAAAGGCTATGGACCTCGTGTCTATGGAACTCTTGACACATGGAACAATGCAAACAGTATGAGAGGGTCTTTTGGTCCTAACATATCTTTACAGACATACTCTCTGTGGACGGAGAAGAGAAAGGTTACAGTAACTGTATTTAAGCCATTGGAAGCAGTTTATCATAGCTCGCTATGCTTTATTATAGTGATAGGTTCAATGCACATCACTGTATCAGAAAGTAGTCTGGCCCTCTTTGAAATCTCCTAAATCAATGCATTGCACTCTTTTTGTTGATAAAGTTCTCCTGCACAGACTTCTGCCGTATCTTATTTTCTTTGTTAACTTAATTGTTATTTAATTGTCAACTTATAGACATACAAGATACTAGACCTTGTCTCAGGGATGGCTAATTCTGGAGATCCCACTGAGTTACCGGTAGGTCAATCAGTTTTTTTCACCTTACTAGTGGAATAATCTCCAAGGATCTCTAAAATTGGATGAACCGGTCCAATTCAAAAGACTGATTGAGGATCTTTTTACTGAATAATATTTATTTTCTATGATTGTGTTTTGCTTTTAGTGTATTTATGTGGATATTGATGTTTATAGTGTATATTGATGGGTATTGCTCAAATCAAATCAAATTGTATTTGTCACATGTGCTGAACAGAGTATGTGTAGACTTGAACATGAAATGCACGGTGGGGGGGGGGGGGGGGGGGGGGGGGTTGGGGCTTCCTGCTTGTTATCACATTACCCATGGTCCTCTGAGGAGATACGTGCCTCCTTACATCTTTATGCAGAGGATCCAATAGACTGGTAACAGTAGCGGGCAGGGGGTGGGTGGGCAGGGGGTGGGTGGTGTGTGATGATGTATCAGGGTTAATAGGCAGCATGCTGGCAACACAAACTGATATATTGTGACAACACCCTGTTGGTCAATTAACCTTGACATTACATCTTGTTATGCTAACAAGAGCAGCACCCCTGGTCCTTGCCCTTTCCCACTGTGGGAACAATAACAAGGACAGTGAAACAATAGCTGCAAATGAGGTAGGATGAATAGTGAACAGGAAAAAGGACTAGCTACACAAACCGGTATTTGTGTTAAGGTTTATGTCAAACTAATGAGGAAGAAAGTGATTGAGTTTCAGACCCGCCTCTGATTCCTTTCTTTGAAAGGTTACTCTGGGGGGTTGGTGAGGTGGTAGGTAGTGTACTGGGCTTCTGACTTTATTTGTTTAAACGCAAAAGGGGTCAAGCATCACACTGATGATGAGGGGTGATCTCCCCCTGCCCTCCGACGGAGCGCCCTCCTGACGCGGGCCCAGGCGGGAGGGGAGGTACAAAGCTTCCCGTCTGTAAGCTGCTAGCTCTAGGTTCTGGTCCCACAGCCTCCTCCTGCTGCCTCATGGCAGACCTACTGGCTCAGTCCAAGGCCAGGGAGAGGACCGGGACTAGAGCCAGACAGAGAGGCACAGAGAAAAGGGTTTGGCTTTGCTGATCTACCACCAGACTAATCCTCAACGGTGCTGTCATTTCTGAGCAGAATCTAAATTAAACTATTCAGTAGTTATTTTTAATGTGAGAGTTTTCAGTCACCTGTACCTCTAATTTTATTTTAAAATCCAAAACAGTCAATTGAATACCCACAGAAACAGCTGTGAAAAACACTAATATCAACTGCCTTTGAAAGGAATGTTTTGGGAAATGTCATTTTCGATACGGTTGTCTGTGTTATTTAGAGTAATGGCGGCGAGAGTGGAGACAGCAGTTATGGAGCAAAGCATTTCTAACACTGAGAGGTTCATTATTGTCACTGAAAACAAAAAATCAGGGGGTGTTTAGAGGGAGTGCTGGAAAATTCATTACAGTGCCTCCCTCTGAGGCCAAAAACCCCAGAGCATTGTGTGGTACGGCCCATCACAAAAGGACACAGCTGCAGCGGACACACCCCTCTGAGCGTGGTCGTGAGCTATATGTGGCGCTTGCTACGGCATGACATGGCGCTCTCCATACAAATGATTTCATGCAAGCCAATACTGTCAGAAGTCTGACCACAAACTTTTCAGTGGTTAACTTGAAAGAGAGAAAAGTGCGTCTGCATTAATCTCTACAAACATCCTGGTGGATGGGATTGTGGATGGAACTACATTTACAGCAGGTAATGAAGGAAGTCATGCTTTTAATAACATCCTCTTTGGTTCTCCTTGGTGGGAAATAGTTTTGAGACAGCGAATGAGAAATTATTTGATTAGATTTTTTTAGCATCTCCATTAGCCAATGCGAATGGCAACAGCTAGTCTTACTGGGGTCCACGTAACGAAAAACACATTACAGATAAAACACTTTACAATGTACATACATTTAACACATAAGTAGGTCACATGGGGAGAGGCGTTGTGCCGTGATGTGTTGCTTTATTACATTTTTCTTAACCAGGTTTGCATGTTTATAATACTTCTGAGAGGTGAAAATGTATCAACAAGACACAGAAGATTTTTGTAGGGATGAAATTCAACTCCATTTGAAAAACAGCCACTACTAGCAGCATCAGCCAACAGATGGGGCTGAAGAGCAGCTTCTAGCTTGGCGATGAATCCATGGATCTTTGTTAATGTCACAAGGCATTCCTCTGAGCTATACCAGAGATACAGCGCACAATGCCCAGCTCTGACAACACCATGCATTCAGCTTTACCTCCAGGAGCCAAGGCTTGTAGATAACCATCTGTTTCTATGTAGAAATACACAAAAGGAATAATTTGCTATGGCAATGGATTGATTCTGTCTTCTTCACACTGCCTTCTCCCCTTGAATGTTCCTTATTAATGCCCTGTCCCCATCCTGGAAGTAGCTGTATCGATATTCCCTGGCATAAACACGTCGGTGGGCATTCATCAGGCTGGCAGTGCTCGGCGCGGAGTCGCTTGTTTTCTAGTTCTGATTGAGTGCTGGAGCAAAAACTGTCATTTAAACTCTACTATAATGGAAAGGCTTTTTCGGGGGCTGATTGCAGATAGCACTTCTGTCTGAGGCGCCACCAACAACCCCTTATTTAGTCGTTGTCCGCTTCACACAATGTGATAATTAGGGAGAGAGGTGGTACATGGGTTGTTACAAAGCCTAATGGGCTGGTTGCTACCGTGCCATTCCCAAATCAGACGGTGAAATGAGGGAAAGGCAGGGTGATTTGGAAGTGTAACACAGCTCCATTGTGAGAGGACTGAGGCACCAGGTTAGCTGTTGCTGGCTAGGATGGGGGTGTGTAGCTACATCTGGCAAGTGGCGTAATTTCAAGCCTTTTCACGGTGAGGCAGTTCTAATATGAGGGACCATTACTCTGAGGCACAGGGGACATCAGAGTCACCCCCCCCCCCCACAGTGTCTTCATTATGGCTTCCATATGCTCCTCAACGGTGGTAATTTCATTGGAGCACCCAACGGCTACAATACACTTCTATGAGGAAACCAGGAAGTGTTTGTCGCTTGTCGTTTGTCAATAAATGAAAGTCTATTTCTGGTCTAGTGAATTACTGTCTAAAGCTTCTACGGCTTTATTTCCCAAAGCAAATATGTTGTTAGTTTTAAATGAGCCTCCCTAGATGCAGGAGAAACATCTTCTTACTATCGTAGGCTCCCTACGTTATAAATCTAGACATAATATGACAAGTGGCGTCATTCACATTAAAGCAATAGAGCCTCTCTTTTTCACTGGAGTTGTTTCCTGACACGAGAATTACTTCCACATGAGCCGGTGGATATGTCTATATTTAGGACTTGGGAGGCTGAACGCAACAACGTCCACTGGATTAGTAGGCTGGGGTTTGGGATAAACAAAGGATGCTGCTGTCCCAAATTAACTGCTACTGTTCCACAGACGTTACAGGCAAAGACAAGTGTCTCCTCCGGAATCACTAGGTGGAACATTTGTATACGAGTGATGGTTTGACAGTTGGTCAGGATTCCAATATGCTGTAGGTGGCTGGAAGGAAGAGAACACTTTTGCTTTGAGAAAACCAACATTCTTGGAAGATAGTCATACTTTCCAAACAAAACTTTAAAACCAACGCAGTTTGTTTTCTTGTCACCTCAAATGCCAAATACATTTCCAAAAGTAGGCACAGTACTTCTGAGTAAGACCATTAGTCCCCATCTAAAGAACATATCCAAGGGTGCTGTGATGCATTTGTGAGACGTCTACAGGATGTAGCCACTCAACCAATCACCACTCTGTCACCGGGCAGGTTAGGGGACACAAACCACTAACATGACTCACGTGGGATTTTGTTGAGCTCGTTCATGAACTTGTCCTTTAGCTTGGAGAAGTCCTCGCTGGATCCGGTGACAGAGATGTCGGTAGTGTTATCACCGACCCCGGAGGCGGTGGTGGACATTGGGGCCGCTGCCAGGGCTTCCCTTCGACTCTCAGCCATGGTGGTGCCGGGCAGCCAGGCAGAAGCTGGAGGAGAGATGGAGAAAGAGTTGAGTTCTAACACACCTCGTTTAATATTGCTTGAACTATACACAGAATAAATAGATACAGAGAGAGAGGCAGATCGATGGAAGAGCGAGAGAGAAAGAAAGAGAGACAGAGAGACAAAGAAACAGAGTCAGGTACGATTAGCTGGTTGTGACAGATGCCTGCCAGGGACAGTTTTCTCTGGCTCTGCTATGGGTGAGTGAGTGGAGTTCCTTCTGTGTGACCAGTTGCTGGCTCAGCCTGAGTAAACACACCTGGATGCCACAATGATCCTGCTGGGTTCTACCAGCAGCCCCAGGCAGATGAAGCTGGCTTTTACACCACACAAAGGCTGTGCCAAATGTAGGGAACAGGGTGCCATTTGGGATGCACACAAAGCCTCCAACACCTCCACTTTCTACTTTAAGTGTGGACTTTTATGCTGTTATCTATTCTAGTCATGCAAATGGATTTTCCAGGCACATGATTGGATTGAGAACAAATATAGTATTGCTAACCTTTATAGCATGAAAGACATCGGGATAACACACTATCACCCCCACTCTGTACTTCATATAAACAACCAGTGGGAAGCCAGGTGTGTTTACTTTAGATTCATGTCTCTGTTACAGGAACTAGGAACAGCCATTTTACAGTAGTTACTGTACATGTGTGTGGGTGTCTGTTTTACAGTAGTTACTGTACATGTGTGGGTGTCTGTTTTACAGTAGTGACTGTACGTGTGTGGTTGTCTGTTTTACAGTAGTTACTGTACATGAGTGTGGGTGTCTGTTTTACAGTAGTTACTGTATGTGTGTGTGGGTAACTGTTTTACAGTAGTTACTGTACATGTGTGTGTGTGTGGGTGTCTGTTTTACAGTAGTTACTGTACCTGTGTGGGTGTCTGCTTTATAGTAGTTACTGTACGTGTGTGGGTGTCTGTTTTACAGTAGTTACTGTACGTGTGTGGGTGTCTGTTTTAAAGTAGTTACTGTACGAGTGTGGGTGTCTGTTTTACAGTAGTTACTGTACGTGTGTGGGTGTCTGTTTGACAGTAGTTACTGTACGTGTGTGGATGTCTGTTTTACAGTAATTACTGTATGTGTTTGTGGGTGTCTGTTTTACAGTAGTTACTGTATGTGTGTGGATGTCTGTTTACAGTAGTTACTGTACGTGTGTGGGTGTCTGTTTTACAGTAGTTACTGTACATGTGTATGAGTGTCTGTTTTACAGTAGTTACTGTATGTGTGTGGATGTCTGTTTTACAGTAGTTACTGTACATATGTGTGGGTGTCTGTTTTACAGTAGTTACTGTACGTGTGTGTGGGTGTCCGTTTTACAGTAGTTACTGTATGTGTGTGGGTGTCTGTTTTACAGTAGTGACTGAATGTTTGTGGGTGTCTGTTTTACAGTAGTTACTGTACGTGTGTGTGGTTGTCTGTTTTACAGTAGTTACTGTACGTGTGTGTAGGTGTCCGTTTGCTAAGAGGTGCTGGGCAGGTTGTCACCAGCTGCTGCTGTCACCATGGCGACGGCAGGGTTAATGGCCCAGATGTTGGATATATGGATATATATATATATATATATATATTGCTCCATACTACTATTGGTGTATAAAAACTATAATGAGCTTAAAAAAAAAGGTACTTTCAATGTGCCCTGTTTCATGATACTAGATTGAGAATCCTGTGGATGGAAGAATGTATAGATACACTATGAGTCATTAGATGGCAAGGTGATCCCATTGCCTTGTAGGTTTACCAAGGGTGTTTATGGGAGAGAACATACCATCAAATTTAGAGTGTATTACCAGGATTACAGCATCAGTTGTTGATCACTCACTTAGCAGGCATTGACAAGCTTGTTAGCATGAGGCGGTGTTGCTCACACTTAGCAGGCATTGACAAGCCTGTTAGCATGAGGCGGTGTTGCTCACTCACTTAGCAGGCATTGACAAGCTTGTTAGCATGAGGCGGTGTTGCTCACTCACTTAGCAGGCATCGACAAGCTTGTTAGCATGAGGCGGTGTTGAACACTCACTTTGGGTTTGCCAGCTGTTGTATGGGAACACGCTGCGAACGCACGAGAGGTCGGTGTTCTCCAGCTGTGTTCTTAACACGTGTTGTTAACACCCTGGCACATCTGACAAAGACATGCTTTAGGGCGTCGAACACAAGCAAAGATAATGGCAATTTACCCTAATACACCCATATAGGGTACTATATAAAGGTTGCCATATTACTATGGCTAACCCTGTAGGTAGGTCATCATTGTAAATAAGAATGTGTTCTTAACTGATTTGCCTAGTTAAATAAAGGTTAAATAAATACAATAAAGGGTATGCAATTGCATTGATGTGTTCTAACGCAGGTTCTAGCTTGCCTTGAAACAACTCCCTAAAATCTTTGCTAATTGCTATGAATGAACACGGCAATCAGTGCTTCTGTAAGCCCTTTGAATCTCCCCTTTAGCTCAAGGTTCCGCCTACGCCATCATGTTCTCCCTGCCTTCCCTTGTCTCCCTTTGAAAGGCAGCAGCGAGGTTAGTGTGGGGGCTGAGCCGTGGAGAGACACGACGGGCCATGACAGAGACACTTCAGCGCAGGCAGGGAGAGGACTTTTCGGAGCATAATGCTACTCTCAGGAGAGAGTAGGCTATGTTGGAGGAGACATCTTGTCTTCTATTGCAGATAGGATTGATCCGGTGGGAAGGGAATGGAGAGAAGGCATTGTGTTGTAGGCCTCAGGCGTATTGTTTTCATGTTCGTCCACGTCAGACTCCAATCCGAAGGGCGCTAATGCACACCTGCTAAAGTTTTCCGCTCTCCTAAAAGGCGTGAGTGAGTCAGAGAGAGCTGAACAAAGGAGCTCCAACAAAGGGCTGTAATTACGAGAAAACAGAAAACAGACCCATTTAGGAACAGATTTGCATTGTGGGAAGAAGAGAGACAATCATGAAAGAGAACATCCAACACTCTGGAGCGTTAGGGAAATCTTTGTGACACGCCCTGATGTTTGGTGGCCCCCCCCCCTGTTGGGCCCCTGTGTAGAGTACAGACCGACCTACCAGGCAAATTACCCATATAGCCACTTTGTCCTCAGCACAAAGGACCTAGGTCTAGATGCTAAGCTAAGAAGTGACAGAGGAGAAACAAGTCATTTATCTATTTGTTCTCAGTTCATGTCTTATTCATATGTCCAGTTACTCAAAGAGACGCAGAGACGTGATCAGATCGTTTGTGTTCCTCGGTTCTCTCTCAAGGTCAAAGCACCAATTGATGGATGCTATTGGCTCGGTACCTATAGACATGGCTCTGGGAGAATGAGTGGCTACAGGCTACATGATATAGTACACGAGTTGATATTGATGTTATATGAATGTATTACCACTGATGTGTTATAGAAAGAGATTATCATCAAATGCTTTTTGATAACTTGGGTCTGGCCCAAGGCGGCCATTTCAATGACAGTGATGCTTCTCATTTCAAGAATAATCCCAGAATATTAAAAGGTTATTCTGTCTCAAATGATATGTATACTTGTATTAACAAGTCTGGTATAGAGGCAGAACAGCCTTGTGTGGCAGGTGACCCACTTGAACACGGAGTAGCGTTCTGTTCTGGCTGGACGGCAGCTCATTTGCCTCTTTGACCTTTTCCCCTTTCTATGGGCTGTCATCGCCATAGCGATCATATCTCAATTTCAACAGTAAGTCAATACCTGCCCTTTCAATCGTCTTTATTGTAAACCAACTTCAAGCCAAAGTTCAAGCCAAGTAACTGTAGCATAAAATTAAGAAATGCCCTTTTAACAGAAAGCGTCAATTTTGTTATTACGAGAGCACCTCCTCTCACAGTCATGCACCAGCACGCCCTATACGTTCCACTGCTGAGGTAACACGCAAATATACCTAGTCTGTCAGATACAAGGGAGATACAAGGCTAGCTAAAATATCAGAAAACTCTCAAATCATCACGCCAAACAAAGATGGAGGATAATGGAGTCGGGATAGTAGACAGATTAAAACACGACCAGCTGCTTCTAGCTTTCAGTCGTTTTCCTTTAAGCACACCTGAGGAAGCACAGAGAGTCTGAGTTTCTACTCCCCCCTCTTCCATCGCAAAAGCTCATCCCTCCCGAGGTGTGCCATGCAGGTGTAAAAGCCCTACCCAATTACAGGACGGACAGATGGCTTAGCAGGGCCCCCATCACACCCTGCGCCTGGCTGGCGGCGCCCCCAGACCAGACCAACTCCTCCCCACTACCCAGCCCGACTCATTCTAACTGGGTCAGCACCAAAACCCCCACACTCTGCACCCTCCCAGGTGCAATACTGGCAAGGCTGTTTATCTCTCTCTCGCTCTCTTTCTCTCTCTCCCTTTCTCTTGGTTGAGAAAGATAGATATAGAGATACTGTAGAATTATCACTACTAGTAACATGTTCTTCAAGCTACCATCAAGGTTCAGATTTGGAAAGTGTGCTGCTTTCATTCCGAGCTCATTCCAATTTTTGCCAGGACTCTCAGCTTGCAGAGTATTTTGGACCATGCTGTTTGAGGAAACTACAAGGCTGCCTATTGAGCCGAACTCTAAATACATTGGAGATGAGAGGGAAAGCTGAAGCCAGGGAAGCCAGAGCGATGGGTGTTGTAGTCCATTTCATCCGAGAGGAATCCAAAAATCTACTTTCATGTGAAGGACATTAAAGAGAATGGGAGGAATGTCCATTGGCTGTTACACCTTATGTGTAGAATCCATTAATTAACTAGCCAGTTAATGTTTAATTGTGTCCATTTAGCTAATTGTCACTAACGATTCAGCAGCCACTACTGTACTTGCCATTGTTGTCAATCTGATTGCGATCACTGAATACATTGAATACATCCATGGGGCATTGAGTAAAGTGATCTTATTTCGGAGAAAATATACCAAATGTATTTTTCTTTGTGACTTGATGGGATAAAGTCATTTTGCTGCTGGCAGAGGCTTAGTAGGTTAACTTAATAACCTCGGATAAATGAAGAAATAGAGACACTCCAACTGAAGTACTGCTGTCATCAATCCCTATTTCACAATAAAAACCTGCTTCAGATTGCATTCATAAAAACGGTGGCTTAAAACCACCCACTCAGCATTTGAGGTGCATGTAGAAGGAAGCCATTTTAGAACCACGTCCAAAACGCTGAATCATAAAATGTTAACTGTGCTGCCATATCCAAGAATGAAGAAACTATTTGAAGTTCTGAATCATTAAATTGAAAGTTGTCAAAAAAAACTGATCATCCACTGGAGATGGAGAGAGCACTTGACAGAAATGACTGCTTTGCTTAGGTTGCAAATCAAATCAAATGTTATTTGTCACATGCGCCGAATACAACTGGTGTAGATTTTACTGTGAAATGCTTGTTTACGAGCCCTTCCCAACGATGCAGAGTTTAAAAATAAAAACAGTTACACAAGGAATAAAATAAAGTACACAAGAATGGAGCTATATACAGGGAGTACCAGTACCAGATCAATAATGGAGCTATATACAGGAAGTACCAGTACCAGATCAATAATGGAGCTATATACAGGGAGTACCAGTACCAGATCAATAATGGAGCTATATACAGGGAGTACCAGTACCAGATCAATATTGGAGCTATATACAGGGAGTACCAGATCAATAATGAAGCTATATACAGGAAGTACCAGTACCAGATCAATAATGAAGCTATATACAGGAAGTACCAGTACCAGATAAATAATGGAGCTATATACAGGGAGTACCAGTACCAGATCAATAATGGAGCTATATACAGGAAGTACCAGATCAATAATGAAGCTATATACAGGAAGTACCAGATCAATAATGGAGCTATATACAGGGAGTACCAGATCAATAATGGAGCTATATACAGGAAGTACCAGTACCTGTCACGTTCGGGTGTGTAGAGAGACCAAGGCGCAGCGTATCGATAGTTCGACATGTTTATTAAACTAAATGACGAACCATACAAAATAACAAATGATAATAATAAAGATGACACACGTAGCCCGACACGAGACAATGAACCACGCCAACGGAGTGGAACATAGACATATAAGTAAGATCCCTAATTAGAGGTAATGCATAGCAGCTGCCTCTAATTAGGGATCCCACACACACACAACACCAGACAGAAATAGAAATGATAGATCTGCCAGACTCTGACCATAGAAATATAGAGAAGCAAAGCTTCTCTATGGCCAGAGCCTGACAGTACCAGATCAATAATGGAGCTATATACAGGGAGTACCAGTACCAGATCAATAATGGAGCTATATACAGGGAGTACCAGTACCAGATCAATAATGGAGCTATATACAGGGAGTACCAGTACCAGATCAATAATGGAGCTATATACAGGGAGTACCAGTACCAGATCAATAATGGAGATATATACAGGGAGTACCAGTACCAGATCAATAATGGAGCTATATACAGGAAGTACCAGATCAATAATGGAGCTATATACAGGAAGTACCAGTACCAGATCAATAATGGAGCTATATACAGGGAGTACCAGATCAATAATGGAGCTATATACAGGGAGTACCAGTACCAGATCAATGTGCAGAGGTAGGAGGTATTTGAGGTAGGTATGTACAGGACATGAAGGCAGGGTAAAGTGACCAGGCATCAGGATAGACAATAATAAGAGTCAAATAAAGAACAGAGTAGCAGCAGCAAATGATGAGTGTAAAAGTGTGTGAATGTAAGTGTGCATGTGTGTGTAATGTGTATGTGGTGTGTCGGTATGTGTGTGTATTTTGTGTGGAGATTGTCAATGTAGTGTGTGTGAGTGAGTGTCTATATGGTGTGTATGCTGTATATTAGGGGTTCTGTACACGACCCCACAATTAGGAAAATGATATTCCTTAGTTAATGCTATTTGATCATGTTAACTTAATTTTGGGTCTCCTATGCTGTCCCAACTCAAAGTAATGACATGAAGGCATATTTAAAGGTCCTTAGTTGACACTAAAATATTGTATTTCATACTTTATACTGTAATGTATTTAGTCTAGTCAGTGTGCGTAAGGTCAGTGCAAGATAAAGTCAGTGCACATAGTTCAGGTACTATTATGGCTTGGGGGTTGAAGCTGTCTCGGAGCCTGTTGGTTAGAAGAAAGGCACTAATAGTGATGTAATTGTTTTGTCAAAAGAACAGAGAGAGAGAGAGAGAGAGAGAGAGAGAGAGAGAGAGAGAGAGAGAGAGAGAGAGAGAGAGAGAGAGAGAGAGAGAGAGAGAGACAGTGTTTGGGATAATGCTCCAGCCGGGATCGATAGTCTGAATCAATGGGAGAGAGTGCTTTGACTACACACCAATACAGAGGAGAGGGGCCCAGGGCTCTTCAGTCTGATGTCTGTCTGTTATGGTGGAGGAAGGAAGTGACAAATAGAGCAGCTCCAACAGACTCCCTTTATATAACTATGATGGCTACTGTATGAATCCATTTTTACCATCAATTGCAGTGCTTCTTAACACCTGTTAACTACAGTCCAACTGCGACTGTGCAGCTCCCCATCAGCTCTATCAACAGGTGTTTGGGGGTTTAAAATGAATTCCCGTTTTGATTACAGTTGAAAGCTCAGGACATTCCGGCCATTTAAAGTAATCCTCGCCGAGACACTTGCAATTGCTTTACAGACAAGGATAATCTAATAATGATTGAGGGATTGAAGGGAACACTAACGGAACACTAACAACGTAATTACAATACATTTAATTAAATTAAATAAACCAAATTAAAGCCTGTGTTTGCGTGCATAATTAGGCTAGAGAGTAAGATGTCGCCAACTGACATGGCAGCTTCTGCTTATAGCTCCTAAGCAAATTTGCACTTCGCTGATCGTCAACACAGGCGCCCCACAAGGGTGAGTGCTCAGCCCCCTTCTGTACTCCCTGTTCACCCATGACTGCGTGGCCATGCACGCCTCCAAATCAATCATCAAGTTTGCAGACGAGACAACAGTAGTAGGCTTGATTACCAACAATGACGAGACAGCCTACAGGGAGGAGGTGAGGGCTCTGGGAGTGTGGTGCCAGGGAAATAACAACAAAAACAAAGGAGATGATCGTGGACTTCAGGAAACAGCAGAGGGTGCACCCCCCTATCCACATCGACGGGACCGCAGTAGAGAAGGTGGAAAGCTTCAAGTTCCTCGGCGCACACATCACTGACGATCAGAAATGGTCCACCCACAGACAGTGTGGTAAAGAAGGCTGGATGTGATACAGCCTGGATCAAGGACATCAATCAAGGACATCAACCACCCGAGCCATGGCCTGTTCACCCAGAAGGTGAGGTCAGTACAGGTGCATCAAAGCTGGGACCGAGAGACTGAAAAACAGCTTCTATTTCAAGGTCATCAGACTGTAAATTACCCATCACTAACCGGCTACCACCCGGTTACTCAACCCTGCACGTAAGAGGCTGCTGCCCTGTATACATAGACATGGAATCACTGGCCACTAATGTTTACTGCTTTACTCATCTCATATGTATATATACTGTATTCTATTCTACTGTATTTTAGTCAATACCACTCCAACATTACTCGTCCTAATATTTATATTTTTCTTAATTCCATTCTTCTACTTTAAAATGTGTGTATTGTTGTGTATTGTTAGATACTACTGCACTGTTGGAGCTAGAAACACAAGCATTTCACTACACACACAATAACATCTGCTAAATATGTGTATGTGACCAATACAATGTGAATTGATTTGATTTAGAGACAGGTGGCGCCACATCAAACAATTAAGTCCACTATATTCAATCGGGGAGATATTCATCTGGAAAATACCAATTAAAACTATCAAAAGTAATGCCGCTTCAAAACCCATTCCATTAATGTGTGGAAGGCTCGCCTGTACGTTCAAACAGCAACATGGTTGTAGTGCTGTCTCCAAGGAAACAGGGGGACATGTAACAACAAATGGTGTATTTCAAAGAACTACAACATCCAGTGCTTCATTACCACCAAGAGATGAAGCTTTTCTAATACAAGAAAGGATAAACAACCCTTTGATTCAACGTGCCGTACATTTCCCTGCTTCATACTTTAGATACATATACTGTATTCACTATCAGTTGAGCTGAGGGAACAGGAAACATAACGTGTACTAAATATCCCTACTGACGTTCCATCATTAGAGAATTGCATGATAAATCTGTCTCTTGGTTTATACCATTTTCAATTAAAGCAGTTTCAGACATTTCCTTGGAGGCCAGTTTGGAGAGCTGACGTGCGGTGCAGACAGAGAGACACTTGATGGGGCCAGGCCTTGGAGTGCTCTGAACTCTGACTCCTGTGAACGGGGCCATTGGAGTGGCACATTAGTTGCCAATTGCTATTTTTTCCAGAGTGGTGGACAAGCTGCCAGTCAGAACCTGATTACTGGAAGGATCCTCATTTATTAGAGGATGGATTGATGACACCCGCGCACGCGCACGCACAAACACACACACACAGGTGCGCTCACACACTTGCGCACACACACACACACAGTCGTACTCTGAGAGTTTCTTGTGTATGTAATAAACGGTGCAAATGATTCAGCCTGCAACAAGGGGAGATACGAGCAGTGTGAGTAGTAAGCCCAGAGCCCAGCTCCCTCCCCGTCCAGCATGGGCCTTCACTCATCTGCAGGCAATCTCAAGGGGTAATGGAACTGGAAAAAGTGATTAACCCCGCTTTGCGGCGAGGCCGGGACAGCTCTATTAAGCCAATGCAGAAAGATCCCCCGTTTTCAATTACTGCTCTCAAAAGACGCAGAGGAAAGCTCAAAGAAGGAAAAATAATGCCGTAAATATAGACAGCCGTGTTGGTCAAAAACTGCCACAGAAGGTTTTTAGTTCAAAACTTCCCTCTGTCCCTCTAGCCAGTAGCCAAGCTTGGATGGACTGAGGTGTTTGGGTAGAGCCACCAAAGGTCGATGTGAGCCTTCCTTCTTCTCCAGCTGTGAGAGTAGAGCTCTTAGAGCTGGGGGGTTCACACCTCTCCTCAGAGGAGTGTTTTACGTCTTTCCCAGTTCCCTGCTAGTAGTCTACCAACCCATTAGTTGGATGTTTTCGAACAGAGCTTTCACAGGAGAAATGGCTTCCATACAGCATGTTGTATTGCACTGGAATACTCCTAAATACCCTTTATTACAGTGTGTGTCTGGTGTATCAGTCATCCTTGGATTATCTCATTTTGGACCTTTAGGCTCCATTACTATTCCAGTACTCACACTCTGCTTTTAAAACCGTGACAGGACATTGTTTTTGGGTCGCCCACCCCCGCTAACCCGCTTTCATACAGGACAGAAGTAAGACGCGACGAGCTCTCTCCTCTATCAGCTTTGACAGAAATAACTCTAGGAGAGACAGGACAGACCCAGTCTCCAAATCCAGTGCTTCTGGAGACCGGTGTCCTTTGGAATCAGGCTGATGTAGGAGGAAGGGAATGGAGGGTGGGCCAGGGGGTGGTGAGGGACTGGGGGATAGGGACTGCATTCAGACAGGTGAGTCATGCGGTCAACAGGGAGCTATTTGCTCAGCACACTGCCCGGGCCCAGAGCACCCCACTGGGAAATCTGCCCGGCGACCGACGACCACTGGAGGCATGACACGATGAGACAATAGAAGAGAAATGGGGAGTGATTGACAGGACTGTAATGGTCAAGGAGTTAGACTGACCCCTCTGGGGGAGTTCCAGCCAGAGGTTTGAGAGAGGGGGCAGGACATCACCTGGAGGAAGATCTCTGTCAGCGCCATCTGGAAGCCTGCATAGTGAGTCAGTATCGTATGAAGGGATCAGACAGGCAGGATATGTCATAAACCGTGATTGAGTCATCACGCTGGGCCTCGGTGCCTGCAAGTCGCTAGACGTATCTTCATCACTGGCCTTCACACTCTCTCTTTTCTCGACTACAATAGTGTAAAAACTGGGTATTTTTTTCTGTGCAGAGATTATTTTTTTGCAGGTTTACAGAAGTGACTGAATGTGGATTTGAAGTGTTACTTCACACAGTAAGAGAAAAAAAAGAGAGAGAGAGGAGAGAAGAAAGTGAGAGAGGGAAGCAGTAGCTAACATAATTCCCCCCTCCTCCTCCTCCTCCTCCTCCTCCTACCTCTCGGTTCCCCCGCCGTACCCAGACTCCCACCAGGCTCAGCCACAGATATCACAAGTGACAAAGTCTAGCAAAGCATGATCAGAAAGAGCATGTTACATAATTAAGCACAGCGACCAGACATCCTTGTAGGTAGAGGGAAACCAATGACACTTCCTTCCCACACACACACACACACACACACACACACACACACACACACACACACACACACACACACACACACACACACACACACACACACACACACACACACACACACACACACACACACACACACACACACACAGATAACTGGGGGATTTCAGACTTGTTTGCTGCATGAGTGCTGATCTCAAATCAAATCAAACTGTATTGGTCACATACACATGTTTAGCTGATGTTAATGCAGCTGTAGTGAAATGCTTGTGCTTCTAGTTCCGATAGTGCAGTATATCTAACAGTAATATCTAACAGTTACGCAACAAATACCCAAATACACACAAATTTAAGTAAGGAATGAATCAGACCTGTATACATATGGATGAAACATTATTCAAGTGACTAGTGTTCCATACCTTAAAGTGACCAGTGATTTCTAGTCTGTGCCTTTAGGCAGCAGCTTCTAATGTGCTAGTGGTGGCTGTTCAGCTGTCTGATGACCTTGAGATTGAAGCTGGGTTTTTTTGTCTCTCGGTCCCAGCTTTGCACCTGTACTGACCTCGCCTTCTGGATGACAGCGGGGTGAACAGGCAGTGGCTCGGGTGGTTGATGTCCTTGATGATCTTTTTGGCCTTCCTATGACATCGGGTGCTGTAGGTGTCCTGGAGGGCGGGTAGTTTACCCCCGGTAATGCCCTGGGCAGTTGCCATGCCAGGCAGTGATACAGCCCGACAGGATGCTTTCAACTTTTAATTTGTAGGATCAGTTGAGCTTTTTAGATCATAAAGAAGAAGATTATATGGACAGATCCTAGATCAGCACTCCTATTTTGAGATGGTGTGTGCATACAGGCCCAGTTCCTCATCCCTGAGGTCTAAATGCATTGAATCAAAGCTGATCTGACGCCTAGAGACATTCCCTATTCCCTGGAATAAGAAAGGAACAGAAGGTGAGAGGATGAGAGCCGGCATTCCCTGCTGTGGCTTTCGCTCCAGTCCTCTGACTTTTATGGGCACATGTCAGGAGTGATGCAGTGTGTTGCTGGACTGCCTGTGGATTCAACGTTCCTCTTATCAGCGGGTGTGGCACTCTTTCACTCAATCTGTCTTCGCCTCACTCTCTTATATATATATATATATATATATATATATATATATATATTTTTTTTTTTTTACCCCTTTTTCTCCCCAATTTGTAGTTACAGTCTTGTCTCATCGCTGCGAAGGTCGAGAGCCATTCGTTATCCGAAACACGACCCCGCCAAGCCGCACTGCTTCTTTGACACAATGCTCGCTTAACCCGGAAGCCAGGAAATATCGTACCGTGTCAGCGTGCATTCGCCCGACTCGCCACAGGAGTTGCTAGAGTGCAATGGGACAAGAACATCCCGGCCGGCCAAACCTTCCAATAAACCCGGACGACGCAGGGCCCGGTCGCGGCCGGCTGCGACACAGCCTGGGATCGAACCAGGATCTGTAGACACAGCTAGCAGTCCCTTCACTTTACCCTCTCTTTCTATCCCAATCACACTCCCTCTTTTTCTCTCTCTCTCAATCCCCCACTCTCTTTCTCTCAATCTCCATCTCTTTCTCTCTCTCTCAATCCCCCACTCTCTTTTTCTCTCTCTCTCAATCCCCCACTCTCTTTCTCTCTCTCTCAATCTTCCCCTCTCTCTCTCTCTCTCAATACCCCACTCTCTCTCTCTCAATACCCCACTCTCTCTCTCTCAATACCCCACTCTCTCTCTCTCAATCTCCTTCTATCTACCTCCCATTATCCTAACATGTTCCATGATGTTACATGGTATTTCTACTATACTGTATACTGAGGATCCATTACACACATCCACAAACATGATCATATCCACAGACTCATCATGCTGACTTGCCTAGTTTTTATTAAATTAAATTCCCATGTTTGTAACTGTTCCGATTATACTATCCCTTTTTTCCAAGCAGGATCACTGAAGTGTTCAGAGCTCCCTGACTCCAGAGGTACACTAGTATTGACCGTACTGTAGAAGATGACCCAGATGCCACTAAGAAGGTCAGCTTTCCCCGAGTGCTGTGGCATTGCAACCTGATGGGAGCAACACCGTGCAACTCTAAACTCACAGAGTGTGGCAGTGGCTGGGTAGATAACATTGTGGGTGACATTGATATAAAGTAGCGCAGAGAGCTACAATCTTTCAGCCGCTTATCAGGCACCATCAGGCGTCCCTGACACTGCATTAATATGAGTTTAGATTTTCTCATATGGGGGAGTTTTTTTTCTAATTTGCAAAGCGAGCTGTTGTTATCACCGCAACCCTAAGGTTAGTCAAATCTCTGGTAGGAAGAGAGAGAGAGAGACAGAGAGAGACAAAGAGAAAGAGAAAGAGAAAGAGAAAGAGAAAGAGAAAGAGAGAGAGAGAGAGAGAGAGAGAGAGAGAGAGAGAATTATTTGACAAATTATAGAGTCTGTAACCAGGGTGACAAATAGAACTCAACACAACCAAAGTAGAAAGCATGAGGTGAAAGGAAGTTGGTACATACACTATAGTGGGGATACGCCGTACCAGTGGAACGTGAGTCTATCATAATAACTCAAACAAAATGTCAAGAAAACTGTAGGCTTTTACACAATTATTTATCATTACTGCATGTCAGAGGCATAAACAATTTGCGAATGGACATGAGAACGGGTGGTGTAGCCTATTGCAAGTGGATGAACGTGCGCCGGTAGCCTAGTGGTTGACAATCAGATGAAAACATCACGACTGGTTGTGTTTATGCCACAATAAAAGGTAATACATTTTACAAGTTAAATGACACATCTTTACTACTAGGCCCACAGAGATCCTATTGAATGAATAGGAATTCTATGTGGAATTCTATGATTAGTCATGCAGTCCTGTTCCGGGAAGATATTACATCTACTTTCCCCCCTGGAAAGCATCAACAAGTATTAATGTTAATAACACACCATTACCATCAGGTTATCACACCAAACAGTGGGCACAGACCTCAATTCAACATCTATTCCACGTTGGTTCAATGTAATTTCATTGAAATGACGTGGGAACAACTTTGATTCAACCAGTGTGTGCCCAGTGGGTAGGCACAGCGGGAAATTGGGTTGAAATTGCTGTTCAATTAAATACTCCACATTGTAATGGTGAGATAGAGATGTAGAACCAAGATGGGTTTGGTTGATGGGTTGCAAAGTGGGTCAGTGCACTGGGTCCCTCCATACAGACAGGCAGATGCTATAGACTAGTCTTGTCTATAACACCATGATGAATACTATTTGGCTCAGATCCTCTTCTTCCCTGATCTGAACTGACAGGGATAGAACATATTGAGTGACGTCTTCAATCCTCTCATGGCTGCAGGTCTGAAGAAGCTTGTAACAGTACTACTCCCTCACACACGTTCTCCCTTCCAGCTCCTTCTATCACTCTCTCTCCCCCAGTTCCCCTCTCTCTTCTCTCTTTCTCTGCCTTCCAGCTCCTTCTATCACTCTCTCAGTCTCTCTCTCCCCCAGTTCTTCTCTCTTTCTCTCCCTTCCAGCTCCTTTAAGCTCTCTCTCTCTCTCTCTCTCTCTCTCTCTCTCTCACAATTTCCTTCTCTTTCGCTCTCTTTCCGCCCCCCCTCACCCCGCCAGCCCCCCTCACCCTGCCGTCCTCCACACCCCACCGTCCTCCTCACCTCACTACAGTTACTTGACTGCCGCTGACACAGTTCCTATTAACTGTCGTCAGGATCATAACCATGATTACATTAAAGCCAGACCCTGGGAGAGGGAGTACAGTTCCAAACCTTGACATCTGCTTCTGTGCCACCTCAGGCACAACACAGAGGCAACGCTCCCACCCCTTCCTCAACACTGTCAATGACAGGCTTTGGCTGTGACCGAGTCAGTGGTGGAGCAGCATCAATGCTGGCACAGTAAAGGTTGTAGCTCATTGATAGCTGTGATAAAAGCTGCAGCACGACTTGAAAGCGATATGTTCAGGGTGTATTTTTTAGAGAAGTCGAGTTAGACGTTACACTGAGTGTACAAAACATTATGAACAGTAATGATCAGGTGAATCTAGGTGAAAGCTATGATCCCTTACTGATGTCACTTGTTAAATCCACTTCAATCAAGTTTCAAGTTTTTGAATGTCATTTGCACAAGTACAGTGAAATGGCTTCCTTTCCCCTTCATCAATTAGTGTAGATGAAGGGGAGGAGACAGGTTAAAGAAGGATTTTTAAGCCTTGAGACAATTGAGACATTGATTGTGTATGTGTGCCTGAATGGGCAAGACAAAAGATTGAAGTGCCTTTGAACTGCAACGCTGCTGGGTTTTTTACACACAACCGTTTCCAAGGTTTGAAATTATGTTTTAGTCAATATTATATGTGTTCGGGCTTCTTGCTGTCAATTTGCGGTCAACTAATTAATTGTATTTATGTTCCCGACCCCCCGACCATCATCTCAAGAAAAAAACGTCCCTCTGCTTAATCGATTTGACGATCCCTGGGCTACAGCATGTCACAGTGGCTCAAACCTAGCCTCCAACACATCCACTTTTACTGGATGTCTTCATTCCAAGAGGGAGCCAAAACTCCTCACCTATAAGCCACTTTGTCATGGCCGCTTACGATTCAGTAAGCGGCCATGACTCTTCCGGAGCACCTCGCTAAGCAGCTCTATCAAGACTTAAGTACAAGCATGGGTGTCGAATCAAACGTTGGCTTATTCGGATGCAGAATGTCTGTTTGGCAACTAAGGCCTTCATCATGCTTAGGTTCTGCCTAGAATCCTCTATAAAGGGTTCCACCAATAACTATTTTATAATCTAAAGGTTCTTCCTAGTACACTCTTTGAAGTAAGGTGCTATCTATAACCTAAAAGGGTTAACTATTTTGGGTTCCCTGTAGAACCCTCTGTGTAAAGGGTTCTACATAGAACTCAAAAAGGTTCTGCCTTGAACCAAAAAGGTTCTGCCTGGAACCAAAAAGGGTTCTTCAAAGGGTTATCTTATGGGGACAGCCGAAGAACCCTTTTAGGTTATAGATAGCACTTTTACTTCTAAGAGTGTACTAGGAAGAACCGTTTTTTTTCTAAGAGTGTACCGTCTATGAAGGGTACTACCGAGAACCCTTTTATCTGTGGAGGATTCTTCCTAGAGCCCTCTATGAACGGTTAGCCTTTAAAATGTCATCATTTATGACAATACATTACATATATCATAAGGCCTTTATTTGAGGGCCTAGTTATACCCTTACACAGTGGTGTTAGGAATCTCCTGGTTTACAGGCCTGCAATTCACATTGTGCTGGCTTGCAAAGTGATGTGTAATTCCTATTGGAATCCAGCCAGAGTTCAGAAAGCCAACAAGTGGAACTTTTTATCAACCGCAACCTACATTCAGAATAACTGCCAGGGTAAAGAAGACTGAACACTGAGACTAACTCAATCATCTAAACTGGAACAACCATCTCAGTAACGGGTACAATAAATACAATTACTAACAGATTGGATTAGTTTAGAAAACTGTATGTTATTTATCTTTGTGTACCATAAAATGTATTAACAAATCAACGTACATGCAAAAACACAAATATTACAGTAAAACAAACAACTCTGAAAATATCCCTGCAATAGAGCATGCTGGGAAATAATATATATGGATCTATGTAGAACCCTTTTTGCCTTCCAAAGAATCCTTCTTGCCTTACAAAGAATCATCTGTCTTCCAAAAACGGTTCTTATAATGTTAAAGGTTCTAGGTAGAACCGTTTGCCTTACAAAGAACCCTTGTCTTCAAAAAGGGTTCTTCTGATCAAAACCCTATCCCTACTCAAATAACTATTTTATTTCTAAGAGTGTATACCTGATGAGAGCTGACAGATGTTGCTTAGACTTCCTCCTTTGGGAAGGGAGGAGCAGGAAAGAGATGAGAAATAGAAGCATTTGTTCATGGTAGGAGGCCACATCACAGGGTCTGATACTGAGGTAGGAGGCCACATCACAGGGTCTGATACTGAGGTAGGAGGCCACATCACAGGGTCTGATACTGAGGTAGAAGGCCACATCACAGGGTCTGATACTGAGGTAGGAGGCCACATCACAGGGTCTGATACTGAGGTAGGAGGCCACATCACAGGGTCTGATACTGAGGTAGGAGGCCACATCACAGGGTCTGACACTGAGGTAGAAGGCCACATCATAGGGTCTGACGCTGAGGTCGGAGGCCACATCACAGGGTCTGACTCTGAGGTTGGGGGCCACATCACATGGTCTGGTACTGAGGTTGGAGGTTGGGGACCACATCGCAGGGTCTGACACTGAGGTTGGGGGCCACATCACATGGTCTGGTACTGAGGTTGGAGGTTGGGGGCCACATCTCTGTGTCTGATACTAAGGTTGGGGGCCACATCACAGGGTCTGATACTGAGGTTGGAGGCCACATCACAGGGTCTGATACTGAGGTTGGGGGCCACATCTCTTTGTCTGATACTAAGGTTGGAGGCCACATCACAGGGTCTGATACTAAGGTTGGAGGCCACATCACAGGGTCTGATACTGAGCAAGGGGGTGGGGTCACCATGGTGAGAGACATCTCACAGGGCAATTAGCGGGACAATTACTCACCCCTTATGGAGGATAGCGTGTCAGGGGTGGGCAGTACCACTATCAGAAAACTCCACTGACTTTAGTCTCCCACACTGATGCTGTTAACCCCCTCAGGCTATCAGCATTGACCTCCACACCTGGCAACCTTATGCACAGTAGAGTAAGGCCAGATGAGGAGACTCAAACCTGATATGGATTGAATGTCCATTGGCAACACACCCGGGTGTGAAGGAGTGTTAAGTGTTTTCAACGTGTCACTCTTCTGAATAGATTCGCACGCTAATGCTAAAGAAATGAATCATAAGAAGAGGAGGCTTAAACATCTCTCTCTCTCTCTCTCTCTCGCTCTCTCTCTCTCTCGCTCTCTCTACAGTCTGCATGTTAGTAGCTTTCCTTTCTGATATTTCAAAATGTCTTCCACCAAGCCAGACAGTGGGAAATTTAAATGAGCCTTTTTTAATAAATTATGCCTTAGTGCCATTCAGTAATCTGAACGATTGAATATGACAATGTGAGGCAGGGTGGAATGCTACGATAATGCTACTCCATAGTAAACAGTGGGTCGGTGGCCATTTTGGATTTAATAGCATCCCATTTAGACTCTTTGGAGCTCCGGCTATGGTCGTGTCCAGCTATGGTCAAATCACATGACACAGAGAGGACACCCGCTGACCACAATCAGACAGAATACACTCCCAGTCTCACCCAGAACGCAGAGAGGTCACACTGCTCTGGAACCTACCGTAGGCTTTTTTCACTTCACAGGACACATATGGACAGTTCACAGGAAGGCGGGTGTACAAACATGGGCGGATTGGCCGTCTGGCAATTCTGGCAAATAGCGGAAGGACTGGACCATATTTTATTAGGGGTGGACTGGTCGAAATGGACCCCAAAATATCTATACAGATACAAAAACATATGATGGACACGGCCGGCGGCCCATGAGCCTGTCGCTTTATGACTTTTGCGCTATGAGATTGGCTTTTATAACACATAGGTAAGTCAATAGCCATGTACTAGACATTTATACAGTGTTTTTTATCATGTATTATAGTGGTTCTCAACCTTTTTCAGTTACTTCTCTGTCAGGAGTAACCCCTGTGGAAAGGTCAAGTACTACCCGCGGTCCTACAACCCCTGGTTGGAAATTACTGATGTATTACAATTAAGTTAAATTCGGGGACTGTGTATTTGAATTGTTTAATCAATGTTTATTCGTTTCTGAATCTCAGCCCAGCGAGTGAGTTTGTGATCTGTAGTAACAAGTGACTCCGGTGTCAGATGACATTACATAGTCACCACACTGAAGGCTGGAAAGTCCCACCTATCTCCCACTTATTACATTCACTGTTAGTCCCGTCACTTCTTGGCAGAAAGATACAAGCATACGCGCGTGGCACTGTCAAACGAAACACATAGCAGGAAATGTACCCGCATCCAAATAAACTAGTCCCGGCATTGTTCTCTGACAAACACAGAAGGTTGTATATTGAATTCAATAAAAGACAGAGGGAGAGAGGGAGACTGCCAGTTCCTTAATGTAGCCATTGGTTACAGCCAAAACATTAAGGAACTGTCAGTCTCTCTCTCTCCTTCTCTCTTTTCATATATTTACTGAATTATATGTAGCCTAGTATTTAAACACTTAGTATATTAAGTGGGCAGGGGGGAACACTTGAAATGTACTCATTTGAAATATGTAGTTGGACTGTTATTAGGTGTTATATAAGCCAATGGTCATTTATAAGACATTTATTCAGGGATTGTCAGCTTTGTCTAATATATGTGTTTATTTATTCACTACCAGGATGGGTAACACTTTATTTTAAGAGGTCGAAATACACAATTTATTAGGCATTTATAAATTGTGTGTTCATAATTTATTAATCATTACTCACACATTTCTAAACCATTTACTAATAATTAAAGTATTTTTGCAGTCTGTAATCTAAAGTGAGTGATATTTATACTCTGTAAATACTTTATAAATGTTTTGAGTGACCAGCTTAATTTCTCACAAAAAAGAACCAACACAACACAGGATGTTTAAGGAAATATATATATACACACGTGTGTGAATAACTAGCTTACTAACATTTACATATGTGGGAGTAATGATTAATACATGGTGAGAAAACAGTTGGAAAATGCCTTATAAAATAATGTGTTACACTAGTGGGTATCTGGGCAGGCAGTACGGTCCCCTGGTCTTCTGGGCCCAGAACAGGCAGTACAGTCCCCTGGTCTTCTGGTCCCAGGGATGCTAGGCTTAGCAGCACAGATCTTAGCTGCTGCACAGACATCTCAAGTGTAGTGGATGTAAAGAGAAAACACACAGAGAGAGAGCAGGAGAGCGAGCGAGAGAGCGATAGAGCGAGAGAGCGAGAGAGCGAGACACACTAACACATGTACTGCCAGTTTATTGATATTTTGCCTCTATATGAATACTGTACATGTCATAGTAAATAACCCTTAGGATGGGGGGGTCTTACCCCCTGAAACACCTAGGCATTAGTTCATTGCATAAATGCAAAATTGTTGAAACATGGTTGAAACAGTAATAATCTGTCAAGCATATTTTCTATACATTTCTATTAGACTTTTTTTGTAAATGTGTCCTGAATTGATGAATTGCTCTCAGGTGAATCTTCACTTTCACTAACGAAGGGGAATGTGTGAAGCGTTAGATCAACCAATGATCAACCAGTTCTCTAAAATAGCTCAGAGATTAATCTCATGAACCTTCAATTGGCAAGCATGTATAGACAGAGCACAACACAGTGTTACAATTTCTGACAATGGAAGAACAACAAGGAAACAAACAGGGTCAACAGCCGTAAAGAAGAAGAGGAGTAAGGATGCGTGGTGTAGGGAGGCAAAACAGAGGAAGAGGTCGAAGAGGCCAAGTACATCGGCAGGCTTCAGATGAAATAAGGGCCACTATTGTGGACCATGTTCTCAATCATGGCCTTACAACGGCCGAGGCTGGTCGAAGGGTGGAGCCGAATGTTTGGAGAACAACCGTGTCCTCAATCATTCAAACATTTCGTAGACATAACAGGTATGTAATCCAACAATGTGCACTGTACTGTAATACTGTATACTTCAGATATAACTCTGAAACATGCCACCTACAGAAGTTCTCGGATGACTCCGCAGTTGTAGGGTGCATCAGGGGTGGGCAGGAGGAGGAGTACAGGACCACAATCAGTGACTTTGTGTTGTGGTGTGAGCAGAACCACCTTCAGCTCAACATCAGCAAAACAAAGGAGATGGTGGTGGACTTCAGGAGAACCAAGGCACAACTGACTGTAGTCCCTATACAGGGGATGGATGTGGAAATGGTTGGGTCATACAAGTTCCTGGGAGTCCATATGGACAACAGGCTGGAATGGGCTGGTAACACCGGGGCTCTGTACGAAAAGGGCCAGAGCCGACTCTACTTTCTGAGGAGGCTCAGGTCCTTCAACGTGTGCAGTAAACTACTGCATACCTTCTACCCGTCTGTGGTGGCCAGTGCCATCTTTTTTGCAGTGGTGTGCTGGGGAGCAAACATTAAGGCCGGTGATGCTTCTCGGGTAAATAAGCTGATCAGAAAGGCTAGCTCTGTCCTGGGGATGAGCCTTGACACTCTAGAGGAGGTGGCGGAGAGACGGATCTTGGCCAAACTGCTGGCCATCATGGAAAAAGTCACCCACCCTCTGCACGGCATGGTTATGACGCAGAGGAGCACCTTCAGTCACAGACTGATCCCACCACTGTGTGCCAGAGAGCGCTACAGGAGGTCCTTTCTGCCGGCGGCTATTAGACTATATAATGCCTCACCGGGGTGCCGTGCCGTCGGCAACGTGGATCTGGAACTGTTGGGGTGCTAGGACCTAGTTTAACAATTATGCATCCATACCTATCTATCTATCTATCTATCTATCTATCTATCTATCTATCTATCTATCTATCTATCTATCTATCTATCTATCTATCTATCTATCTATCTATCTATCTATCTATCTATCTATCTATCTATCTGTAATGCTTCATATTACAGTAGTCCATTTGCATTTTACAGTATACAGTAAATATACTTTATACAGATGCATACTGTAACAAAAACACACGTATACATATATACAGTGTATATATATATATATTTGCACAGTGACATATTTTTGGAAATCATCCTCAATCTTGTGTTTTGCATTACTGTATTTTCCCTACATAGGACTGCAAGACTACCTCACAGGGGTGGCAGAGGGCCCCTTCTCACACCTCAACATCTATGTGCATACAGTAACTACTTTACAGTAAACAGTACAACATTTTATAGTGATATACGGTACACTAAGTGTGACCTGTACACGTGCTATGGCTGTAGAAAATGACATGCAATATGTATACATTTGAGGTAACTGTATCTGGTCCAAAATGAAAATACATGTCATTCATAAAAATAGTTTTGTATCTTCTGGGATATAGCGTATAATGGAACTGGAACCACCTCACAACATATTCCTGGATAAGGCTGGCTTCAAACTGGCCAAAAGCAGAAGGCGTGGTCGAAATGTCATCGGCCACAGAGCTACTGTCGATGTGCCAGGCCAAACAGGGAGGGAACATCACTATGTGAGCTGCGCTAACTCGTATTCCCCTTATAGGGCCATTCAACACACAGCATCTCCTCACCTTCTTAGAAACCCTCTACAGGGATCTCATCCCTGATGATGAGAGGGGTCCGTTTCAAGATGATTTACCAAAGTATGTGGTAATTTGGGATAATGTGAGTTTCTATCGCTCAATGGTTTGTGACTCACTACAGGATGCTAATGGAATTCCTCCCACCCTATTCCCCGTTCCTTAACCCAATTGTGGAGTTCTACTCAACATGGAGGTGGAAGGTCTACGATCGCCAGCCACATACTCAGATGACCCTGCTAGCTGCCATGGATGCAGCATGTGAGGAGGTCACAGCAGACGCCTGCAGAGGCTGGATAAGACGTGCCAAAAGATTCCTTCCGCGCTGCGTTGCAAGGGAAGATATCCGTTGTGATGTGGATGAGAATCTGTGGCCCGACAGACGGGGCGTCAGGAGGTGTAGAAAGACTGCACTGTAATTCCCCGTACAGCGCTGCATGTACAGTTCTGCCTAAGAGGTGTGTCCTATGTTTACCTTCTAATGTTGTATTGTCTTTTTCTTTCCTGTATCACAGTGACATTGCACTGTAATTTGTTGACAGAACAACAGTAAAAGCAAAAATGTTAATCCTTGCAATCAATATCCCACGTACAGTAATGTGTAACTTTGTACTGTTGAAATTGATATATGCCATACAGAAAAAGTGCAAGTTTTCAATCATTGTCATCAAAACCATAGCCATATACAGTCATGTGAAAAAGTAAGTACACTGACAGTACCCCTCACACCCTAAGGCGCGGGCTCCCGACGGCAAGATTCCCCTCAACCAAAAAAA
>CM042421.1:18619438-19059438 GCA_023634145.1 Thymallus thymallus | reverse complement strand
TACAGGCAGAGGTGATAGAGATTCTACAGACAGAGGTGATACAGAAAAAGATTATACAGACAGAGATGATACGTATGTACAGCGGGTGAGATAAGTATTGAACACGTCACCATTTTTCTCAGTAAATATATTTCCAAAGGTGCTATTGACATGACATTTTCACCAGATGTTGGTAACAACCCAAGTAATACATACATACAAAGAAACCAAAACAAATATTGAACACACTTACTGATATTTATTTAATACTTTGTACAAAAGCCTTTGTTGGTAATGACAGCTTCAAGACGCCTCCTGTATGGAGAAACTAGTCGCATGCATTGCTCTGGTGTGATTGTGGCCCATTCTTCCACACAAACAGTCTTCAAATCTTGAAGGTTCCGTGGGCCTCTTCTATGAATCTTGATCTTCAGTTCTTTCCATAGATTTTAAATGGGATTTAAGTCAGGTGATTGGCTGGGCCATTCTAGCAGCTTTATTTTCTTTCTTTGAAACCAATTGAGAGTTTCCTTGGCTGTGTGTTTGGGATCATTGTCTTGCTGAAATGTCCACCCTCGTTTCATCTTCATCATCCTGGTAGATGGCAGCAGAGTTTTGTCAAGAATGTCTCTGTAAATTTTCCCATTCTTCCTTCAATTATGTGAAGTTTGCCAGTACCATTTGCTGAAAAGCAGCCCCACACCATGATGTTCCCACCTCCAAACTTCACTGTTGGTATGGTGTTTTTAGGGTGATGTGCAGTGCCATTTCTCCTCCAAACATGGTGTGTATTATGACATCCAAACAGTTCAATTTTGCTCTCATCTGACCACACTATATTCTCCCAGTATTTCACTGGCTTTTCCAAATGTTGTGCAGCAAACTTTAAACGAGCTTCAACATGCTTTTTTTTCAGCAATGGAGTCTTGCGTGGTGAGCGTGCATACAGGCCATGGCGGTGGAGTGCATTACTTAATGTTTTCTTTGAGACAACAGTACCTGCTAATTGCAGGTCTTTTTGAAGCTCTCCACAAGTGGTCCTTGGCTCTTGGACAACTCTTCTGATTATTCTTTTCACTCCTCTGTCAGAAATCTTGCGAGGAGCACCTGGTCGAGGCAAATTTATGGTGAAATGGTTGTCTTTCCACTTCCGTATTATGGCCCCAACAGTGCTCACTGGAACATTCAGAAGCTTAGAAATGCGCCTATAACCAATGCCATCATTATGTTTTGCAACAATTAGGTTGCGAAGGTCTTGAGACAGCTCTTTGCTTTTACCCATCATGAGATGTGTCTTGTGTGACACCTTGGCAATGAGACCTTTTTGTAGGCCATCAGTTGGGACTGAACCAGCTGATATTAATTTGCACTGACAGGGGGCTGGATTGCTTTTTAATTACTGATGTTCAATACTTTTTTCCCTGTGTCATTTCACATTATTACACATAACTTAATTTCTGAACGTATTTGTTTTGGTTTCTTTGTATGTATGGATTACTTGGGTTGTTACCAACATCTGGTGAACATTTCATGTCAATAGCACCTTTGGAAATATATTTACTGAGAAAAATGGTGACATGTTCAATACTTATTTCACCCGCTGTATGTATGCACGTTTGTATGTATTTTTGTGTGTGTGTGTGTGTGTGTGTGTATGAATGTACCATAATATTAGAACCAACACTGCAAACACAGTGCCATAGGAAGACTATTAGGAAAATCAAATAAGTGCTATTAGATAGAATATGTAACATGTCACTGACCTCTTAGAGAAAAGCCACTAGATGGAGTTTGTTTCTGCCGTCTCTGAAATACTGTCCACTGCAATTACAGGGGACATTCTCTATGCTGATTGGCAAAGGGGTAAACAAAATTAATCATGCTTACTGTGAAATGGGTTAGAGTTGAATCACCCAGGAAGGAGAGAGGCTGCACCCTACTGTTAGACTGAGCTGTTGCTAAGCATTGATCCTCTGTAGCTCCTCACTGGGTGATTGATTGAACCCATTATATGTTGAGGTGCAGGGCCCAGATCTCATTGGTTGGATTGTTTATGGTCAGGATGGAGGGTTAGAAATTACAGTAATTTACTGTAGTTTACCCCAGCGTCATGGTGAATTCCTCAGTGTTAATGTATTATGGATCTTTAATAAAACCCACTCAGGCTATCAACATCACCTCAGGGTGTTCCTGAAGCTACTCCTCTTCATAAAAACGCAACTGTGATTAAACACTTGTGTCAAAGTTCATATTTCATAAGAAGACACTTGAATATTAAACAAGGTGCAAAGCTAAAGGGGAAATTCATATGTAATTGTAATTTACGTTCAATAACAGCGGTATTTGTCATCGGGGGCTCTTGAAGCACTTGAGGGCACAAATAATCAACGATAAAAAGATAATGCACTAAGGAAAGAAGCGATGGGGAAAATAATGAAGAAGAAACAGACAGGAAGAGAAGGAATTATTAAAGGTACGAGGTGTGAGTGTCAGTTATGTGTACGATCAGAAGTTAGTGCATCATTATGATGACAGGGCTTCAGGCAATAGTGCCTCTAAAAACTCCACCACCATATTTGATCGTGTTTATTGTCTCAAACCATCTGCGGCTGATAAACCTTGACTTAACAAGCTGTTAGTCAGCCCAAGTGGGAGTATGGAGGAAAAATCAGCCATGCTTTCAAATGGCCTTCCTGTCACAGCTAACTAATACTCCCTCTATAAGATCACTACAACCCCAAACTGCTGCTGGGTTGAAACTGGATGGTTAAAGAGAGAGTCAGTCACACAACGCCCAGACGTGTAATTTGTATGCAGCGTTTTTCTACGATATTTTGTATCTATGGAAATGTGTTTGATGAGTTGTAACCAGGAGTGCAAGCTGGCTGTGACCTTTCTATAGAATGTGGTTCCTAAGCATTTTGTGTCATTGGAGACGCAGGCCAGCATGGAGGATATTTGGAGCACTCTGCTAATGTAAACGTTCATTCAGGGTTCCTATGACAAGCTACACTCACCTGGTGGTTTGTTTGAAACCGGACCTTCTCACATCTTAGTTCTTCCAAAACCAGTGGCTCCAGTCGCAAAGGTAAAAGTGTCCAAAAAGCTTGGAGAATTACCGATTACTTACCGGTATGCTACTTTATGTTCAGTTAAACTATGGCCGCTTTGGAAAATTCCATTCCAACAGCATCAGGAGTGCGAATTTTTCTGCATGCAAATAGGTGTTTATTGTCAGGAGCCCAGACCATTTACCAAACTAGGGAGGGTGGGAGCAAGGGAGGGAGGGGGAGGGGGGCAGAGAGAGAGACAGCGAGAGAGGGAGAAAGAGAGAGAGAGATGGGGGGAGGGGGGGAGAGAGAGAGAGAGAGAGAAAGAGAGAGGGGGGGGAGAGGGGGAGAGAACTACTTTCAGCTGGATGGTAATGTCCATCTATTACTGTGAAGTCGGGATGCTAGTGAGTCCAAATTATACCTGAATTGCTTTTGGAAAAAGTGAGGACAGTATGTCTCAGAGGAAAAGTGGAATTTACTGCCATATTCATACCAAACATAGCAGATGATTTTTATTACCTTCTTCAATGTGGATCAAATGGTGCATTTATACGCAATGTGTTGCGTCATGATAGCCAAGCACAGGAGGTATCACTCAAATCAACTTCCTGTACATTTACAGATTGAGGTCATTCACATTGCTTCCAATCAAATCCCGCTGTCTCCTGCGTTGACTGGCCACCAGACCCCGCTGATCCTAGCTGTCTGCATCAGTCATCTCCCTCCAGATGTCTGCTGAATCGTCCGTAAATATCCCTCCTGATTGACCCCATAACTCAGCACACAGGGGTGCGGTGCGGTTCGACCCTGGCCTGACCTTCCAGTGTGCAGTGGAGACAGATCCCAGACTGACCCCGGGGAAAATGAAGTGAGCTGACAAGTTGCATAAGGGCAATGATAAAACTAAGCGTCAGAAAGATGAACGGCTAAACCTGGCCAGGGTTGTGACAGGGAGGGAGCCGAATAAACTGGTGTTACAACATTACATAAACTGGTTTGAAACTGGATTAAACCGATGAAGAACATTGCTATCGTCAGGCTTGAACCGACCCTCAGTCAGAAGTCATCTACGGATGTTAATGATGATCTCAGATCATTTTTAAACCACCTCTAACTTCCCACAGAGACATACAACAGTATATCCACTAGTTTATCTGACTAGATAAAGGGCCTCATCCCGAACTATCACTTTAATCTGAACACGTGTGTTATCAACAGCCAACTGACCTGGGTTTAAAGTGTCCCTTTAAGCTAACTATCTAGGCAACATCGTAGAAGACTATGGAGTTTAGATGATACTTTAGACGTGACCAGATAGTCCATGTATCTAACACTTTCTCTAATTTGTTTAGCGTGTGTGTTTGATAAGATAAGCTTGGCGAGCTGTTATGTACCCAAGGCTATGTCTGGCAGGTCTGTATATTCCTGAGGAAAGGCATTTACCATGCTTGTCAGGATCCTATTTTGAATGGCTCTGTGCAGTAATAAGGTCATTTGTCTTGGGCCAGGGGGAGAGAATCTATAGTTGTCATACTGGGGCGCAGAAGACAGATGTAATATACGAAGCCTGGATGCACTTCGGATGAAATTTCCTCCTGCCTTTCCCAATCTCAACCAAATCAGGGTCATTTTGCAGTCTAAAAGGATCTGAAAAACCAATAATGTCACATCTTATGAGGGGGAGCTGGGGTGAAATGGAGCAAATGAAAAGCTTCTGGCCGCTGGCTTGGTGAAACAGTATAGTATATTGTTGTTTTGTTCACTCAGGGTTTTGATTTTTCACAGACACTATACAACAGCCATTAAGAATGATAAGGAAGACTGCAATAACGTTGTGTCCGCTCGCTGTGTTCTTCCAGATAAAACTCCAGCAGCACGTTATCAGATCAAATCCCATCTGGGTTTCTTCAACCTAGACCGCATCCAATTCAATATGAGAGGATAATAATTTGGAAAAGGCATGGGGCATGGGTCTCTATCCCTAACCATCCTACCACTCTATGTCCATTATCCCTAACATCCTACCACTCTATTTCCATCATCCCTAACCATCCTACCACTCTATGTCCATTATCCCTAACCATCCTACCACTCTATTTCCATCATCCCTAACCATCCTACCACTCTATTTCCATTATCCCTAACCATCCTACCACTCTATTTCCATTATCCCTAACATCCTACCACTCTATGTCCATTATCCCTAACCATCCTACCACTCTATTTCCATCATCCCTAACCATCCTACCACTCTATTTCCATTATCCCTAACATCCTACCACTCTATTTCCATCATCCCTAACCATCCTACCACTCTATTTCCATCATCCCTAACCATCCTACCACTCTATTTCCATCATCCCTAACCATCCTACCACTCTATTTCCATCATCCCTAACCATCCTACCACTCTATTTCCATCATCCCTAACCATCCTACCACTCTATTTCCATCATCCCTAACCATCCTACCACTCTATTTCCATCATCCCTAACCATCCTACCACTCTATTTCCATCATCCCTAACCATCCTACCACTCTATTTCCATCATCCCTAACCATCCTACCACTCTATTTCCATCTTATTCTAATAACATAGCTCATCATCCATCCTATTGCCATAGTAGTATAGTAGTCATCCTGCAATAGCTTCCCACTGATGCTCTCCCTCGATAGGGCAGCTATAAATAGCCAGGCATGGGGTCAAATTCCTTGGGGTGAATTCATATTAGAATTCAGAGGATCAACCAGAAAGACTGGAATGAGCGTGTTTTTTCAGCTATAGTGGGAATCCGATGATCGTACAGAGATGAGGGTCGTCATGGCAACCAGCATCTTTTCCCTCTCTGACTTATCCCTTTACACATTTCTGAAATGTGGAGAAATCTGAGAGAAAAGTCAACGCTCAAAAATAGATGTGTGACTAATTTCCTCGGTCCCTTCCATTAGTACAACTTTCAAGTACTGGCCTGCTTCTGGTTCTAAGAAGCTGATATTTCCTCATTGACTAATTAAGCAATAAGGCGCCTCGGCCAATATACCACGGCTAAGGGCTGTTCTTAGGCACGACGCAACGCAGAGTGCTAGGACACAGCCCTTGAGTCAAGGTATATTGGCCATATATCACAAACCCCTGACGTGCCTTATTGCTATTATAAACTGGTTACCAACGAGCAGTAAAAATATTAGCTTTTGTCATACCCGTGGTGTACGGTCTGATATACCATGTCTGTCAGCCAATCAGCATTCAGGGAAGAAGATATAGCCTGGTGTTTATTACTATTCTTTTAAAATGCCATTGGCTGAGTCTCCTGTGTTCAGTACTGCTGCAACCTTGCCAGGACCAATTGACACCTTCTCCCGGAAAGACATAACCTGAACCACACACTGTCAGAGCCATAACACCTGCTTAACACCTGTCTTAGCCCTCCAGCCATGGTCTCTTCAATTAGAATATCTCTACGGTACAGACTATTCACCTAAATAACTGTCCTACGGTAAGTACAATAGAACCTATCCTTTGTCACCTTGGGGTTGAGAACCAATCCTTGTCATCTTGAGGTCGAGAACTTACCCTAGTTACCTTGGGATCAAGAATGTATCCTTGTCACCTTGGGGTCAAGAACCTATCTTTGTCATCTTGGGGTCAAGAACCTATCTTTGTCATCTTGGGGTCAAGAACCTATCCTTGTCATCTTGGGGTCAAGAACCTATCCTTGTCATCTTGGGGTCAAGAACCTATCCTAGTCATCTTGGGGTCGAGAACGTATCCTTTTCACCTTGGGGTCAAGAACGTATCCTTGTCACCTTCGGATTAAGAATGTATCCTTGTCACCTTGGGGTCAAGAACCTATCCTTGTCACCTTCGGATTAAGAACCTATCCTTGTCACCTTCGGATCAAGAATTCGGACTAAACCAGGGCAAATAAAAACGTGTATTTGAAAATCATGGGAAAGTCAGCACTGTCACCTATGCCATGTGAGTAAACCTGCAGATGAGAGGCCTCCGTGCAAAAGTTCAAATTGACTGCGATTTTAAAGGTTGACAAAACAAGATCCGTCAACTTTGTCTGGAGAGATAAGCCGGCAGCGGGGTAGTCTGAAGGAGTGTGAGGGGGACTCGGAGAGACTCTCCCTCCCAGGCAGAAGAGTACCTGGCTGGGGCTAGCAGGGGACACGGCTCCACTTCTCCCAGGGGATGGAGGGAGGGGGGGGGGGGGGCAGCGCCGGCTCCCTGTGGCATGTCTGTGAGGAGGAGATAAATGAAGCTGGGAGCAGTTGGAACGCTTTCCACTAGGCGGAGACGGTGGAGAGGAGAATGGCCATCTGTGAATACATCCTGCTATGCGGCTTATCTTATTACCGCCCCTCCTGGAGAGTGGCAACTTTGTTTCCAGTCTCTCTGTTTCCGTGTCCTTTCCACCTCTCCCTCCCTCGTTCTTTTGTTCTCCCTACCTCGTTCTTTTGTTCTCTCTCTCTCTTTCAACAAATCTCAAACAAAACAATGTTACCTTTCATTTAAAAGTGGCTGGGGACTTCATTAAGGTGCTGTTCAAAATCTCTAATTATACAGTATGTGTCTGACTGGCCAAGCTCTTCTTATTTACATCCCTCTCCTCTCAACACAACTTAGAAAGCTTTCATGAATTTAAACAGACTGAATGTGGAACTCTACTGAAGGCAAATTAAAAACATCCATAACAGGACCCACTGCTGTCTTTGTCACCCACATTACAAAGGAAACACCCGCAAATGGATTTAATGACATAATATATTCTAATTGTTTATAACCATCACCAAATTCAACAGCTCCTACCAAAAGTATCACATGCATTGTTTCGGTCGGGCTGGGGAGACTTCTGGTTTCGATAATTCAGTGGTGGTTTGTAGAGGGCGGTCCTGACACTCCGTGTGAGCACTATGTTGTGTGGCGTTGGAACGTAAACTCAGGGCCACTCCCCCTGTCTGTGTGAGACTGCCAGAGGTCCTGCAGCGTGATACATGCACACGCACACACACATGCACACGCACACGCACACAAAGACTCTAAAAATAAACATGTAGTGCCATAATTCATACTACTGCTGGATCACATTGATACAGAGGGTACAGCTAATGATACATCAGTGGAACAATATCGTGTAACCAGAAACAGTGATGCACTTCATACATAATGTCCATATCAATACAGTGTCGTTGTTGCCAATGAGTCATTGCGGACATTCATGATTTACATCTTAAAAAGCACAATAACCCTGTAACACTGGGAGTTAATAGAAATACCCAGAAATCTACATAGACTCTTATCCTCTCCCTCAATCACAACAACAGCACAATAATACAGCTAATTGCTTGTGGCAATGTCACATGCAACTGTTATCACTGTAGCTTTTGTGGCAACATATCTACTGATGTTTGTATGAAAACACACCGAGGTGGCTTCTTGGCGCTGCCATTTTGTGTGACACTGGTGACAATGACAGCTATGCCACTGTGACACACACACACACACACACACACACACACACACACACACACACACACACACACACACACACACACACACACACACACACACACACACACACAGCAGGGGGCTGAGTTACCGGGTAGGTATGGGTGGAGAGGTTGGATGTTGTGCTGGTTTATTTTATGCCACAAGCGGTGCTCAGATTGGGAAGGAGTGGGGGAGAAGGGAGGGGTGCTGTTCTATCTAGTGCCACTCAGGCTTACCGTGGGTAGCTGGATTGACGGCTGGGGGGGATGGAGGGTGGAGGGAGTGGGGCCCAGAGAGTTTTGCTGAGCTGGGTGGACTTGGGCTAGTCAAGGGGGGGTCCGAGGAGGTCCCTAGGGTACCATAAATCTCACAGACAAGGAGCTAAGCCTCTGTGTGTGTGTGTGTGTGTGTGTGTGTGTGTGTGTGTGTGTGTGTGTGTGTGTGTGTGTGTGTGTGTGTGTGTGCGTGCGTGCGCGCGCAACACCGCACAACCTTTCATACAGAGAAAAGGTTTAAGAACAATGTGAATGACATCTAATTGTGTTTCCAATTACGGAGGGGTTACCTCATAGTTGTTCTGAATGGCTTGGGTGTATTGGTTTCATATATCAACCCATGTTGTAATGACAGGATGCAAAATGGCAAATTATTCATGTAACTCCATATATCTATTCCATAAGATGTCGGAAGCTCCTTAATTGGGGAGGACGGGCTCGTGGTAATGGCAGGAGTGGAGTAGGTGGAATGGTATCAAACACCATGGTTTCTATGTGTTTGATGCCATTACGTGTGCTCAGTTTTAGACATTATTATGAGCCGTCCTCATAAAGCCTGCCTACTGTGAACGTACTATACATTACATCAGCCATTAAATTAACACAACAAAACAATGCAACACTCCATTAGCCATGCAAGGACACAGGCAGCTATCCATGACTCAGAACGCGTGGGTCAGGCCATTAACAACTGATACAAGGGGTATGGAAAAAAATACTAATGTTGAATAGAAATCAACATAATTAAATAGTTACCGTGGGTGGCAGATGTAGTTTGCATACAGATCATTCAAGAAGAAGAGCCGGGCCATCATAATCCAGTATCTTATTTGCAGTGTGTGTGTGTGCCACTCCCTGTGCATCCTGGGTAATTCATTTCTCCTAAGGGTTTATCATATCAGGAGGTAGAGGAGTTATTGGGATTGAATTTCAACTGACCAGGGTATTGTGTGTGTGTGTGTGTGTGTGTGTGTGTGTGTGTGTGTGTGTGTGTGTGTATTTGCATACAGTAATCTTTGTATTACTCAAACAGTATACTTAGAACAAGTTAACCATAAAGAAACGGCACAGAAAATATATTTATTCAGTTGTCCCGAATCACCTGGAATAGGTAGGTTTAGTCCAGATATTGAACCTATTTGTCTTGCTACGCCAAGAGGAGCTCCCTCAGGTTTGTTACAAGGCTTCCTTGCAGCTATGACGTCCTTTTTACTATCTGCTCACAAACAGCCTCGGTGGCATTGGAGGCAACCAGAGAGGAGCTCCTTCACCACATTTGAAGGAATGGGAGAGCGAGTCTTCGCCTGAGAGTTGATGTTATCGATGCGTTAATTTGGCAACAATGCGCCCAGGAAAATGTGTCAGCCTCCGTTCGGCGGAGGTGACGAAGGAGGAATAATGCATGAAATGTATCTCCTGGCGTGAATTACAATGATTGCACGCGCACCACTCCGCACCCCTCCACCACCCCCGTCTCAACCCTCCTCTCCCCAGCTCCAAGCAGCCGTCCAAGCAGGGAGGAGGTGAGAGAGAGAGAGTCAATGTAATTCTCCATGCTCAATTCAGTTCTGCTTGTTTGAGAAAAGGTATCGCAATGGGGCACCGAAAGTTCCCCCTGATGCTGGATTTACCTTTGATGCAGAGTTTCTTCCTTGACAGCCTTGCAAATGTGGAAAATATGAGCGGAGACATCAAAAGATTAGACGTGTGTGTGTGTGTGTGTCTGTGTGGTGTGTGTGTGTGTACAAGTTAGAGAGAGGTAAGGGTAGAGATAAAAAAAGAAAGAAAGGAAGAGCGCGAGAGAGAGAGACAGAAAGAGAGAGAGGGGGAGAGGGGGGGAGAGAGGGGGGGAGAGGGGGAGAGAGAGGGGGAGAGAGAGGGAGAGAGAGAGAGAGAGAGAGAGAGAGAGAGAGAGAGAGAGAGAGAGTTGACATGCAACGCACACCTCTAACGGGGATCTGTGTCTCCAGGATCAGACATGCTGATAAGGCCTCTCAAATGGACGACTAAGAGAAGTAATTACTCTCCATTTAACACAATCTACCCTGCTCCTGGCGGAATTAAAAAAAAAAAAAAAATCCAGATAACACAGCGGAGATCCATGTTAAGATCTCAATCCATCAGAACCTTTTAAGACAGAACAGCACTTCTGCTATTAATTAAGCTACTTTTTACTGGGAGAGGATACAGGCCTGACTAGGTTGTCTGACTGGGAGAAGATACAGGTCTGACTGGGTTGTCTGACTGGGAGAAGATACAGGTCTGACTGGGTTGTCTGACTGGGAGAAGATACAGGTCTGACTGGGTTGTCTGACTGGGAGAAGATACAGGTCTGACTGGGTTGTCTGACTGGGAGAAGATACAGGGCTGACTCTCTCTCTCTCTCTCTCTCTCTCTCTCTCTCTCTCTCTCTCTCTCTCTCTCTCTCTCTCTCTCTCTCTCTCTCTCTCTCCCTCCCTCCCTCCCTCCCTTCCTTCATCATCCCCTCGCTTTCACTCCAGTTCACCTCCCTGCCCCCTCTGTTGTGCAGCTGGCTGACATACATACACTGGCTATAGCTGCACCTGAGTGGTTTACCAGTGGACTCTGTGTAGTGATACACTACAAAGTAGGAAGCTTTTAGAATGAATGATGAGCTTTGGTCAAACCTGGGAGATGGGGCTACAAGGTGCACATCTGTGTGACACACAGCTGAAATTAACCACAGGCTGGAGTCCAGCGACTGTCTGTCTGAATCCCTGGGGCCAGTCGGTCCCCACACGGGGCGCCAAGTCCACACGACATTAACACACAGGCCCAGTTATCTGGCTTCAGCCAGCTAGATACCACAAACAAGGGCATCCTCGGGAGAGTGAAAAATGACCCCTGCACAGGTACACCAGGAGGGATAGAGGGGGAAGGAGAGAGAGAGAGAAATAGAAGGAGAGACAGAGAGATAGTGTGTGTGTGTGTGTGTGTGTGTGAGTGTGTGTGGTGTGTTTGTGTGTGTGCGTGCGTACGTATGACAGAGGGTCTTCTATCATCTTGGGTTGGGCTCTGGGCTGACACACTAACATGGGGAAAAAAGCTCCGTATCAAACCCATAATCTCACTGTGGGTAAATCTTTTAGCCAAACATCATACCAGCAGCTGAAGCTATGTAATGTTTGGATGGCCTCTTGAGCTGTAGCAAACATGTCCCAGACATGAATCTAACGTTCAGGAACAAGGGATTCTCTTAATTTTCAGGATTAAAAAACGTTAATTGACGTGGCTTGTCAGGGGGTCAAAACCTAATCTGTGGGCTAGCAGCGAAAGCTCCAGCACTGGAAAAAGATTAGCTGATACTGACCCTCTAAGAACAGATTTGTGAAATGCATCTTGTTATCTTATCAATGCGTTATGGCTTGCTCTATCTGGCCCATTTTAGTGAAGCAGCTTCAGGTCAATCACACACACACACACACACACACACACACACACACACACACACACACACACACACACACACACACACACACACACACACACACACACACACACACACACACACACACACACACACACACACACACACACACACACACACACACCACACACACACTCAGTTCAGCCCACTGACATGGGGGTAAGTGGGCATCTCTTTCTCACCTCTCTCTTGCCAATCCACCTCACCTAGTAGTCCACTGACTGGCTGTCGCTGTGTAGAGAAAGGGGTGCTGAAATCTCTCACCCCTCTTTCTCACCTCTCTGCTATGCAGCTGAACTGATTGGTGCTGTCCAGGAGAGGTGAGGTGCGATACTTCCAGCGCTGCTGTGTCTGAGCAGGCAGCGCTGTCCGATGATATAGGTGCTGAAACACACAGCACTGATGTGCGTGAACCAAAGGGAGCTGTCCGGAGAGACGGGGTGCTGAACTTAACTGGCTGCTGGCTGTTGGCTGCAGGGAGCTGTTTGGCCATCCTGCTTGGGTGTGTCTAAATGAGCCCAGCTCTCGGCAGGCAGGCACCTTCACGCCTTGTTTGCTTTGGAGCTGTCGTGTGACAGCATCATCTGCACCGGAGGGACGCCGGCAGCCTGAGCAGGATATGAATATAACTGGGGTCGTTGTATGAGAACATTCTGATTGGACATACACCAAAAACCACCACCACCAAACACCACCGCCATCTCCACCACCACCAAACACCACCACCATCTCCACCACCACCAAACACCACCACCACCAAACACCTCCACCACCAAACACCACCACCTCCACAACCACCACCAAACACCACCACCATCTCCACCACCAACAAAAACACCACCACTACCAAACACCTCCACCACCAAACACCACCACCAAACACCACCACCTCCACCAAACACCACCACCACCAAACACCTCCACCACCAAACACCACCACCACCACCAAACACCACCACCATCTCCACCACCAACAAAAACACCACCACCACCTCCACCTCCACCACCAAACACAACCACCACCAAAAACCACCACCACCTAACACCACCACCTCCACCTCCACCACCAAACACAACCACCACCAAACACCAAATGAATGTCCAATTCTCAAAACTACCATTAGTTACCCCAATCATTTTACTTATTGAAAACCACAAAATCAATCTCTATTCATATCCGATTCCATTCTAAGAATAAAGTGGGCTATTCTGTGTATAAAGCTTCTAATCACTGCTTCATGAGAGACCAACCACCAACGTGACCGCAGACATCATCCTGGGTGTTTGGCGAGGTTGAGTTCTGTCCTCCATCTCCCTGCAGTAAGGAGGGATAGACAGTCAGAGTGGGCGTTGAGGTGGTGAGTCACTGAGAAAGGACAGAGTCCAGCAGACTGGAAAGTAAGAGGCCCTGGCTGTCGCTCAGAGCGAAACCCGTAGTAACCAGGGAGAGTAGTACACAGGTCAGAGCACACACACACACACACACACACACACACACACACACACACACACACACACACACACACACACCTACACACACACATACCTCTATTGTATAAACATGCCTCTTCCCTGACTCTGATTCACCTTATCTCTTCCTCCTCTCTCTCTCTACACGCTACTCCTACTTTATCCCCCAACGTCACTACAAGGTTGCATGAAGGTTACACGCTACTCCTATTTTACCCTTTGCTTGTCAGAGGCAAACATATTTACTGCTAAATAACAAAAACACTGTATGAACTGAGTGAGAGTGCCAGAGAGAAGCTCATTAGTTATTGATGCAAAGACACGCACACAGACACACACACAGACACACACACACACACACACACACACACACACACACACACACAGCCTGTGTCTGTCTGTTTACTTTTCAGCCTTGAGACTATGGCCTGAGTCCTGAGCTCATGCCCATACATGCTGAAACTAATGTTCAGGTCCAAATCCACTGAGGAAAGTTCCACACAAACCAAGGAATCTATTGTATAAAACAGGAAGTCTCCACCAGTCTATCACTAAACATTGTCCCATTCAAAATGAGCCAGATGAGAGCTGAATATGTCCTGATTTTACATTTCTATGAATATGAACGGTAACAATAACCCTGAACTAGACCAGAGTGTGGAGCCATGGTCCATTGTTCATCATACCTTGACTCCTGTTGGAAGTGCAAATCCATTTTCCAAAGGACAGATTGTTACAGTGAATGTGATTGCAAGAAAGACTTGGCGCAAAGAGGCAAAATGAAATGGAAATCCGACAGGATTGATTCATGTGAAAAAAAAAATAAAAAAAACTACTGGCCGTGCGTTGGCTTTCATGGATTACGCCGGCTGAGGACAATGGAATCAAAACGGAGAGGAGCCGTTTGAAGCTCCACATTAAACCAACCTTCCACACTTTCATGTTTCTAAATGAGGGAACAACTGTGAATGTTAATCACCGTTCCACTGGATCTCTGGGTTTATTTTTAATACAGGGGAAGGAATAGACAGAGGAGGGGATGGAGAGGCAGGGTGGAGAGAGAGAGAGAGAGAGAGAGAGAGAGGGAGAGAGGGAGAGAGGAGGAGGAAAAATGATTTGAATACGATTGTCTCCATCCGACTGTCTCCATCAGTCCATGGGGAGGGGGCATTCCTCTGTGGAGGAAGGGCTAGAGGATAACTCTACTCTCTACTTCCTGTAAACAACAGGTCCTACTCTTTAATATCAGGAAAGCTAATTCTCACTGAGCAGCTTTTCTGTTCTGGTGTATGCTGTGGGTTTGTATTGCCCCTGTTTGTATCTTGTGTTGGTGACAGCCCCATTTTCTACTTTGGTGATTGATAATCATTCATCGTTCAGTCAGCAGATTCCAGTCTTTTGTCTCGTATGGGGACAGAGGCTCTGCTGCTCCACACTGAATATCCAGCGCTCCCTCCCTCCCTCCCTCCCTCCCTCCCTCCCTCCCTCCCTCTCCCCGCCCAGTTCCAGCGCTGTATCTGGAGCCCAGCCCAACACCAGCAGGACTCCGGCTAATCCCAGCCTCTCACTAATGCCACGGATGCTATCAACACACAGGCACACATGCATGCACACACACACACACACACACATATTGTCCATTCGCAATCCCTTATTCATGCTCTGAGACAAACTCTGTAGTTGATGAGAGCATCTAACAGCGCTTTACCATACTCGTGAGGAAACAACAGCTATTAAGGCCAATTTACTAAACAGCATCCAAATCAAAAGCAGCCTTTCCCTATTTGTATGTTTTCTTCTGTAAATAGGGGTATTAATGTTCCTTGACATCTGCCATCAAAGAGGAGCTAGAGTCCGAAATAAACTGACTGGCCTTACACACAAGCTGACCTGATTGTTCCATTCAGGTTCCATATGCCCCGTGGCACAAACACACACAGACACACGCACACATACCTTTAACCTCTCTCCGTGCAAGCCACATCCAATAAGGAGGAATCACCTCCCCAATCTACACAGGCACCGCTAAGCGCTTTCACGATCTGTTCTCTGTACAGTAAGCTCTCTCAGCCGAGAGCCGGCGCGCTCTGTGTGTGTCTTACCTGGCAGCACGTGCTCGAGCCTGGGTCCTCCTTACAACCCAGTGGGTTTCTGGAAGGGCTCTGGGTGGTTGACGGAGATCGAGGCTGGGGCTGAACGCTCAGCGAGATCCCTTTCGCACGGTGATGGATCAGCTAGCGCTCACACACCCAACACATCACAACTCAGGCAGGCAGGCTCTGATTCCCTTGCTTCCTCTCTCTCTCTCTCTCTCTCTCTCTCTCTCTCTCTCTCTCTCTCACTGACACTCCCTCCCACTCTTCCCGCCCACCTACACCAGCCCCCTCCCCTTCTCTCTCTCGCTCCCCCTGCCACACTCACACACCGTCTCTTTCTCTCTCTCTGTCTTTAACACATCCTCTCTTGAACCACCCACTACCTCCTTTTCTGCTCTTGAAAACAATAGTCTCTCTCTTCCTTGTACTAAATCTCTCTCTCTCTCTCTCTCGCTCTCTCTCTCTCGCTCTCTCTCTCGCTCTCTCTCTCGCTCTCTCTCTCGCTCTCTCGCTCTCTCGCTCTCTCGCTCTCTCGCTCTCTCGCTCTCTCTCTATATGAGCATGGACTGGTGTACCTCAAAAGGGTCACCCTTGCAGTAGAGGTTTGGCTTGGTTTGTGGTTTGATTCCATTATTCAAGAACCACTTAGGTTCTGACCCTGAACCCCCCCGCACCCACACACTGGAGGTCCTAAAGCTCCCATCTCACGCATTCGCCTCAACTGACCTTGAACACACTGTCAGTATTAGAATGTAAGTCTTAGAATGGAGCTCTGTCAACTTTTCCTATCTCAAAAACAATGGCCATCTTTCGGTAGGCTGAGGCAGAAGAAGTGAGTTCAACGGTTCAATAAACAACAGACAGAACCAACTGTGGACCAGAGACTTGCCGTGAAGCCTCAGGCTTAGACAGATGTACAGCCTCCCCTCTACAGCCTCCTCTTTACACCTGTGAGGCCTACATGATGGAAATAGGCCTTGTTATGCTGAGAGAAAAAAAACAAGTGGAGAGGGGGCGCATGGTGTTTGTGATGACACACAGGGCTGTCGGACACTTTAGCCAGCCCTGCAGCAAGGCAACAAAAGTCAAACAGACAGGCCATGATTACCTTCACCTGGCTTGTTTGGCTAGAAGCTTGAGCCTCGGTCAGAAAACTGTGGGAGGGGGGGAGCTGGGCTGGACATCCATGTCTGTGTATGTGGAGATTACCATCTCCCTGACGAGCTCACCCCACAGCTTCTCAAACAAACACACATAAACACACACACACCCCAAACAGCACCACAGAGGCTGTTCTAACAACACAGCTGTAGACTGCAAACTGCAGACAAGTTAACACCTCCAGTATCTGATGCTGTCTGTCCATGATATATCTCACTGAGTTCTCAGAGGGAACTAAGAGAAAGAGGACAACAGTGAAAACCCTCTACATGAGATTCAAGCTAGCTGACTGTAATGGCTCTGTGAATATTAAATGCAGGCAGCTGTGAAATGGTTAGTGACTAGACAGGGCCCTGGGGCAATAATTACTGCCCCCTAGGGATTGGAGGACAAAAAACTGTTCCACAGTCTCAGCAGGCGGACGAAACGTCTTGCATGAAAAGGCTCAATCAGAGTGAATATTTCATCATAGAATGGCAATGTGAGCCGTCATGCTCTTGGACTTCCATAGGGTATGTTAGCAGGACTTTAGACTTAGAGAGGAAATTCAAACAGTACTATGAGCTATTGAAAGGTGCAAACACACGGTGCGCATTCACGTCTTATCTCTATCCTATCTCTCATCTCGACAACACCTTGGCAACATTGGCTGGAAGGCTTTCTCCTCTGTGGTTCGGTGCCTTAATGCCTTCGGTTGTCCCGGGGTGGGTCTGTCCCCATGGCAACATTTGATGTTCGTAAATATGCAGTGAACGGTAAAACAACAACAACCGAGTGAAAACAAGGCCACAGTACTGAATGATTAGATGTAATGAGCCTTGGAGTCAGGAGTCACAGAACAACTTTTCAGTTTTTCAGATGAAAAGTTACTAGAGACTTGAAACCAAAAATGAATCCACGCAAAAAAACCTGAATCAAACCAACGAATGGACTACGTTAGCTAGCTAGATCAAGGGTGAGACACAACATAACAGCAAATGGCTGCCACACAGCCAGTCGGCAAATAAATATTTCATCCTGGTCTCCTCTCTCTCCCAGACTTCATCCACCACTTGGCTGATACAGTCAACATGCTTTGTTCTGGAAGCTTTGGGGACTGCAAGGCTCCAGCCCATCAGACTGAGATGAATCCAAAGGGTTGGCAAATCCAAAAAGAAAGTTCCTGAAGAGAGCCTGAAGTGAAGAGTATGTCTTCCAAAAGAATGCTAGCTGTGAGGAGTGGAGAGTCAGAGGGTCAGGAAGAGAGAGAGAGAAAGGTGGAGAGATGGAGAAGAAGAGCGGGAAGGTGAAAGAGGTGGAGCTAACAGGAGTGGGAGGAGGAAAAAAGGCAGCCAATCTCCAAAAGGTAAACATTTTAAGTTCTACTTTGATAGTCCTAGCTCCTCCCGTGCCCTTTAAATTGAGAAATTATATGTCATAGCGCAGGAAGTCGATTCCCAAGTCAGCCTGTCTGCCACCTGCATTGTCTTCCATCCTAGGACTAGTCCAGTCTATAGGTCTACCATGGCCCCGCCATAGTCAGCTCATTTTCACACTAGCCATGAGTGTTATACTGTTAAAAACAAATCTTAGTGAGTCATATATATTTCAGAGTATTCTGACTTTCTTACAGAGAAGAGACACTTGCTTTAATTACATCTGATAGCCTCATTACTCTCTCTCTCTGTTCCGCTGGCAGGAAGCTGCCATACAGCTCTATCAACCAAGACTGGAGGATGTGGTGCTGTTCTCAACACACACAGGTGCTCTTTTCACTCTCTGTCGGCACACACACACACACACACACACACACACACACACACACACACACACACACACACACACACACACACACACACACACACACACACACACACACACACACACACACACACACTCACACACACACACACACCCACACCCTGTTGGGGTCATTAGCACATGCCAACACCAAGGACTCTGCACAGATACTTGGATTGGAGAGAAGAGGCGGGGAGACGGAGGGGCATCAACAACACTCAGCACTAACTGAATCTCCATGGAGATGGGCTGATAAAACAGACAGAACCACTTCCTGTTCATCTACATAACTCAGTATATTATATTATAGGATATTACTTGACCGGAGGTGGAAGTGAACAGCTACTTTGTGTCAGACTAAATACCAAAACGTCAAAGCAGATACGTAGATAGATAAAGGAAGCTTACTCTCCTACGCCCATAAGAAGGTGTGGCTCCCCTGCGATGTGTGTAGTGGGTATTTTGGCTCACCAGTGGTTTGACCAGTGGTCAGTCCCCACAGCCAGTTACCAGGTCCAAGGGCTGGGGCCTCTGAGGGCCAGGCGTCCTCTCCTATCCCTCTCAGCAGGGGTAATAAATTAAGATGTTTCATGGAGAGAGGACGGCCCCCTTTAGACCTCAAGAACCATCCAGACTCTGAGCCAGACAGAGGACACCGACGTGAGAAGAATGAAGATCTACACACACGAACACGCACACACACACGCACACGCACACACAAATCCCCATCATCTCACATTACGCACTACATGGAAATGTATTTTTGGTATTTTACCAAACTCACTGCCGTGGATGTGGCCACAGATATATATTATAGTATTGCATGCCAGCAGGCTGGGACTACAGACAGAGTCAGGGCATAGGAGTCACTGCTGCCTGTGTCAGACGGTCAGAGAGCCCCGGACAGGGCCTGTCTGTGTACAGGACTGGGATGGGGGATATGGGAGGATTTGGAGAGCAGTCATTGCCCTATCCTGTGGAGGGTCTGATAATTAAATTACCTCAGCAGCCCTACCATTGCCTTCCCATCTATCAACTATACACAGACCAGGGCTTTCAAGGTCAGTGTGCTCATATCTGGAATGAGCTGATCAGCTCTCATGTTTCCAGCTACTCTCTGCTCTTCCTGGTGGCGTGCGGATTGACTCATCGCCATGCAGTGGCTGAGGTCTGCTGGTGGTCCTCTGGTGCTGCTGTGGTTGATGGAGTGAGCAGTGTGTGTGTGGTTGGAGTGGGGAGTCTGACAGGAGATGGGCCCAGAGTGATGGTGGTGGTGGTAAAGTGGCCCAGTGGCCACATCACAGGGTTCCCCCCTGGCGTCTGAGAGGAATGGAGAGATAGGGGGAGAGAAAAGAGTGGATGAGAGGAGGAACAAGGGAGAGAAAGCAGAGACGAAAAGGTAGAGGAAGAGAGAGTTAGACAGAGGAGAGGAGGAGAGAGAGGAGAGAGGAGAGAGAGAGAGAGAGAAGAGAGAGAGAGAGAGAGAGAGAGAGAGAGAGAGAGCAACAGAGAGAGGGAGAGAGAGAGAAAGAGAGAAAGAGAGAAAGAGAGAGAGAGAGAGAAGAGAGAGAGAGAGAGAGAGAGAGAGAGCAACAGAGAGAGGGAAAGAGAGAGAGAAAGAGAGATGAGAGAGAGAGAGAGAGAGAGAGAGAGAGAGAGAGAGAGAGAGAGAGAGAGAGAGAGAGAGAGAGTGGGGGTGCAGAAGAGGGGAGACGTGGGTGTATGATCGTGGTTGAACAGTAGCAGCTCCCACGTAGAGATTGAGAGTTTGTTGCGATCTGCCACTGAGCGCTCCCTCTCGTGCGCTCCCTCTCGTGCGCACACTCACACACACACACACACAGAGAAAACACACACGCACAGAAAAACATACCCATCCTACCAGAAAAAATGTATTAACCCACACACGATACATGACATTGAGACATTGAGACCAAAGTAATACGCCACCCTATATCCCTTCATATAAGATATAATCATATACGTTAGTCATAGACATCCCTTCATATAAGATATAATCATATACGTTAGTCATAGACATCCCTTCATATAAGATATAATCATATACGTTAGTCATAGACATCCCTTCATATAAGATATAATCATATACGTTAGTCATAGACATCCCTTCATATAAGATATAATCATATATGTTAGTCATAGACAGTCCTAGTACATTTCTGGAGGATAACTGAGGCCTTTTTATCTTCACACCCACAGAGATGGCAGCTCGTGCCTCATTATGCTTCTCCCAGACAGTAAGTACACCCAACTAATGGTCCTACTCCACTGCTGAGAGAGGGCAATAGGCAATAGATCAGCCCGTGCCTGAACCGATTGCGGTTACCTTAGCAAAGAGCCACCTGAGATCTGCTGGGGAAAGAAAGGGTGATGCATGTACTGTGATTTGCGGCGACACACATCTGTAACAGGGTTGAGCTGATCTTTGTTTTTGGTGAATTAGAACATTGGATCTGAACAGCCAATGAAGCGTATTGAGGATGCAGATGATTTCTCGGTAGGGAGTCATTCCCCCCGAGAGACCCCACAGAGGACTCCTACTTTGCATCTGCCTGTACCTCTCAATATCACAACCTTAACTCTCAATGTTACCACCGTAACATTCAATGCTACCACCAGAACGTTTAATGTCACCACAGTAACTCTTATGTCACTACCATTACACTCAATGTCATCACCGTAACACTCAATGTCATCACCGTAACTCATAATGTCACCACCGTAACTTTCACTGTCACCACCGTAACTCTCAATGTCACCACCGTAACCCATAATGTCACCACCATAACTCATAATGTCACCACCGTAACTTTCACTGTCACCACCGTAACTCTCAATGTCACCACCATAACTTATAATGTCACCACCGTAACTTGCACTGTCACCACCGTAACTCTCAATGTCACCACCGTAACTCATAATGTCACTACTATAACAGGAGCTTGGTGTTGATAATTATACTGCTTGCTTGAACATGAATCACTTTAAAAGCATTTTTCTCCTGTAATGCACATACTATATCACATATCATACACCTGTCAAGGTTTCTGAACGTATGCATATCGTCCCATTAATTGGTGTTCTCTCATACCCTTACATTACTGTACCTGACAGTAAAAGATGGCCGCTCGTTGGGCTGAATGTGTGTCATTCACCTGTGTTTGGATGGGAGGCGGCCAGTGTTTCTGAGACAGATGTTTCATGGGACTGTGGTGGCGGATGGTTGATGCCTCGAAGTATGTCAGGTGGCAAAAATCCCAGACACCCCAGGGTTTTTGGCTTTGGCGTGTGATTTTCCCCACCTTTTCCAATAACGTGGTTAGTGAAGGAGAGCGAATCTGGAGACAGACGGGGGATTGGCAGAGAAGCCAGTCGATCAACATACACAAAACAATGTCGTTTGGAACATGCAGAGGACAGCTGGTTGCCAGATACCCTCTAAAGTACCTGACTGGTGTGATGCTATCTCGTTGGTAGAATTAGGCTGCCTCAAGGAGCAATAATTACAACAAGCGATCTTAATCTCCGCCGTGGGAAGAAGAGCAGAGGAGAGGGGGGGGGGGACTCATTCAGTGAAGAAAACCCCCTCCAATCATGTAACGTCGCTGAAGGCAAGACACCCGCCCCATCCAACTACCTCTTCTTCCATAAGGAAGTCACCTTGGAAATGCCCTTGACCAGAACTCTATTTACATGCCACGTGTGTGCAGCGGACCAGTCTTACCAAGAATGTCTCTCATCACTTGCCCTGAATTATCATGTTGATAGTCCCCTCACCGCCGCCATGCAAAAGCCTTTCTCTCCATTACTTTTCTTATCTGTGACAATTTCAGTGGAAGGATATAATGATGTCTTAAGGTAGCGCCAGGGTGGGGGCGAGGGTTGTGTAACTTTTTTACTAAACGCCTCTCGTCGTTGAGATTAGTTAGCCGGAGTAAAAGAGTGAGCTTCGTGCTCTGTTTTGTCAGTGCCGTCGCAGCAGAGCTACTGAGACAAGTGAGTTAGACTGGAGGGAGAGAGACGGAACCTGGCCCGGGACTTCTTTAGAAGACCTTTAGAAGACCTCGTCTGCCTTAATCGCCGGGCATATTGGGGCTCTGCTCAGAGGTTCATGAGAGGGGAGTGGGGATAGGAGACAGACTCCCTGGTTCATCTGAGGTGGCCCACTTCTATCTTTTCCTGCTCTCTCTCTCTCTCTTTCTCTTTCTCTATCTCTCTCTCCACGGGCTACGCTATGCCATTTTGGATATGTCATGGCAATAAGGATGAAAAATTGGGACTGCTCCCCTTGGTCCCCAGTCGGTGCGGTGGCTTCGGAGTCCGCCGTCATACGCCCAGAGGAGGCCGCGCTCAAAACCGCTCACAAACAAAATGGGATTTAACAAGGTCTGAATCAGCCACAACGCCTCAGCAAATGGCCACTCAACCCGCCGCACCTGCCTCGCCAGCTGGATGTACATGTTGTTATAGTAGAGTAGGATTGTGAGTGTGATGGAGGAAATAAGGTTTGTGAACAGACAGACCAGGACAGAGTTCCCTATTGGTTAAACGACCAGGACAGAGTTCCCTATTGGTTAAACGACCAGGACAGAGTTCCCTGTTGGTTAAACGTACACCTGGGTAAGACCTCATATGATCTGCATGGCTTACATTAACACTGGTTTAATAAACAATCATTCATTCCTTCCCAAGCCATATTGGAAACCTTGTGTGTGATGATAAAACTCCCTTAAGCCTTAATCTTAATTAGGTTTTTTTTTCACACCATTTCTTTTCCTGCCTATTTATACAAATAAGACGTTGATCAACAGTGTGTGGTGTTCTCTGTATTTGTGTTTGCCATTGATGATGACATTGGTTGCCGTGTTGTGCCCTTGGCCACACAAGCTCAGTCTCCCATGGCTTGAGAGGGGGGGTTATCACGTATATTGTTGGATCTGAAAATGTTGCTCTGGTTGTTATTGTTTGTCACAGCATGACATTCGAATGTGTTCAGTAGTGTGTAGGAACTAATATAAGCAACATGCCATCAAGAGATCCTATGAAACTCCCCCCTCATCCCCTACATATTCAAGATAAGGACTAGTTGGCCATTGGATTCCCACACGATAACATGATTAACCTCCCTACTTGGAGCTCAATGGAGCTCTTCACATTATAGCCTTATGTATATAGTATGTTTGTGCCTTTCCTGCTCCAACGAGGTCAAATCAATACTTCATTAGTCCAAGTCCTTAGTCCATGAATGAGCTTTGGTGGCCAGAGACCGTAGTATCACATATCTTACTCTGCAGTACTAATGAAGCATTCAGCGCTGCATACCACTGTTTGATGTGTCTTTTCTATTAGAAGTGTGCCTTGGGGGTCTCTATGAGTTGTTTAATGCATGTATACACAAAATGTGCTGAAAAATACATACTAATTAGCGTTAGTCTTTGTACATTGTGAAACAAATCTCTGTGGAATTCTTCTTCCTTTTGGGTTTGGTTCAAAGTGCTCCCCCCGTGGTCATTGGCATTTAATGATCAGGAACCAGGGGGCCGAGGTTATTTGCCCATAGGGGTTGGAGATCCTTGGGGTCCTGAGACAGTGAATAGCCAGAGTGGCTCTGTGGACCTGTGGCATTTCCATTGAGACGGGGGGGTGTCTGTTTTGTTTGCCTGTCTTTGCAGAAGAGGGAACAGAGACTAACCTTTAACTCAACGGTGCCTGCTGCTAGGTGCTCTTCCAATGCCGCTTCTTCTTCTTTACACAGGAGTTGCACGCAGTCGAGATAGTTCAAAGCTGAGGAAGAGACAGAAGGAGCGTGTTAATGTGCAACAAAAGGTATGCAAAGTTCACAGAACTGAACTGAGACTAGGTACTGCAGGTCGGTCCTGTTTTCAAGAGACATTTTAAACTAGCCCAGTCAGATAACTTGCTTTTCTGTGTATCGATACTTGCCATATCGTGTTCTTGAGAGCTGCCATTTTCTTTTAAGAGTACTTTACAAGCCAGGAGCACATTTAAGTTCTTCTAGCCAATCACTGTGCACGGCGGTGGGCTCAAATGGCGGTATCCAGAAGCAAGGCACGGTGAACTATAATAGTTCAGGATTATGGAGTGTTACTGTCCTCAATTATTTACAACAGAGTCCAGCTCATGGATTTAGCACACTCAGCACTATTGCACCCCAGGGAAAAGTTTGTTAATCCCAACGAGTTGAAAAGGCGACGGCGTGGATGCAGGGCAGGTCAGAAGTGTAAGGCAAAGCTGAGTAAGTACAAGCCGGCTATACCTTCTATCATTATGGGCTACGTGAGATCGCTACATAACAAGGTGGATGAGCTTGAGGGTCTGGTCCGTGGACAAAGAGACTACAGGGAAGCTAGTCTAGTGTGCTTTACAGAGGCTGAATGATAAAAATCCCCATAGAAATCGTCACTATCGGCGGTTTCCAGACCATCAGAGCAGACAGGGATAGTGTTTCTTCCGGTAAGAGTAAGGGAGGGGGGCTGGCTTTATAAGTTACTAATAGATGGTGTAATCCGAGCCATATAATTGTTAAGGAACAGTTTTGTAGCCCAGACATTGAGCTACTATTTGCAGAGGGAATTCACGGCGGCCATTGCTGTTATTGTTTACATCCCACCCACCGCTGACGCAAACGCAGCGTGTGACGTCATCCACTCTGTTATCGCAAGGTTACAGACAGCGCATCCCAGTGCCTTCTTTGCCATTTTGGAGGATTTTAACCATGCATCTCTCTCTTCAACGCTGCCGACGTTCAAACAGTTTGTGAAGTGCCCAAACTCTGGACTTGTTATATGCTAATGTGAAGGATGCATACAACTCCACTGCACTCCCTCCCCGCAGGTAGATCGGATCACAACCTTGTCCACCTCACCCCACTCTACAGGCCTATGGTCCAACAGCAGCCAGCGACCACTAGGACCATTAGGAGATGGTCACCGGAGGTAAATGAGGCCCTACAGGACTGCTTTGAAACAACAGACTGGGATGTGCTCTGTGAGGCTCATGGGGAGGACATTGATGGACTTAGAGACTGCATAACGGACTATATACATTTTTGTGTAGACAACACTGTACCCACCAGGAAGGTACGCTGTTTTCCAAATAATAAACCACCTGAAGGCCCTACTGAATGAGAAGAAGAGGGCCTTCAAGGAGGGGGACAGGGACAAATTGAAATGGGAGCTGAAGTTGCGGATTGCTGAGGGGAAGAGAGGGTATAAGGAAAAGATGGAGGACAAGCTGAGGCAGAGCCCGGTGAGAGAGGTGTGGAATGGTATGAGAAATATCACTGACTTCAAAAAGTCAGTGGGCAGACGGAGGGGACTCAGGACAGAGCTAATGAATTGAACCAATTTTTTAACAGGTTCGATACTGGCCCTGTCCACCTCCCCTCCAGCTCCCCAGGCCACACACCCTCATGGCTGTCCCCCCCCCCCCCCTTTTCCATCAGCTCAGTTATGTGTGTGTGTGTGTGTGTGTGTGTCAGTGAGGGGGGTGGCAGGGATCCATTATCAATGGAGCGCTTTCACAGCCGATTGGCCATGTTCATTAGGAAGCTGGTGTAACCAAGTAATGTGCTGGGGACCAGGGACAGGGACCAGCTGGGGATCTCCTCCTCACTGCTGCTGCCTGCCACAGAGGCACTACAGCTTGGAGGAGGTGGAGGATGTGGAGGAGTGCGGACCATCTCTACTTAGGGACACAGCAGGGGATTTTCGATACTACTTCAATCTCTCATTTCATTGTCACTAATGTTTGAAACTAATGTGATCGGTTGACTGTATTCTGTATTGACTGAAATGTATTCTAAAATCCAAAACCAATATATGTGTAAACACCTGGATGGGGACTCACAGAATCACAGAATCACAGAATATATTACTTCAAAAAGGATAATAAAAAAATGCAAATAAGATCTGTCCTTGCAGCATACGTCTCAAGGTTCTGCTGTGATGGAGAGCTATCAGCACCACCTTGACAGTATGGGGATGTGGAGATGGAGATTGTGATTTCCTATTCATTCGCCCATATTTTGAAGGAGCTATTTGACAGGCCTTTGATGTACAGATTTAAAGCTATTACCTCCGGCTGTCTCTGGCAGGTATACAAAAGCACACAAATTCAGAGGCTATTTGAGACTCGTTTCAGGAAAATAGGAGTATGTTGGGCGTCACGTCTTCATAGGACAGAATGTAAACTTGTTCTCTCAATGAAAATACGTTTTTTTGGAAGAAATGCCTTCTGGAACATGTGAACTTTCATGTGCCTTAATAACAAACTTGTATGCCATCTGTAAATATGAATAAAATTGTTAAATTACGAGCCTAGTTTGTTTACGCACGGAAAAAGACAGGAACCTTCCCACTAGCCATGATTGGCTGAGATAATGGATGGGCTGGACATGCCGAGAGATGAGTTCGGATTGGTCTGCCTTGTAGCATGCTTCTGTCTATAACATGAGCTGGTGAGTATGGGTAGGTAATCCTTTCTAACATGGCTTTTTTTTTCAAAGATATTACGTAGTAGAACTGCGAAAGCGTTGCTCTCCACTTTCTGGAGGATCGAGTTTTGAAATCAGTGGAATTAGAGTATGATAGCCAAGAAAAGTCTGGAATTTGATCGCAAAAAGAGTCGAAAAGAGAACATACAGAAGGCTTTAAACTAAGGGCAACCATGGCATCCGTGACAGAGAAGCGTCCATCCATGTATACGGGTAAGATAAGGACTAGTTGGCCATTGGATTCCCACACGATAAGGTGATTCATCTCCCTACTAGGAGCTCAATGGAGCTCTTCACATTATAGCCTTATATATTACCATAGATGTAGCCAGTGCCGTGAAATACATTTTTCAACCATAAGCTCCTGCTATAGAATGAATCACGTGCTCTTGTTGAATTCTATTTGCCTAACAATTGGTGCCGCTCTGTCAACAGCAGTTGATATTATCCTCAGCACAGCCACCCTCAGTCAGTGTGACATACAGCACACAAAGAACTTGGATGGAGACAATGATATGGTAATGCTTGGTAATACATGTGTATGAATGAAATCTCCACCATATCACTAACACACACACACACAGACACACACAGACACATACAGACACACACCTCCTCACAAGTCATTAGTCTCTTTAGTATGCCAGAGTGTGTACTTATTTTATTTTTATTGTCACATACGTACAACAGATAGTTGCAGTGTGTGTGTATGTGTGCACTGGTTTGAGTGTCTATGCTACAGTAAGTGACCAGTGGGATTGCTTTGAACCTCGCCACACACATTAGATTTAGCACTGCCAACATTTCCGTCTGATCTCCCGTGTATATTACTCAATGTACACACAGAGTACGGCAGTGTTGTGACAAGTAATCACAGAAAAACGGTTTCAAGCAAATCAGTGGGCTCGCTACCGCTTCCATCGCTCGGCTGGATGCGTGTGAAAATAACCGCCATCTCAGGAACATGATGACATTGTCGTTATGATATAAAAAATAAGCATTTGCTTTCGTGACTCCTACAATTTGTCAGTCACCGCCAAACACCCTTTGTGGCGCTTCACATAAGTCTTCCTGTTCCTGGGGTGAAGCCCGCTTTTCACCCACTTCCCCTCATCTTTCTATTTACCTTTTTATCCCTCCATCCTGCATTTCCACTTAGGGTATCCACCTCCTTCTCTCCCTCCATCGCTCTGCTTGCCTGAACCTGTGAGTCCTTCTCTGTCATCCTCACATCAGATGCCTCCACTAGAACTCTGTATTCCGACCAGGTAGCCCTTTACCACGTATTCAATCTTAACACTGGCCGTTTTGAATGGGTCTCGGGCAGCAGCCGGTTGAATGATGCAATCCGTCTCATTGCCCTGGGATGCAGCCTTGGCCGGTTCCTGAGAGCTATGAGCTGCAATCACGACCAAGCCCAACCCTCAGCTCCACTCAGCTCAGTTTCGAGCGATGCCAAAGGGAGAGATTACATTTCCATCTCTTAGTATTCCGACGGGAGACAAAACATACATGCAAGGTTTGTGTTCTGATCAATTTCCCTGGCTTGGGTTACAACATGAAGGATACACGTGGTGGAAACCATCTTTAGATATGTGTACTGGTTAAGGACCATTGCTGGGGGAGGGATTTGACAGGAGAGATATTACCCCAGTAATCTACAGTGAGGGGTGGGCAGTAAAAACAAACATGAACTTGGTCGTGCCAATCACCAGAGCCTTACTCCTCTTGACAGGCACTGAGGCAGAAACCCAACGCCCCAGATATGTCAGCTGGTGTAATGAACCTGACCATGTCTCCTACCATCCCATCGTTTCTGAAGGGGGATCCAATGTGGAATACGACGGCAAAGCATCTCATGAGAAGTCATATTCGTTGGTCATGTGATAAATGTCATTATCAGGTGGAGAAAAGAATACCGACGTAATCGTTTGGATTCTGACCATAGCAAGTCTTTTCTGAGTATGAATCTAGCATTCAGTGTGTATCTTCATCATGCTTTGGGACGCCATACAATGCCTCAACACAACAGCCATATAAACACAGTAGCCCTTAAAGAAGGACAGGATAATGGTGTTCTCTGCCTCAGTCTCCCCACTGAGATGATTTGTGTTGACAGTAAGCCTGGACTGTAATTAACAGCCTTCCTGACAGCTAGAGAAGTCTCATCACACAAACATGCCGGGAGCACATTCTGTGAAACCAGACAGTTCTGTGGAAAGCAACAGCGTCCAATCACTAGAACACTGGGGCAGTAACTGTTAATTACATAACTGTAGTGTACTGTAGTTCGGAGAAGGAAGTTAGGTTTTTATTGTATACTGTATGTGCTGTGGCCTTGGCACCTCCAGGCCCATCCTGCAACCCCCTCTGTGGTCACTCTACGCGGCGGGGAGCGCCGTGGAGATGACTAGCAACTGTTACAACTGTTACCCAACATGCCTCTGGGCTATGCAGAGGGCGGCCCCTGCACGCCTGGAACTCGACCAGGCTCCTCATCTGCCCCCAGCCAGCCCACTCTACCACACTAACACTGATGAGTGAGGCACTTTCCCTGGTCGACACTTTAAGGCAGACTCTATTGTGATGCGCCAACGGTGTCTGTGGCTGTATTCATATTGAGGACCTCTGACTTCCCACAGCTAATGCTATAAGGCCATTGATACGTTTTGGCAGGCTTTGTATGCAACCCTGCAAGCATATTACCCTGGTTCTGTCAGTTGACAGAGAGGTAGGTATCTAGGACATATAGGTAGCCAGCTCGAACAAAGATAAGTACAATCTGTCCCACTCATACTTTACATGTGCATAATGAAAGATAGCAGACGCTCTTACCCAGAGCGACTCACAGTTAGTGCATTCATCTAATACCTTCTACTGAAGCTCTGAAAACATGCCATACGTTGAAAAACAAAGGCGGAACAACACTTTCTCCAGCATACTGATTTCCATCTGGTTTCAACCCTACACTTGCTCATAAAGACTGAGCACGTTGTCACTCCTCCATACTTTTCCTTAACTATTTCAGGAGAGGGAGCCTGCCTGTCTGCCTTACGCTGGCTGTTTGTAAGGGCTGTCAGCCACAAGCAATGTACGCTGCTCATAATGCTCTTTCGTTCCCCTCTCGTACTCTGTCTGGTTGCAGACACGAGCTCCGGTGAAAATATCAAAATGGAAATAAGAGCGCTACGACGCTTAAGGAGATGCAGCCGACGGAGGAACAGGTGACAAATGAAAGCCAGCGAGAAGGCTTTTGTTATTGTTTTGAGTCTTGTCTCTCCAACTAGTTATTTTTGTTCTTTTTTTGATAAACGGTTGAGACATGCCGCACCCGGGATAACAGGCCATTTCTGTGGATTAGCTTTCTGTGGATTAGCTTTCTGTGGATTAACTATCCCTTTGTGACACATTTGCAATCCGCTCCTTCTGCTGGCTGATGGCAGCTCGTGGTGAAAGTAAATACAGTATAAACCCAGGCAATCACTTTAAATCGTAAACTCCCTGAACTCTGGCAGACATTTTTCTACACTGCGGACTCATGTGCTGATCAAAATGTATTTTTCTCCCATGTTCCATGTCGAAAGCACATGGAAACTATTCGAACAGCTGCCATCAATGGTGAATTCACATTATCTGGATATTGAAGACCCTGGATTCTTTACAATATTGCGATCAGCACTCCACAACGTCCTCATTTGTACTGAATAGCACCTTTTATTCTAAGAGTGTACTATCTAGAACCTAAAAGGGTTATTCGGCTGTCCCCATAGGATTACCCTTTGAAGAACCCTTATTGGTTCCAGGTAGAACCCTTTTGGGTTCTATGTAGAGAACAAGAAGGTAGCTAGCGATCACAACGTCCCTAAGGTAGACCTTTATCTTGTGGCTGTGTTCCGTAGACTCTGCCCTCTGAGCAAACAAGATTACTGTGATGAAGACGAGCTGCTGTGTTTAATCCCTGTCTCAAGGTACTTTGGGGGTGACTCACTCTCTCTGACAAAAAAAAAAAACTTTGGCGACAGAGCGTTTAGTGGTGATGCAGCCCTCAGATACCCATTGTAATCGCAACGATGCCCTGATCAAAAAGAGCCCCTGTAAGTAGTTTACCCGAATACAAAGGCCTGTTGCTTTTCGAATTGGTCTGTGAAAATGGTTGATTGTAAGTGTTCTAATAACATGAATGTAGGCTTTGTGAGGGGTTAGTCATTTTCCATTGAGGGCGCTGAAATACACCTCCACATCTGAAGGAACAAAGCAAACAGACACAAAAAAACAGTTTGAAGTGCACTGGCCCCACTACGCTTCTCTACCCTCCCTCCAGCTTCCTTGAGTAGGTTCATACAGTAACTGGCTGTCATAGAGAGCTCCATCTCTAACCTGCCTGTGGACAATAGTAAGCAGAGAGCGAGTGGAGGGGAGGTAGGGATGGATGGGGTCCACCAGCTAGCAGTGGAGGGGAGGTAGGGATGGATGGGGTCCACCAGCTGGCAGTGGAGGGGAGGTAGGGATGGATGGGGTCCACCAGCTGGCAGTGGAGGGGAGGTAGGGATGGATGGGGTCCACCAGCTGGCAGTGGAGGGGGGGGAATTGCTCCTGGGCTGTAGGACTCTGTTATTTCCTTATTCATCCTCCAGTGGTCCAAGCCAGGGCTCCATGGGAACACAGTCATTTAACAATACAACCCTCCTGTTTCCCATGGTCTGGCAGTCACCTGCTCATACACCGTGGGACTGCTCGGCCAGGCGCACATTTTGTCATTGCAGGTGTCTAGGTCCGGCTTAATCAGCCCTGTCCAGAGATAGGGCCTGTTAGGGCACCAATAACCATGATGGAGGTTGACAGGTGTCAGAGAGAGAGAGAGAGAGAGAGAGAGAGAGAGAGAGAGAGAGAGAGAGAGAGAGAGAGAGAGAGACTGGCTGACTGAGGGCCATTTGTCCAAGGATGGCTGATTCCTATTTCTTCCTCTCCCGTTCCAACAATGGTTCCCCCCACTATGGTGGCCAATGCTCTCCGGGTTATCCAAGGTAAAGTGATTGTTATTCTCTCATTGGCCAGTATCCAGGCTGCCCCCTGGAGCAGGAGAGCATGGTGGAGCTCTAGGAGAGATGGATGTCACTGAGAGAGAGGGGGAAGACCAAAGCAGGGAGAAAGAAGGGGGTGTGGGGGGGTCCCTTAGTCGTGACTGCATTGCTTTACACAAAACTTCCTCGGCCTGCACAGACATTAGTTGTGAAACACAACTTTGAAATGTCTGGTCTTGAAGTCTGAGACAGAGATGACCAACTCAAGGGGAAAGTGGGAGTGTCACATAAAGAGATGGGAGGGGAAGCGTAAACTGCGCCTAATTATGTATTCGGCGTTATGGACAGAAAAAGCGCGCCTCTATTTTGCGCTGAAAATTCTCCGCCTCTTAAAAGCGGGTGTACTTTAGGAAGCGGGTTTCCTGGCATATGCCTCCTGGTGAAATGGCAGCAGTAATCCCAGCAAGACGAAGACATAGGCTAAGGAGACGAGCTGAAAAGATTTTTGCCACAAGAATCACACTTTTTCAGTTGAGTGAAAACGAAATCATTAAGCGTTACAGATTAAGCAGCTACGCAATATTACAGTTACTGGAAGAAATCAAAGATGACATGGAATCTCCGACTCAGCGTTCACATTCCATTCCAGCAGTTGTTAAACTCCTCACTACATTACAATGATTAATGTTTGTTTTGGCTGTTTTGCCTCTTGGTGGCCGATCCATGATGGAAAGAGAGGAGGAGGCCCATTCAATTGCGCGTTTAAATACGCGCAATTTACGGTATAGTGGGTGGGGACAGGCGCTGATTACCTGATGAACTGCAGGTTTGGTACATAACACGCACACTGCGGTTTCACATCAAGCGCTTTCTGCGTCTTGGCCATGGCGCTATTAACGCTGCGTTCGCAAATGTACTTCCATCTGGCCCTCTCATAATCATGTCCACTTTATGAAGACCATGTAAATGGTGTGCTATTATGACTAAGGCTCCTCTAACAATTTTTCTCCCACAATTTATCTTTACTGGTCATTATCCATGTGTGTGGAGAGAAAACGTCTCGGCTCGGTAGTCCAGTTTCACAGTAAATTCTGTATCCAAGTGACAGTACACAGGTGAAGGAATTCAACGATAACACATAATGCATAACTTGTCAAATGCTTTCCACATTCAATTTGGTGGAGATCACATTGGACTACCGGTGGAAAACCATTGAGGCCTCTCAGAACAAATTCATGGAAAAGAGTCCACGTGTGTTTGGGGGGGTTAACTTGTGCCGGTCTGCATTGATCTTTCCGGAGGAGAATGGGTTGTTTCATAGAGTTAAGACAGAGACTGTCTGACCCAATCGGATCTTGGAAGGATGGATCTTCGATCTGGTGATGTTTTCACTTGAAGACAGGAACATGGACACACAGGTGTGGTCAGGAATACAGGAGAAACAGACCAATGTTTTGACTTCTCAACATGTTGTGCTCTCTAGAATAATGTATGCCAATTGTTCACCACTGTCCATGGTACTGTAATCTCACAGCTTTTTACTTCGTTTACAACAGACAAAGTAAAAAGGTGCACGTGACTAACTAACCACAGTACGCACAGGGTGTGTGTGTGTGTGCATGCGTGATTGTATGTGTGCTTATGTGTGTGTGTGTGAGTGTGTGTGCGTGCCTTGGTTTGCATTTGTGTGTGTGTGTGTGTTTGCCTGCCCTCTCAGCCATACTAAACCGACCGGAAATCATCTAGGAAGACGCAATTAACTCTTTCCTGAGTGTTGGCAGTGGGGAGCAGAGCAGCGGGTCCAAAATGAACAGCTGTGACAGAGAATGAGGAGAGTCTGCTGCAGCTGTGTGCCTCCTGGCCCTCCCACTCCCCCACTCATTACACCTCCTGGTGTACACAGTGAACTGCATATGAGTGGCCTACTGGATGGACCCACTGCGCTCCCCTCCACAGGACGGTGGCAGAACAGCTGCCTGTGTGCATCACAGGAACAAACCTGACGCTGTGTGTACGTACTGTGTGTAAGCTATGTGTGTGTATTTGCAAATGTGTGTGGGAGAGTGTGCATGCCTGTGTGTGTGTGTGTGTGTGTGTGTGTGTGTGTGTGTGTGTGTGTGTGTGTGAGGAAGGACAGGCGATTCAAATGGGGACAGAAGGGGGTCTCCATGGCGACAGTTGGAGAGGAGCCAATGGCACCTTGGGAATGCAGCGTGTGTGGGTAGTTTAGTATCTGGCCCCTGATTAGAGAAGAGACACCGTTGTGATCACCAGGATGACAGATGTATCGCATAAGGATCTGTCATCCATGGATGACATGCAGATCTGGATGAATTCCTGAGTAAACCTTCTCACTGTAATACAAGGGAACAGTGGAACCTGCGTGCAGAGGGAGATATCCCATGAGTCTTGATGTTTTACACTATTTGACCTACATTACAGAGATGAACACAATTCAATACAGTACAAACACAAGCGATGAGATCTACAGCTTGAACCATAACCAACCATATTTAAGACCTTACATGCCGGAGTAACAGGGTGACGCAACCTGGCTTCAGCAATACTGCATTAATATCAGATGCATAACATGCTGAGACGGTGGCCACATGAGAATAAACACATCTTCTCTCTCGGTTGATTATCTAGAGCAATTTACTTCCATATCCCTGCATTTGTGTCTACAGGTCTCAATTTGGACTGTAATAGCAGCTGTGATTATGTTACATGCTAACAGCATTGGGATAGTTATCAAAGTGCCAATTCACAATGTATGGCGTATCACTGTCTGTATGATGCTGGCGTATCACTGTCTGTCCGTCTCTCTCTCTCTCTCTCTTTTTTTCGCTCTCACTTATCCACAGTGCCTCTTACCCCTGGATGATCAAAGCTGGCCTTGTCCCTGTAAAAGCCTCTGCTCTGGGGGCCTGGGGGGGGTCAATGACTCTCTCCCCTCTCCCCTCTCCCCTCTCCTCTGGCCTCTTTGTGCACCAGGCCTAGACTTTCATGTGTTCTCTCAGTCCTCCTGTTATTACCAAGAGTGGGTGCTCCAACAGATGCCTGCTTTCTCTTTCATCTTTAAATGCAAATTGGGGGGCGACGGGGGGGGGACGGGGGGGGACGGAGGGGGACGGAGGGGGGACGTGGTGAAGAACGGCCATTATGGCATGATTGTTCTGTGGAGTTAAAGGAGAGACATAGGGTACTCACGGACAAATAGTACACGGTTAGTCAGCTGGGGTAAACAAAGTGGAGATTGAGGTGCGGGGTTCGGAAAGGGCCCATCAAAGAGAGAACCGGGACACAGTGGTGTCAAGCTGTCACCCACTTCCAGCACCATTCCGGCAGTACAAGAGGGGGCTTTTGTGCTTAGCTTTGCTGTTACTCTGTGAGAAGCCCTTTACAGCTTGTTTAGAGCCTGACTAAGTTTCCAAGTCCCTGTGAAAGAGTAATTGGAGGCCCACCCTCGCCTTTGTAAACAGTTCTGAATCTTTGGTTTTGTACAACCCACAGAATTCACTCTAAACTATGTTACTGCCATGAGACACATTACATTGTGTATATTTATCCAAGATGGCTGCCAAACCATGTATAATGAAACCTCACTTTAAATGGTTTCTTCCCATTCCAATTCTAAAGGCTGCCCACTGTAATTAGCCTTGTTTATTGTGTCTTTCTGTCAGCCATTACAGTCGGGGCTGACTCGGCTCTGCTCTCCTCTACATTCTGTGGTGCTCTGTGTGTGTTGTGTCCCTCTGCCCCGTATCTCTGAGGAGAGGCGGCAGATAAACAGGGTGGAGGATGATGAGGTAACGCCAGCCATATGGTAATCATACCCCAGCCCTCAGCAAAACTGACAACACTAAGAGGAGCTGACATTTCAATGTGCTACATCACACTGTTCAGTGAGTGGATGGTGAAATGGGGGTTATGCTACCTCCCAACACATTTTCAGAACACATTCTAAAAATGGTTTATCGGCCTATGTCTGTGTTGTTGTGCCAGGTTTATTAAAAAAAAACACAACCCAAAAAAAGCTGATCGAGCTAAACGATGTATCAAAATTCTCAAAACTACTGGAGAAAGAATGATTTTCCATCCTTGGGAGAGCTACTACTGTCTCCCTTTTAGTCTGCTTGTCTCTGAAGTCTAGGCTTATTATTATTACTTATTCTCAGAGGTGTGGAAGTCGTGACGTGGTTATCAGAAATAACAGCTCATTCTGGGGAGGCTCTTTGGTTTCTTAGCAACTCTACTGCAAACCTATTCTCTAACCACTGCTTATAAACGTGCAACATTCGCCAAATACAGAGTGAACGGCAGAACGACATCATCAGATGAGCGGAGTGTGACTCACCCCCTGAGATTACGGATCATTCTAATTCCAAGCCATGTTTGACAGCAGAGAACACAAGTCCGATATACACTGGGGAACAAAAGTTTGGAATATTACTCATTCAAGGGTTTTTCTTTATTTGACTATTTTCTACATTGTAGAATAACAGTGAAGACATCAAAACTATGACATAACACATATGGAATCATGTAGTGTCCAAAAAAGTGTTAAACAAAGATTCTTCAAAAGTAGCCACCCTTTGCCTTGATGAAAGCTTTGCACACTCATGGCATTCTCTCAACCAGCTTCATGAGGACCGCCACAATAATGGAAGACCCAGAAATACTTCTGCTGCAGAGGATAAATTCATTAGAGTTACCAGCCTCAGATTGCAGCCCAAATAAATGCTTCACAGAGTTCAAGTAACAGACACATCTCAACATCAACTGTTCAGAGGAGACTGTGTGAATCAGGCCTTCATGGTCAAAGAAACCACTACTAAAGGACACCAATAAGATGATTCCAAATGATTCCATATGTGTTATATCATAGTTTTGATGTCTTCACTTTTATTCTACAATGTAAACAATAGTACTATGAAGTACTATGACAGAAAGGGTTGCCCATTACCTCCATTTTGCTCCACAGTATGTCACCTGTTTAGTTGCAGTAGCATATGGCATCCAGTTACCAAATAGCATGCAGGCTAGACTACACTCAGTCAGTGAGATCCCAAAGGACAAAGGGAGCATCCTTGTTTGGTCAATGTGAGAAAGCATTGAGTGGAGAGATTGAGTGGGCACAATTCCAAGAAAGAAGGACAGCTCTGGGGAGTGAGGTGACACCTCTGCATTGTGAACGTTGTGACTCGTTATCAGTGGTTCCACCGAACATGCAAAGGCATGTTTAAATTGATAACCAGGACAAGCTCTTACAAGCCCACGATGGTTTCCTTCACATCTGGCCCACACTGGGTTGGTAGCTGTGCCATGCCCGACATCATTGTGACCGCCGCTCATTGGATATTAAAGGGGACGGCACCGTTGTGTCTTTGTGTGGAGGGGATACAATGGCCGACTACAAAACCCCTTGCTGCGTGCACGGGCTTCAATAGGACATTCCTCTGAGAAATCACTTCTGTTTTTCATAACTTTTTGACTCAAAATAAACACTGCTTCTTCAGCGCCGATAATTTTCTTTCAGTTCCCCTGAATCATTTTATTAAAAGAAAAATATGCTTTGACGGAGAGCCAAAACAATCTTCTTTTCAGTTTAGCCTCTCTTTCCCCTGAGCAGGTGTGCCGGGCTGGTTTCGGGTTCCTCTCCTGCTCCACACACCTCTGCAAACAGACACACAGAATTATGCTCCCATGTTCCGGAATTTAATAAGCATCTGGGCGTTTTGGCATCGGGCTGCTCTGCTCTCCGTGGACTGAGAAAATCCCTCTTACTCTTCATTTGAGAAGCAGGAGCGCAGTGATCTGTCCATCTGACTGTGCATTTTACTGTCTCATCAGCCCAGCCAGGCAATTTATAATTTTGATCTTCACTAAAAAAAGCATCTAGACATTATCTAACATTTCTTTTAGACTAACATTTTGTTTTCATTTGCAACATTGTTTCAATATTCAAATTCGATCTCCAGCTGTCGCATAGCAATGAACGTGTCGGGAGTCGGAATGAGACAGACAGGCAGGCAGACTTTCTCAGCCAGTCGAAATCATGAATCAGAATAATTTTCTGGATATACACACAGAAATATCAATAGCAAACAAGTAAAATGAAATGAAGTGCAGCTAGTTTGCAGTCTTCAGATTGAAGTGATTGTGTTAGCTGTGTTGTTGGCTAGCTCCTCTGAACAACAGTGTCCTGATGAGAAAGCACATTTTCTATGCCAGGTGAAATCACACTTCATTAGCTCATTGGTATGGATGTATCCCAAATCAAATTCACTAGAAAACAGCTTAAACAAATGCAAATGCAGCTACTTTGTTGTTATTCTGGATGCATTATTTTACTTGACTGTAAATTAGCCGTAGTGGGCTAGCTAGCAAGCAAGCAAGGGATAAGAATGTTGCCAGCCAGTATGGCAATGGAACATTTAGAACCAACGACTGATACAGAACAAAAATACTTAACGACTGGGTCGCGTCTCTGGAAACCAAACTGATAGAACGAACGACCAGCCGGTTTGGGTAGCAACCCTAGATTTGTGTTGGGACTATATCTTGGGGAAGGATAAAATTGTATGAAAAATTCATTTTTTTGTGAATATATATATATGCAAATCATTATTTGAATATGTTGGTAACCCGTTGTATAAAAGTGATAATACCCTCAAAGCAGGTGTTTGGAGGATATATTGGCACGGTACCCATTATATATCGTCCCGATATATCCTCCACCACTGGCTTCTCGGGCATTATCACTTAAATGGTGGCTATTGGAGTCATTGTGACATTGGGTGCACCTGGCTAGCCTAAAGAAGCTTTCTCTCCTCCTGGAGATAAAGGAAAGGAGAAACGAAGAGGAATCCATTTTAGACTATTGAGGTGCCTTTATAGAAAGGACATTTTTCTTTTTATTTTATTTCACCTTTATTTAACCAGGTAGGTCAGTTGAGAACAAGTTCTCATTTGCAACTGCGACCTGACATTACATCTTATCCAGAGCAATTAGGGTGAAGTGCCTTGTTCAGGGGTAGAACGACAGATTTTTTTTTGCCTTGTCAGCTCGGGGATTCAATCCAACAACCTTTCGGTTACAGGCCCAGCACTCTAACCACTCGGCTACCTGCTGCCCCTAGTCTCCCAGTCCTTGCCGCTGAAAAACATGCCCTCAGCAGTTGAATGACAGTTCCTAGGCCGTCATTGTAAATAAGAATTTGTTCTTAACTGACTTGCCTAGTAAAATAAAGGTTAAATAAATTATATTTTTAAAATAAAAACACTAGTCAGGATTGGAAAAATGAATGGAGCAAAGTACAGAGAGATCCTTGATGAAAATCTGCTCCAGAGCGCTCAGGAAGGTTCACCTTCCAACAGGAAAATGACCCTAAGCACACAGCCAAGACAATGCAGGAGTGGCTTCAGGACAAGTCTCTGAATGTCCTTGAGTGGCCCAGCGAGAGCCCGGACTTGAACCCAATCGAACATCTCTGGAGAGACCTGAAAATAGCTGTGCAGTGACGCTCCCCATCCAACCTGACAGAGCTTGAGAGGATCTGTAGAGAAGAATGGGAGAAACTCCCCAAATACAGGTGTGTCAAGCTTGTAGCGTCATACTCAAGAAGACTCGAGGCTGTAATCGCTGTCAAAGGTGATTAAACAAAGTACTGAGTAAAGGGTCTGAATACTTATGTAAATGTAATATTTTCATTTTTTATTTTTTTATTTTGTCATTATGGAGTATTGTGTGTAGATTGATGGGGGGGGGGGGGGGGGGGGGGGGCAATTTCATCAATTTTAGAATAAGGCTGTAATGTAACAAAATGTGGAAAAAGTCAAGGGGTCTGAATCCAAATGCACTGTATATGAGCTGTGTGCAATAGCCTGGGGACAGGCCGGATTAAGTAATCATAGGCTGCAACCAACCATAGAAATATAAACCATAGATGGCTGCTCCCATTCAAGTCAGGACTAGCATCCATTACTAGTGTACCCATGAGTTTAACAGTCAAATAGCCATAGCATCCACTGCTGCCTTCCCATCTGTAGGCATACTGGTAAATGCCAAGATAAAAGAAACACTTGAGTAAACAAGTGATAAAATGTATGTCATGGTGTTGGGTGCATTTTCCTGCCATGGTTTAGTTCCACTTGTAGAATATATGTCAAGGTGCATTGAAGCTGTTTTTATTTAATTTGTTATAATCAGTTACCAAATTAAGGTAGGACCCCCCCAGTTACCCACGTGGGCCCGACACCTCCTCTCCTCCCTCTTCGGATGAGTACAGCGGCAGCAGGCAGCAGCAGCGAGACGAGAGCAGGCTCCTGAGTCTCCCTATGGTTGGCGGTTACAGTGAATTCTTTTTTATATATATACTACATATTTAATATATACTGTATATATAATATATATTTTGTTGGTATTATATATAAAACAAAAAATAATATGCTGTCTCTTGACCCCCCCACGGGTCTGGGCCCAGGGGTTTTAGCACCGGGAAGCCCCTGCATTCATCTGGCCCTGCCTGGAGATGAGGTTACTCTCCCACAAACTCATGTGACTGACAGCGCCCAAATGCATAATGTGTTCCTAAAAAACACAAAAAGTAGAATCAACCTTCATTCTGAGAGAATGGATATGGAGCTGTATCCCAAAGGAGCCCAAGAAAGCACATTAAACATAACATATCCAATTAATGTGGGAAAAAACACTTCCTCTTAAAACCACTACGGACTCCATTAGCCTAGCAGGCTCTCACGGAGGCTGAGTGAGATTAAGTAAAATAGGTTTATTGTGTGCAGTGAGTTGCATATGAAAGTGGCAACACACCGTCACACCGTTGAAATCCCATAGCTGTGTCAGAGGTTAAAAGCATTGTTCCACCGTCACCTACAGCAAGTTCTGATTAGCCATACTTGGCTTGAATCAGGCCGTCCATTAAGGGTGCCCGTTTAAAGGAAGGAAGTAAAATGTCTGCTCACTTGAACTTTGGACGAGACTTTGGAAGTGCAGAGAAGTAAAAGCACACTCTCCTGAAGCATGAGGAGAAAGAAAGGAGGGAGGGAGGGAACGAAGAAAGGAGGCAATTCCAAGATAGCATCCAGTATGTTGCCAAAAACGGTGACATTTAGGCTCAATGGGCTGTTTTGACTGAGGACCTCTCTTCAGCTTGTTATCATCGCTATTGATTTCCTGGAGAGGAGGGAGAGAATGAACGGAGGAGGCCAGGAAGAGAAGGAGAAGACAGAGAAGAAAAGAAAGTCCCAGACAGACTGTCTGACAGTGTTGTGGAGCCTGCGCAGTCTGTTTGTTCCACCGGTACTGAATGTAGTCAGTGGGCCTAATCTTGGGAAGAAAACACTACAACACTCCCTAAAAAGTGTGGAAAGAGGGACCAAGATTGCATTTCCCCATCCCACAAATAGAGCTATTTCAACCTCCCTCCTAAAGTGATCTATAACATTTTCAACAAACCAAATGTTACTTAGCGTTAGTAGACCTATGCGGAGCTGCTTCGGGCACAACAAGGCATCCGAATAGTTCTGATGTCAGAACGGTTTAAGAAACCTGCCCCAGATATATGACATAGTTCTCACTTTGATCCCACTAATATGATCCTCAGTGACGTTTTGTATCTTAAAAAACGGTGCCACCGTGTATGAAATGATTTGCTTAATGCGAGGGACTGCTCTCTCTCTCTCTCCCTATCTCTCATTCTCTCTCTCTGCCTCTCTCTCTCCCTCTCTATATATATATCTCTTTTGCTATCTCTTTCTCTCCTGCTGTTTTGGCATAGGAGATTGAAGGGTTGGAAGTATCATGTGGTAGCTGTTTACCTACACTGAGTAATGGAGGTCAACGCAGAGGGTAGAGTCTATCAATACGAATTGACATGACAGAGTTCAGCTATATGCCAGATATGTGAGAGAAGACATGCTGTGACAGTAATATCTGCCGTCTGCAAATATCAGTAGGTGTATTCATAACACAATTCCAATAGCTGACATCGAGGGTAGAACATTTGGAGAAGGCCCACTGACCGTAAAAACATTCAGTAGAAGACCTGCGGTTGAGCACGAAGATGCTCTGATTTTACTGGCCACACCTTTGAAGTGAGTCTCTCCAGCTGAGGAAAGAGAAGCATGCAGATCAAGAAATGGCCTTGGCTTAAAAAACTGTGGGACACCACTGATGGAAGGCCAGACCAGACACATGAAGCTTGCCCAGAAACATGAAAAGGAATCCATCTTAGACATGTGTTGGGTTCTCCTGTGAGAAGTTCAGCTTCAGACACTGAGAAAACGTTGGATGGTTCAGGCGGTTCCTCAAACCATCACAGCCTCTGAATCTGACTGGTTCCATTGTTCTTTGGGTACACCTGCAAAGCAGTGGTCACCTGACCTTGGTTGGTAAATGATTTACTCTGTAGCTAGGCTAATGAGTCCAAAACATATCCTGGACAGCTTAGACGATATTCTCAAGGAACACATTTTAATCACGCAGGCTTCCTCTCTGCATTTGTCACATCTCCTCCAGCCACATGGTGACCGCAATGTGTCCGAGAAGCGTTGGCTCACAGAGGACCTAGCGAACACCATAGGTAGTGGAGCATTCTGGAGAATGCCAACCCCGCAGCTTTTTTGAATACAGTGATGTTGCTTTTTTTTCCCCCATCAGCGTTGTTCCCCTACCATGAACGTGGATATAAATACAAAATAAATGGATGAATAAGGATGAATGGATGAAGCAAGAAAGAGGGCAACGAGAAAAACTAAAATGGGCTAATAATTAGTTATTACCATGAAATGAAAGGTTTACGCCATTAGACCTCATATAATTCCACAAGCCTGTGTGACCCCAACCAGGCCAGTTGAGAAGCAAGCTTTAGTAGAGATTAGATGTAATTGGTCTGTTCTCATTAAGCAGTGTTGCAGAGCTCTGGGACTAACTCCCTGACAGAGTAGGCCAAGATCCGCCAGAGCTAATGCTATACATGCCTCTCTCACTCGTCAGTGACTGACCTCAGTGTGTCTGCCCCGTTGCGCGACCTTGCATCATTTAGACACTGCTTAATGCTGACAAGTGTCGTCGTTCGCCAACGACGCATTTGCCTTTGCATCTCATTCAGTCACCCATTTTGCTGAGGCAATGCGAATGCCCCTTGGGATGAAGGTTGAGGAGAGAAGTTGTCTTTGCAACCTACACCAAGATAAAGGATGACCGAAGAATCGTAAATCGCCAACGTTAAACTGATTATCAGTTGAACTGCTAAATGTTCTACTCTGTTCGATTCAAAGACGTATGGCGCTATTCTCAGTGAAACAGTATCCATGCAAGGCCTCATTTCAAATCGAACTCTTCATTTCCTCAAAGGGACAATATAAGGTATTCATTCGCGGCCACACAATGGTAGCCAGGATACATTCACACTCTGTTATTAAAGAACAACCACAGAGTTTTGCATGGTGCGGAAACCCACTCCAAAGAAGAAGATGTGAATTGCGTTTGGTGTCACCCCGGCCCTATCTGAGGAGCGGGAACCGGCAGCTGATTAAACGAATTAGGGAGGAAATGAAATAGTACAATGCCTCAGATTAAAAGAGGAACACGGTGCATAGCCTGTCCCGTTAGACAAGGGGACGCGGGTGAATACTAACCTTGTCTGCAGAGAAAGAGGAGCTCATTTTGGTTGCTGTAATACCCTAGCCAAAGAGGGCGAGAGAACCATGTCTAAAAGGGATCTGGTCTGAAAAGCCAACTCTGAGAGACCTTAATGCACTCTGGAGTGGGGAGTAGTCAGTCTGGTGGCCGAGGGATACACCCTGTAAAACATCCCCATACAAGTCATGTCAATTATTACACTCTGTGATCCAACGTTTCTCTGTCCACTTTATAATTTAGCAATAAAGGCACCTTGGGGGTTTGTGGTGTATATATATATTGAGGAGGTGTAGTATATGGCCAATATACCACAGCTAAGAGCTGTTCTTACACAAGGAGCAACGCGGAGTGCCTGGTTAGAGCTCTTAGCCGCAATATATTGGCCATATACCACAAACCCGCAAGGTGCCTATTTGTTATTATAAACTGGTTACCAACGTAAATTATATTTTGTCATACCCATGGTATAAGGTCTGATATACCACAGCTGTCAACCAATCAGCATTCAGGGCTCGAACCACCCAGTTTATAATTGTCTCTAATCACTGTGCTATACTCACAAGAGTGAATTCAAAGTTGTTTGTATCAATCTGTGTGACCGTGAATGTTTTCTGTTGCCTGTCTATCTGCTTTGCATTAAATGAAAGGGGCTCCATCTTGAAGCACTTATCTCCATCCCACTCACTTCTCTCTCCCTATGAGATCTGACTGACTGAGCACTGAGTGAATGAGATGGTTGTCAGTCTCTCCAAGCAGCTGGGAGCCGAGAGCAAGATGACATCCACCAGAAGATTGATGACTCTCAGTGAGCCGGTAAACTGTAAACTATCAGAGGAAAACATAACATCATATCAAGTGTTCAAGTGTTCAAGTGTTCCCTGATTCACCTCGTTACCTGGCTCAAATCCTACACTGATACCATTTAGCATAATCTATGTGGGCGCAAGCTCTCTAAACTCTGTAATCCCAGTCTCCCACACTAACCGATGGAGAACAGAAGTAGAGGTAGGTGATGGTATTCCTCAAAGGTGAGTAGCGAAGAGCCTTGAAGCCGCATTGGGTCACACGCAGTCCATCAATCACAGGTAACAGTTGGGACAGGAGAGAACTGGTTGCTCCACCGTGCCAAACGAGACAGCGTTAATTACTCTTCTCTGTACTGAAGCTCCATGTCCTTCCAAACCAGCCACCAGTGAAAACAAGCAAACATATTCTACTGTAAAGACGAGGGGCCGTATGTATCAAGCGACTCAGAGAAGGATTGCTTATCTCGGATCAGCTCCCCCTGTTCATGTAATCTTATTCATTGTGATCTAAAACTGATCCTAAATCAGGGCTCCTACTCTGAGATGTATGGCTTGAGAAGTTCAGGGGACTTGTGGAGAGAAAATGTCATCATGTTTCACTGCCATCTATTGGTAATATGAAACACACCAAAGTTCCCTTACAGAAGGGAGTGTGGCTCTATTCTATTGGCTCTCTAGTTCTTCTTGATCACAGACGACTCCACCACGTTGGATTAACAGACAGTCCTCAGGGCCACTGACTTGGGGGCCTTGTTGTAGCCCTGGTGGTGAATATTAGATGTTCCAGCCTTGAGATCTCCAATGAGCAAGCGGCAGGACAATGTCTGCATCCCAAATGAGACCAGAGGACATCAGGCATTCTGGTTCCCTGTTGAATTCACCAACTTGATAGGGTAACTTGAGTCAGCAAAAATGTTTCAATAAGATGTCCCATGGAGTAACTCACAGTGTGTATTGCTCAGCTGCTATAGTCTAAATGCATGTATATGAGTGCATATAAGTCACATTTTTGCATAAATCTCCCATTGACATCAACCTGTGATTCATGCAAAAGGTCGAGCAACATGTGGTATTCCTAAATCGGGGAATTGTAGTGGGGTCGGCAGAATAAAAAAATAAACAAAATAATAATAACAATTATTATTATTATTATTATTAAGTGTATAGATTATTGTATGAGACAATATACAGTATAAACGCTTTTGAGATATTTAGAAAAATACTACGTTATTGAGTAGGGCCTATATATTTATTTATCTGTATGATAAGTTTGATAAGAGAATGTTAAGTTATTTGTTAAATGTACAGATTTTAAGATTGTTTAGTTAGATTTGGGATGGGATGGGGTTGCCAGAAATATATACCACTGCAAGAACGACTCAATTTGTGAAATGTTATATGTTGAAAATGTAAACAGACACTTACAACGTCTTCAGCTGGTGTAGATTCCCTTTTGTTTTTCCTATGGTTGGTTCACTGCAAAAGTGACAAACAGTGGTATTAGATCTGGCAAGCGTGTCCATATGCATTCAATATAAAGACAGAACAGCCTGGGGGCCATCCAAGAGAAAGAGATGAGGGTCAGGAGAGAGCAGCAGTCACAGAGAAGAAAGAGAGAGAATCAGACTGTACAAGAGTGAAAGTAGGCCAAAGAAACCTAAAACAAACATATGGTTCAGTGAACTCAACCATGACTATGAGTGTGTTTTCTCACAAAGGAAAAAACATCCCTCTTTTACGAATAGGAGCTTCTGCTTCAAGTCTAATACTGTAGAGATGAAAGTAGACGTGCATGGTTATCAGAAACTAGTCCAGAGAAGGATCGTATTGACAGCAGACCCCAGACAACCCTAGACTCCCAGTAGCCCTCATAACTGTTGCCTTAATCTGAACATTTTTATGTAATTATGTTTTGACCTGTAATTATGTTTTGAATACTAGTTTTGCTATGGCCAAATGCATGCGTTTTACACTGAGGCAATATGATATCCATTAATTAACATACTGGGGTACCAAATGAGATCTGAAAAGGGAAGATTCAATTTATATTATCTGAATGACCAAATAAGGACCTGTGCATAGAAGTGCACACAAATTCAATGTGAGAAAGAAGTAGGTTTGTACTCCGTAGAGGTTTTGTAATAGAAATGGATTCTGTTAATTAAGAAAAGCTTGGTAGTTGGAGGTTGCTGATGCCGACACACAGACCTACTGAGAGAAGCATTTTGTCCTGTAGAGCATGGATGGATCGTCAACTACATTCAGCCGCGGCTTAATTTTTTTCTTAAACGGATAGTCAGGGGGCCGGAACATAACAATTTGTAAATTGACCACAATAAGCCCAAACAGACATAATATTTGACTAAAACATAATAATAATAATAATAATAATAATAATAATAATAATAATAATAAACATGTCTTACATTTGTACAGATCACATAAACCTTTCTATTATGCGTGGGAATACTTTGGAACAGATTTCCAAAACTCAAATCACTTGGAGCTGATTTGCCCAGAAACCTTGGGGGGACAAATAACATCGCTATATAGTATATATGGCATAGACTATGCATGCCGCTATTAGCAACCATAAGCAATGATCAAGGAAACGCACTAACCGTAAAAAAAAATCATCACTGTTTCAACCTTTGTGTTAGGGCTTCTAAACACAAGATACATTTGAATGCAAATGTCGCTAAACTGCGCAATATTTAGAAAGCGAAGCAATCAAACTATCGCCAAGCTTGATTTAATTTATTTTACCACTGAACAGGGCAGGCTATAATTTTTCATTGTCTAAGTAGCTTACCTAAAGAATTGTCACATTGTTGCTAATAAACGATGCACTAATTCGCTCAAATGTACTTTCCATTTGGTTCAATTACCCTTTACAGTACCAACCAACTTCCAACAAGAGATTGGCTCATTGCCAAGTAAATCAAATATGATTCCTTACCAGAAAACGCTAATTCTCTCTCGAAAACGACGGATATCTAATGTTAAGTGTGTCACTGACCATATTTTTTATGTATATGCAATAATCGCTTTACCCATGAACAAAATAACAACCACAGATCAAGCAGCTGCCCACAGCATCGTGGCAGAAAAAACAAAGGCATGTTTCCCTCAAAATAAAGGGGCAAAATATCTATTTCATTTTCTTACAATGTTGCAAGATTTTGTTTCAACAAACACATCAAAAGGATGAGCTACTTACCTACTAAATCCACGGATGCAACTGATAATCGAATCCAGCCATATAGTGAGTATGCCCACGTCAACCAATGATCAGGTGCTTCTCTTTCTCACTCTCTATGTGAATCGCGTAATTGCACTAAACGTATGGTAACCTATATGCTATGGCACCTATTGTATGTTAATGAACAAAAGTAAATTGTTTGTAGCCTATTCCGATTTGTTTCCATCGTTTTCCGACAACTCTGAATTCAGCACCATGGACAGCAACATGGTGTTTCAGGAAGTGAACAGCTAATTTGACATGGAAGTGCATGTGGAAAATTGATTAGATTTACACGTGTAAATGTTAGTTATCTTCTGAAAAATGGAAAGGTGTTTTACTGACAGACAGTAGAGTTGAAAATAGGATGTTGTCAAAAATGAGGCTTAGAACGGATCTTCTTAACATTGTGATACTAAAGTTCCTCTCCCTACTCCTTCATCTTACTATTGTAACATGTACATTCATCATCATGCCCTAGATTCATCATGTGGCAGTTGCAAAAACAAGTTGCCAGTTTTTGAAAAGTTTACACATTACCATTTTAGTCATGTATTGCTTGTTTAAGAGTCTGTAAAATGAACATATTTACAAGCTCTGAATATAATCATGTGGCTTTTAAACTAATTGTAGATGCACACAAACATGCATACAGTCGTGGTCAAAAGTTTTGAGAAATGACAAGTATTGGTCTCCACAAAGTTTGCTGCTTCAGTGTTCTATGATCTTTATGTCAGTAGTTACTATGGTACACTGAAGTATAATTACAAGTATTCCATAAGTGTCAAAAGCTTTCATTGACAATGACATTCAGTTTATGCAAAGAGTCAATATTTGCAGTGTTGACCCTTCTTTTTCAAGACCCCTGCAATCCGCCCTGGCATGCTGTCAATTAACTTCTGGGCCACATCCTGACTAATGGCAGGCCATTCTTGCATAATCAATGCTTGGAGTTTGTCAGAAGTTGTGGGTTTTTGTTTGTCCACCCGCCTCTTGAGGATCAACCACAAGTTCTCAATGGGATTAAGGTCTGGGGAGTTTCGTGGCCATGGACCCAAAATGTCGATGTTTTGTTCCCCGAGCCACTTAGTTATCACTTTTGCCTTATGGCAAGGTGCTCCATCATGCTGGAAAAGGCATTGGTCGTCACCAAACTGTTCTTGGATGGTTGGGAGAAGTTGCTCTCGGAGGCTGTGTTGGTACCATTCTTTATTCATGGCTGTGTTCTTGGGCAAAATTGTGAGTGAGCCCACTCCCTTGGCTGAGAAGCAACCCCACACATGAATGGTCTGAGGATGCTTTACTGTTGGCATGACACAGGACTGATGGTAGCGCTCACCTTGTCTTCTCCGGACAAGGTGTTTTCCGGATGGCCCAAACAATCGGAAAGGGGATTCATCAGAGAAAATGACTCTACCCCAGTCCTCAGCAGTCCAATCCCTGTACCTTTTGCAGAATATCAGTCTGTCCCTGATGTTTTTCCTAGAGAGAAGTGGCTTCTTTGCTGCCCTTCTTGACACCAGGCCATCCTCCAAAAGTCTTTGCCTCACTGTGCGTGCAGATGCACTCACACCTGCCTGCTGCCATTCCTGAGCAAGCTCTGCACTGGTGGTGCCCCGATCCCGCAGCTGAATCAACTTTAGGAGACGGCCCTGGCGTTTGCTGGACTTTCTTGGGCGCCCTGACACCGTCTTCACAACAATTGAACCTCTCTCCTTGAAGTTCTTGGTGATCCGATAAATGGTCGATTTAGGTGCAATCTTACCAGCAGCAATATCCTTGCCTGTGAAGCCCTTTTTGTGCAAAGCAATGATGACGGCACGTGTTTCCTTGCAGGTAACCATGGTTGACAGAGGAAAAACAATGATTTCAAGCACCACCCTCCTTTTAAAGCTTCCAGTCTGTTATTCTGACTCAATCAGCATGACAGAGTGATCCCTCCTCATACTCCTCGATCTGACTGCTGCTTTCGATACTGTGGATCATGGCATACTACATCAAACCATTGGACTCACTAACACTGCTCTTAACTGGTTTAAATCATATCTCACTAACAGAAAAGAGTACATTTCACTTGGAAGTGCAAGGTCCCGGCAACACACAGTCACCTGCGGGGTCCCCCAGGGGTCAGTCCTTGGCCCCATTCTCTTCATCACTTATATCATCTCCCTCGGTCATGTCATTAGCCGCTATGGAGTCTCATTTCTCTGCTATGCTGATGACACACAACTGTACATGAAATCGGAAACACATGCCTCTGCAACTTCATCAACATAATTTCCGTCTTCAACACTCACCGCCTGTCTGGAGGAGATAAAGGTGTGGATGAAACAAAACTTCCTCCAGCTCCAAAACTGAGGCAATTCTTGTTGGCACACCACATCAAACCCAGTCTTCCTCCATAACTGGTATAACTATCTCTGGTCATGACATTCCCCTCTCCACAACTATCACCAATCTTGGTGTAAGATTTGACCCACAACTCACCTTCGAAGCCCATATCAAAAACCTCTGCAAGATTTCATTCTACCATCTCAGAAATATTGCAAAACTCCGTTCCACACTCACCTTAGCTAATGCTGAAATACTGCTCCACGCCTTTATCTCCTCCAGACTGGACTACTGTAATGCACTTCTCATCGGGATCCCTAACAAAAGCCTGCAGAGACTGCAGTATGTTCAGAATAGTGCTGCAAGGATCTTGATGAGAGTGCGAAAATACGACCACATCACACCCATTATTCATTCACTTCACTGGCTTCCTGTTTCTGCCAGGATTGAATATAAGGTCCCTTTCTTACCCACCAGTGCATCTATGGAAATGTCCCCCCCTATCTGAAAGAACTTCTCACTCCTCTAACTACAACTCGATCTCTCCGTTCAACAAACTCAAACCGCCTCCTTCTCCCCAAGACTAAGCTCAGCACCATGGGTGATCGGGCTTTCTGTTCTGCTGCTCCTCGTATCTGGAATGCCCTCCCCGACCATCTGAGGGCACCTCAAACTATTGAGACTTTTAAAAAGGGACTAAAAACATATATTTTTAGGAGAACTTATGACTTTTAACTAATATGTCTATTTGTATTTTATATAGATTTGTCTTTACCATGCTTTTATGATCTTAACTGTAGCACTTTGAGATTTGATCCAAATGTAAAGTGCATTACAAATAAAATATATTATTATTATTATTATTATTATCTCCAGCCTTGTCCTCGTCAACACTCTCACCTGTGTTAACGAGACAATCACTGACATGATGGCAGCTGGTCCTTTTGTGGCAGGGCTGAAATGCAGTGGAAATGTTTTTTGGGGATTAAGTTCATTTTCATGGCAAATAGGGACTTTGCAATTAATTTCAATTAATCTGATTCTGGAGTATATGCAAATTGCTACCATCAACACTGAGGAAGCAAACTTTGTGGAGAACAATACTTGTGTCATTCTCAAAACCTTTGACCACGACTGTACACTCAGACAAGATAGCTACCTTATAAAGACATTATAGAGCATTCATAAAGTCTACAGGTGCCTTGCACATGCTTCTCAAATCATCATGTATAAGCAAAATCATACTGCATCATGGGTTATGTAATAGACAGCACTGATGTGTCACAGATTCATCTTGATTAAACAAGCTTGGCTCTGTGGAAGATCCAGTTTGTGCCATGACTGACAACATCAGAGAGATCACAAAGTTTTACTTGGCTGTGTAAGGATTAGGGTTCAGAGAGGTCTCTAGCCACATCTATGTTTCGGACAGGAATAGTGGCTAGAGAGAACTCTGGACAAGTCTATTGTATTTTGTGTGTGGTCCCCAATTGGAGGCAGCTGCTCTGCGTTGTCTCTAATTGGGGATCCTACATGTGTTTGTGGGTCATTGTTTGTGTATAGGTGCTTTGGGCGTACACACGGTGCGGTTGCGCCTTTGTTCATTGTTTATTGCTTATTGGTTCCTCGAAATAAAGATGTTGAACCACTACAGCGCTGCGCCTTGGTTCGCGCCTACACAAAATAGAGTCATAACTGTGCCACTGTGTTCTGCTTGTACTCTCACAGCCTTCAACATAGAAGATGTACAGTATATCACAGCTATTAGCCAATAAATCCTGTTTAGACGTTTTGTTTATTTTACTGGGGTTGCTTCGGAAATTGGATGTGGATTGATAAAAAAAACTAACAACGATCAGTGAATTGAGGGAAAAGGTAATTCAACCATAATGTATGACATCACCAATGATGCCAAACCATAATGTATGACATCACTAATGACCTCATAGTACGAATGGTGGGATTGAATAACAAAAGGCTGTACGCGATAGCAAACAACCTTGGAAAGCATTAACGACAACTTACTTCCACTTAAGAGGCCCCTCCCTCCTCTCTTCTCCATCCTGTTCCTGTGGAGGTGACACCCAGCCCTAGTGACGATGCACTCACATGACTCAAACTCCAGCGAGTGATAACCAAGAGCTGTGAATACACTGCTGATTCAGCAAGTGATGGATAAAGCCAAAGATAGCTCAAGTGCTAACATTGTAGCATTTTACTGAAGGCAAAGAGCTTGGCTGTTATATCAGTGAATGTGGCCAGATAAATAAGAGAGTTGTGGGCTTTTCTTCACAATGTTGACGTAGCGGTGATCCTATTCATTTAGAAGTACTGGCAGATTCGGAGCCATAAAAATGGACAGATGGGAGGCTTTTTAAAAGAACATTACCTTTCTACCTCTTTGTCGTTCAGTTGTTTTTCCTTCCTTAATGGCATGGTTGCAGCCAGAATATTGTTCCATTTGGCTCGGTTTAGCACTCAGTGCATCAAAATGGAACACATTTAGTTTGCAATGTTGACTACAGCTACATATTCTCTTAACGATATCACCCTCTTAGATACTAGCAGAAAATACATGTAATTATTTTCAAAACTCATTCGTAAACATGTAAGTCACATTCATTTCCCATTTCAGAGTGGGTGCGATCCGTGCCAGAACAAAAGGACACAGAAATTGACATTGCGGGTTCATTCGCAGGAGGCAGATGGCACACAATGAAGCGCACACAAAGAAACAAAATGGAGCCCAGCCACTCAGCCAGGTTCAGCTGATAAGAAAAGAAAACACAACCAAATGTCAATAAGCAGATCTTGAAGCATTCACTCAGGCTATAATGGCAGCTCGTCCAGACAAAACGCCCAGCTCTCTGACTCTGGCCATGGTGGGATTCTAATGTCAATAAATAGATCTTTAAGCATTCACTCAGGCTATAATGGCACCACTCACGCTGCTCTGTCTCTCTATGCTTCAACGAGGAAAGGGCTCCATGCATAAACCATGAGCCTCATCTTCATCGGTGAAGAAACACAATAGCCCACTGATGAAGTGCCGCCTCACGGCCCTGGGGAGTAGTTTTTTTTGGGGTGGGTTGTGGGTAATTCATGACGAAATAATGATCCTAGGGACTCAGTAGGGGCCCTTGTTGTTTAGGGTGATGATGCAGCCTAACTGGCCCCCGTGGACCCGGTGCAGAAGACCATTCAACTCCGCCTGATAGGTATTGGCATCGTTTGCTGCGCGATTACATTGGGCATAGAAAACACTTGATGAGAAATAGGCTTCGAGGGGTAACCATCCTGACTTGTCACTGGTCATACTTCTGGGGCTTATGGAAAGAAATCTCCTCTTATTGGCTGTCCAAGGTGCGTAGAAGAGTGTGGAAACATGGCATCCGACAGGACAGAGAAAGACACCTGCGTGGCACATCGTCAAGCTTCTTTTAAACCTCACTGACATGATGAACATTCTAAACAGATTCCAACAGTCCCAGAAACCTCAGTAGTATCCACTTTACTGAACTTTTGCAAGTTTGTCCCCCTTAGAACTTTCTAATGTACTGTCGCTCGAATGCTTAAGTAGACTACCAAATTGCAATAGCGATTTCTCTCCGCCCCCCCAAAAACAGTAATATGTCTCTGTTTCCATGATTCTTTGTGGCTGAGATTAAACCGGGTCCATTCTGCTCCTGTCAGGCTCTGGCCATAGAGAAGCTTTGCTTCTCTATATTTCTATGGTCAGAGTCTGGCAGATCTATCATTTCTATTTCTGTCTGGTGTGTGTGTGTAGGATCCCTAATTAGAGGCAGCTGCTATGCATTACCTCTAATTAGGGATCTTACTTATATGTCTGTGTTCCACTCCGTTGGCGTGGTTCATTGTTATGTTATGTCCCGTGTTCGTGCTACATGTGTCTTTATATATATATCATTTGTTATTTTGTATAGTTCGTCAGTTCAGTTAAATAAAGATGTCGAACTATCGTTACGCTGCGCCTTGGTCTCTCTACACACCCGAACGTGACAGAATGAACCACCACCCGACCAAGCAGCGGAAAACTGGAGCGAAGGAGGAGAAAGGAAGACAGCGGCGTTATGGAGGTAAAGGAGCCCGTAGTCAACCCCAGGAAAATTTCGGGGGGGGGCTATGGGGGTGGTCTGGCAAGGAAGAGGACGCGCCAGTACCACTATCCATGTGGAATATGACGATGCCGAAATACAAGTGGGGGGCGCAAAGCAAGAGGGAAGAGAAGGAGTTAGAGGCATATTATGGAGGCATATTAGAGGAGATGAGGGAAAAGGAGGAATATTTGGAGAAACATTTTGGAGAAGTTCTGGAGGAAATGTGGGAGATAGCAGAGGAGGTTGAAGAGGAAATGTCGGAGCTGAATAATCCGTGCCCAGTCGCCTACTCCACTCCCGTGAAAGAGCAGTCCGCTTTACCGGTACCCAGTCGGGGTCCGGCCGTCTGCTCTACTCCAGTGCCAGAGCGGTCCGCTCCACCGGTGCCCAGTCTGGGTCCGGCCGTCTGCTACACTCCAGTGAGCCTCTCCAGTCCGGTACGTCATGTGCCTGCTCCTCGCACTCGCCCTGAGGTGCGTGTCACCAGTCCGGCGCCATCAGTGCCGACTCCACGCACCAGGCCTCCAGTGCGCCTCTCCAGTTCGGTACGTCATGTGCCTGCTCCCCGCACTAGCCCTGAGGTGCGTGTTGTTAGTCCTGTGCCACATGTGCCGACTTCACGCACCAGGCTTCCAGTGCGCCTTCCCAGTCAGGTACGTCCTGTGCCTGCTCCCCGCACTCGCCCTGAAGTGCGTGTTATTAGTCATGTGTCACCAGTGCGCCTCCCTAGCCCGGTACGTCCCGTGCCGACTCCCCGCACTCGACCTCCAGTGCGTGTGCCCAGCCAGGTTCCTCCAGTGCCAGCTCCACGCACCAGGCCTCCAGTGCGCCTCTCCAGTCCGGTACGTCCCGTGCCGACTCCCCGCACTCTACCTCCAGTGCGTGTGCAAAGTCCGGTACGTCCCGTGCCGACTCCCCGCACTCAACCTCCAGTGCGCCTCCCTAGCTCGGTACGTCCCGTGCCGACTCCCCGCACTCGACCTCCAGTGCGTGTGCCCAGCCAGGTTCCTCCAGTGCCAGCTCCACGCACCAGGCCTCCAGTGCGCCTCCCCAGTCCGGTACGTCCCGTGCCGACTCCCCGCACTCTACCTCCAGTGCGTGTGCAAAGTCCGGTACGTCCCGTGCCGACTCCCCGCACTCGACCTCCAGTGCGTGTGCCCAGCCAGGTTCCTCCAGTACCAGCTCCACGCACCAGGCCTCCAGTGCGCCTCTACAGTCCGGTACGTCCCGTGCCGACTCCCCGCACTCGACTTCCAGTGCGTGAGCCCAGCCAGGTGCCTCCAGTGCCGACTCCACGCACCAGGCCTCCAGTGCGCCTCCCCAGCCCGGTACGTCCCGTGCCGACTCCCCGCACTCGACTTCCAGTGCGTGAGCCCAGCCAGGTGCCTCCAGTGCCAGCTCTACGCATCAGACCGTCGGTGCGCCTCGACATCCAGGAGCCTCCCGTGACGGTCGACAGCCCGGAGCCTTCCGTGACGATCGACAGCCCGGAGCCTCCCGTGACGGTCGACAGCCCGGAGCCTCCCGTGACGCTCGACAGCCCGGAGCCTCCCGTGACGCTCGACAGCCCGGAGCCTCCCGTGACGCTCGACAGCCCGGAGCCTCCCGTGACGCTCGACAGCCCGGAGCCTCCCGTGACGCTCGACAGCCCGGAGCCTCCCGTGACGCTCGACAGCCCGGAGCCTCCCGTGACGCTCGACAGCCCGGAGCCTCCCGTGACGCTCGACAGCCCGGAGCCTCCCGTGACGCTCGACAGCCCGGAGCCTCCCGTGACGCTCGACAGCCCGGAGCCTCCCGTGACGCTCGACAGCCCGGAGCCTCCCGTGACGCTCGACAGCCCGGAGCCTCCCGTGACGCTCGACAGCCCGGAGCCTCCCGTGACGCTCGACAGCCCGGAACCTCCCGTGACGCTCGACAGCCCGGAACCTTCCGTGAAGATCGACAGCCCGGAACCTTCCGTGAAGATCGACAGCCCGGAACCTTCCGTGACGATCGACAGCCCGGAACCTTCCGTGACGATTATATGGCCGGAGTCGCCTGCCACACCGGTGCTCAGTCCTGGCCCGGTTATTTGCCCCGCTCCATGGCCTGAACTTATTTCCCCACCATTGTTGTATCCAGGACCGGTGGGTTGCCCCTTTACATGGCCGGAGTCGCCTGCCACACCGGTGCCCAGTCCTGGCCCGGTTATTTGCCCCGCTCCATGGCCTGAGCCTTTTTCCCCACCATGGTCATTTCTAGGACTGGTGGGTTGCCCCTTTATATGGCCGGAGTCGCCTGTTACACCGATGCCCAGTCCTGGCCCGGTTATTTGCCCCGCTCCTTGGCCTGAGCCTTTTGCCCCACCATGGTCATTTCCAGGACCAGTGGGTTGCCCCTTTAAATGGCCTGAGTCGCCAGCCACACCGGGCCCAGTAGAAATGGGGAGGAAGCTAGCCACTTCGCCGGGGCCGGAACCGCCACCTGCGATCGTGTGATGTTTTTTTTTCCTCCCTTACCCTTCCCTCATGTTTGTGTTTATTTTCTTGCGGCCGGGAGTCCGCGCCTTTGGGGGGGGGTACTGTCAGGCTCTGGCCATAGAGAAGCTTTGCTTCTCTATATTTCTATGGTCAGAGTCTGGCAGATCTATCATTTCTATTTCTGTCTGGTGTGTGTGTGTAGGATCCCTAATTAGAGGCAGCTGCTATGCATTACCTCTAATTAGGGATCTTACTTATATGTCTGTGTTCCACTCCGTTGGCGTGGTTCATTGTTATGTTATGTCCCGTGTTCGTGCTACATGTGTCTTTATATATATATCATTTGTTATTTTGTATAGTTCGTCAGTTCAGTTAAATAAAGATGTCGAACTATCGTTACGCTGCGCCTTGGTCTTTCTACACACCCGAACGTGACAGCTCCAGGAGACTGAGATGTAAATAGTCATTTAATTAGCCAACGTTGATGATTGAGTGGGCAGCAGGAGGGGGGGCTTCAAGCGTCGCCAACCGACGTTCCTTCGCTGAAAAGGTATTTTATGAAAGAGAAAATAACAGGCTGGCAAATAAACACAAGGGGACAGATTCTGTTTCTCAGAAAATAACGATAGCTAAACTCCCCTTGCGCCAAGAAGAAATATGTCACACGAGTCTGTGGAATGAACCCCTTTGACATTTAAAAAATATATAAAAAGATTCAATTAACAACAGTTGTTAAGTATGTTCATTTCTGATGTCGTACTGAGTATGTGTTTTGTGTTAACAGATTCCTGCTCATAGGGAGTTATCGCCCCAGTATAGTGCTCAAATGCCCGGGGAGATTAGCCTCATTGGTATTCATTGACACTTTGATTTTCCAAAATAAGGACCTGGCTAAGCAGAGTGCACGATATAGCTAATTTGAGGGTGTTGCGCCAGGCCTAAAAATAGCTACTTTTATGAGAGAGAGAGAGCGAGAGAGACACACTGACACATGTACTGCTAAGCCTCTGTGTGTGTGTGTGTGTGTGTGTGTGTGTGTGTGTGTGTGTGTGTGTGTGTGTGTGTGTGTGTGTGTGTGTGTGTGTGTGTGTGTGTGATTTCTGGGGACCAGACACCCACTCCCCAATAACCTATCCGTTTTAATGTTTTAAAAGGTGCATTATGCCCTCAAACGCAAAACCGCAGTTATGTAACCAGCCTTTCCAGATTGATCCACAGCTGAGGGCTATACACGTCACAGTGGAGGATTAGTCTTTCTTTCCAGATTGATCCACAGCTGAGGGCTATACACGTCACAGTGGAGGATTAGTCTTTCTTTCCAGATTGATCCACAGCTGAGGGCTATACACGTCACAGTGGAGGATTAGTCTTTCTTTCCAGATTGATCCACAGCTGAGGGCTATACACGTCACAGTGGAGGATTAGTCTTTCTTTCCAGATTGATCCACAGCTGAGGGCTATACACGTCACAGTGGAGGATTAGTCTTTCTTTGCGTGTTCAAAGCACGGCTTAGATTTTGCCACCTCTGTGGAACGTCACTATGTAACTCACTATAGAGCCAATGTGACCACAAACTTGTTGCTTACAAAAACCAAAGCTCTTCCATAGTTTTGGTTTCAGTTGGGGGGAACAACAGACTAACAGAGGGGTTGTGCTGAGACCCATTAACAAGTCCCTCTGTCACCCCCCAGTAGAGGAGACCTCTTTCATTAGGGAGTTAATGGGCCTTCCTCAGTTTCATCAGTGATCTACTGGTGCTTAGTTAGCTAATGGATTCAGAGGTTCATCTGATGATCGGCTAAATTATCACACATTTGCATTCCCCTCTCAACCCCCGGCCCAAATCCTAATCGACAAGGGGTCTCTAATCTACTCTGACTGGCAATGGAGGCCAATTACAAAAATAACTGGGCAATAATAATAATAATAATAATAATAATAATAACAATAATAATGATAATAATAATAATAACAATAATAATAATGACAATAATAATGATAATAATAATAATAATAATAACAATAATAATAATGACAATGATGATAATAATAATGATAACAATATTAATAATAATAATGATAGTAATAATAATAATAATAATAATAATAATAATTGGGAAACACATTTAACTACAAATAAAACAGCAGAAATATTGTTCCTACTGATTCCCTGTTGAACTCCCTTTGTACCTCTACAGAACATAACAGATATCCATATAGTACTAAGTTCAGGCCTTAAGCAGAGGGACAGACCTCTGTCCAAGAGGAGTCCCCACTCCCCAGGCCTGCCTCTCCACTACCCAGGCCTGCCTCCCCACTCCCCAGCCCTTCATCTCCACTCCCCAGGCCTGCCTCCCCACTCCCCAGCCCTTCATCTCCACTCCCCAGGCCTTCATCCCCACTCCCCAGGCCTGCCTCCCCACTCCCCAGGCCTGCCTCCCCACTCCCGAGGCCTTCATCCCCACTCCCCAGGCCTGCCTCCCCACTCTCCAGGCCTGCCTCCCTACTCCCCAGGCCTTCATCCCCACTCCCCAGGCCTGCCTCCCTACTCCCCAGGCCTTCATCCCCACTCCCCAGGCCTGCCTCCCCACTCCCCAGGCCAGCCTCCACACTCCCCAGGCCTTCATCCCCACTCCTGCCTCCTCACTTGCAGAAGAGCCCAGCTCGGCCAGACAGAAGAGCCCAGCTCGGCCAGACACAAGAGCCCAGCTTGGCCAGACAGAAGAGCCCAGCTCGGCCAGACAGAAGATCCCAGCTCGGCCAGACAGAAGATACCAGCTCGGCCATACAGAAGTGTCAAACAGGGCCAGACAGAAGAGCCCAGCTCGGCCAGACACAAGAGCCCAGCTTGGCCAGACAGAAGAGCCCAGCTCGGCCAGACAGAAGATCCCAGCTCGGCCAGACAGAAGATACCAGCTCGGCCATACAGAAGTGTCAAACAGGGCCAGACAGAAGAGCCCAGCTCGGCCAGACACAAGAGCCCAGCTCGGCCAGACAGAAGAGCCCAGCTCGGCCAGACAGAACAGCCCAGCTCGGCCAGACAGAAGAGCCCAGCTCGGCCAGACAGAAGAGCCCAGCTCGGCCAGACAGAAGAGGCCAGACAGAAGAGCCCAGCTCGGCCAGACAGAAGAGCCCAGCTCGGCCAGACAGAAGAGCCCAGCTCGGCCAGACAGAAGAGCCCAGCTCGGCCAGACAGAAGAGCCCAGCTCGGCCAGACAGAAGAGCCCAGCTCGGCCAGACAGAAGGCATTTTAGAAGTCAACACTTCCTGAATGTAACGAGCAGCAGTTAGTTTGACCACACACTTGGTTTCTCACTGGAACCAGAAATCAAGAGAGAGAAAATTAATCTGGCCCTGATGGGATTCTGTAATGGCTGTCAAGGGAGAGAGTGTTCCCTGACTCAAGGCCAAGCCAATCAGACGATGCACGCTGGGCACCATGATTGGCTGGATCAGAGTTTGGTATTTACGCTTGACACACAGCACCTTCCCTCTGGCTCCCTCTGTTAGTTGGACTGGTTCTGTCAGAATAACTGTCTCTGTGGCATGCTGGTAATCTCTGGAGCACACTGTTAATACAGAAAGCCAGTGAAAGGCAGCGGTAACGTTTTCTATAAGGCCAAAGTTTGGCTATATACAACACAGTCGAACTGTCGAACTGTGGAGCAGTCAGATCAGCATACACTTAGAAGGTTTAATGCGTTTTGATATTAAGTTTGTATTGTCCTTCTTCCAAGTATTACAGAAGTTTGACAGGGGCACTGAATGAGGTATGTGGCAAATTCAGCCCTTGGAGGTAAAGCATTGAACTGAGGAATACGAGCTGAAATGAGAGAAAAGGATCTGGGCTTTCATCTGTTGATAGGGTTAAGAGCTACAACAGTGGAAGTGTGAACAACAAAGTACTCTATTTAATGGCTAGATTTGCGCCTTTCCTAATTGGTGTCAACAGGTTTGCCCTTTTACACAAGGTTGCACACCTCAGCCAAACAAACTCTGCCACTATTAATCGTGAACCTTTTTCCAAACACATTTTCAACACAATTTTGTTGATTGCCTATGTCGTTCATAGTCCCCTCTTACCCTTGGGTGTAATGCTGCAGGTAAACAATCATTTCCTGAATTCCCATCTACTCTCTCCCTGCCTGCCGTTTGATTGCACTGGTTTGGCCTTTGAATACCAGATAGGTTATATGCGTAACCTTTGACCTCACTAAATGTTACTCCACTTCAAGTCTCTAATTAATTGCCATTGCTGAGCACAGAGGGAGCCGGCTCTATGACAGGCTTTAAAGTAGCGTGATACAGTGACCAACCCTTTTACACCCACGATGCATCCTACGTCAATGCAGCTGCATCCAGGCAGGGTGTACCGTTGTCATAGAGGAGGACTGCGAGGAGATGAAGAAGAACGTTCATAAAATTCAGATTACAAGAGAGTTACTGTCGAAGAACTAAAAGAGGTAGTGGTATGTTATCATTAACCTGAAACATTCTGGGAACCAAGAATTGTCAGCATCGGAGACAATCCATGGATGTCTATGTTGACCACTAGTCCACTCTGCTGCCCTGACAAGGGTTTGTTCATCACATATGTCTACTGGAGAGTATTCCATACAAAGCTCAAGAAGCCCATTTGATCTCAATGGAGGCATCTTGCTTTAATGTGACACGGCCTTGCATGGTCTATCGATTGAACGAGCCCAAGCAAGTGACAACTAAATAGCTCAATTAGGTGCTAGCTTAAACTGTTGAGTTGAAGTGTGTGCGTGGGTTAGCTGAACAATGGCCTCATAAATCTTTGTCATAAATTGTAGGTTATTTAACCTCCCTGACCTTTGCTCAGTGAGGGAAAAGGCTGTGTGTTTATTGAATGGTTAAGACTTCGTACAAGGTTGTACAATTTATTCACAAGATATTAATCCAATGGACCCCTCGGAACATCTCACAATTACTCTCTTGCCCAACCCTCCCGACCCTTCCCCTCGAAACAAATGAAGGACCGTCTTAACGTCTTTACATTACGCTAAATCCCATAGCAGGCATTTAATATACAAGCTCGTCAGAGGTGTGGACTGGCTTTATTGCCATTCTGGCACGCAGCACCAAGCTTCATAAAATCAAAGGGGGAGAGACCATAACAAGTGGTATTACATTTCCCCCCTTTGAGTAAAGGATTTTTAATCAAAGTAAATGGCAGTAATGACAATGTACGTATGTCATAAACAACAAGCCAAGTGACTGGATAAGCATTACTACTGTAAGTGTCAGGCTCTGGCCATAGAGAAGCCTATTGCTTCTCTATATAGCCATGGTCAGAGTCTGACAGATCTATAATTCATGTTTCTATGTGGGGGTTTTGTGTTGGATCCCTAATTAGAGGCAGCTGCTGTGCATCGTCTCTAATTAGGGATCCTACATATGTTTGTAGGTCCCACATCCTAGGTGTGGGTCATTATCGTCAGGTCACGTTTGAAGTAAGTGTGTTACGTTTTGATTTGTTTGTTAGTTCGTCATTTTTGGAATTTGTTAAAGTAAAATAAATGTCGAACTATGATTGCTCCGCGCCTTGGTCTCTCTTTCCACCCACTCATGACAGTAAGGCACTATGGAGCAATATCATTCAGCAGTTACATACAGTGCAATGTACCATTGCTGAAATATTAGCTTTTTTATATATATATGGAGCAATATTTTGACCTGCCTTTATTTGTGAGCACATAATTTGTTTACCCATTTTTCTCTTTGCCAAAATGGTGCAAATCAAATCGATCCCACAACGAGGAAGAATCAACATCCGAAAGCATTTGCACTTGACCTTTCTCAGGTCAATGTTTTGAGGAGGAGATAGAGAGGAGGCTAATATAATCCTCTAGGTAGGCTTCTCTCCTGTCGGGTTGCACGTTTCGCCACATTTGATAGGCAATGCGCTGGAACGTTGCCTGGAAGAGACTATCATCATTACCAGGAATAATGGAGTGCTGCACGGAGGCGCCCTGGTTCCCCTCTATACTTCACAGGCGATTGCTAATTACTCCAGATATCAAAGACATGGGGACGGGGTTGGGCTGGGGCGGAGAGGGGAGGGGAGGGGAGAGGGAGTGCTGGTGGGAGGCCACTCAGGTAGGACTCCATTTGGATTACTGAGCCACTACACTGGTGACCATGATTTAGAGTGGGCATGGAGAGGGTGGAGAAGTGTAGGCAATAACCAATGCTTGAAAACGTCAACCAAAGGAAATATTTAAAATTCCAAAAGTCAATGATTAGTTAGTTCAATATTAGTCAGTTGAAGTAATTTCCCCTCGGGGATCAATCAATTATCTATCTATCTACAGTATCCATCTATGTGTAAACACACTTTAAATAAACCTTATTTAAACAAACACACAGCATTTGCCGGCAAACTACGGAGGTAAAAATCGTTACAGCGTTCACGTTATTTAGGATTAAACCCCTTCGGCTGTCACAGAAGGAAACAGCTGTCAATCCTGCTGTTCATGGCAACCATGTCTTTAAGATCCATTAATCTTCTGCTACTAACACAAACGCAAAATGTCCACAAGCAATTATGAGAGAACGTTAACACAAGGGATGACCAGACTACATAGATTTAATAGAAACTACTGAAGAGGGCTAGTGGGGGAGGAATAATGGTGTGCCCTCTGTTTAGTTCTAACAACACAGGGCCAATATCCAACATGGGGATATGGCCCCTGACAGTGAAAGGAGGCGAGCTTTCATTAATCTGAAAAACTCAGTTTTCCTCCGTAGAGAATCCATGCAGGCAGAATGGAGTCTTCCCATTGCTTCCCTCCTCCCTGAAGCCAGCAGCATCATCACACCACACAGCCTTGAGAACAGGCTGATCAGAGACAGATTTGGATTGGAAGGATAGAATTGGCAGAGGGAATCTGCCCGGGCCCTCGCAAACTAGGCAATTATGATCAACCTCTTTTCTGCCAATCCCTTTCACACGAGGCAACTTGCATTTTGATGTGGGTATAATGGATGGCGTCGTCCCACCAGGGTCTCATTTTCAACGGGTTTCGGCTGGAAATGATCCTTTGGTTGATCCGCTGTTGACAAAGATTGTCTGCGGCTGGCTTGGTATGCGGTGTGAAGCGATGCGTTAATACTTAGACATGGAGATGTGTGATTACAGAGACAGACTCTTTTTATTTAGCTGACGTAATTACTTGTTTTGGAGGGAGCTGAAAGAGGCTTCAAGGCCAATAGTTGTTGCTACAGAAGTTCAATGAGAAAACCAGAGGAATACGTCGAGGCCAGTGGGACTGTCCTTTCAATTTGGCTCTGAGATATTGTCCCCAATCAGAGCCAGGGTCATTTCAGCTTCTGGTACATGGAACTTCCATCCCATGACACTTCTCTCAAAATATCCCAAAAGGCTAACTCCTCACCAACACAGCACCCATGGACTCACTCTATGGTAGTCCTCCCAACACTACAAACAATAGTCATTGTCCTCCAATAACTCATTGCTGCTTGAAAATAACCTAATTACTTTCACTGTTTTAAATGGCCTTTTTGTTTGCCAGGACAGTTTGGCCAAATTCACTTCAACAGTCTGTTGAATCTGGTGGGATAATTAAATGCTAGCGCAACGCTCTCTTTTTATTTTCTGTCCCACAGAAGCTGGCCGTCAGTTATGATCCGGTATTGCGAGCGTTGGCCAGACCCCGTCAGTCAGCGTCTCTCTCTCTCCCTTGACATCAAAACACCATTGATAATCATGCCGCTACAGACGATGAGAAGAAAAAAAGCTTCCCAAATTGCTGTGCCTGGAAGTTCCCTTCGTCATCTGACTTAATTGGCATCTCACAATAAACTGAATTTCTGTCCATTTGCTTAGGTGAGTGGATGAGACAGGCAGACAATCATAAATCAATGTATGCAAATGTAATGTGGATATGTGCCAGGAGTGTAAAGCACACTTTATCGGGGTCTGGTTGATTGATTGGACCTAATAGCATACATTGATGGAACAGGCCTGTCACTTTGATTCTAGAAATGAGTATCTTTGGCAAACATCCAGCATCCTTCAGTTCCAAGTCTATGTCCACTAACCCATGCCCATACTGGAGGGTGGGATTTATTTTTTGCTAATAAGCAAAACTCCAAAGCCTTTACCAGTAAATCTAAAATCGAACAGGAAGCACCTTTAAAATATCTAGAACTGGGGGTTGAAGACTTGTTTTAGAGCCATGCTGTGGGAGTGAATCCTGACTGACCAGGAAAGAGTCTGATGATGAAGCAGCACTGAGGCATCAAACCTACAGCTGTTTTCTCCTGACAGAGCCAGCAGGTAGCAATCACAGCAGACAGCCCACCTTCACACATTATTGCAGCTCCACAAAACTAAACTGAAGGAGCGTGGGCGCCTCGTACGAACGTAGTTAAGCAGAACTAATGAGGAAGAAGGAACTGAGACGGAAGATATAGTATGGTTTCGGTTATCATTCTGGTGTCTCATTTTGGACTTTCTCCTCACACCAGCATGTAGAAAACGGGACAGTATTGGATTCATTCTATTAGCTTGTCAACCACTGTATTAAGAGAATAACAGCAGCAGGTGACCATATTGCCACAGGCAGACCAATGTAAAACATGGTGGCACAGTGGCATGAGAAGTGTGAACAGGAATTGTGGGGAAAACTAGGTCTATAAAAATAATGAAAGAGAGCATCGCTGCGTTTAGAACAGGGTGCCGTGTACGCGCCTCTGGAGCCAGCACGGAGCACTTGAATCATCAAGCAGTGTAATTACATTCAGTTTTGGCCACCCCTCATGATGACACAACATTGGCAGGCTGGCCGTTCTCCTGTGGTCTGACCTTGACAGAGACAACTAAACAAGGGTTCGGCCTGTGAATAGCAAACCTCCAACAATGAGCATTTCTGTTCAGTAGAGAATGCATTAAACACCATGATATTGCATGTACAGGATAGAATTTCAAGGGTATTGGAGGTCATGGCGCCTAGAGGAACCGTAAGTCGAATTAACATAATGTAAAGTCTTGGTGAATTTATTGGAGGAGACGGGCATGGCCGAGCACACATTGTTCACCACTGCTCACCACGACCTACTTAGGCTGAACATCAAGCCAACACGGTCTCATTCAAAAGAATCAAAGATGAGCTAGATTCATACAAGAAATACTACGACAATATTCTTGTCGCAACAGTAAGACCCACCCACCGCCTATCTTAGTTTAAATGAAGATGACCAATCTACTAAACTGATACCAAGCTAGGACCGGTGGCTACTGTGAATCTACTTTTGGACAGACGAAGGAGCTGATGTAGAAATGACCGTCTCCACTGAGTGGATTACATTTGGATGCTCTCTCTCTCTCTCTCTCTCTTATGAGCACAGCGTTGATCTAACCTCGATAGAATCCTCTGGGTGAGCAATTTTGAGCTGAATGACAGCACTCAAAATCCACACGCTGGATAATCATGCAATCAAAATGCATTATTTGGCTTTTGCAGGTGCAAGATAATCTACAGAATAATCACGGACGACTCATTCTGCATTGCTTCTAATTTGACTCATATTTGGCTCATTCTCTCTACAAGTCTCAAAGGAAATCATTATTTCATGATGGGAGAGCATTCAGGGTATTTAAATGTGTGATAATATGATGATACAGGCTATGATTTGAGGTGATGGTAATTCCATTTCAAGCTTTTCTTCTTCACACTGGAGAGCTTTTGTCCAGCCGCCCCTACGGCAATATTTAGGCTTGTCTGACAGGATATGAAATGCTAATCAAACTACAACCATATGCTCTGAAACTACGCAAGTTATACTTATATGGATCAAGTGGAGATGTACATTTGATAAAGCATCAACAAAAGCGGGTAAAAGCCTAATGCCTAACCTGCCTTCTGGACAGTTATGGATACAGTCATCAGAGTTGTTATTGCATTAAAATTCCAAAATGATGGGTAATTATGAAAGCACTATAATAGTTTTTCAAGCAGAGGATGACATTTCCGATGTTAATGTGGATACAGATGGCCTATGAAAAGCTAGTTTAGAAAAAATCCCCATCAAGCATTGCTGCCCTTGAAAAGCTAACTTGATAAGCTGTTTCACTGGTTACTAGGCAACACTCATTAGTGTGCTACAGTGGTAAAATGGGAGGTATGAACCTCAGCCTTGCTTCAGCTTCACCCAGAGTGAGTCTTTACCTCAGGAGTTACTACATATGGTGAAAAACTAAATTAACAGCAAATTGGACAAATTAAGCCATTCGGATATGCATCCAGATATTAAACATATAAATAAACGTTGAACATTTTGTCACTTGAAATTAGATTAGTAAGATCATACGTATGTTAGATGTGTCTGCAAGAATGTAGTAGTCTGTTAGTAGTCAACGGTTAGGATAGGGTAGAGTGGTTATACAGTTATACAGCTATCCTCCCCTCAGCAGCCTCCATTGGAGTCAGTCCACACAAGAACTGACTGCATGGCCTATGGCCACGGTCCTATGAAGTGGCAGCGGAATACTGAGTGGGGATTTCAAAACAGTAAGATTACCCTATCTCTAAAATATATGAAGTGATAGTTCAATTTGGCACCGCTTGAGAATCGCTTTTGCATTTAGATGCCCGGTGCTGTTAATTTGCCCGTTCAGACTATCTCTGCTATTTTACTGCCAGAAATGCTTTTTACAGTTCATTGCTTATACAAAGTGGAGGAGGAGAATGTGGGAGATATGCTGACGTGATGCAATAGCATTGGGGAGAACGTAAGCTATTTCACATCTCTGACCCCACTCCCTAATAAAGTGAATGGATTTTTTTTAAACACACAACACTGCCTCTTAACACATAATTTACTTTGAAACAGAAAATAAATTACCTCAAACTGGTTTGTTTGAATTGCAGGTACAGTATGTACACAGACACAGACAGTGTAATCACTGTCACCTTTGGGACCTCCTCCTTTTGAACTCAATGGAACTCAACTTGATTATCTCTTCCAGCGCCACACACACGCACGCACGCACGCACACACACACACACTCACACAAACACATGCACAAGCAAACACATCTGTCGGTGAAATTATTTGAAGCCCCTGAACTTGGCAAAAGCAAGTATTTGATCATCGTTTCAACCACATCACCATTCCAGGCACCAGTTGTTTAGATTTCATTTCCGAACGAATTCGTGACGCGGAAAAACGATCTCAGGTATTCAAAATGTGTTCAATCCCTTCATTTCAGAGGCAAGACTTTTCATAAAGGTGACGCCTCATCAAGAGGTCTATGACCTCCATATCTTCCTTATTAACTTATACTCTTATTTCAGTAATGAGATGGATGGGACCAAGTCCTCTTGGTTTCAGATATGCACAGACACACTGTATCATCCTCGAGCCCTGTAGATATGGCTGTTTTCATCTGGTTTATTTGACGCAGGCATGGATAGAATCAGGCCTGCGGCTGGCACCAGAGGGCTGGGGATTAAATTAGCCCAACGGACTGAAGGCAGATGATCACGATGATGATGATGAGAAGAGAAGAGAAGGAGTCAGTCCACTCCTCAACTCTTTACACCGTACTGTCTGTCTCACAGGCTACTGGGTTGGGAGAGGAGGTGCTCTGTATCTACAGTAGTATTGGTACCAAGCTTGTAACCAACTTACTTTATACCATTGTAAATATCTATTTCTATATCTATTATTGTGAGTTATTGTGAGTAAAACAATAGAATAGTTTCGAGATTTCGAACACAATACAAGCCGAGGCTATTGTGGAGAATTTGAAAGAGGTTGTCATTGTATCGGAGCAAGATCATTAGCATATGTCAAAGTCTTGGAGATGGCATTATTTTCACAGCAGAGATCTTGTAACCGCCCGAAGGACAGTTTTTCCTTTCTGATGTGTGGTTACGTTCTCCATCCTTGTTATGTGTGCTTACTGTTACTGATAGGCCTATTTCAATCTCCATTTTGTTCTGTTTAGAGAACCCATCAGGGTGCGTGCAGACCTCTTGCTGCGGACAGGCGCTGTGGAGAGTTCAGTATTCTAAGGAGAGCGATGTTTTTGCAATTTTGGCAAGTCTCTAGTTGTTCTTGAATATTAAACGTTTTGGAGTGGAACAGAACTAATTGCCGTATTGTAGCACTGGGCATGGTTTGAATAACTGAATGTGTTTTGATGTCTGAAAATACATTGTGGTTACTTTTTTGCCCTCTGCACGACCACTCAAAGCTGCACAGCCCCAAACATAGAGAGTGAGGCTGGAATCTTTCACACCAGATTCAATGGTGGGACAGGGGCGGTGACGTCAGATACGAGATTTGTGTCAGTGCTTAAGGTCACTGCATTGACAACAAGGATGAGGAGGACTGAAGATGACTCCTTAGCTGAAGAAGCATCCAGTGGCTGATTACACATGGCTAGGAGCATGAGAGTAAGACAGAGAGATAGCTGATTTATCCTGACTGACTGTCTGACTAACTGTCTGACTGTCTGACTGACTGTTTGACTGACTGACTGACTAACTGACTGTCTGACTGACTGTCTGACTGTCTGATTGACTGTCTGACTGTCTGACTGTCTGATTGACTGTCTGACTGTCTGACTGTCTGACTGTCTGACGGTCTGACGGTCTGACTGTCTGACGGTCTGACGGTCTGACTGTCTGACCTGGCTTCATAAGTTGCCAAGGTGCCCCAGAGGCTGGTGGCTGACGAGGCTTAGGATACGAACATCACATTTGACTGTGTAAAACCTTGCAGCGCTACTTTCGTCTCTGAAAGTGAGGTGGATATGTAGCTTTTTGCAAGGAAACCATTTAGTGATATACTTCAAATAAAATGTCTGACTTTGCTCACAGCTGCTTGTTTAAAGAAATGTATGGTTGTGGTTGAGATGCGGTTGTCCTAATGGCCAACCTAAGTTGAATGCACCGCTCTGGATCAGAGCGTCTGCTAAATGACTAAAATGTAAATGTAATTTAACATCCCCGTTGCCATGACTATATGGGTGAAAACATGTAGCCGACATTTCAGAAAATGTTTACATGTAGCATTTTGGAATTGGAATGAAACTCTTCGTACGAACATTGAAAAATCATAATTGAAAATAGCATATTATTATCATCTATGAAAGCCATTGGTATAATGAAAGGCACAGTGCTGCACTATGATAAATAGCACTTACAGTCGGTGTATACACCACGGAGACCTAATGTTGGCTTTGTAATACCTGCTAGGCTGCCATTAAGTTCGATGTGGTGGACCAAATAAAGACTATGATTACAATAATGGTCATAGAACCCTTTCTCGGAGCAATACATCTATAAAGTGCTTTCTCTAGTTTGAAACCTTCAAAACGTAGTTGGTTTCTCAGATACTGCGTCAAAACAAAGTCGATCCTCCTAAAACCCACAGAAACAGCATCTTAAAGATAACTGCTTCACAATCATTAACCGGGTTTCCGTTCAACCTTTACATGCGATGAAAGTATATGTAGAATAAAAAATGTCACGACAGGCCTGATGGGAAACAGAGCCTTGGTCAGAAAACTATCCAAATGACAACAGCACACGCTAGACGAGGTGTTATCTTTTCGTGACTGTAAAATGAATTATGTGAGACATGTCGATGGAAAAGCTTTAATTCACAAATATTGATATAATAACCATAATATCTAAGTCAACTTGGAGTCACGTGACGACATGTTGTTTGGTGCCACTATGACTCATCAGGAAAGCGTGCATCAGGGCTACTGTCACGTTCGGGTGTGTAGAGAGACCAAGGCGCAGCGTAGCGATAGTTCGACATCGTTTATTAAATGAATGAACTATACTGATGGAACTATACAAAATAATAAATGCTATAGATAATGAAACTTAAACACACTTACTCACGAACACGGGACAACATACAACAACAATGAACCACGCCAAGGGAGTGGAACACAGACATATAAGTAGGATCCCTAATTAGAGGTAATGCAATGCAGCTGCCTCTAATTAGGGATCCCACACACAACACCACACAGACGTAGAAATACTAGATCTGCCAGACTCTGACCATAGAAATATAGAGAAGCAAAGCTTCTCTATGGCCAGAGCCTGACAGCTACAGATGAAATAAGTTATAATGAACTTCACAGGATGGTGAAAGTGCACGGTGATGAGCCCCTTTCCAATAAATATTGAGGGTCTTATTCTGGTGACTTGATAACTGATGCTTGGCTGCAGTTGGACAAATAAAAATGATCTCACTATTTTGTCCAATAATAATCTCACCCCTTGTGAGAAAGTAGAGTTGAAAATGCGATGGACAATTTCTTATTCGGTACATGGAATATTTTCACAATGTCATCAGCACAGACAGAGACAGTAAATCTGGTGTGAAAATGCGCATATTATTTTTATGTGGATTTTAGAATATTCGTATAAAAATCTGTTGCCAATTGGATGGAAACCTAACTAGTGGTCAAGAAACAGGGCCCAATATGAACCGGCTGCGGGTGGTGACTTTACAAGTGTGTCTGTGGAGTTGGGGGAGGTCAGGGATGAGCCGTGGCGACACTGGAGTGCTGACTTCGGGGAAAACTCACTCAGTCTCTGATTAATGATCCCATCGTTCCTCTCAGCATTTCCCATGACACAACTCCATCAGGCTTAATCAGCTTGTTTTTTGTTCAGGCAGAAGTTCCTCTGCCTCACGCCCCGCCACCCACCTCTCGTCCTGGTCATAATACATCATTAACAACAGAGCAGAGACCTGGAGGAAGACACAGCCTGACGCAATCTGGAGACAGACAGAGAGGAGTGTGGGTCGCCTCAGCGAGGCTGCCCGTGTCATACAAAGGCCATGCTTACAGACGGTCCACACCCATTCAAGGAACTGTGGAACAATTCAATGATAGTGGGGTTGTGATAGTGTGTTTAAGTTTAAAAAAAAAAAAATGGCAACTGGACCGGCAAATCTCCACAAGCATTTCATCATGTAGCCTTGAATGTGTGTTATGGGTGAATTCATTAAGCCCTAATATTAAAGCCAATCTAATGTATTAGAGGCTGTGAAATGAGCGCAAAAGTGCTTTCTCTCGTATTCATTTTGACATTTCAATCAGCCAGTCATTCAGAAGTGAAATTGCATCAAGCGTTGTAGAGAGGACCGCGAATCCACTCCTCAAGCAGCAGACCAATAACTAAATTGGCGTTGTCCCCCTCCTTCCATCTGGTCCTGTCCCCAGAACCAGAGACATTCTGCCTGAGGTTCTGCTCTCCACAGACAGACAAAAACAGGAAGCAGAAAGTGAACACGTCCTACAGGTTAGCTTCCAGTTGGCATCTTACTTTGATTGCATTTAAAGGTTAGCTGTGTTTTTGCTTTAATCAGCCCTCAAAGAACCAAGGTGTGACTCTTGACAGGAATTAAAATGTCCCTCACTCGCTGCATTTAATGAATGCTCTTACTGCATGGGCTTCAAGACAGAGAACGCACAGAACATGCATGCTTGCATGTGGACATACAGTATCCTGTGATTCTAGAACTATACAGTGCCTTGCTAAAGTATTCATCCCCCTTGGCGTTTTTCCTATTTTGTTGCATTACAACCTGTAATTTAAATTGATTTTTATTTGGAGTTCATGTAATGGACGTACACAAGATATGTGAAATGAAAAAAATAACTTGTTTAAATATATATATTTTTTAAACAAACAGAAAAGTGGTGCGTGCATACAGTATGTATTCCACCCCTTTGCTATGAAGCCCCTAAAAAAAATCTGGTGCAACCAATTACCTTCAGAAGTCACATAATTAGTTAAATAAAGTCCACCTGTGTGCAATCTAATGATCTGTCACATGATCTCAGTATATATACACCTGTTCTGAAAGGCCCCACAGTCTGCAACACAATTAAGCAAGGGGCACCACCAAGCAAGCGGCACCATGAAGACCAAGGAGCACCATGAAGACCAAGGAGCTCTCCAAACAGGTCAGGGAAAAAGTTGTGGATCAGGGTTGGGTTATAAAAAAATATCAGAAACTTTGAACATCCCACAGAGCACCATTAAATCCATTTTTAAAAACTGGAAAGAATATGGCACCACAACAAACCTGCCAAGAGAGGGCCGCCCACCAAAACTCACGGACCAGGCAAGGAGGGCATTAATCAGAGAGGCAACAAAGAGACCAAGAAAACCCTGAAGGAGCTGCAAAGCTCCACAGTGGAGATTGGAGTATCTGTCCATAGGACCACTTTAAGCTGTACACTCCACAGAGCTGGGCTTTACGGAAGAGCGGCCAGAAAAAAGCTATTGTTTAAAGAAAAAAATAAGCAAACACATTTGGCGTTCGCCAAAAGGCATGTGGGAGACTCCCCAAACATATGGAAGAAGGTACTCTGGTCAAATGAGACTAAAATTTAGCTTTTTGGCCATCAAGGAAAACGCTATGTCTGGCGCAAACCCAACACCTCATCACCCAGAGAACACCATCCCCACAGTGAAGCATGGTGGTGGCAGCATCATGCTGTGGGGATGTTTTTCATCGGGAAGGACTGAGAAACTGGTCAGAATTGAAGGAATGATGGATGGCGCTAAATACAGGGAAATTCTTGAGGGAAACCTGTTTCAGTCTTCCAGAGATTTGAGACTGGGACGGAGGTTCACCTTCCAGCAGGACAATGACCCTAAGCATACCGCTAAAGCAACACTCGAGTGGTTTAAGGGGAAACATTTAAATGTCTTGGAATGGCCTAGTCAAAGTCCAGACCTCAATCCAATTGAGAATCTGTGGTATGACTTAAAGATTACTGAACACCAGCGGAACCCATCCAACTTGAAGGAGCTGGAGCAGTTTTGCCTTGAAGAATGAGTATTCTAATGATGTATTGTAATGATGTATTGTAATGATGTATTGTAATGATGTTAAATGATGTTAAATCATATTTAACATGCCATTCATTTGCCAAGGTCACAGTACATAGAAAACCAAATTAACAAACTCTAGGCTAACTTGTACAGTCAGTGCATTCACTATTGAGCGAACAGACAAAGAGTTCTGATGGGCTTTATATGCTAAATACTTTAATTGCTCAGATGATCAGTACTTGATTTGGGCAGGAGCTCACCGGAACTGAGTACCGGCACCTCATCTTCTGCTTGAGTTCCTGCACCTCTTATAGAATATTAGCTCAAAAGTATTGAGTAGTTCCAGCACCTAAATATAAACACTACCGGCATCCAAAATGAGTACTGGCACCTATTTCAGTCCAAGTCAACTTCAGCACTGCTGATTATCATGCCTTGCATGTTCAAATGTTAATTCCGCAATTGGAATATCTCATTGGTTCAGCTGTGGCGTTCTATCATGCATATAATCAACGTCAGATGAGTCCTTTCATTTCACAATGCTCAATTTCAAGTCTTAATTGGGACTTAATGTCCATTGGAAATGGCAAAATTAAGACTATAATTTCCCATTGCCACATTACATTAATTATCAATGCTTGGTAAACAATGGCTTCAGTTTGCGCCATGCTCAGCCACAGCCCAGTAGGCCTAGTGTTGCTGATTTTATCCCCATTTGCATCTATGCCGTTATAAAAAAAAAAGAGGTCCGCCCGCCGTAGCACTCTCTTCAGTGTCTAATGAAAATGTAACCAGCCATAGACTGATATGTTAGAAGTTCTCATCAAAGTTCATGCTTGGACAAAGGTCGCAGTTCTTTGGCGTTTCGAAATGTAATATAAAAGGGGGAAGTGGACTATAAGCGTGCATCGTGCTCGTGGTTTTGGCAGAGAAAAAGAGAGAGAGAAAGATATATATATATATACAGCGGGTGAAATAAGTATTGAACACGTCACCATTTTTCTCAGTAAATATGTTTCCAAAGGTGCTATTGACATGAAATTTTCACCAGATGTTGGTAACAACCCAAGTAATCCATACATACAAGAAACCAAAACAAATAAGTTCAGAAATTAAGTTATGTGTAATAATGTGAAATGACACAGGGAAAAAGTATTAAACACATGAAGAAAGGGAGGTGCAAAAAGGCATGGAAAGCCAAGACAACAGCTGAAAACTATCAGTAATTAAAAAGCAATCCAGCCCCCTGTCAGTGCAAATTAATATCAGCTGGTTCAGTACCAACTGATGGCCTACAAAAAGGTCTCATTGCCAAGGTGTCACACAAGACACATCTCATGATGGGTAAAAGCAAAGAGCTGTCTCAAGACCTTCGCAACCTAATTGTTGCAAAACATAATGATGGCATTGGTTATAGGCGCATTTCTAAGCTTCTGAATGTTCCAGTGAGCATTGTTGGGGCCATAATACGGAAGTGGAAAGACAATCATTTCACCATAAATTTGCCTCGACTAGGTGCTCCTCGCAAGATTTCTGACAGAGGAGTGAAAATAATAATCAGAAGAGTTGTCCAAGAGCCAAGGACCACTTGTGGAGAGCTTCAAAAAGACCTGCAATTAGCAGGTACTGTTGTCTCAAAGAAAACAGTAAGTAATGCACTCCACCGCCATGGCCTGTATGCACGCTCACCACGCAAGACTCCATTGCTGAAAAAAAAGCATGTTGAAGCTCGTTTAAAGTTTGCTGCACAACATTTGGAAAAGCCAGTGAAATACTGGGAGAATATAGTGTGGTCAGATGAGAGCAAAATTGAACTGTTTGGATGTCATAATACACACCATTTTTGGAGGAGAAATGGCACTGCACATCACCCTAAAAACACCATACCAACAGTGAAGTTTGGAGGTGGGAACATCATGGTGTGGGGCTGCTTTTCAGCAAATGGTACTGGCAAACTTCACAGGAAGGAAGGATGAATGGGCAAATTTACCGAGACATTCTTGACAAAAATCTGCTGCCATCTACCAGGATGATGAAGATGAAACGAGGGTGGACATTTCAGCAAGACAATGATCCCAAACACACAGCCAAGGAAACTCTCAATTGGTTTCAAAGAAAGAAAATAAAGCTGCTAGAATGGCCCAGCCAATCACCTGACTTCAATCCCATTGAAAATCTATGGAAAGAACTGAAGATCAAGATTCATAGAAGAGGCCCACGGAACCTTCAAGATTTGAAGACTGTTTGTGTGGAAGAATGGGCCAAAATGCGACTAGTTTCTCCATACAGCAGGCGTCTTGAAGCTGTCATTACCAACAAAGGCTTTTGTACAAAGTATTAAATAAATATCAGTATGTGTGTTCAATACTTTTTCCCTGTGTCATTTCACATTATTACACATAACTTAATTTCTGAACTTATTTGTCTTTGTATGTATGGATTACTTGGGTTGTTACCAACATCTGGTGAAAATTTCATGTCAATAGCACCTTTGGAAATATATTTACTGAGAAAAATGGTGACGTGTTCAATACTTATTTCACCCGCTGTATATATAAAAAGAAAAGAGAGGGGGAGAGAAGAGAGAAAGTGAGAGAAATAAAGAAACAGAGAGAGAGAGAGAGCGAGAGACTCCAGTGTTGTTAAGTCTCACGTGCTCTTCTGCTCCACTTCCAGCAGGGATACATGCTATGATGTTACATAAGCCGTCTAGTTGCGTCATGTGAACTAGTCTGTGCTGGATGGGGCTGTTGATGGGGTTCAGCTCACTGCCTGTGTACGTGTTAGTGTGTGTATGCATCTGTGTGTAGGAAGGAAAGCACACATACTGGCTGACAATAAGGCAATTCAAGTTTGTATTAGTCGTATGCACGAGATACACATGGTAACGAAATGCTTACTTGCTGATTCCTTCTGGACAATAAAACAACAGCAAGAAATAATAAAAGAAAAGAATAGGAACATAAAGTAAATTACATTAGAATAGAAAATGCTGAAATGTTTAAGTATAACACAGGAAGGTATAAATTATGATCCAATGAGGCAGCACTTATGACCTCCATCTCTTTTCTGAAGCCTGGCTATAAACATGACATGCAGGCAGCTCTTACTTTGAAAGTACTTTGAATCAACACTGTCCCTGTAGTAAAAAGGCAAATCATTGACTTACAGAGAAGTCTCTAGATGCAACAAAATAAACACATTAACTATTTTCAATCCCAGAGAAATGATACACATATGCAATAACTCTCCATCAAGTCCCTTCCCCTCAATCTTAGACGTATATTTTCATGTATACAATTGGATCCAGATTGAGTTGTGTACTTCTATCAGGAGCTATTTGGACCTTATAGCTATAATGCAGCCGTTTTTATCAAATATCAAAATATTTCTGGGTAACAATTAAGTACCTTACTGGGATTGTTTTCAATTAAAATGGTCAAAAATAAGTAAAAATTGCTTCTTAGCTAAGAGCAATTTCTCAAGCAAGAATTTTGATAGGACTATCTGGGCGTGGTCTGAGTGGGAAAACTGAAAACTAGCTGTTATTGGCAGAGAGGTTTGGAACGCTCTTTCTTATTTGTCTATTAACTAATTTACCGCTGTGTCAGGATGAAGCCGGCTATACCGTCTATCATTATGGGCAACGTAAGATCGCTACTTAACAAGTTGGACGAGCTTGAGGGTCTGGTCTGTGGGCAAAGAGATAGAATCCGTCCACTTCCTGAGCGGTATGACGGCTGCGTGGTCCCATGGTGTTTATACTTGCATACTATTGTTTGTACAGATGAACGTGGTATCTGAGGCTTAACTCTCCCCCGCATCGATCGTCCTCTCAGGGGCCGGTCCTCTCTGCCAGGACAGGAAATAAGCACACCTCACACCAGAGAGAGACGAGAGGAGAGGTATGGAGATGAACAACATGTTGCTTCTACCTGAATTGTCTTACTAAAAGTGACAAGAGTCCATTTTCCAATTTGTGTTGAGGAAAACTCCATTTAAGTGATCAAAATGGTTAACACTTGGGCTCCCAAAACAAAGACACCCTACAATACGAAATAAAAGAGAGAGAACTATACATAAGTATGGAGAAGTAGTGGAAGAGACTTGTGAGGAGGAAGAGGAGGAAGAGTGGAGGAGGAAGAGTGGAGGAGGAAAGCACCCTGACTGTGATGGATGAAGGCGGATGAAGATGGCAAGAAAAACATTCACAGCGTTGAAACAATGACCAATGAGGTGGCTGTGGCGGAAGTGGGATGATTGATATGGGTGACAAAATGCCGGTAGCCGCGGAGACAGGGAAGGCCGTGAAGAGCGCGGGCCGGACGAGGCTTCAGTGCTCGGGCGGGAATGCCATTTACTGATCCCAAGGAAGACGTTCTTAATATTGTCCCAGGCACCTAAAATAATATGGCCATGTTGGGGGTTAGGTGGAGGTCATGTTCAGTATGTTTATGATAATCAGGAAGTGATTTATCATACACTGTAGTGCGGAGTCGCTAAAGCATGTTTTTCACCTGCTGCTTTCTGCTGTGAGTCTTGGCTTGTTACAGTATTGCTACTGAAATTCAATTACAGATGGTGAACTAACGCATTGTATGCTTTAGGTAAATGTGATTTCATCCTATTAAAAACTGTCATCATTTGATTTGATGCTAAATTTGCTCTTGCTAGTTTTTTAAAGAGACAGAACAAGCATGAGTCCACAATCATCAGATACACTCTGTGGTACAGGTGATGACTAGAATGCCCCAAATAATTACAATGAGAAGGAGCATGTGAGTAGAATGGATAGGTCTATGTGAGAACCTGATGAGAAATACGTAGCATTGCTGCCTTTCCATGGTACATACGCAGTGATTGAATTACGAGTCCAAATTCTATTTTCCCTAGTCGTCTGTCATATGGACATTGACTACAAGGTAATAGACGTTTTGGCTGCCGTAATGTGTACGCCCAATGTTACATAGATTATAGTGCACTTTTGCTCTGTTGCCTTTGTACCGTCTAGTGTCTGAGGACAGAGGGACAGATGGACAGAGGGACAGAGAGAGGGGAGTGGGTGGGGGCCGTGCCAAGCTCCAGACTGGCAATGCAAGCAGTCAACAGACGAGCACCCACCTGACAGGTTCCCCTAGGGGGCACTGAAAGAGGAAAACGATAGCTGGCAGCGGCACGTTTATTACCTAGGCATTATTCACGGACAATGACAATTATCTGTCTGTCATTGGCAACGAGGCACAAAAAAGCTCAGGTGTAAATGGGACTTGGTGCTTTACACACTGATTAACGAGGGTAACAAAACGACATGGATCTAGCCAATGAAAAACCGCCCTGTTAGACCGTCTGAGGGACTGCTGAGAGGGGGGGGGGGGTCGCCATCTTAACTGAGGGTGAGCGCCATCACCCCGCCGTTAGTCACAGATGGGGAGGAAGATGAGCATCAAGGTAGGTGAGCAATATACGCTTTGTGTGTGTGTGTGTGTGTGTGTGTGTGTGTGTGTGTGTGTGTGTGTGTGTGTGTGTGTGTGTGTGTGTGTGTGTGTGAGCTCTGTCTGACCCAGAAAAACAGTTGTGGCAATCAAGTGATACATCATGGCAGTGGGGCAACACACTCCAGAATATAAATAACTCACTCTGCGCATAATCACAGAACAGAGAGGGGAAATCATTAAAACGTGGTTTAAGTAGAAAAAAACTAATTAGTTCATGCAGCATGATTACAATAGTATATATATATATACATACTATTAACCATTCTTTCATATTGGGAATAACTCTGTTATTTTTAAGACTGTTCACATGGATTAATATTCAGTAAATAAATACAATCAGACTAAGAATCCATTAACAGTTACAGTCTCTTGCTGTGCTGTCATTCTGTGTCAAGTGACTATTGGTGTTAAACTAAGGCCTGCAAGTAATTAAATCAGACTTAATCTTGCCAAATATTTGTACCACTGACAAAAACATGGATAGGACATTCAGTGCCTGGAAACCTGTCGTGTTTTGTTCTGTGTGGTAGCTATACACTGTAAGCCCTTGTGATAATACTTCATAAACTGATCACCAGAAAACTGGGAGCGAGCAAGAGAGGGGGGTACAGAGAGAGTGAGAGGGAGAGAGAAAGAGAGATACAAGGAGAGTCAGAGTCCTAAGAGAGATACAAGGAGAGTCAGAGTCCTAAGAGAGATACAAGGAGAGTCAGAGTCCTAAGAGAGATACAAGGAGAGTCAGAGTCCTAAGAGAAATACAAGGAGAGTCAGAGTCCTAAGAGAGATACAAGGAGAGTCAGAGTCCTAAGAGAGATACAAGGAGAGTCAGAGTCATTGCCACTGAGACAAATAGAGGAAACCTGAAAGTAATTAAAGTATTTTCTATGGTCCAATACTGCTAATCAGGTTCAGTGGTAATTAGAGGAGCTCCATGTTTGTTTAAAACAGGAAATTATAACACGAGAGAGAGAGAGAGAGAGAGAGAGAGAGAGAGAGACCAGGTCCACCCTCAAACGCAGCCCCAACACTTCACACAGGAGCAACAGATCAATAGACACTAGAGCAGACCTAACTGACTCTATGAAATAATCAAAAAAGGAACATTTTACATTTGGCTAGAAATTCAAAAGGAAATGATCTCAACAGAGAAAAATGTCCTCCTGTGTGCTACCTGCATCCCCCCCACTAGAATCCCCATACTTTAATGAAGAAATTTCCAGGCCCTGTCACGGTGCAAGGGTTGGAAGGAACAAGGCACAGAGCGGGAGTTGCGATGAGACATGTTCTTTAATGAGAAGGTCTCTCCAAACACAAAACAAAAGCGTATTTACACGTGCTGGAAGACAATCACAAGGATACACGCACTCGCTCTACATAACACAAAGGTAGACCTACGAGCTATAATGTATCTATACTGAATAAGCACCTAGACTACAAACAAAACGGCAGCACCATGCGCTGGCATGAACCAAACAGAGCATACACAAGAACAGCGCATTGCCTGAATTTAAATGGAATCCCCAGAGAGACGACTAACGGCAGCTGATCAACACACAACACATAGAGTTAGCCCGACCTCGCCTGTCAGGTCCTGACTGAACTCCCCTCTCCCATAGAGTTGTCTAGAGTCCTGTCAGGGACATGTACTAGTCTGTGGCGACCGCACAAGAGGACAAGAACCTGACACCCTCAGCACACAGGGGAACAGCATTCCCTCCCAAATTTGCCCGCCTAGACACAACTATGACAACATAACCAACAAAATGGGTCACACCCCTGCAGCTCTATCACACGCTGGGTCTGTACATAGTCAATGGCAGGCTTCGAGGGGACTCCTATGGTAGGTGCACCTATAGCTCATCCCTTGGTAGTAATACTGTAGACTACTTTATCACTGACCTCAACCCAGAGTCTCTCAGTGTTCACAGTCAGTCCACTGACACCCCTATCAGATCACAGCAAAATCACAGTCTACTGGCACAGAGCTTTGCTCAATCATGAGGCATCAACGCCAAAGGAACTGAATAATATTAAGAAATGCTTTAGATGGAAGGAAATTCGTTTGGAAGTCTACCAAAAAACATTTAGGCAACAACAAATTCAATCCCTTTTAGACAACGTCCTGGACAAAACGTTCCAGTGTAATAGTGAAGGTGTGAACTTCGTAGCAGAAAATCTAAACAGTATATTTGGCCTCTCAGCTTCTCTATCAAATCTAAAAATGTCAAACAGAAAACCGAAGAAAATTAACAACACTGACAAAGGGTTTGATAAAGAATAGCCTACATGTTTAGGTTTGTGCTCTTAAGTTGTACCTGAAGGTTCCTGCTCTGAGTCTGACTCTGAACTGACCACCATCTCCAGTTCTGCAGGAGCACCTGAAGCTCTAGAGCTGCTGCTGCTTCCTTCTCCACCTTTACAAAGAAACCACTCTGTTATCAGACTCACTATCATTAGTGTATCAGTAGGATACATTAATACAGACTGGAAAACATTAAGAACCTGACACCCTCAGCAAGGGCCTTTCTTTTAAAAGTAGTCTCTTAATTTGGAGTGGTCTCTTAGTTTGCAGTGGTCTCTTAATTTGCAGTGGTCTCTTAATTTGCAGTGGTCTCTTAATTTGTAGTGGTCTCTTAATTTGCAGTGGTCTCTTAATTTGCAGTGGTCTCTTAATTTGGAGTGGTCTCTTAATTTGCAGTGGTCTCTTAATTTGCAGTGGTCTCTTAATTTGCAGTGGTCTCTTAATTTGGAGTGGTCTCTTAATTTGGAGTGGTCTCTTAATTTGGAGTGGTCTCTTAATTTGCAGTGGTCTCTTAATTTAGTGGTCTCTTAATTTGCAGTGGTCTCTTAATTTGCAGTGGTCTCTTAATTTGGAGTGGTCTCTTAATTTGGAATTGTCTCTTAATTTGCAGTGGTCTCTTAATTTGGAGTGGTCTCTTAATTTGGAGTGGTCTCTTAATTTGCAGTGGTCTCTTAATTTGGAGTGGTCTCTTAATTTGAAGTGGTCTCTTAATTTTTCCCAGAGCTGTATATTATTGTAGTAACTTGTAATGCTGGTACTAATGGTACTAATGATCTTTGTCATTGCCTTTGCTGTGTCACACAGGCTACTGTGTTACGTTCATGGATGTATTATGGTTACGTTACTGTAGCCTGTTTCACTGTACAGTGTATGTGCACTTTCCCTAGCTTATGTGGCACGAGTCATGACCAAATGCTGGCAAGTCCACAGTCTAGGTTTACTATTTTTTACTAGTTGAAACATATTGCCTTCAATGTCATATTATAATCGCTATGTTGCACTCATTACTATGATATAATTCCTCCATGAAGACGTAAGACGTGCAAACTGTTTAGCCTACCGGCCATTATTATTAGCTAGGCTACTTAGCTAGCCATGCTGGGTCTCGTTTGTGTGTGTCAGTGTGTGTGTTTTTGACTGACCTGGTCCCTTACTGGCGAACATGTCGCTTATTTTATTTGCGTCTGTGGCAAGGGCCTTTCTTTTTTTTATTCTCTCCCTCTCTGCTCCACCTTTCCTTTTCCGACCGTCCATTTCGCTGTGCGACTTGTCTAAAATGTTATCGGTAGAGAAGCAGGTAGACGGTTGCTATAAATTAATAATATACTGACCCCAATAACTACCGTGGGATATGAGTCAACAGCAACCTTGGGAAAATCCTCTGCATTATCATTAACAGCAGACTCATACATTTCCTCGGTGAAAACAATGTACAGTGCAAATGTCAAATTGACGTAATTACCGTACGACAGACCATGTATTCACGCTGCACAACCTAAACATGCATCCTTCACAAAGACAAATCTGCCCGATTCCAGCCTTGCTGAATCACCCCCATATCATCACCCATCCTCCACCATATTTCACAGTGGGTGCGAGACACTGTGGCTTGTAAGCGTCTCCAGGTCTCGCACCCACTGTGAAATTAGGTGGAATCGGGCATATTTGTCTTTGTGAAGGACGCATGAATCAAGCCACGTACAAGGTTGTCCTGGAGGAAAACTTGCTTCCTTCTGCTCTGACAATGTTCCCCAACTCTGAGGATTGGTTTTTTCCAGCAGGACAATGCTCCATGCCACACAGCCAGGTCAATCAAGGTGTGGATGAAGGACCACCAGATCAAGACCCTGTCATGGCCAGCCCAATCTCCAGATCTTGAAAACCTCTGGAATGTGATCAAGAGGAAGATGGATGCTCACAAGCCATCAAACAAAGCCGAGCTGCTTGAATTTTTGGCCAGGAGTGGCATAAAGTCACCCAACATCAATGTGAAAGACTGGTGGAGAGCATGCCAAGACGCATGAAAGCTGTGATTCCACCAAATATTGATTTCTGAACTCTTCCTAATTTAAAACATTAGTATTGTGTTGTTTAAAAATTAATATTAACTTATTTTCTTTCCATTATTTGAGGTCTGACAACTGCATATGTTTTGTTATTTTGATCAGTTTTCTGCTAATAAATGCTCTAAATGACAATATTTTTATTTGGAATTTGGGAGAAATTTTGTCAGTAGTTTATAGAATAAAACAAAAATGTTCATTTTACCCAAACACATTCCTATAAATATAAAAACCAGAGAAACTGATCCTTTTGCAGTGGTCTGTTAATTTATATCAACGAATTGGCGAAGCCACTAGAACAGTCTGTAGCACCCGCCCTCACCCTACTACAATCTGAAGTCAAATGTCTACTGTTTGTTGATGATCTGGTGCTTCTGTCACCAACCAAGGAGGGCCTACAGCAGCACCTAGATCTTCTGCACAGAGTCTGTCAGACCTGCGCCCTGACAGTAAATCTCAGTAAGACAGTGTTCCAAAAAAGGTCCAGTTGCCAGGACCACAAATACAAATTCCATCTAGACACCGTTGCCCTAGAGCAAACAAAAAACCATACATACCTCGGCCTAAACATCAGCGCCACAGGTAACTTCCACAAAGCTGTGAACAATCTGAGACAAGGCAAGAAGGGCCTACTATGCCATCAAAAGGAACATAAAATTCAACATCCCAATTAGGATCTGGCTAAAAAGACTGGCTAAAAGGACTCAGTTATAGAACCCATTGCCCTCTATGGTTGTGAGGTCTGGAGTCCGCTCACCAACCAAGAACTCACAAAATGGGACAAACACCAAATTGAGACTCTGCATGCAGAATTCTGCAAAAAAACAGAAAGCTGTTCCTGGGGCTCTGTTCACAAACACAAACAAACCCACAGAGCCCCAGGACAGCAACACAATTAGACCCAACCAAATAATGGGGGGCTCCCATGTGGCGCAGTGGTCTAAGACACTGCATCTCAATGATAGAGGTATCACTACAGACAACCTGGTTCAAATCCAGACTGTATCAAAACCGGCCGTGATTGGGAGTCCCATAGGGCGGTGCACAATTGGCCCAGCGTCATCAGGAAAAATAATAATTAAAAAAAAAGAGAAAACAAAATTATAATTACTGGAAAGAACTAACAAAAAAACAGTGCAGTCTAGAATGCAAAACAGAGAGAACACAGTGGGAGAATACCTGACCACTGTGACTGACCCAAACTTAAGGAAAGCTTTGACTATGTACAGACTCAGTGAGCATAGCCTTGCTATTGAGAAAGACCTGGCTGCCAAGAGAAGACAGGCTGTGTGCCCACTGCCCACAAAATGAGGTGGAAAATGAGCTGCACTTCCTAACCTCCTGCCAAATGTATGACCATATTAGAGATACATATTTCCCTCAGATTACACAGATTCAAAAACATTTGAAAATAAAACCCAATTTGGATAAACACCCATATCTACTGGGTGAAATATCACAGCAGCAAGATTTGTGACCTGTTGCCACAAGAACAGGGCAACCAGTGAAGAACAAACACCATTGTAAATACAACCAATATTTATGTTTATTTATTTTCCATTTTGTACTTTAACTATTTGCACATTGTTACAAAACTGTATATATACATAATATGATATTTGAAATATTTATTATTTTGGAATGTCTGTGAGTGGAATGTTTACTGTTAAGTTTTATTGTTTATTTCACTTTTGTTTATTATCTACTTCACTTGCTTTGGCAATGTTAACATATGTTTCCCATGCCAATAAAGCCCATTGAATTGAATTGAATTGAGAGAGAGAGAGAGAGAGAGAGAGAGAGAGAGAGAGAGAGAGAGAGAGAGAGAGAGAGAGAGAGAGAGAGAGAGAGAGAGAGAGAGAGAGAGAGAGAGAGGAGAGAGAGAGAGAGAGAGAGAGAGAGAGAGAGAGAGAGAGGGAGGAAGGAAGGAAGGAAGGAAGGAAGGAAGGAAGGAAGGAAGGAAGGAAGGAAGGAAGGAAGGAAGGAAGGAAGGAAGGAAGGAAGGAAGGAAGGAAGGAAGGAAGGAAGGAAGGAAGGACAGACAGTTTCATCTCATGTCTGCCTGGTGGAGACTGTGGCACAGAGACAGCAGTAGAGCAGTGGGGGATCTTGGCTGAACAGAAAGGGCAGATAATACAGGAGAGCGGAGAATGCTCTGACCTTTCACTACTCACTCTGGAGCCAACGGCAGGCAGGCTGGATGGAGGGTGGAAGAGGGCACAGGGGTTTTGGACAGACCCTAGGCCCTACCTTCTCCACCCCTGTCTTCCGTCACCACCCTAGCCTTTGTGTTAGGAAGGTCACACCACCACCCTGAGATAAGAATGACCATGGCATCGATCAAGCCTTCTTAGTGCAGGGCTGCAGGGTTCAAATTTGCTGGATTAATTTCTTATCTCTACACAAGAGTACAGGACAGTACAGAGGATCTCATCATGCCTAAATATAAATTATGCTTGGGTGAACAACCTTATACACTATCTGGGACTGCATAGGTTAAGTCTTCCCTACAGCGACTAAATGACATGCTTTCGCATTCAATTATCAACTCATTCATCCACAATTTTCTATGGCGTTGCATCCCATATTCCATAGTACATCCATCAGTATGTTTATGTTGAAGCCTGTGCCCTTTTCAATTATTAATGTGGTTATCCAAATGTCAGAGGCATGTTATTATTCTGATGAATATTACATTACTAGTCCAGTCTCAGGACAATATACAACAGCAAATTGTAAAAACACCATTAACAGCTATTTAGGATGGGAGGTGAAGGATGGCTTTTATTGAACGGCAGTGAGTCACCTAAGTGCTTGGTTGCTGGTAAGTTGGGTAAGATGACCTGCAGTGATGAACCCTATTTAATGTGCAGCCCCATGCTCCAGTCCTGCCATTCTTCTTGGACCTTTTAATTCCTACGGTGCTGGGTAGGGACGTCTACTGGCGAGGTAGAAAGTTTCAGGACACCAAAAGTGGGCTATGGACAGGAAATGCGTCTCTCTCGGTGGTGCTCATTAGGGTTAGCACATCCCTCATCATCAAACAGAATATGAAAACAATGTGCATGCTTTGCGTTTATTAGCCAGTTTCTGGGACTCAAATTCTACATTTTAGAGATTAGCTACCATTTATTTATTAACACAATAAATAAGCATCAACCAGTGGGTCTTGCGACGGGGATACAGAGATGACCAGTTTACAGAGGAGTATAGAGTGCAGTGATGTGTCCTATAAGGAGCATTGGTGGCAAATCTGATGGCCAAATGGTAAAGAACATCTAGCCGCTCGAGAGCACCCTTACCTGCCGATGTATAAACTATGTCTCTGTAATCTAGCATGGGTAGGATGGTCATCTGAATCAGGGTTAGTTTGGCAGCTGGGGTGAAAGAGGAGCGATTACGATAGAGGAAACCAAGTCTAGATTTAATCTTGGCCTGCATATTGGATATGTGCTGAGAGAAGGAGGTGGAGGTGTACAGAAAAGGTTGAGGAAAGAGAAATCTTGTTGGACAGTAAGAAAGCTTTCTTGTAGAGCATTTACCTTCGCTGCTTTGCGTGATGTATTGTTGTCTCTACCTTCTTGCCCTCTGTGCTGTTGTCTGTGCACAGTAATGTTTGTACCATGTTGTGTTGCTACCATGCTGTGTTGTTGTCTTAGGTCTCTCTTTAGGTAGTGTTGTGATGTCTCTCTTGTCGTGTTGTGTGTTTTGTCCTATTTTTTATATATATACAGTGGGGAGAACAAGTATTTGATACACTGCCAATTTCGCAGGTTTTCCTACTTACAAAGTATGTAGAGGTCTGTAATTTTTATCATTGGTACACTTCAACTGTGAGAGACGGAAAATCACATTGTATGATTTTTAAATAATTAATTAGCATTTTATTGCATGACATAAGTATTTGATCACCTACCAATCAGTAAGAATTCCGGCTCTCACAGACCTGTTAGTTTTTCTTTAAGAAGCCCTCCTGTTCTCCACTCATTACCTGTATTAACTGCACCTGTTTGAACTCGTTACCTGTATAAAAGACACCTGTCTGCACACTCAATCAAACAGACTCCAACCTCTCCACAATGGCCAAGGCCAGAGAGCTGTGTAAGGACATCAGGGATAAAATTGTAGACCTGCACAAGGCTGGGATGGGCTACAGAACAATAGGCAAGCAGCTTGGTGAGAAGGCAACAACTGTTGGCGCAATTATTAGAAAATGGAAGAAGTTCAAGATGACGGTCAACCTCCCTCGGTCTGGTGCACCATGCAAGATCTCCCCTCGTGGGGCATCAATGATCATGAGGAAGGTGAGGGATCAGCCCAGAACTACACGGCAGAACCTGGTCAATGACCTGAAGAGAGCTGGGACCACAGTCTCAAAGAAAACCATTAGTAACACACTACGCCGTCATGGATTAAAATCCTGCAGCGCACACAAGGTCCCCTGCTCAAGCCAGTGCATGTCCAGGCCCGTCTGAAGTTTGCAAATGACCATCTGGATGTTCCAGAGGAGGAATGGGAGAAGGTCATGTGGTCTGATGAGACAAAAATAGTGCTTTTTGGTCTAAACTCCACTCGCCGTGTTTGGAGGAAGAAGAAGGATGAGTACAACCCCAAGAACACCATCCCAACCGTGAAGCATGGAGGTGGAAACATCATTCTTTGGGGATGCTTTTCTGCAAAGGGGACAGGACGACTGCACCGTATTGAGGGGAGGATGGATGGGGCCATGTATCGCGAGATCTTGGCCAACAACCTCCTTCCCTCAGTAAGAGCATTGAAGATGGGTCGTGGCTGGGTCTTCCAGCATGACAATGAGCCGAAACACACAGCCAGGGCAACTATGGAGTGGCTCCGTAAGAAGCATCTCCAGACCTGACCTGAACCCAATAGAAAATCTTTGGAGGGAGCTGAAAGTCCGTATTGCCCAGGGACAGCCCCGAAACCTGAAGGAACTGTATGGAGGAGTGGGCCAAAATCCCTGCTGCAGTGTGTGCAAACCTGGTCAAGAACTACAGGAAACGTATGATCTCTGTAATTGCAAACAATTTCTGTAACAAATATTAAGTTCTGCTTTTCTGATGTATCAAATACTTATGTCATGCAATAAAATGCAAATTAATTACTTAAAAATCATACAATGTGATTTTCTGGATTTTTGTTTTAGATTCAGTTGAAGAGTAGCTATGATAAAAATTACAGACTTCTACATGCTTGTTCTCCCCACTGTATATATGTATTTTTTTAATCCCAGCTCCCGCAGGAGGCCTTTTGCCTTTTTGTAGGCCGTCATTGTAAATAAGAGTTTGTTCTTAACTGACTTGCCTAGTTAAATTAAGGTTAAATAAATAATACCACAAAATCCAGGGAGGGGCCAAATTGGCAAAAATAATAAATAAATAATGGAGACAGACCATTTAAAGTGTAATTTCTCACTCCTGGGGGTGTAAATGTAAGGAGATGTGGTAAATGTTTATTTCATGTTGTGTCTAAGGACAGCATGAGGGAAATATTGTGAATGTGATATTTGACACAAGACACACCCTTAAACCTATTAATCTACAAATAGACGTACTGTAGATACAAATAGAACATGAAATCCTAGCTATTCAACATTTCTCAATCTCTCCTGTACCTGGTAAAACCAGAAGCAGACACCTTGTAAAAGTGTCTGATAAAGTACAGACAAGGTGAGGGCTCATATTTTTTCTAGGAAATTCACCACCTTTTTCAGAGAGAGGGCAAAAAGTGTGGTCTATCAAAACAACAGTCACAGAATTGCGTCACAGAATCGATTGCTTCCCAGGAATTATAAATAGCTCTATAACCCATAGCAGCGATCACAGATTAATACACCTCTCCTCTGCTCTGACTCTGCATTAGTCCCCAGTCTGAATATACAGTATCAATCCATATCCACTTTGCCTACATAAAAGCCCTTGCTTTCCCATCCTTTAAATCTGTGTGGGTGTGTAGACGGCCAGCGCATTAACTTTCATCAAGTCCTATTAGCCCAACGGCAGCAGACACTCTGCCAAAACTTAGGCCCACTTTGGGAACATCGGGATATATTAGCCAAGGTAATTCAGCTCTGGTCTTTGTTTTGTGCGTGCCTGCTTGTCGAACAAGACAGCTTTTTAGTTCTAAGTGAGGGGAATGCACCACATAATACAGACCCCTTTCTGGCATTATTTCCCTCCAATATCCTGTCTTTATCTCCTCTATTTCCTGTCTTTATCTCCTCTGTTTCCTGTCTTTATCTACTCTGTTTCTTGTCTTTATCTCCTCTGTTTCCTGTCTTAATCTCCTCTATTTCCTATCTTAATCTCCTCTGTTTCCTGTCTTTATCTCCTCTGCTTCCTGTCTTTATCTCCTCTGTTTCCTATCTTAATCTCCTCTGTTTCCTGTCTTTATCTCCTCTGTTTCCTGTCTTTATCTCCTCTGTTTCCTGTCTTTATCTCTTCTGTTTCCTGTCTTTATCTCTTCTGTTTCCTGTCTTTATTTCATCTGTTTCCTGTCTTTATCTCCTCTGTTTCCTATCTTAATCTCCGCCGGGCCTTGCTGTGTTTTATTGCATGACTTCCCTGGGGCAGAAAACAAAACAGTTATCTTCGGTCAAAAAATTAAATAAAAGAAGAAGATTGAGAGATGAGAGTACTATGATGTGAGATAAGGTGGATTAGTAGCTGGCAGACGGAGGGACTGAAAGTCGTCTCAGAAATCACTAGTGGGTGTTTTGGGGAAAGATGAGATGGCGACTACAAACTACTCTCCTTCTCACTACCTTGGAGCTACTGGAGGAGTCACTGCCATTGAAAAGTTCCAAGGACATCATTGTTGTTATGTTATGTTATGGCCCACCAGTAGATTCTGAAACCAAATTGAAATACACTGCCAAATGAGGAGGAGTAAAGATATTGATATCATGCCATACAGTACAGCTGCTGGCTGAGATGCCGGTACTGGACCCTCGAGGTGACCTTGGTCTGTAGAGAAAATCTTTAGCTTAGTTTGTATGCTTACCTTTATGCTAGCAAAGATAACGTGTACATCCCTACGGTGAAACACAGATTTGTCCAACGGTTTTAGTTTATGGAGAAAAATCAATACATTTCCCAGGTGTAAATGGATAGATTGGCAGGATTATAATTTCTCATCATGAGTATCTCACTAGGACCCGGAGGCAGCCTGTCTGCCTTGTCTGGGTCAGTTGACTGACAGACTCACCTCCGATTTTAGGAGAAGCCAGTACAGAAGGTCAGGAAATTCAAGACACAGACCAGAAATCTGACCTCAAAAGAGAAAAAGAATGCTTTTCCTCTCTACTCGCTGTCCCAAAAGAGACCTCTGGGCCCTGGCAACGGCTCATTTGGAATGTATAAAAATCTATCACTTTCCAAGTACCGGGAGGGCCTGGGGGTTCAAGGGCCATTAAGGAGGGGTGAGGGGTGAGCCTCCTGCTCACCTGATCTGAGGCGGGTCGGCGACTGACACGTTCTTCCACCGGACCACACCGACCAAATAAACAACGTCAGTCCTGAAAAGCCCATCCATCACCACGCAGCATCCTGGAGAGCCCCGCCAGTAGATAAAAAGCTAATCAAACCCTCCACTGTGTAATTCAACTGGCAGTAATTCAACTGGCACAAGTTGTCAATCCGGCCAGAAAGGTAGTTGGAAGCAATCAGGGCAGAAACATCCACCGCACCCAGAACTCTAAACACAGAACATTACATGGAATGCACTCCAGGTCATCAATAATAACACCTACACACTGTACGCATCCGTCCAGTCTGAGACTGAAGGTGCCACTCGCACAGAAGAACAGTTTTAAGACATCCTTCATCCCCTTCTGCAGTGACAATCCTTAATGAGACTTTGATGAATTTACATGGAAATGCTCAATGTGTGTAATGACTATGTTTTCATGTCTGTTTTCATGTCTGTTTTTATGTCTGTTTGTAAGACAGAGCGCCAAAGACAATTTCCCACTCTGTGCAAACTTAATGGACAATAATCTTTTTCTAATCTAATCTAATCACAGCTTCCTCATAAGCACTCTTCTATTCCCCCACAACCACCCATTCCTCTCCCCCCTTTCGGCAGGGCCCCATTTTGCCAACGACTGGAGCAATGAATTCGATCAGGCTTCGAAGACACTGCCAACGTGATGCTTATTGACACGTTGCTATTGGATTCTTAATTACGGTAATGAACGATGCAAATTGGTTTACGGTGATACTTATTACTACACAGATCTCTACAGATGCTCTTTAATTATTAGCATACGGTGATATTTCGCGCGGCATAACATATGGCACCTTGGGAGCCTTTGCGTGTATCATCACATTAAAATCAAAGGAAGACAACTTACAGTTAGGGGAAGAAATCAAACTTAATGATCGCAACAAGATGCTTCACTCCAAGACCTATCCTTTAAGCAGGTATAAAAAAAAAAAAAGACTGACTGACTTTGAAATAGAATGTGTCAGGTAACTGCGTGAGACAGTACTTTACTTTAAAGAGTCTTTAACCCCGTCAGAACACAAAATATAAGCCCGTTTTACTCAAATGTTTGTAAACTAAGACTGTATAGCCTCAAAAAACATGGTTAAAACTAGAACGCTGATATCATGGATGGTCAGTCCTTGCATCCATTCTCACTCTATGAATTTGTTATTGTTTCAACTGCGGATTCTAGCTTTAATGAGTGCAGGAACATTTCCATGATTTAGACGGGAAGTCGTTAACATGGCTGTAGGTGAGGAAGTACATAAAATAAAGCCACAGTCCATTGTATAGAAGGATGGGTGTGAACAGGGCTGGTGACTAATACAATACTAGCAGAACTCCATTACCGTAGATGGATGAATTATGTTTTTGCCATGCATTCAAATGAACGAGGCTAAAGTTGCCGAATGTCATTAAATTGCTCTTATTTTGTATTAAATTCTCAATGCACCGCTAATACCTGTAAAGACAGGTGGCTAACCTGAGCAGCTACGGCAGACACTGAGGGAGGAAGTCATTTTACTGCACATTAATAGGAAGACAGGGGTCCGTTTGTGTCTTTGCATGACCGTGGATGTGGTCGGTTTGTTGCCTCCTCTATTTCTTCAAAATTGTCTTAAAAAACGTTGTCTTTGTTCAACAAAAACTGATTGTCAAAGTCCAGTAAAGTCCTTGATCTCTTCTTCTATTGACAATGTTTCCCTCAAGACATTAAAGTCTCAGCACATGGGCTTGTTATGCAAATGTGTATTTGTACACCTTCACAATTAATTATAGGGAGAGTGATTCGTATTGGACATTATTTGAAAATGTCTAGTTTTGTGACAGTCCTTTACCCATGGCACTGTAAGCCTATAAATATGCACACCCTGCTCTCCCTCCTCTCCTTGCTCCCATGCTGTTCCCTCAGGGAGGAACTGAGAGGAAGAGGAGCACCCTGCTCTGGGGGGGGGGACATGCTGTACTCTGACATGGCTCGCACATTCACCCAGCCCCTCTCTCACATGGACATTGTGACATCTCCATCATAATATTCTGTGCATCTTTGGAACATTGGGCCAAGTTGCTTTGTGTAGCATTGATTCTCCGCTGAGGTTAAGTCCCATAAGACGTGGGTTTGAAGTGATGGATGCAATGACGTGGCATTATTCACAGTACGTATACCACATTAAGGTTATTTGTCAGAGTAATGATGTGCCTAATGTGTGTTTCTATGCTACAGTGTTTATTCATTTCTAGCTTACAACATGATCTGACTACTATCAGACAGATGATTTTCTCTGTTGTTGTTACCACTATGATCAAAAGGATGCAACAGGACAGAAGGCGTCCTGATGAGCCCCCCGTTCTCCGCACATCAAGCACTTGATTTAAAAGGAACATGAGACTTAGAACGGCGACTTAGAAACACAGCCGTTCACGGCCAAATCCCATTAAGTCAAGTGAAATCTCAAAGCGTGATTTGCTTTGAACAGGTGGACATTAAAAAAGATGTGCTGATCTAAAAAATAATAATAATAATTTTTTTTTTTAAACGAGCGTGTCGAATCGTCCGCACGGACTCAGCTGCAGAAAGAGAGAGGGCCATTATCGACAGAGAAGTCTTAAGATTTCCACTGTCCATCAGTTTACGCTTCTCCACTTCGTGTCACCGACACTAAAGACAGATAGCCAGAGAGACCAGGCCTGATGTATCTTTTGACGTCTGTCTAAATAGACCTGTCAGTTCTGTGGCAGTTGAGTTGAATGCTGCCATTGGCAAGGACAATGGAAGAACAGACAACAGCGGCTAAACAGACAGATACATCTTTTGGTCCCAGAGGGAAGACAAAACAAGTTATTTGATCAATGCAAATGACTCACAAAGAGAGCACTTTGAAAATAAACTTTTGGATCTCAGCCAATGTTCCGCTGGTTGAAAGTTTCTTTTTCCTTTGATCTGATCAGACAGAGACGGAGACAGAGGGGTGGATAAACAGCCCAGCGTTTTTTGTATAACAGGTGTCTGGGCTGTTTGATGTGGGTCAGATGGACCAGCCAGGTGCCAAAAATACACCCAGATGTCTTGAATAAAACATCTGACACACTGACTTCCTGACTGATGGCGGGACATACGGAAGCCGCCTGGGGACAAACAGGATGGGACGGCTGCATCTTTCCATTCACCTCATTACACAAGTTAATGAACAAAAAAAAATGTCCCACTGTATTTGGAAAATAAGTGAAAGGGAAGGGAGGGGATACTAGTCAGCTGCATTCATCTGAAATCGATCCAGCAACCTTTCGTTTACTGACCCGTCGCTCCTACCCTCCAGGCCACCTGCCGCCCTTAATAGCAGGTCAAGTAAGGAAACCACACTTAAAAATGGCGTTTAAACAGCATTGTTCTGAACATAATAACTGTATGGTATAGTAGCACTGTGTTAGGTATATGTGATGGCATAGAAAGTAGTCTGTGAGACCTCACTGTAGCTTGTTGCTGTGAGGAAGGGAGCCGTCCACTGGGCTGCGGCTGAAATCTGCAAGCTGGTCAACTCAGCAAACTGCCCTTCTGTGTGTATGTCTAACCAACCAGGGAGGACAGCACATCATTAACTTGCAGAATTCAGACATATCAGAGAGTTCAGTATTCTGTAACATAATAATACAGTATATCATACCTGTCAATGGTGATGCTAGAGAGTCTCTCACAGTCACACATCCACATATATAGGTTTGTGACTGTGTGGGGGCTGAGGTGTGAGGGAGAACAGATGATGCACTGGAGGAGTGATGCGGTTGGCCCTGTTCTGTTAATGTCAGACCCATCATTAAGTCCACACACCTCGGTGTCACCTCCCCCTTGGTGACGGAGGCGCTCTGCCCTGTGGAGGACGTGCCTGTCAGCCAGGCAGAGAGGGAGGAAGACGTGCTGATAGGGCTTGTGTCCAGGCTAGCCGAGCAGAACATGGACTGGGTCCAGGGGTCCCACATGGAGCGTGGGGAAACATTGGGCGAGCACCTCTGGAACTAGAGGTGTTATCTGGCTGGAGGCGAAAGGCACATTGCACACTCAGCTTCAAATAGCTAACACACCTAACCATTCATTCCTCCTCAACATCGAATGGTAACAAGTTACAGATGCAAGATGAACTTTGCATGGCCTTTTGTAAAGAGATAACAAGATGCCAAGGGATTTCACTGTTCTCTGTCTATGAATAGAAGATGAATGTAGTCAAGAACAAGGGATACGAGAAGTTTTTGATTCCTATCCTGGCACAGCACCAAACATTGATTATTTAGCTGCACGTGTGACAGATCCATGAGACTGGATTCAGTGTTTAAACCACTAGTTCACTGGCTGTATCAGATTACCGGAGCCACTGACCCCCTAAGCCCCAGTACAACACCAAATCCCATTTTAAATAACGTTACCTGACAAACTGGGCTAACATTTGGTTAAATAATGTGGAGTAAATCGGAGGGATTTGCAGCGATGAAACACACGAGTAGGAGTTAAAAGAGCATTAGTGTGATTCACGAGGCTCAGTTATTGAACAGACCCCCTGATGATCACTTTGGAGATTTTCGGTAGTTGGATGTCCTATAAAAATACATCTGGGTCTGGTTCAAAACAAGTCTGCTTCATTTGATAGAAGCCAAGCAAAGCCATAGGTCAAGGCAAAGGTAAAAACGTTGTGTTCTGCAAACGGTGCCCTGGGGCCAAAGAACTCAGTGCATCTGGAACACAAACCATTTGTCAAATCAACGTCAAAGGATGTTTGCTGAAGCAGACCGACACCAGGCGCCGGGCGGAAACAATACTTTTGCATCCAGGGGCAACTACAAGGGACAGGAAATGAATGGAGATAACCAAGACAGGACAATGTATGTCTACGCGCACAAATATTCATTTTGTGTATGTCCCGCAAACTTAATGAACGGTAAATGTTACCTATGGCTGTGTGAAGAGCTGCATCTATGGAGAGTGTGAAAAAGATATAAAGAGCGAAAGAGATAAGGGGGGTGAAATAGAGGCAAACAAGGGAGTGATAACATGTGGATGGAGAGTAAACAGAGAGCCACTCAGTATACTGTGGCATGAGATGGAGTTGGCTGTTGAGTGTGTTTACTGTTCCGACAGAGACAACATCATTTTCTGTCACACTTTGCAGACAGGGGTCAATCAAGAGCCACCACTTTGCAAAAGGGGATGACAGGAAAGAAGGGGATTTTTTCCTGTCCAATTCTGGGAGCTTTTCCAGTGTAACCTCCTTTGCCAAAACCTCACACATATCACAACAGTAAGCTCTGAGTTTAGCATGTCCAAATTCAGTTTTTAACAACACTGTTAGCTTGAGAATAACATACAATAAAATCTGAACGTCCCATCAAAGAGGAATAACTTTTTTCTTATGCTTCCTTCCTGGCTGACCAGTCAATGGTGAATTATTAATGAAGATTTTACACCATTTCTTCCACAGGTGATTCCACATTTCACAACTCAAGATACGTGTAGCGTTCAGTAGGAAAACAGTAGTGTTCCAGTAGTAATCAGGTAGGGATTTTTATTACTTGATGTTGGCAGTAAATAAGTCGTCACAACACTAAAGCCAGACTACACCAGCTTTCCGTGACCACAGAAGAAGACAAAACAGGAAGTAGTTGGTTTTTGTTAGCTAGCTACAATGCCGAATGTAATCATCTTCCATCCTTTGTCATCCTGTCTTTCATTTCCCTTATGCCGGCACCATCTGTAAGTTTAACTTTCGTTCACTTTTGATAAATACTTTCATGTTGTTTCTATAACATTTTTGCCACTTTAAAAAGATTGCTAGCCAAAACGGTCTTGTGTTTAGCCTAGCTGTTTGCTAGCCACATTGAAAAATAGCTATGTAGCCTCTGTTTTTTTCATGCTAGCTAATATGTATGTGTGTTTGAACCCAAATGTGCAGTATGTTCATATTAGTATACATACACATTCTTTTGACCTGTTGCCAAGGAGACCCTCGACATTAAAAGCCTGGAGACCATTGCTGGTAAGATTAACATTGTTTATCAAATGTTTTTCTGCGTTGTCTTATGGCACCTCTGTTAATAGATGCTTGATAACGGTTTATAATTGGTTGTGTCTTGTGCTTGTCTTTATTTTCTAAAAGGTTACGTGGTGAAGAAATGTGGCTGCAACAAAAAATAGGATCTGAAGATAGTTCCGTCAATGCTGAATGAAGACAAGGCTTCAATAATTTGCTATGTAATTCATTAAAATGTTTTAAAATGCAGTTACGTTTGTATAAGCTTATAATTTATTGTTTGATGACGTAACTACAGTTAGCAACTTGAGGAAATAGCATGTGCACTACTTTAGTAGTGACACAATGGCGAAACAAGAAGGCATCAATAGTGATTTTGACTAGGTAGTAAATAGTAGTAAATGTGTCTGTTTTCAATAGCAACTCAAAAGGGTTTATGTAGGAAAATAAAAAGACTACTACTGGCAGTAGTAATTCAATGGGAAATAAGTAGACATACAGCAGTAATGTGTAGGCATTATGTAGTAATTCTACAGTGAACATGTAGGTAATGTGTAAGTTTTAGATTCCCGAAAGCTCGGAAGTTACACAGTAGTCATTAAGGGAGATGTATGTAGTGATTTGAATAGGAAATATGTAGTGTTCACCAGTAGTGAAACATCCCAATGTATCACTCATTACTACATAACTTACTAAATAAATCACTACTGGTTTACTAGACATCTCAATAGTAATCAAGTAGTAACATCAGTAGGTTTGATGTAGCTCTTGTGTAGTAGTGATGGGTAGTAATTCACTAGTACTTTTTCATGAGGGTGTAGAAGCTTGGCAGAAGCTTCAGCACAGCTGCAAGGTCTTGGTCTCCCGCGTGAGTTATATGCAATTGCAGCCAGTGATGGCTGGTGAAATGGGGTGCTAATTCAGGGTTAATACGGCTTCATTGTCACAGAAACGCCATTCAGTGCCACTCAAATGGAGCATAAGCGCTCTTCTTAACACCATTCTTCCTCTCTCTCCCACTCTCCCTCTCTTTCCAAATAGCTCCTGCCTCCCTCAACATTTGAGCTCTGTTCCGTTTCTGAAAGACTGAAGTCCCCCAATCTCCTTTATCCATGTTCCAGTAATGGTATAATTTAATATTTACATATGAACAGATGCAGATGACATCACGTCACGAGTCAGTCTGTTGGGGGCCACTGATTCATCAAAGGGGACCGTCACATTTCAGGTTGCAGCAGTATCTAGTGGCAGTGGCGCTTCACTGCAGCCACCTCTCCATCATCTGAATAGGTAAACGAACCACTCTGCTTGAGTTATCATAAAGAGTGAACGACTCCAGCCTCTATGAGTAGGAATACTAATGTGTAAATGAAACTCACGTCTTTAAGAGTCTTTAATCAGCTACAGTGATTCACGCACGCCTTCTCGCGTTGAACCCTGTTTGTTAATGGACTGGATGCCTTTATGAATTCATAAATCTGGAGTGATTGGTGCAGATCCACTGACCTTTCTCGGTGTATCCGAATGCTGTACAGGTCTGTGAATGCTGTACGGCTACAGACGTGTTTAGCCACCATTTGAAGGCTGGTGACTGTCTGTGCTTGGTTGTACCCCACGGCTCCCTGTGGGTTCTTAGCAGTGTTGGGCGGCAGCGCAGGGAGGCTGGGTTGCCAGGTTATTGATTGAAGACTCTCGGAATATGTGAGTAGGGCCCTTGAGGGCTGGAGGGAGTAAGCACAGTGGGTGAGAGCTCTGACATTGAGGTCGTCCTTGCCTCCTGCCGGCCACTAAATAGAAACAGTTTTTAAAAAACCTCTATGTAGCTAGGACCTGTGGTGTGTAGTGGCTACTGCTGGCAGCCATACAAGTCCCTGCTCTTTCATTTTCAAGAATATCTGGTATTTTTTAAATATTTCTTTAATTTGTCGGCTGTTGTGAGTACAATGTGAGTAAATAAATGTATTCTATTGTGGTAGCCCTTTACACTCGTAGCCGTATACGGGTTGAAAATTGCCTATTTGGGCACTAATAAACGCCTAAATTGGAACATGAAGTCTGGCTCTGCGCTTCAGAGCTCTGTATGGGCTTTGACTGACAGCCGTTGTGAAGTTTGACTGACAGCCATCCCTCCCGCTAATTGGGCAACTTTTGCACATTTTTTGTTGTCTGAGTGAGGAAAATACTGTAAATTAAGAGTACTCAATGTATATAATTTGATAGATATTTTGAAAGATGAGACGTTGAGGATTATAATAAATACTGCATTGTAATAAATACTGCATTGTAATAAATACTGCATTGTAATAAATACGGCATTATAATAAATACTGCATTATAATAAATACTGCATTATAATAAATACTGCATTGTAATAAATACTGCATTGTAATAAATACTGCATTATAATAAATACTGCTTTGATGTCGTACAAGCGAGCCAAACACCCGTATATTCAAATGTGCACTTCACATTTCCAAATCATAAAACTCATATACAGTTTCAACGTTTATGATCACTATGTTTGATGTACAGTTACAAGATGGAATGTCGTCATACCTTGGATTGTTCTGAACAGAATGAGGAAAATGTGCCACCGCACACGCACCTGAATGCACGCCAGACTCCTTTCTATGCCCCAAAATTACGTTCTGTTTCTCTGAATTGCCTTGTGAAAGCCTAACACTGAGATAGTATTTTAGTCATGCCCACCTGGCTCAGATTGCGATTTATAAATGCACCGTTTTTGGATCACAGTAATTGTGTGATGGCGGGGACGTGTTCCAAACAAAACAACTACTAGTCTGCTTGCTCTAGTTCCTCAAAGTCACAGCTAGGAGCTAAAAAAAAAGAAAAAAAAGAGCATCTTATAGTTCAAGATTCTTCATAAAGTGCATTGAAATTGCTTAGTAACTGCACACTTTAGAGAGGTGTGTGGCCACTTGGAGACACCCGTTAGTCCTCTCACTCAAACAGACATTCTTTTGTCTCATGTTGCACCTACAATACATTTTCCAGGAATAGTCATATCATGTTACTGAATGTATACAGAGTATTTTCAGATTTCATTAGCAAAAAAGAAAAAAAAGATATATATACACAGTATATATATATATAAAATGCACATAAAACAGTGTAATGTTCGCATTCACCTTTGGTCTAATAACTTCCCCATTATCTCCAAACGGTTTCCTAACGGGGCGTACTAACCAATCAGTGTGTTCTGTGCTGATGTCACAGATGTCAGATAAGACAAGAAGACATGAGTCAAAGGGAATTAGGCAGCAAGAGAGGAACAAATGCTCTTTCAAATAACATCACATGATGTGTTTGGCGCCGCCCTGAGTGGTCGCCCGTTAAGCAGCTCCCGTTGTTCGTGCATAAATTGTTGTTTTAGTTCGTTTTTTTCGTCTCTTTTCTTTATTTTTATTTTTTATTTTGCTACAGTTGAACTATAATAGTTCAGGATTATGGATTTTATCGCAGCTGAACGTCGACAGGAGTCGTCAACTATTATTATTTACAACAGAGCCCAGCTCCTGAATTTAGCACATGCAGCGCTGCTGCACCCCAGGGAAAAGTTTGATATTCCGGACGAGTTGAAAAGGCGACGCCGTGGACGTAGGGCGGGATGGAAATGTAATGCAAAGCGGAGGAAGTACAAGTACAAGCCGGCTATACCGTCTATCATTATGGGCAACGTGAGGTCACTACATAACAAAATGGACAAGCTCGAGGGTCTTGTCCGTGGACAAAGGGTCTATCGAGAAACGAGCCTAATGCTTTTCACGGAGACTTGGCTGAACGATAACATCCCCATAGAGAACGTCACTATCTACGGTTTCCAGACCATCAGAGCGGACAGGGATCGCGTCTCTTCCGGTAAGAGCAAGGGTGGTGGACTGGCTTTATTAGTTAACAACAGATGGTGTAATCCGAGCCATAATACTCTTAAGGAAAGGTTTTGTAGCCCAGACACTGAGTTGTTAGCCGTTAGCCTGAGACCCTACTATTTGCCGAGGGAATTTACGGCGGCCATTGCTGTTATTGTTTACATCTCGCCCTCCGCTGACGCAAACACAGCTTGTGACGTCATCCACTCTGTTATCGCGAGGTTACAGAAAGTGCATCCCAGTGCTTTCTTTGCCATTTCGGGGGATTTTAACCATGCATCTCTCTCTTCAACGCTGCCCACGTTCAAACAGTTTGTGAAGTGCCCAACCAGGAATAATAAAACTCTGGACTTGTTATATGCTAATGTGAAGGACGCATAAAACTCCACTGCACTCCCTCTCCTCGGTAGATCGGATCACACCTCACCCCACTCTACAGGCCTTTGGTCCAACAGCAGCCTGCGACCACCAGGACCATTAGTGAGGCTCATGGGGAGGACATCGATGGACTTACTGACTGCATAACAGACTGTACCCACCAGGAAGGTACGCTGTTTCCCAAACAATAAACCCTGGGTCACCAGCGACCTGAAGGCCCTGCTGAATGAGAAGAAGAGGGCCTTCAAGGAGAGGGACAAGGACAAGGACAAATTTAAATGCATCCAGATAGAGCTGAAGTTGCGGATTGCTGAGGGGAAGAGAGTGTATAAGGAGAAGATGGAGGACAAGCTGAGGCAGAGCCAGGTGAGAGAGGTGTGGAAGGGTATGAGAAATATCACTGGCTTCAAAAAGTCAAACAGTGGGCAGACGGAGGGGACCCAGGACAGAGCCAATGAGCTGAACCAATTTTTTAACAGGTTTGATACTGGCCCTGTCCAACTCCCTTCCAGCTCCCCAGACCACACACCCTCACGGCTGTCCCACCCCCACTTTGCTCACAACACCTCTGCTGAGACAATCAGTGACCCCACCTCCGTCCCTGCTCCCCCTGGACTGATCCTCAACACCCCCCTTCCCCCCACCCCCCTACCTGGGCCGCCAACCAAGTGAAGAGAGAGCTGGAGAGACTACATCAGTGGAAAGCGGCAGGCCCTGATGGCATCAGCCCAAGGGTGCTTAGGGTCTGTGCTGACCAACTGTGTGGAATACTCCAGCGTTACTTCAACCTTAGCCTGAGCCTAGAAAGGGTCCATGTGCTGTGGAAAACATCCTGCCTCGTCCCAGTGCCCAAGAAGGCACACCCCACTGTCCTGAATGACTTCAGACCTGTAGCGCTAACATCCCACATCATGAAGACCCTGGAAAGGTTAGTCCTCGCTCAGCTCAGACCCCTGGTGTGTACATCACTGGACCCCCTGTGTGCCGTCCTCGATATGTCTGCTTAATATCCTGACGGCCAGCTAAACTTTTTCCCCACACCAAGACTCTGAAGAATAATTCTTAGTTCCACAGGTTTATTGGAGTTACAGAGAAAAGGTGAAACTGCAACACACAAAAGAGCAAGGACAAATTACACATTAAAGGCTAATTTGCACTATTACTGTTGCATTTTCGTTTGTACTCATTTTAACATTAATAAATGAGAAGAAATACATGTGAACAATATTCTGGTCATTATAGCACCTTTACCGTGCAGTTCGTTAACAAACGACACAATGACACAATGAGAGCTAGCATTCACATAGCCAAAGTACATTTAGACCATCTCTAGATTACACTCTACAAACTTAAATCATTGTAAAAAATAATGATGAATACCTCCAGACAATATTACAAAATAAGGTATACATACCGACGATGCTACGCCAGACACAAGAGATCGTCAGATACGGTTGAAAAGCAATGGAATAAACAGCCTTGAACAAACCGTTGAAACTCGTTCGACGTGAGTGTTTACATTCAAACTATGGGTCGCGCGACAGGACATATAGAACCATGCGATCTTAAAGAGAACATAACCTAAATAGAAACACATTAGGAAATGCATATTCCTGGAACACATTAGAGTACTGTAATGCTGACTAAATGAAAAGCATGTTTATCTTCAACTTTAAACTTAATGCTTATTTACATGTTCTTACTCATAACAAGACACTCCCCGCCTGACGTGGATACACGTCACCCCACAGTCCATGCACAGTCCTTATTTTTTTTTTTTTTTTTTTTTTTTTAACAGTCCATTTACTAAACAGTCCACTACTGTGCCTTTGGAGGTAGAAGGAGAACTATTTCAGTGACTGGCCTGAGAAGGAGGCTAGTCTCACCTGGTTTGATGATCTTCACCTCAACCTGGCGCACTTTCCCATCTTTGCTAGGGAAGGCCTGTGTAATCAGTCCAAGAGGCCATTCATTCCTAGGTGCTTGGCTGTTCTTAAGGAGAACAACGCTTCCAGGCTGAATGTTTGGCTGAGTGGACTGCCATTTCTTGCGGGTCTGCAGTGTTGGGAGGAATTGTTTCCTCCAGCGGTCCCAGAAGGTGTTGGACAGGTGCTGAACCTGCCGCCACTGGGACTTGTAGAGGTCTGCAACTCCAAACTCACCAGCAGGAGCAGGCACAATGTTCGTCTTTTGTGTGAGAAGAGCAGCTGGCGTGAGTATGAACGAGTCATCAGGGTCCATAGTCACTGGAACAAGTGGCCTGGCGTTGATGATCGCTGCGACTTCTGCCATGAAAGTCACCAGCACTTCGTGGGTGAGCTTGTCTTTCAGCTGGAGGAACATTGCGTCCAGAATCCTCCTAGCCAGACCTATCATTCTCTCCCATGATCCACCCCAATGGGATGCATGTGGGGGATTAAAGGACCAGATGCAGCCCTTGTCTAAGAGGTAAGTCTTTACAGCAGTGCTGTCAATGTTTGAGGCTATCTTCAGTTCCTTACAGGCGCCAATGAAGTTCGTGCCACGGTCGGAACGAATGTATTTGACCGGCCCACGCATTGAAAGGAAGCGCCGTAGCGCGTTGATGAAGCTAGAGGTGTCGAGGGATTCTATGACTTCGATGTGCACAGCTCTTATGCTCATGCACGTAAAGATCACTGCCCACCTTTTACTTTGAGCGAAGCCGCCTCTGGTCTTGCGTGAGGAGACGTTCCATGGGCCGAACACATCAAGACCCACGCTGGAGAACGGAGGATCTGTTGAAAGACGATCGGCTGGCAGGTTAGCCATTTTCTGGATGCTGAGTGGAGCTCTGAGCCTTCTGCATGTAATGCATTGGTGGATGATGCTGCTTACTCTTTTCTTCCCTCCGACTATCCAAAGGCCAGCTGAACGGACCGCCCCCTCTGTAAAGTGACGACCTTGATGATGGATTTGCTCGTGGTGGTGTCTGATGAGCAAAGTGGCGATGTGATGCTGGCCAGGAATAATCAGGGGAGTCTTTTCACTCTGATCGAGACTTGAATGATGAAGACGGCCTCCAACTCTGAGAAGGCCGTGTGTGTCAATGAACGGGTCCAGATTTCTGAGGGGGCTTGTTTTTGGCATCCTTTCCTGTTTTAGAATGCACTTTATCTCTTGGCTGTAGACTTCCTGTTGAACTGCTTGGATGATTACAGCTGACGCTTTCTCTGATTCCTCAACTGTGAATTCAGCTTTGCAGTAATGCCAGCCCTTGCATGCTCTGTTCTCTCTGTGAGCTGTCTTGAAATGACAGGCTATGTGAATGAGGCGAGTGACTGCACGAGTTAATGACTTCCAGGTAGAGAACTTAGCAAAGCGTTGTGAATCCAGTTGCTTGTTTGAGGCTGTAGTGCTTAAGGCAGACACCAGAGGGCGGATGTCTGGGTCTGTGCTCGGGTCAACAAGGTCATGGTTGCTCTCAGAAATGCTGGGCTCCGGCTTGGAGAGAAATTTGGGCCCACTCAGCCAGTTGGTGTGTTTCAGTTGGCCAACAGGGACGGAACGTGTTGCGTGATCTGCAGGGTTCAGGCCTGTTGGCACGTAGCGCCACTGGTCTGGTCGGCAAGATCTTCGGATGCGTAACACCCGGTTGCTGACATAGACATAAAAGCGCCTGGTCTCATTGCAAATATAGCCCAGGACTACTTTACTGTCTGAGTAGTAGGTTACAGCATCAAGCTGTAGGTCTAGTTCTGCTGAGACCAGGTCTGCTAACTCAACAGCAAGCACTGCTGCGCAGAGCTCAAGTCTTGGCACTGTGTGTTCAGGGCGAGGGGCCAGCTTGGCTTTGCCCATAACAAATCCAATCTGGTTGTTGCCATTACTGTCTGTCACTTTCAGGTAGCACACAGCACCGATAGCTTTGACTGACGCATCACAGAACACACATAGTTCTCTTCTTACCGCTGCTGACGGTGAGGCTTCTGTGTAGCGCCTTGGGATGGAAAGCTCAGCGAGCTCGGACAGAGAGGCTCTCCATGATGTCCAGGCATCTTCCATGGTTGGAGGTAAGGGCGTGTCCCAGTCACCCTTCTCCGCCGTGAGCTCTCGCAGGATAGCCTTGCCTTGGACTGTGACAGGCGCAACGAATCCAAGTGGGTCGTAGAGGCTAATGATTGTGGACAAGACACCTCGCCGGGTGTAGGGCTTGGTCTCACTGGAGACATTAAAAAGGAAACAGTCTGTCTTGAGATTCCAGTCAAGCCCGAGGCTGCCCTGCAACGGCAGCGCGTCTGCGTCGAGGTCAAGGTCTTTGAGGTCACTCGCGTGGTCACTGGATGGAAAGGCGTCCATGACCTCTTTGTTGTTCGCTGCAATCTTGTGAAGTCTCAGATTCGACTTGGAGAGCACATCCTGTGTCCTTTTTAACAGGCTGATTGCAGCTTGAACTGTAGGCAGGGACTTCAGCCCATCATCGACATAGAAGTCATGTAACACGAAGTGCTGCACATCTGGGTCGACATGGAACTCGTTGCCTTGAACAGACTTGTGTAGACCGTGAATAGCCACTGCAGGTGAAGGGCTGTTGCCGAAGACGTGGACGTTCATCCGGTAATCCACGATGGCTTTGGAGAGGTCATTGTCTTGGAACCAGAGAAAACGTAGGAAGTCACGGTCTTTCTCTCTTACCAGGAAGCAATAGAACATCTGTTCTATGTCGGCTGTGACGGCGATGGCCTCTCTTCTGAACCGAATCAGCACTCCCAGTAGTGTGTTATTCAGGTCAGGACCTGTTAACAGCACGTTGTTGAGTGATACGCCGTCGTATTGGGCACTGGAATCGAATACCACACGGATTTTCTTAGGTTTCTTCGGATGATACACTCCGAACGTTGGTAAGTACCACCTTTCTTCATGCGGGCTGAGAGGGGGGGCTAACTCTGCATGACCGTTCCGAAACATGTTGCCCATGAAGGCAAGAAAGTGGTCTCTCATCTCAGGCTTTTTTTCAAAGTTACGCTTGAGAGACATGAGACGCCTCAGCGCCTGTGGCCTGTTGTCTGGGAGCCGTGGGCGTGGGCTCTTGAAGGGTAATGGCGCCACCCAACTGTTGTTTGAGTCTTTTTGTAGTCCTTCATCCATTATCGCCATGAATGTTGTATCTTGAATGGAGGGAGCCACCTGGTTGTCATCCCTGGTCCTTCTGAACACCGTACATCCAAGGTGATCGGTTTCGCAGATAGGCTGGTCCTCAGGATACGCTGGAGGCTCACTGGTGGCCTGGGTGTCGCTGAACCTCTCCTTCACATGGAACACGTTGGGGCACGTGTCAAAGAGAGTGGGCCGTTGCAGCTCTGTGGTGTTCGTGTGGAACGTGCTAATTGTCAGTGGCCTGTGAACATTACCTAGGCACACATTTCCAACAATGACCCACCCCAGGTCTAACTTCTGTGCGTAAGGCAGATTGTGAGGGCTATTCACCTGTTTGCGGACTTTATGCACTCTGATAATGTCTCGTCCTAAGAGAAGCATAATGGGGGCTTGCGGGTCAATGTCTGGGATGAGGTGTGCCACTGACCTTAGATGAGCATGATGAAGAGCTACTTCGGGGGTTGGAATCTCCTCTCTGTTATTCGGTATGTCGTTACATTCTATGAGGCTTGGCAACGGGACGCGAACAGTTCCATCCAAAGACTCCACTTCATAGCCACTGGCCCTTCTGCCTGCTGATGGTTTCACTCCAGCACATGTTCTCAGTGTGTAAGGAGCGCTTGGACTTTGGTCATTGAACATGTCGAAGAACTGGGAGCGAACCAGTGACCTGTTGCTCTGCTCGTCCATGATCGCATACAGTTTCACGGCTTTTTCTCTGTGGCCGGCTGGGAACACTTTGACGAGGCATATTTTCGAGCAGGAGCGGTCTGTGAGTTCCCCTCCGCAGACTATTGTGCATTCGTTGGTGACCTGAGACTGCGGTGAAGCTTCATCCTCCTCCCCGCCGTGCTCAGAAGCAGGGCCAGCCTCCTGCTGCCAAGGTGCGGGTCCAGGGTGAAGCGCTGTGTTGTGCCTGTCGCTCTTACATTCAAAACACTGGACATTGAGTTTGCAGTTCTTTGCTATGTGAGATGAGGAAGAAAGACATTTAAAGCACACATTGTTTTCTTTGAGGAGTGTTTTGCGCTCGTCAATGTGCTTCTCTCTGAATGCCCGGCACTTACGGAGAGGGTGCGGCTTTTTATGCAACAGACACAGTTTGTCGCCGTCGTCTGATTTTGTTAAAGGCTTACCCCTTTCAGATGTGGCTCTGGGTGACACCTCTGTCTTGTGGACGTTGACTTCCCGCTGTCTGTTGGGCTTCCACGCTGTCTTCTCTGTCCTGGGGGCCATGTCTGTGTTGCCGATGAGGCTGAAGCTTGGGTCATTAGCAATGAGAGCCTGCTGGCTGACGAAATTGACAAAGAAGCCAAAGGGAGGATAGCTCACCTGGTTTTCACGCTTGTAGGCTGCACCAGTTATCACCCACTTGTCCTGGAGACGAGACGGGAGTTTCTGTACAATTAGGTTGACGCCTCTCGACGTGTCCAGAAAAGCCAGGCCTGGTAAGTCTCCTTCAGCCTTAGCGGCCTGCAGTTCCATTAGTAGATCACCCAGCTTTGTCAGCTTAGGTCCATCTCGGTTTACTATTTTTGGAAAGCTGTCAATGCGTTTGAACAGAGCATTTTCTATTGTTTCAGCTGAGCCATATGTTAGCTCGAGCCTTTCCCATGCCATGGCCAGTCCTGCTTCTGGCCGATTGATGTGTATTGCTCTTATCTGCTCGATATGCTCTGCTGACTCCTTCCCGAGCCATTTTAGCAGAAGATCCATCTCCTCACTCGGTTCCAGGTTTAGGCCTCTGATGGCAGTCAAAAAGGAACGCTTCCATGCTCTGTAGTTTTGGGGTTTGTCATTGAATTGTAGCAAACCTGTAGCTACAAGCTCACGGCGGGCTAGATACCTGACAAAGTCATTTATGTGTGAGCCGCCATCGTTTATGTATGAGCTGCCATAATTGTAATCTGGCCGTATGGCATGGTGTGTGGGAGGAGGCTGGGTGTGGTGATTTTGTGTTCTGAAGTGGTGTACAGGAGAAGCATGCTCACCGCTAGACTTGATGTGAGGTAGATGAACGTCTCCAGGCATCCTGTTGAATGTCTCGTGGCTGTCCTCGTATGTGCTGATGTAAGGCTGCTGTGAGATGAGACGATGTGGAGCAGTATTGTTCTGCTGCGGATAGAAGGGACTGGCTTCAGGCTTTAGTGGTGGAGGTGACACGTTGTGGTTAGGGACCGGCGCTGTCCTTGCTTGTGTGTCACCGTTTTCACATGACTTAAGTTCTGAATCCCTTTCTTTTATTTGATCAAGCACATACTGCTTTGTGCGTTGTGAGGCTTCTAAAGGAACAGAGTCTATTTTCAGGTCACAACTATGTTTCTCACTTACATCAGCAGCAGCTTCAAGTGCCTCTGCTTCGGCAATGGCTGCTGCAGCCTCTTTTTTATGTTTTAGCATTTCTATAGACACTTCCAACTTAGCTTGTTGTAGCCTCAGATTAGTTTCCTCTTCAGCATAGCATAGGCGTGCCTTTGCTGCTTCGGCTCTCGCTCTTGCTCTGACTGCTGCAGACCCCGCTGACGATGAACTGGATCTCATTGAACAACATACTTGCGAGCGTGTCCTTAACGATGCACTGTGTGGGTTCTCCTGTGCTGCTGTACTTCCATGCGAACTCTCCTCTGTAGCCTGTAGCTCGGTGGGGCGCGCTGCTCCAGTAGCACTTGACTGTAGAGTATGGTCCGTTGGTCGTCCACTGGATGCGTGTGACGACATGTCAGTTAGCTTCCAACTTGCTCTGATTTATCTTGCTTGCTTGATAGGCGTCGTTTCACTGTGCCGTCCTCGATATGTCTGCTTAATATCCTGACGGCCAGCTAAACTTTTTCCCCACACCAAGACTCTGAAGAATAATTCTTAGTTCCACAGGTTTATTGGAGTTACAGAGAAAAGGTGAAACTGCAACACACAAAAGAGCAAGGACAAATTACACATTAAAGGCTAATTTGCACTATTACTGTTGCATTTTCGTTTGTACTCATTTTAACATTAATAAATGAGAAGAAATACATGTGAACAATATTCTGGTCATTATAGCACCTTTACCGTGCAGTTCGTTAACAAACGACACAATGACACAATGAGAGCTAGCATTCACATAGCCAAAGTACATTTAGACCATCTCTAGATTACACTCTACAAACTTAAATTATTGTAAAAAATAATGATGAATACCTCCAGACAATATTACAAAATAAGGTATACATACCGACGATGCTACGCCAGACACAAGAGATCGTCAGATACGGTTGAAAAGCAATGGAATAAACAGCCTTGAACAAACCGTTGAAACTCGTTCGACGTGAGTGTTTACATTCAAACTATGGGTCGCGCGACAGGACATATAGAACCATGCGATCTTAAAGAGAACATAACCTAAATAGAAACACATTAGGAAATGCATATTCCTGGAACACATTAGAGTACTGTAATGCTGACTAAATGAAAAGCATGTTTATCTTCAACTTTAAACTTAATGCTTATTTACATGTTCTTACTCATAACAAGACACCCTGCAGTTCGCATACCAGCGCAACATCGGGGTGGATGATGCAATCATCTACCTTCTGCAGAGGGCCTACTCTCACCTGGACAACGCAGGTTGCACTGTGAGGGTTATGTTTTTTGACTTCTCCAGTGCCTTCAATACCATTCAGCCCCTGCTACTGGGTGAGAAGATGAGGAGGATGAAAGTGGAAGCACCCTTAGTCTCCTGGGTCACGGACTACCTGACCGGTAGGCCACAATTTGTGCGACTACAGAGGTGTGTGTCAGAATGGGCAGTTAGCAACACAGGGGCCCCCCAGGGAACGGTCCTGTCCCCTTCCTGTTCACCCTCTACACCTCGGACTTCAGATATAACTCTGAAACATGCCACCTACAGAAGTTCTCGGATGACTCTGCTATTGTAGGGTGCATCAGGGGTGGGCAGGAGGAGGAGTACAGGAGCACAATCAGTGACTTTGTGTTGTGGTGTGAGCAGAACCACCTTCAGCTCAACATCAGCAAAACAAAGGAGATGGTGGTGGACTTCAGGAGGACCAAGGCACAACTGACTGCAGTCCCTATACAAGGGATGGATGTGGAAATGGTTGGGTCATACAAGTTCCTGGGAGTCCATATGGACAACAGGCTGGAATGGGCTGGTAACACCGGGGCCCTGTACAAAAAGGGCCAGAGCCGACTCTACTTTCTGAGGAGGCTCAGGTCCTTCAACGTGTGCAGTAAACTACTGCATACCTTCTACCAGTCTGCCAGTGCCATCTTTTTTGCAGTGGTGTGCTGGGGAGCAAACATCACCGGTACTTCCTGGGGATGATTGTAGAAGCCGGCAGCCGGTCCTCCACTGTTGGAGGTTGTAGACTCTCCCGTTCGTCCTCTCTCCTCCGCCAATCCCGACCCTGTAGGGAGCCCCCACGAGTGAGGGAACAGGAGCACCTCGTCGTCCCCGTCCAACTCCTAGGTGTACACCTACTCCCATGGCTGTAGGGGCTCCTCCACGAACCACCACAAGTATAGTGGCCGGGGCTCCTCCTCTTCCTTCCCCGACCACCCCCATAGCCCCCCCTAAAACTGTATGGGGGTTCTTCTGGACCATCGAAGGGGTCCGCCTCGTCGCCCACCGACGTGGAGCCCGTCAACGTTGCCGATGCCCTGGATCCTGCGGGGGATCCAGAGCTATACAGTGGTAGTACACCTCCTCAGAGACCAACTCCTTACCTCCAAGGAGTTCTGGCACCGTCCAGCTCTGCGTGGTCCTGTGGTGGTGGGGTTTTCTGTCACGGTTGCTATGAGACAGGACCCGAGGCACTGAGCAGTACTGCAAAGACATTCCTTTTATTATTCAAAACAATGAACAGAAGGAGACTGGTGTGTACGCAGTACAAACACAAAAACCCACACCCAGGTGGAAAACCAATTAACTTAAATAGGATCCCCAACTCAGCGCAGCTACCTCTAATTGGGGTCCACACAACAAAACCAAACATAGAGATATCCAGAGATATCCAGAGAGGTCATACAGTACCTTCCTATCTTATGACCTCTCTGAACATAAATCATTACAGAATGCTATTTTAATTATGAATGGGTATAACTCACATATCTTGTCATAAGATAGTAAGGTACTGTATGAATCTGATGTCTGCAAAGATAATACAGGTTAAAAATCTGAGAAACGTGTCACGCCTAAGAAAAAACATGGATCCCTGCTTTTATTTTTTTATCACACAAAGACCATCTCAAGGAAAGCTGAGAGAAGCTGAAAAAAATGATCTATGGTTCACTTGTTGGAGTCAACGAAGCCCTTTGAATAATTCAATGTGTTACTGTATTAGCATAGTATTAGCTAGTATTAGCATACAAGTCTTGAAAGCAATGCTACAGTGGTGTTTGCAAGGTTGATTAGTTTAATACATTTACTCTCCATGGAAGGAAGCTGATAAATCATCATTTTCTGAGCAACATCTGTAACAATGCAGCATGTGCCACATGCATCTGGACTCGGGTGAAATACCTTGATTGCTTCCAATATTAGCATAATTGTCATTATTGACAGCAGCCTCAAAAGTTTGTTTTACAAATGCACAATGCATGCATAATCAACGTTTCTTAGTGACTGCCTCTCCTCATTAGCTAGAGTATGTTTCTGAGAGTAAAACATGAGAATTATCATATCTCGGCAATCATCCTTTGTGAGAACTTTAGCATTCTTCACTAATTTGCATATGGAATGCAATTAAAATAAACTGCCAGGAAAAAAAGTGATTGACGTGAATGGAATGGTTTGGCACGTTAGATTCTTACGTTCCCAGTAGTGAATGGGAAGAGTATAGGCTATCGACAGGGGAAGGAAATGGGTGCTAGGTGTCGCTAGGTGTTTGGCCCCATGCTGGCCAGACGAGACCCAGCTGAGATCGATCTAAAAGCTTTCCCTCCCTCTGGCCTGGACACACACTCCCATTCTCATCTCACTGCCCATTACAACCAATCAACCCGTAAGCCAGGGGGAAACTGCACACCCAATTTACGCCCACAATTGTTTGTTATTGACGGCTGCCTCACTTTTGTAGTGATGGAACAATGACGGCAAACCCCCTGAGTGGGGTCCTCTGTGAACTGAGAAAACAGCGATTTGTTAAGATTGCTGTGGTGGTGTTGTTGTAGGAGTCAGAGAGATGCTAGCAGAGCCTTGATATACCTTCATTTCAGAGGGGACACGGCCACAGGAAGCCTATATAGGAAGGAGTTCTATTTTTTGCCTCAGATATTATCTTCCTTACTTTTGCTTTCTCTTCAAGATTATTCATCTGGCTGGAGAGTGAAGTCAAAATCAATGGCGAGAGCGGTAGAGAGAGTTAGAACCTGGACTGGGAATCTATCACCATGCATATGGGAGGGGACAGCCATGTTTCATTATGAACTCAAGGCCAATCTGTGCAGGGGATGGAAGGCAGGATGTCAAGGTAATGAGTTAATTTAGGAGATAAGGAACAGCAAATGTATCCCCACCAGCAACAATATGGCCTCTATTAATGCTACAATATGGAATTCATTAAAGTCATTCAATAGTTGCCAAACGTGATAAAATTACAAATGTTCTACGTTCTCTGCTTTTATTCAACAGCCAGCTTTAAATCATATTCTTCAAGCTGTGCAATACAAAAGTCCCAAGGTTTAATGGAGAGGAATAGTATCTGTTACTACACTCTAGACTTCAGACTAGACACAGAGCTAGCATTACAGTTGATCAAATTTAACCAGATGCCTAGCTATTATCCCCAATGGGGCGAGTTGCCCTCTTGGCGCTTTGGTAATAAGTATTGTTTTCCGTCTGACTGGGTGGACATGTTTTGGGGAAGCCTCCTGTCTGTCTGGCTCCGGAAAAAGTCTCTCTCTCTCTCTCTTTCTTTCTCTCTCTCTCTTTCTTTCTTTCTCTCTCTCTCGTCAATTCAAAGTCTATTCCACGTTGGTTCTACATCATTATATTGGGCTCCCGAGTGACACAGCGGTCTAAGGCACTGCATCTCAGTGCTAGAGGCATCACTACAGACCCTGGTTCAATTCCAGGCTGTATCACAATCTGGCCGTGATTGGGAGTCCCATAGGGCGGCGCACAATTGGCCCAGCGTCGTCCGAGTTATAAATAAGAATATGTTCTTAAATGACTTGCCTAGTTAAATAAAAGGTTAAATAATGTCATTTCAATTAATAATATTTTTTATTAATTGAAATGACATGAAAACAACGTTGATTTAACCGGTGCGTGCCCAGTGGGAGGCGCCGTTCCGTAAGCCCGCCTCCTCATTTGCATCGTCCTTCAGGGGATCCCCAAATCCGTCAGACTGTTCCATTGATGGAGGGAGGGGGGACTAAACAAACAAATTATGAAACTAGGCTAGTTGTTGATTTTTCACTTCTTTTTATTGCATTCTGAGAGCAGAAGAGATGGAGCTACAGTTATCATTCTAGCTCTGCTCGAAGGGCAATTTTCATCTTTCAGCGGCAAGAGAGAAAAACGTAAGAGCCATGACTGGGGGTGTATTGTAAATGCAGCAGCCTGAAAGACAGCTGGACTGGAAGAGGGAGGAGAGGCTAATTTTACAGATTAGGGAGATAACTACATGGAGCACATTATGGCTTGTAACGGGGGAACTGCATGTGTTCATCTACAGTGCTCACAGGGGAGGAAGAGGGAGGGGTGAGGGAGGAAGAGGCGGCATGACAAACCACGGCAGGCGGGAGACTTGGTTGCCATGGTGAAAAACAAGGATGTTTGTATCAGAGGCTAATCTCGGCAGGCGGCCACGAAAGGCACACACACCTTCCACCAGCAGTAATGGAGATCACTGGAGCTCGACACTGGCTATTCATTCCAAAGGGTGAGGGGGTGAAACAGTTGGGGGAGAGTTATACCTTTTTCTTATCACTCTGCATTCCTCCTTAATCAGGGTCGAGTCGAGCCGTGACCAGGAGGAGGTTCCATTCTAATTTGAGACAGGCTGGGGCTGCCATTGGTCCAGCAGCTCTAATGTTTACCACAGCCTTGCTCTTAGGAAGGGAGAGACACTAGCATCCACAGACCAGATTTCACTGTTTACTACACATTGTGACCACACTGACTGTATTCAATAACAGCAGAATATCACGTTTCACTCATCCTTAGTAAATTATCAACAAGGATCAACAATGACCTCGACTGGTAGTAAAACAAGAATGTAATTGGATAGTGTGGGATTCATCCAATCAAATCTCCTCCTATTGAAGCATATCAGGGTGGAGGGAGGACGAGAACCAGAGGTTAAATACACAACGTTTATAATCAATGTTATAGGACGTAGGGGCAAAAGGAAGTAAAGAGCTGGACACAAAAAAGAGACTGTCAATACCCACATGTACTCAACAAAGGACGTTTTCTGACATGGATGCAGCAGTAAGACATTGATTGTGATTGCTTCTACGTCTTGGTGGTGGCACCGTGTCTTGTACATTGCTGTCTGTCCTGTCCTTTGTGACTCATGCATCTTCCAAGGGCACCAGAGGCACTTACTGTTGCTGTTGTCGTTGCTGTGCAATAGCTCGGAGGACAATCTCACGAAAGTAGTTTCTCTCATTTCGAAGCTGTCATGCTGGCCTTATTTGAGGGATTTCAACAGAGGGACAGGAGATAAGTAACTGAATGCGCTTTTATATATATATAAAAAAAAAAAAAAAAAGCAATATAACAACATAATGAAGCTCTTCAATAACCCGTAGCGTGAATCTTCTGTATTCAGACTAGACTGCTTTGTCCAAATAGATACTGTATTAAGAAGCTATTCCGTGTAGCTGTCATGTCTTTTCACACTAATACAGGGGTAGGCGCCAACTTCCTCATCCTCTTTTTATTGTTAACCTTATGAAGCAGTGCAAGGAGGTTTTCTCTGTGGTCATGGCTCTGATGAATGAGGGCCACCATATGACTCACCACCGCAACAAACCTCATCGCTCTGACGTGACTGTCCAAACCATGTCAACCAATAACTCAGACAGTTATTACAGATACTGGACAGGGTAAAGTGAAACAGCATCCCCTCTGTTGTATTAACCTTTTTTTTTTTTTTTTTATTAACTCATTGCATGCTGACCACAGATGCATCTTGCGATGCCATGATTCTGCTGGGTCTGACACAGGACACAGGAGTGGCTGAGCGTTTTAGGAAAGAGGGAGAGGGGAGAAGAGGGGAGGTAAATAGCATCCCTCGGAATGCTGCTCCTGTTCCTTATCGCATTCATAAAACATTCAAAATGTCCTCCAACCCACCTTTGTGGCCCGGCTTAGTAATTATTAACATGCTCAGAAGTCCGGCGTTGAACGTTTCTCCTCCAGGGTTGGTCTCTCTGAGAAGTTTTGCCCATTCAGATGGTATTAAACTCTAATAACTTGTCCACGAACCACCTTCAGGGAAGCAACAATAATATGTAGCTGGGTATTAGATGCGTTTCCCTTGGCTAAGTAAAAATCAGGATATTGTAGGAAGGGAAAAGCAATTTCCTCTTAAAGGGATTTTGAAATTACAGTTTTCAGGGGGGGGGGGGGGCTGACAATCTCTCTCTCCTCTCTTCTCTTGTAAATGATGATACCATCTTTGATGTGGCCATAAACTGAAGGCTGCTTGAACAGGTGAAGACTTGTCTGAAGTTCAAATGTCCGGCTGAATGGCTTGACAAAAAAGGAATTTGTACTCTAGCATACACTCTTAGAAAAAAAGGGTTCCAAAAATTTTCTTTGGGCTGCCACCATAACAGAAACCACCCCAAAAAGGTTCTACCCAGAACCAAAAAGGGTTCTTCAAAGGGTTATCCTATGGGTTCTAGATCGCACCTAGGAGTGTTGTATACTATGCTACCTCTCTTCTATACTTCTGTCATTAGGGTTAAAACATTTATTCAACCTTTATTTAACCAGGCAAGTCAGTTAAGGACTAATTCTTATTTACAATAACGGCCTACACCGGCCAAACCCTCCCCTAACCTGGACGATGCTGTGCACCGCCCTATGGGACTTCTAATGACGGCCAGTTGTGATTCAGCCCGGGATTGAACCAGGGTCTGTAGTGACGCCTCTAGCACTGAGATGCAGTGTCTTAGACTGCTGCGCCACTCGGGAGACCCCAGCATGCTGGATGATGAAGTGTTGGTGTTCATTAGTTTTGACTACTGTGAAGCCATTCAATTATTTTGAATTGTCACTTCATGCGCGTCTTCATTCCATTGTTGCGGCTCAAATAGGAGAACGACATATCCAACATGGACTGTGCACTTCTACAGGCCTCATTAAACCCACTCTTTCCAGCCTGTCTACTGTCATTGGGCCCATGGGACTAACTGCAATGGAACTGCAGTTGTTTTCAGCACACCGCACTCTGTAAATATGAATAGAAATGTTGGACAACAACAGCTATAAGCTAAACAAATTGGCCCTCGTCAAAAAAAGCTCTTTGTTTTTATGTTTATTTGCACCAAAGACAACGGCCTGAAAAACGTCCACATGAGAGGAAGGATCTTAACCCTCACCCAGTTGGGTTTAGTGTCAGTGAGTCACGTTCAAACTAATCTCAATATCCTTTGTACATAGCATTTAGGGTCTGAGACAGAATTGGAATTGGATTTCAATTAAAACCCAGCATCAGCGGCGCCAGTGATTGCATTGGTAGAAAATGTTGAGAATGGTGTGCACTGGGTCTGTATCATAGTAAAGGCCTCATTGATCATGTAATCTCTGCCTTATCTCCCCAGGTCTAACAGAGATCGAAGAGCCCTGACACCTTGTTAAACACTGAGATTTGTATCAGGACGGACTTAGCCTTAGACCAGCCTAATTAGACTATCAGAGCCAAGCCTTATAACAGAGTAATACCACAGGATCAAACGCAGCAAAGCCAGAAATAAGCCATCACCAACTAAACAGAGGAGATCGATAGGCTAGAAACCAATGAAAAAAAAAAGTGAGCCAGTTGTTTGAATAAAGGATTTTACAGCACATTGGTTGACTGTGGGCATACTGTACTGAATGTAACACCATGGTAACACAGCTAGTCAAATGAGAGCTCCTCCCTCCACCCATCCCTCCTTGCCTGAAACCAATCCTCAACATACCATTGAGTCATGAAGGCAATATCTCATTGTTCACTATGTACTATGTTCACTATCTCCACTACAACACTCTCTTTTGCACGGCAATGTTATAGTGGTGGTGGTAGCCACACCCGTTGTGCCATGCGATCTCCATAGACAAACATTGGCAGTAGAGTGGTCTTACTGAAGAGCTCAGTGACTTTCAATGTGGCACCGTCGTAGGATGCTACCTTTCCAACAAGTCAGTTTGTAAAATGTCTGCCGTGCTAGAACTGCCCCGGCCAACTGGAAGTGCTGTTATTGTGGAGTGTAAACATCTAGGAGCAACAACGGCTCAGCCGCGAAGTGGTCGGCCACACAAGCTCACAGAACGGGACCGCCGAGTGCTGAAGTGAGTAAAAATCGTCTGTCCTTGGTTGCAACACTCACTACCGAGTTCCAAACTGCCTCTGGAAGCAATGTCAGCACAATAATTGTTCGTCGGGAGCTTCATGAAAGGGGTTTTCTATGGCCGAGCAGCCGCACACAAGCCACCATGCGCAATACCAAGCATTGGCTGCAGTGGTGTAAAGCTTGCCGCCATTGGACTCAGTGGAAACGCGTTCTCTGGAGTGATGAATCACGCTTCACCATCTGGCAGTCCGACGGACGAATCTGGGTTTGGCGGATGCTAGGAGAACGCTACCTGCCCCAATGTAGAGTTTCAACTGTAAAGTTTGGTGGAGGAGGAATAATGGTCTGGGACTGTTTTTCATGGTTCAGGCTAGGCCCCTTAATTCCAGTTAAGGGAACTCTTAACTACAGCATACAATTACATTTTAGAAAATTCTGTGATTCCAACTTTGTGGCCACAGTTTGAGGAAGGCCCTTTCCTGTTTCAGCATGACAATGCCCCTGTGTTTGTTGAGATCAGTGTGGAAGTACTTGACTGGCCGGCACAGAGCCCTGACCTCAACCCCATCGAACACCTTGTGGCTGAATGGAAGCCGCCTTTATTTTGTGGCCAACGTTGAGGGAGCAGTACGGGTGGCACTGCATTATCCCCCAGTAGAAACGACAGTGTTCCAACATCTAGCGGAAAGCCTTCCCAGAAGAGTGGACCAACTCCATATTAATGCCCATGATTTTGGAATGAGATGTTCGACGACCAGGTGTCCACATATTTTTGGTCAAATATATGTTGTGTATTTCATGAGAGTTGGCCCTATGGCAAGGTTACAGGTGCTGGCAGTGAGATTATATTGCATGGTTGTTGTTTGAAGCCCTGTTTAAAGGATCTCAGAGGGCAAATGTCAGAGAGGGTAGCTGGCCCAGGGGCTAAACGGGAGAAAAACACAGACAGGAGCGTTCTCTTAGATCTGTCCAGCGGCTATCACACTGCCATCGCTGAGCCCCGATGTCTGTTTGAATTAGAGGTGTGAGAAATGCAACAGAATTAATGCCTTGGAAATAGGATGATAAAACATATCAAAGCGTGTTTCCAACAGAAGTCTATCTGGACCAGGTAAAAAAAAAAAAAACATTTGGACAACATATAATTCTGTTCCACATACATACACTGTTGCACAAGATACCTCATCACAATTCTCCCCCTCTCCTCGCACTGTTAATATGACCTTGGGACGACTTATTGCCTTAACACAACATGATTTATCCGGCTACACGTCCCTGGGGGCCTCTTGCCTTGTGATGTATCTGACCCATGCAGAATGGCTAGCCAAATACAACCTGCTCTGTGATCATACGTCTTTGTAATTGGTTTGGATGTTAAAGGTTCTCTATGATTCTTCACACTCAAGGAATCTAAAATGTAATGCTTTTTATAGGTGCCTATAAAAGCTTTCTTAGATTAAAATAATATTCCATTCCACCTCTCAGACAGACACACTCAGACACTCTCATATCTGTACAGGGCCGGCTGTTCAGTGGCCCCACCTCTTGACAACTGAGAGAAAAATATAGGTTTTAAAGGTTAATTATAGGTTAATTTTCGTGCAATTCTACAAATTTTGTCATGGGGAGGAGAGAATAGTTTTTAGTTTTAAAGCTAATTTTCTTGCAATTCTACACATTTTGCCATGATATCTGAGTGAGAGTGACTAACAAAATCAATGGGGGCCCCTTGGAGGTCAGGGCCCCTGGATGTCAGGGCCCCTGGAGGTCAGGGCCCCTGCCCTGTGTGACCGGTCAGCATTCGGTCATGATTACTACACGTTTAGATACTGTAGCTGGCTAGACTAATTTACCAATCAAAAAATTGTTAGCTGACGCGGCTAATTGAGTAAATGTCAGCAACTGACATAACAACAGGAAAATGTCTGACAAACAAACAAATTTCGAACTTGCAAATTGTCTACTCTACTATTCTTTCCCAACCCCCATCCCCTAAGCGACTGCTCATGTCACTTGTGCCTGGAGCCGGCCCTGTATCTGTACCATCTTCCCAGCAGAATTGAGTATTTCTGAGGCTACAGTGAAGTTGCCTTTGCCTTTGACATGGATAACCGAATCAACTGCATACCGTGAAAGGTGAGAGGGACGTTAGGTAATGATATTGGAAGCATTCATCATCGGCCAATGCCGAGACACATACCACTTGGTGAGCATGTCACTGATCGGTGAACTTCCTTTCAGAGCCAAACGGCCGCACCAGGTCGAATCATAATAGAGACTATTTTTAACCGCTTGATTTGCTCCGACAACAGCTCTCACTAACAACAGTTGTTTAAAAGAAAGTGTCAAGTCCTCCTGCCAGCTGCCCTTTATGACCCAGAAGCCTTGGGTTTTGAAAAGGCAAACCCAAAATAACCAAGGCTGAGACAAAAGGTTAGGGCTGTTTGTCCACCAGTCTCGGGGCAGCGGACTCCAAGTTCTCCTCATTATTGGTGATTTAACGAGGATGATAAAACATGATGCTACCTCCGGCGACAGAGGGGATGCTTGATTTATTTGGGGTCAACATCTGCCCCTCCCTCTCTGCACTGGCAAAAACAGGTTGGGAAGTTGTCATTGTCTTGTTACCGAAAGGTCGCTGGTTCGAATCCCAGAGCCGACTAGGTGAAAGAAATATGTTGTGTCCTTGAGCAAGGCACTTAACCCTAATTGCTCCTGTAAGTTGCTCTGGATAAGAGTGTCTGCTAAATGACATAAATGTAGATGGATGTGAAAACCATGTCACACAGATCTACCACAGCAGTGTTTCCTGTATTCCCATATGACCGATGAATGACAGAAGTATTCTCTGCCTGTTGTGTTTCAATAAGTGCACATGGCATCCATCAGCCAGAGACCAGCCCCATCTTCCCCTATCACAGCTGATTCAGTTAGTGGTTATGAAACGAAGCCTCTTTAAAGCTCTCCCAGACAGTTTGTAAACAACAAGCCACTGTCTGTGGAAATGAGCTGGGGAGGTAATTGTGATTTGGGAGAGGGGGGGGAGTTGCTTCCCTTCTCGCTGCTATCCCCAAGCAACAGTTTGACATGGGCACCTTCCGGCTAATGTAATCCGAGCGAGCGAAGAGGAGGCTGGGGCTGAGAGGCTAAATTGCATGAGCCCAGGGCTACAGCTGAGCAAACCCCCTCTGTAGTCTCTCTCAGGTGGACTCTCATAGCAACGGGCTGATCCATACCACTTGAGAGAGAACAACAGTACTCTAACTAGGGATATGCTTGACATGTTTCCCACTGGGCTCAGTGCAAGGGGATATTACATTATGTTTGTTCACTGTGGCAAAGGCCCCATGTTAGTGGACCTGACTGCACCTGAGTGATGATAAGAAGCTATCCTATTGGGGGTTTCCAACAATCGCGACAGTGACAGATTGGGTTCTGTTTGCAGCTCGAGTGCTCACAACAGCTTTTCAATCTTATCAACAGCTATAGACTGCTGCGCAAAGAAGATACTGCATGTACATGATGTTAATCCCACACACCTGTGCAGAAGCAGGAAGCAACAGAACTAAAGGGTTAAAGGATTGAGAGTGACGTCTGGCTCCCTATTCCAAATGGCATTGTAGCTCATTTCCGAATCAATAGTGTGCTCCGTTCCTCCCTAAGCAAGTCATGCCAAAGATAAACCCATCACGCGACGGATGATGGAGAAAGGAAAGATGGATGGCGAGCCACAGACTGTTAGGGGGATTCACTTCCCCAGGATGAAAGCAGCTGCTCGTCTTCCACCCGCTTCCCTCCATTCATCCACCCAGACATCAACACAGTGGTCTCCGTTTCTCAACCGGAGCCTTGCCTCCAGCTACCCACCTCTCTTGCTTATATCACCACATCATCTCAACCTGTACACACTGCCATCTCCTAATAACCACGGCAACACCTCGCCCCAACGGGCGCAGCCACACAGAAATGGGCGCCAAAAATGGTGCCACGCCAAAGGGGGTGGGCGTTGTCGGAGAGTAGACTTCCCCTGCCCCTCTCCCTCCACTCCTCTTCTCAACATCAAATCAGATAGCAATCACACTCACCCAAACAAACACAGCCCCTCCCCCCACCTCCGCTACTCATGCCCACAACTTTTGCGGTACTCCAGAGAGGGAACGTCTCATTTTACCTGGCACAGCATGCTGTCAGCTCCCAATCTGTCCGTCCGGATGTGGAGAAGATCTCATCTGGAGGGAACGAGGGAATCTCTGGGATAGAGAGAGAGAGAGAGAGAGAGAGAGAGAGAGAGAGAGGGAGAGAGAGAGGAGGAGTCTCAGGTAAGAGGAGAGGAGGAGGAGAGAAGAAAGGAGCCTCCTGCTGCTAATGCTGACGCTGTCACTGTCTGCCGCCTTTATTTTGTGGCCAGCATTGAGGGAGCAAAACGAGTAGCTCTGTGTTATCCTCTGTTAGAAACGACAGCGGATGCACCGAACGCTGGGCTGAGAGAGAGAGAGAGAGAGAGAGAGAGAGAGAGAGAGAGAGAGAGAGAGAGAGAGAGGGTGAAAGGGATGAGGTGGAGAAAGAGAGAGAAGGGAGAGACTGGGCTGTTTGGGCAAGCCGTCGTCACGCGGCAGTTCCTTCGGAATCCCTCAAGTGAGAGGGGCGCTACATCATTGAGTCCTGGGCTGTGATTGGCTGAGCTGAGGGGAAATGCTAGGGACGGGGAATCTGTCATACACTGCTCTGGCAGCGATAAACTTAGAGGACCCTTTCAGCACACATATCACCCCCTCCAGTGTCTGAGCCCACCACTGCAGGGCACACCATCAATGACAAGCAAGGACACTCCCCAAAATCCTCCTTGTGTGTGTGTGCGTGTGTATCTGTGTGTGCGCTTGTGAGTTTATGAAGGGTGTCTCCATGCATGGAAAACCCTGGCCTGCCTCTGCACACACACACTAAGACATATTGTACATTCACACACACACACACACACACACACACACACACACACACACACACACACACACACACACACACACACACACACACACACACACACACACAAAGGAGACATGATTTCCCCAGAGAGGGAGGTAGGGCTCATCAACAGAGGAAGTCAACAAACACTGCAAGGCAATCTTTCATTAAAATTATTAAAATGTGTCATGACTCAGACCCAGACCCTAGGAGGAGGATGCTTATTGACTCCATGTTATACCAGCCTGCCTTCATGCCCTCTTCACGACTGTCTTGGTGTGTTTGGACCATTCTAATTTGTCGGTAATGTGGACACCAAGGAACTTGAAGCACTCAACCTGCTCCACTACAGCCCTGTCGATGAGAATGGGGGCGTGCTCGGTCCACAATAATCTCCTGTAGTCCACAATCATCTCCTTTGTCTTGACCACGTTGAGGGAGAGGTTGTTATCCTGGCACCACACGACCAGGTCTCTGACCTCCTCCCTATATGCCGTCTCATCGTTGTCGGTGATCAGGTCTACCACTGTTGTATCGTCGGCAAACTTAATGATGGTGTTGGAGTCGTGCTTGGCCATGCAGTCATGGGTGAACAGGGAGAAAAAGAGAGGACTGAGCACGCACCCCTGAGGGGCTCCCGTGTTGAGGATCAGTGTGGCAGTTGCGTTGTTACCTAACCTTACCACCTTGGGGTGGCCCGTCAGGAAGTCCAGGTTCCAGTTGCAGAAGGTGGTGTTGATGTGAGCCATGACCAGCCTTTCAAAGCACTTCATGGCTACAGACGTGAATGCTACGAGTCGGTAGTCATTTAGGCAGGTTACCTTGGTGGTCTTGGGCACAGGGACTATGGTGGTCTGCTTGAAACATGTTGGTTTTACAGACTCTGTCAGGGACAGGTTGAAAATGTCAGTGAAGACACTTGCCAGTTGGTCAGCGCATGCTCGGAGTACACCTCCTGGTAATCCGTCTGGCCCTGCGGCCTTGTGAATGTTGACCTGTTTAAATGTCTTACTCACATCGGCAACGTAGAGTGTGATCACATGGTGGTCCGGAACGGCTGGTGCTCTCATGCATGCTTCAGTGTTGCTTGCCTCTGACCTGCTCTATATCCTTTAGGAAAGTTATTTGATGAGGACGTGTAACACCGGGCATCATGATGACATGGATGAAAATATATATGTGTACTTTTTAATGGGCGTTATCAGTAGGAAATTGAATACAATACCTCATTATGCAACATACACATTATGAATCCCAAAAAATGTATTCCCTAGTGGATCTTTGAATGTATAAGGAAATGGAATTCATGAAGGCAATATACAATAGTTTACCGTCCAAGAAAGTGTTCCTCTGTGCCTCAAATAATAATCTCAGAAAAAACAGGAAGGAATCAATGGGGGATTGAATGATAAGCAGGGCTGGCTGGGCTGAAAGGTCACGATGGAGGGCTAAGCAGGAGAGTTCCCACACACACAGTGTCAAACACAGCCTTGGGGCATTCTGGGAGTGAAAAGCGGCAAATCTCAATCTGGAGATGTCATATTGAGCGGCATCCGTCTGGCTACCACCTCCTCTCACCTGTATATTGTGTGTGTGTGTGTGTGTGTGTGTGTGTGTGTGTGTGTGTGTGTGTGTGTGTGTGTGTAGGTGTGTTCTTCATCTTCCCCATTTACTGTTTGGGTAAAATTGGAAAATTCTCATATGTGCATCACCGGACCAGAAAAGTGGACATGTTTTGAGAGAAATACATGTAGCCTACGGTTATGCTATAATGAGGATATAGGTTTGCCATTGCCAGACATCCTTTGAAGAATCCTTTCAACATCTCAATTGAAGCATGTTGACAAGAACAACCCCTCCACCGGCTGCTCTATCAATTCCTCCCTATTGATATAATGGCATCATTCCCTCATCACAGAGTAACATAGCCCATTGGTCGTTCTCATGGTTCCGGCAGGGTGGGCAGACACAAACAACATGCATCAAGAGGCCCTAGTCATTTCCACCTGGCTGTGTGCTGATCAGAAGCAGCCTCTGTCTGTGTCTTAGTGTCCCCACTCTGGTGTGGCGTGGGGGAGAGCGAGTCACCCAGGAGGGCAGGAGAAGAAAATAATCACTATGAACAGCACAAGTAAAATAATTTCTATTACTTTGCCATGCTTTATTCATTCAGAAAGACTCAAAAGGCAGAGGGGCAAACCAAGTAGTTTTTTCACCTAGCCTGAGTGGGGGAATTGGCATCATTAGCTTAGCTCATTGTGTTTGGCGCCGCCCTGAGTGGTCGCCTGTTAAGCAGCTCCCGTTGTTTGTGCATTAATTGTTGTTTTAGTTCGTTTTCTTTCGTCTATTTCGTCTATTTTCTTTAGTTGTATTTTTTATTTTGCTACAGTCGAACTATAACAGTTCAGGATTATGGATTTTATGGATTTTATCGCAGCTGAACGTCGACAGGAGTCGTCAACTGTTATTGTTTACAACAGAGCCCAGCTCCTGGATTTAGCCCACGCAGCGCTGCTGCACCCCAGGGAAAAGTTTGATATTCCGGACGAGTTGAAAAGGCGACGCCGTGGACGCAGGGCGGGATTGAAATGTAAGGCAAAGCGGAGGAGGTTCAAGTACAAGCCGGCTATACCATCTATTATTATGGGCAATGTGAGGGCTCTACATAACAAGATGGATGAGTTGGCGGGACTTGTTCGTGGACAAAGGATTTATCGGGAAACAAGCCTAATGTTTTTTACTGAGACTTGGCTGAACGATAACATCCCCATACAGAACGTCACTATCGACGGTTTCCAGACCATCAGAGCGGACAGGGATCGCGTCTCTTCCGGTAAGAGTAAGGGTGGTGGTCTGGCTTTATTAGTTAACAACAGATGGTGTCATCCGAAACATATTACTCTTAAGGAAGAGTTTTGTAGCCCGGACATTGAGCTGTTAGCCGTTAGCCTGAGACCCTACTATTTGCCGAGGGAATTCACGGCGGCCATTGCTGTTATTGTTTACATCCCGCCCTCTGCTGACGCAAACGCAGATTGTGACGTCATCCACTCTGTTATCGCGAGGTTACAGACAGCACATCCCAGTGCTTTCTTTGCCATTTCGGGGGATTTTAACCATGCATCTCTCTCTTCAACGCTGCCCACGTTCAAACAGTTCGTGAAGTGCCCAACCAGGAATAATAAAACTCTGGACTTGTTATATGCTAATGTGAAGGATGCATACAACTCCACTGCACTGCCTCCCCTCGGTAGATCGGATCACAACCTTGTCCACCTCACCCCACTCTACAGGCCTATGGTCCAACAGCAGCCTGCAACCACCAGGACTATTAGGAGATGGTCCCCTGAGGCGAATGAGGCCCTACAGGACTGCTTTGAAACAACAGACTGGGATGTGCTCTGTGAGGCTCATGGGGAGGACATCGATGGACTCACTGACTGCATAACAGACTATATTAATTTTTGTGTAGACAACACTGTACCCACCAGGAAGGTACGCTGTTTCCCAAACAATAAACCCTGGGTCACCAGCGACCTGAAGGCCCTGCTGAATGAGAAGAAGAGGGCCTTCAAGGAGAAGGACAAGGACAAATTGAAATGCGTCCAGAGGGAGCTGAAGTTGCGGATTGCTGAGGGGAAGAGAGTGTATAAGGAGAAGATGGAGGACAAGCTGAGGCAGAGCCAGGTGAGAGAGGTGTGGAAGGGTATGAGAAATATCACTGGCTTCAAAAAGTCAAACAGTGGGCAGACGGAGGGGACCCAGGACAGAGCCAATGAGCTGAACCAATTTTTTAACAGGTTCGATACTGGCCCTGTCCACCTCCCCTCCAGCTCCCCAGACCACACACCCTCACGGCTATCCCACCCCCACTTTGCTCACAGCACCTCTGCTGAGACAATCAGTGACCCCACCTCCGCCCCTGCCCCCCCTGGACTGATCCTCAACACCCCCCTTCCCCCCACCTCCCCACCTGGGCTGGCTTTCACCACCAACCAAGTGAAGAGAGAGCTGGAGAGACTACACCAGTGGAAAGCGGCGGGCCCTGATGGCATCAGCCCAAGGGTGCTGAGGGTCTGTGCTGACCAACTGTGTGGAATACTCCAGCGTCTTTTCAACCTTAGCCTGAGCCTAGAAAGGGTCCCTGTGCTGTGGAAAACATCCTGCCTTGTCCCAGTGCCCAAGAAGGCACACCCCACTGTCCTGAATGACTTCAGACCTGTAGCGCTAACATCCCACATCATGAAGACCCTGGAAAGGTTAGTCCTCGCTCACCTCAGACCCCTGGTGTGTTCATCAATGGACCCCCTGCAGTTTGCATACCAGCGCAACATCGGGGTGGATGATGCAATCATCTACCTTCTGCAGAGGGCCTACTCTCACCTGGACAACGCAGGTTGCACTGTGAGGGTCATGTTTTTTGACTTCTCCAGTGCCTTCAATACCATTCAGCCCCTGCTACTGGGTGAGAAGATGAGGAGGATGAAAGTGGAAGCACCCTTAGTCTCCTGGGTCACGGACTACCTGACCGGTAGGCCACAATTTGTGCGACTACAGAGCTGTGTGTCAGAATGGGCAGTTAGCAACACAGGGGCCCGCCAGGGTACGGTCCTGTCCCCCTTCCTGTTCACCCTCTACACCTCAGACTTCAGATATAACTCTGAAACATGCCACCTACAGAAGTTCTCGGATGAGTCTGCTATTGTAGGGTGCATCAGGGGTGGGCAGGAGGAGGAGTACAGGAGCACAATCAGTGACTTTGTGTTGTGGTGTGAGCAGAACCACCTTCAGCTCAACATCAGCAAAACTAAGGAGATGGTGGTGGACTTCAGGAGAACCAAGGCACAACTGACTGCAGTCCCTATAAAGGGGATGGATGTGGAAATGGTTGAGTCATACAAGTTCCTGGGTGTCCATATGGACAACAGGCTGGAATGGGCTGGTAACACCGGGGCCCTGTACAAAAAGGGCCAGAGCCGACTCTACTTTCTGAGGAGGCTCAGGTCCTTCAACGTGTGCAGTAAACTACTGCATACCTTCTACCAGTCTGTGGTGGCCAGTGCCATCTTTTTTGCAGTGGTGTGCTGGGGAGCAAACATCAAAGCCGGTGATGCTTCTCGGGTAAATAAGCTGATCAGGAAGGCTAGCTCTGTCCTGGGGATGAGCCTTGACACTCTAGAGGAGGTGGCGGAGAGACGGATCCTGGCCAAACTGCTGGCCATCATGGACAACGTCACCCACCCTCTGCACGCTATGGTTATGACGCAGAGGAGCACTTTCAGTCACAGACTGATCCCACCACGGTGTGCCAGAGAGCGCTACAGGAGGTCCTTCCTGTCGGCGGCTATGAGACTATATAATGCCTCACCGGGGTGCCGTGCCGTCGACAACATAGATCTGGAACTGTTGGGGTGCTAGGACCTAGTTTAACAATTATGCATCCATCCGTGAGTAACTCTGGTCCGTCAGCACTCATCCACTCAGGACCTATTTATTCATACAGGTCTGTATATACATACTCATGTACAGTTGTTATATTATATCACATGCAATATTGTAAGTAATTATTGGACGTAGGCATTCACTCAGGAATGCATATTAGTATCCTGCCAGTTGCACCTTTTCTCATTGCTTTTAGTATATCGAATGTGCAATAAGTGCAGTTGTCTGTAATTAAACCCTGCGCACTAAGGACTGTATTTTAAGGGAATTACTATTATTACCCCAAATGATATCATACACACATTTAGCTATTAAAGTATCTCTTCCTGTCATTTACCTGTACAGTTTGTGTAAACATGCAAGTATTCACTTATCTGTAAATATAACTGTATACCTAACTGTACAGCTAATTTAACCATGCAAAATGTTCACTTACCTGTTCATTTACCCAGTCTGTCTATTAAGTAAACTATTATTACCCTCGCTCATATCATACGCATTTTTAGCTACTGAAGTATTTCTCTGCCATCGACCTGTATAGTATAGTTAACCATCCAACATCCACCAATGTATAGTGTACATATTCAGCCAACCACTCATACTATGCAATGTCCTTTTATAGCTTTTTTTTGCACTCCAGATATCTTGTATTTCTATACTTTTTCATACTGCCGCTCTATGTATCATGTACCGTGTATCTGTCTTTTGTGTACTTTCGTTGTGACATTTTGCAGCTGCCCTGTGTTTTTGTTGTAGCTGCTTGACAATGAAATTTCCCCCCCGGGGGATCAATAAAGTACCTATCTATCTATCTATCTATCTTAATCTCATGTTTAATAACGTAGCTGACCCTTTTAGGATTTACTTGTTACATACAGTATAGATACACTGTGCATCTTCTCTGCAGTTAGAAGCCGTTAGAAGCAGTTAGAAGCCGTTAGAAGCAGTTAGAAGCCGTTAGAAGCAGTTAGAAGCCGTTAGAAGCAGTTAGAAGCAGTTAGAAGCAGTTAGAAGCCGTTAGAAGCCGTTAGAAGCCTGGTGGTGTCTCTGAACATATAGATATAGATACACTGTGCATCTTCTCTGCAGTTAGAAGCCGTTAGAAGCAGTTAGAAGCCGTTAGAAGCAGTTAGAAGCCGTTAGAAGCCGTTAGAAGCAGTTAGAAGCCGTTAGAAGCAGTTAGAAGCAGTTAGAAGCCGTTAGAAGCCGTTAGAAGCCTGGTGGTGTCTCTGAACAACTGGTTACCTCATACAGATAGTCATCCCAAATACCTACAGTACACTCTTGGTAAACAGTCTCTGTGAACTCTCGGATGGGGGAGTACCAATGGAAGTCCTCTCTAACTATCTTTGGTGTGTAGCACCAGCAGCCTGCCTGGTCAGTGGCTATAGTAACGTGATGACAAAAGCTTGTCCTTCAGAATGGTAAACATCAGTCGCCATCTTAGCCAGGAATATTATTGGTATGGATGATCTTGGCAATGACAGCTTGAACCCCACCTCCATATAATTTCATTTCCTATGCCTTTCTGTCTATATCTTTACTCGAGATAAGAAGGTAATTTACATGAGTACTGAAACATGACTATATCCACTAGATTTTACAGTGCACATCAACATAACTGATGTATGAGTTCAACTAGAAATCAAGCTTCCCCTGGTCTAATTTATTTACAAAAGGCTATGGACATTTTCATATGCCAGCCCCCAATTAAATCCAGTAATTGCCCAATGTCCAATTTCCTCAAAAGACACCCGTTCGAGAATCACGATTTACAACCGAATTTCAAAAACTCTCTTTATAGGTGAGTCACTAAGCTCCCTGCTGAGCTGTCCCCACCTCCCACACTCCAAGGTCATCCTCCCATGTCGCACCATAGTTACACAGAGTCATTAGTAGAGAAACATTCTAATATTCATACTTACATGCCTCTGAACTTTGTGTCCAGTAAAATTCCACATCTCAAACGGAGTTTACTGAACTGTGTATTGGACAATTCCACAGTAAGAGAATGACACAGACTCAGATTGTTCACTTTTTTTGGGAGGGGGGGGGTCAAAACCAAAAAAACTAAGATTGCAACGTTTAACAAAACCATACGACACTGTGCACAATGACTACTTTTAAAAGTTCCCCCTGATAATTTTACAAAAACACATTTACTTGAAGAATGACGATTTGTCCTGTTTAAGCCGTCATTATCTTACAAAATGTTGCATCTGCACTGTTGTTTAAATAAATGTGTTTTTGTACTATTTCTGTAGCAATTGTTACAAGTAGTCATTGTGCATACAGTTGGTTGGTTTATTTAACTTAGCAATCATTGTTTTTTGTTTGACATACATTTTAAAGGGAAAAATCGGAGTCTCTGTTAACGTGGAATTGCCCTACTAAATCTTTGGCTCTGGCTATAGATCACTGCGCTGATTGTAGAGGGGGGGCGGGCCCATCCCCTTTGAGGCCATACGGCAGCTCAGAGGCTCTGGGCTAGATCCCCGTCAGCAGAGCTGGCCCCAGCTGTCCCCTCCCTGGTGCCCTTCACATACAGCCTGGCCCAGTGACAGCCTGGCCCAGCGGCAGCCTGGCCAAGCCCCAGCCAACACCTCAACCCACTACGCACCAACAGACCCTGGCTGGCCCAATAGTAGATTTTCTGGAGGTTAGACCTCACAGACTAAGAGACAGAGGGAAGGGGTGGCATTTTGAAGTTGGCACAGGGGGTTGACATAATGACATTCATCTCTAGTCGTGATTTCACAGACTGCAGTCACATGGTCCCTATAATTTAATGCCCTGACGAGAAAATTAAAGTGACAATGTTAATCATGTGGTGGGGAAAAATAATTACAGACTAATAAAATACTAAATGAATCCCCCCTTCAGCCATCTGCACGGACAGATTACTGTTTGGACGATTGGGTGATGAGAGTGTGCAGGCCTGTTTCTGCATGCAGTCATAAACAGCCAATCAGTCCGCAGACACCTGAAGTCTTTCTGCCCTAATGGAGAAAATATACAAGCCAATAAAACCACAAAATCACCTCCAGTGGAGAGGATTCATCACGATTCTTTAACAATTTGGACAACTCAAATGTTTTGGTAAAATTTCAAAATTCTAGTCTTTCTCACCATGAGTTCTTGTGTGCATCACCGCACCAGAAAAGTGGTGATGTTTTGAGAGAAATACATTTAACCTACGGTTATGCTATAATGAGGATATACAGCGCATGAAATAAGTACTGAACACGTCACCATTTTTCTCAGTAAATATATTTCCAAAGGTGCTATTGACATGACATTTTCACCAGATGTTGGTAACAACACAAGTAATCCATACATACAAAGAAACCAAAACAAATAAGTTCAGAAATTAAGTTATGTGTAATAATGTGAAATGACACAGGGAAAAAGTATTGAACACATGAAGAAAGGGAGGTGCAAAAAGGCATGGAAAGCCAAGACAACAGCTGAAAACTATCAGCAATCCAGCCCCCTGTCAGTGCAAATTAATATCAGTTGGTTCAGTCCCAACTGATGGCCTACAAAAAGGTCTCATTGCCAAGGTGTCACACAACAAGACACATCTCATGATGGGCAAAAGCAAAGAGCTGTCTCAAGACCTTCGCAACCTAATTGTTGCAAAACACAATGATGGCATTGGTTATAGGCGCATTTCTAAGCTTCTGAATGTTCCAGTGAGCACTGTTGGGGTCATAATACGGAAGTGTGACAATCATTTCACCATAAATTTGCCTCGACCAGGTGCTCCTCGCAAGATTTCTGACAGAGGAGTGAAAATAATAATCAGAAGAGTTGTCCAAGAGCCAAGGACCACTTGTGGAGAGCTTCAAAAATACCTGCAATTAGCAGGTACTGTTGTCTCAAAGAAAACAGTAAGTAATGCACTCCACCGCCATGGCCTGTATGCACGCTCACCACTCCATTGCTGAAAAAAAAGCATGTTGAAGCTTGTTAAAAGTTTGCTGCACAACATTTGGAAAAGCCAGTGAAATACTGGGAGAATATAGTGTGGTCAGATGAGAGCAAAATTGAACTGTTTGGATGTCATAATACACACCATGTTTGGAGGAGAAATGGCACTGCACATCACCCTAAAAACACCATACCAACAGTGAAGTTTGGAGGTGGGAACATCATGGTGTGGGGCTGCTTTTCAGCAAATGGTACTGGCAAACTTCACATAATTGAAGGATGAATGGGCAAATTTACCGAGACATTCTTGACAAAAATCTGCTGCCATCTACCAGGATGATGAAGATGAAACGAGGGTCGACATTTCAGCAAGACAATGATCCCAAACACACAGCCAAGGAAACTCTCAATTGGTTTCAAAGAAAGAAAATAAAGCTGCTAGAATGGCCCAGCCAATCACCTGACTTAAATCCCATTGAAAATCTATGGAAAGAACTGAAGATCAAGATTCATAGAAGAGGCCCACGGAACCATCAAGACTATTTGTGTGGAAGAATGGGCCAAAATCAAACCAGAGCAATGCATGCGACTAGTTTCTCCATACAGGAGGCGTCTTGAAGCTTTTGTACAAAGTATTAAATAAATATCAGTAAGTGTGTTCAATACTTTTTCCCTGTGTCATTTCACATTATTACACATAACTTAATTTCTGAATTTATTTGTTTTGGTTTCTTTGTATGTATGGATTACTTGGGTTGTTAACAACATCTGGTGAAAATGTCATGTCAATAGCACCTTTGGAAATATATTTACTGAGACAAATGGTGACGTGTTCAATACTTATTTCACCCTCTGTAGGTTTGCCATTGCCAGACATCCTTTGAAGAATCCTTTCAACATCTCAATTGAAGCATGTTGACAAGAACAACCCCTCCACCGGCTGCTCTATCAATTCCTCCCTATTGATATAATGGCATCATTCCCTCATCACAGAGTAACATAGCCCATTGGTCGTTCTCATGGTTCCGGCAGGGTGGGCAGACACATAAACAACATGCATCAAGAGGCGCTAGTCATTTCCACCTGGCTGTGTGCTGATCAGAAGCAGCCTCTGTCTGTGTCTTAGTGTCCCCACTCTGGTGTGGCGTGGGGGAGAGCGAGTCACCCAGGAGGGGAGGAGAGGCCTGCTTCACAGGACCCAGCAACGGCTGCGTCTCTCACTCCGTTGTTTACAGATCCGTGGCATTCCTGGTCCGGTCGACAACCCCTGACAGCTTGATGGATGATGTGACACGGCAGAGCGCCATGTCATCCCGCGTCTTTTCCGGGGATAAAGCACCGCTTACATACACACAACGGCATAGGCGGCGGGCCGAGTGCGCGGCTGTCTATGCTCGCCTGTCTGCTCGCCTGGTTTTCAACGGTCGGATGACAAGGCCAGACCTGCCCCCCAGATGATGCTGCGAGGGAAGCGAGGGAGACGAGACGGGCGACAGACGGGAGGACGAGAAATTAGAAAAACAAGCCCACATGCATCTGGAAATGAGAGCCGCCCAAACGACACGTCTGAGGTGTCTTCTCTGGGAGAGGCACAGCTTCCCCATCAGGTGAAGGAAGCAGAGGAAGTAGCAACACGTGCAGTTATCTGTAATTAATTTGGGGTAATAATAGTAATTCATTGCTTTTAGTATATCGAATGTGCAATACGTGCAGTTATCTGTAATTAAACCCTGCGCACTAAGGACTGTATTTTAAGGGAATTACTATTATTACCCTAAATTATATCATACACACATTTAGCTATTTAAGTATCTCTTCCTGTCATTTACCTGTACAGTTAATGTAACCATGCAAATATTCACTTACCTGTACATTTAACTGTATATTTTCCTGTACAGTTAATTTAACCATGCAAAATATTCACTTACCTGTTCATTTTACCAGTATGTCTATTAAGTAAACTATTATTACCCTCACTCATATCATACGCATTTTTAGCTATTGAAGTATTTCTCTGCCATCGACCTGTATAGTATAGTTAACCATTCACCATCCACCAATGTATAGTGTACATATTCAGCCAACCACCCATACTATGCAATGTCTTTTTATAGCTTTTTTGCACTCCAGACTTCTTGTATTTCTATACTTTTTCATACTGACGCTCCATGTATCATGTATCGTGTATCTGTCTTTTGTGTATTTTCGTTCTGGCATTTTGCACCTGCCCTGTGTTTTGTTGTAGCTGCTTGACAAAGACATTTCCGCTCGGGATCAATAAAGTACCTATCTATCTATCTATCTATCTATCTATCTATCTATCTATCTATCTATCTATCTATCTATCTATCTATCTATCTATCTATCTATCTATCTATCTATCTATCTATCTATCTATCTATCTATCTATCTATCTATCTATCTATCTATCTACCACAGCCTGTCAAGAGGATCACTGACCATATCTCTGTCTGGTAAATGTCATGCATAACTAATCGATTCATTAATTGCAAACGAATTAAGAGGCGATTCAAGCGATCAACGTTGCTATGGAAGCACTCCTTCTTCTAATCAATATATGTCTCCAGGAAAAGCTGAATGACAATCACAACGAGGAATTGTGATCGATGTTCTTTTTGACGTTGTTGTTGATCTATGAAGTTCATAGACCTTAAAATATTCCCATCATCGGCCTGTCTTATTAGTAATGCTCCGCATGCTGTTGGCTCAACCCATCGGCCTTCATATTGATCTATTTTTCCTGGCAACGCACTCGCTCACATAATTAAACCCGGTTTTCACAGAAAAGACACAACAGAGAGAGGTCACCAGGGTTCAAACTGAAGACACAATGGTGTAAGGTGTTCGACGTGACACGCATTCTCCACGGACCAAATACTGACAAATAATGACAAGATTTTCTCAAGCAGAATTTATTTTCTATTAAACATTATTTGATTCCCCCAGAAGGACAGGGATGGATGGTTATGGAAGAATGTCTGGCTGGAAACCATGGAATCTACTAGCCATTAGGAGGCACATTCAAATGAGAATGTTGGGCTTTACAGTAATCTTAATTGGATGTAGCCTTGGGCGATATACAGTTTATACCGTGAACCGGGGTTTTTCTAAATATCTACGTGGGGGTATGTGCTACGCCACTGCTTATAACTAAAAGTGAACTATAAATATACAAAATCTAAGATGTGACAAATAAATTATATGCAGCTCATGGCTCCAGCTATGCATTTGGTTTGCTAACTTGCTAGCTAAGTGGCTAAGTGTCAAGATCAAGCTTCTTCAATACACCAGAGACATTCAATCCCCTCCTGGATTAAGATCCCTGTTGCCTAAATTGTTTTGTGTCAACAGCAAGGTTCCAAACTGGCATTCCAACTGAATTCTAATCACAAGAGGCCATGAGTCTACCATTTCCAGTAAATTAGGCAAAGTGTGCTTTGAAGTCAGCCAAGTCGGACTCCCATAAACCTCTACTCTCTCTTCCTTCCAATCAAGGTGACCCCAGGTACGCACTGGGTCAATGAGGGCCCACCGCTCCTGAAGCTTGGTTTGACAGCTAATCCTCTCTCTCCCTCTCTCTCTATCTTACTCTCTCTCTCACACTCCATGTGTCTCTCTCTCTCACCATCTCTCTCCCTCTCTCTCTCTCTCTCTCTCTCTCTCCACCCATCTCTTTCCATCCCTCTCTCTCAACCCCTCATCTAGGGAGGCTGTGTCGCTGTGCTGGGATTTTATTGGCAGATTACTAATACTAATAGTTTCTTTTGCTATATGGAAATTGAGTTCAGGAGATGAGCAGTTAGACAAAACGTGAGGCAATCCTCTGCACGCACAGTGTGCATGATTGACTAAATGGTAGTCTGTCAAGTAAACAAGCACCAAATACTCAAAGGAGAAGCTCCCAGGTCATTCAATGAAATGATCACAATCATATGACATTCTTCTTCTCTAATGCCAGATACTGTATATCATTTGGAGTGATACTGGCCAAATTTACAACTAATAATTTGCCGTATCTTAAATGTAGACTCGGCGAGATGTAGTTGCATGCACTAAGTTACAAACACAAAGTCTTGCATCGCGCTCATCTCAACATCTTCGCTGCTTTTCGTTGCAACGTCGTTTCGCTTGGGTCTACCTTTAAGGTGAATCAGATTTTCACCAAATGCTTAGAGGCATCAACAGCAGGTGGTGGGGGACTACAGTAGCTTTATAGGGTCCAATCCTCTTAAGGGTATACCAAGTGCACAGGTCTTGAACTGAAGGCCCAACTCTGATGGTGGGGAGCCACTTCTTCTTCTTATCTCTGCTCGTGGGCCTGGAGATGAGCCGGCAGTCACCATACGCTTGGGTGGCTCCACAGACATGTGCATCATATATACTTCTAGTGCATTTGTTTATTTAACCTTTATTTAACTAGGCAAGTCAGTTAAGAATTATTTACAATGACGGCCTACACCGGCCAAACTCGGACGACGCTGGGCCAATTGTGCGCCGACCTACGGGACTCCCGATCACGGCCGGTTGTGATACAGTCTGAATTCGAAACAGGTTGTCTGTAGTGACGCCTCTAACACTGAGATGAAGTGTCTTAGGCCAGTCGACCTGTCTTTTGGCTCAGCCCTCTTCAAGAGCGGGTTAAGAGATGCTAAATTGGCTGCCTGAGAGCAGAAACGTTGTTCCGGAGCCTCCCACTTTTACCCTCCAGCCCAAATCCAAGTCGAAAGTGCCTGTAGTGTACCTGGCTGACAGTATTGATAGGATGTTGTGTTTCAGTTCAAATAAATCCTTGGGCAACAGGTGATGGAGCAAATGTAGCAAATCAATATGTTGATCCTTCATAGGACTACAGGCGATGAAGGGTGGCATATATTGTTGTATAACAGGAGAAATGCCATCAAGGTAACAACTGAATATAAAAAAATGTAAGCCTTTTACAAAACTGAGGCTGAGCTGCCCAAATTGGTTACAAGCATACATAAACACAGAGAGAGCTAACAGCCAGGCCTAAGGTTATTCCCAGCAGCACACTAAAATATTCAGATCCATGGATTTGATCAGGCCCTCTCGGAGAGCGTCTTAATTGCACATTCCCTGCTTCCAAAACTTGCCCCTGGAGGCTCTTTATTGAAAATGGATGGTGTAATGAGATGTCTAAATCACGTTATGTGGTCTTGAGACGTTTGATGGCTGATAAAACAAAAGGTTCAGATTAAGGTTAATTGGAGCCAGTTTGCTACAGCGGGAAAATAATCCTGCAGCAAAAGGAAATGTGAATTATTATGTGGATAATAATGAATGGACATTTTGTTGTAGGGGTTAGTAAGTTTTTCATTAGGGCAATTTTATTTATATATTTTTATTTAACTAGTCAAGTCAGTTAAGAACAACTTCTTATTTACAATGACAGCCTACCTACTGGGTCAGCCATAGTAGTACGGCACCCCTGAAGCAAATTAGGGTTAAGTGCCTTGCCCTTTTTAAACCTTGAATAAAACTTAGTTAGCATTTTTATCAGAATAAAAAAAATAATGCAATTAAGATCCTTTTATGAGCCGCTTCCCGCCTCCTCAGGCTCAGCCTTACGTTGGACTATCTGGACTCTTTAGCATGCTGTCTGGTGCTCATGGTCATTTCCATGTAAAAAGACCCATGAACACCAACGTGAAGTTTATAGGAGCATATCAAATTTGGTGTCAAATGAAAGCTAAGAGTCTATATTTTGGGGAAATTAAGGCATAGATACATTTCCTACTCTAACAATTAGGAATAAGCAAAGGCTTTGATTTCTGGTCAAACAGATGGGAAAAGTGGTCTTAAAAACATCTACTAGAAACAGTCTACATAAAAATACATAAAAACACAATAATGTTGAAGTAAAAACCCCTGCCAACTAACATCAACATGTATATTGCACAGTACAGTAGATCACAGTACAGTAGATCACAGTACAGTAGAGCACAGTAGAGCACAGTACAGTAGAGCACAGTAGAGTAGAGCACAGTACAGTAGAGCACAGTACAGTAGAGCACAGTACAGTAGAGCACAGTAGAGCACAGTACAGTAGAGCACAGTACAGTAGAGTAGAGCACAGTACAGTAGAGCACAGTACAGTAGAGCACAGTACAGTAGAGTAGAGCACAGTACAGTAGAGCACAGTACAGTAGAGTAGAGCACAGTACAGTAGAGCACAGTACAGTAGAGCACAGTAGAGCACAGTACAGTAGAGCACAGTAGAGCACAGTACAGTAGAGCACAGTAGAGCACAGTACAGTAGAGCACAGTACGGTAGAGCACAGTACAGTAGAGCACAGTACAGTAGAGCACAGTACGGTAGAGCACAGTACAGTAGAGCACAGTACAGTACAGTACAGTAGAGCACAGTACAGTAGAGCACAGTACAGTACAGTACAGTAGAGCACAGTACAGTACAGCACAGTACAGTAGAGCACAGTAGAGCACAGTACAGTAGAGCACAGTACAGTAGAGCAAAGTACAGCAGAGCACAGTAGAGCACAGTACAGTAGAGCACAGTACAGTAGGGCACAGTACAGTAGAGCACAGTAGAGCACAGTACAGTACAGCACAGTACAGTAGAGCACAGTAGAGCACAGTACAGTAGAGCACAGTACAGTAGAGCACAGTAGAGCACAGTACAGTAGAGCACAGTACAGTAGAGCACAGTAGAGCACAGTACAGCAGAGCACAGTACAGTAGAGCACAGTAGAGCACAGTACAGCAGAGCACAGTACAGTAGAGCACAGTAGAGTAGAGCACAGTACAGTACAGTACAGTAGAGCACAGTACAGTACAGTACAGTACAGTAGAGCACACATGAAGTAAAGAAAATTAGAGTACAGTACAGTTCAGTAGAGTTCAGTACAGTAGAGCAGAGCACATATGAGTAGAGTACAGTATAATGTACTCTACTTTACTGGACTGTACTCTATTGTACTGTATTATACTCTAATTTTCTTTTCTGTGCTCTACTGTACTGTGCTGTACTATACTTCTCTTTACTGTATTGTGCTCTACTGTACTGAACTATACTGTAATCTGCTGTACTGTAATGTCCAAACTTGTGGAACATAGACGCCTATGATTGGTTCAGATTTGGTACAGTTTGGACCAACCAAATGTGGTCTTGTTTGGGGGCAGAGTTCATTAGAATAAAACCCAAACATGCAAATGAGGATAAACATGTTTTTCTATCTTCGTGTTCCTATTTTAGATAGAGACATGTTTGATCTTCATTTGGAGTATTTAGATATTTAACTGTGTTTTTGGAAAACGTGGTCGCATTCTGTTACCAAACTATGCATCTGCTCTGTTCCTCAAGTAAATGTGTTTTAGTAAAATGTTCAGAGGCAGACTTCTGCATCTACTGTAGGTGTATGCTTTGGAGAACTTTACAATCAATGGTTTTTGCTTGTTGGTATTCATTTTTAAGTGTAACAGTGAATCTCTGTTACTGTGGAATTTTCCCCCTTGCAGTAGTAATGAGGACTTAGCTGGGGCAGGTGGGACTCATGCAGTAGTAATGAGGACTTAGCTGGGGCAGGTGGGACTCACGCAGTAGTAATGAGGACTTAGCTGGGGCAGGTGGGACTCACGCAGTAGTAATGAGGACTTAGCTGGGGCAGGTGGGACTCACGCAGTAGTAATGAGGACTTAGCTGGGGCAGGTGGGACTCACGCAGTAGTAATGAGGACTTAGCTGGGGCAGGTGGGACTCACGCAGTAGTAATGAGGACTTAGCTGGGGCAGGTGGGACTCACGCCGTAGTAATGAGGACTTAGCTGGGGCAGGTGGGACTCACGCAGTAGTAATGAGGACTTAGCTGGGGCAGGTGGGACTCATGCAGTAGTAATGAGGACTTAGCTGGGGCAGGTGGGACTCACGCAGTAGTAATGAGGACTTAGCTGGGGCAGGTGGGACTCACGCAGTAGTAATGAGGACTTAGCTGGGGCAGGTGGGACTCACGCAGTAGTAATGAGGACTTAGCTGGGGCAGGTGGGACTCATGCAGTAGTAATGAGGACTTAGCTGGGGCAGGTGGGACTCACGCAGTAGTAATGAGGACTTAGCTGGGGCAGGTGGGACTCATGCAGTAGTAATGAGGACTTAGCTGGGGCAGGTGGGACTCACGCAGTAGTAATGAGGACTTAGCTGGGGCAGGTGGGACTCATGCAGTAGTAATGAGGACTTAGCTGGGGCAGGTGGGACTCATGCAGTAGTAATGAGTCTTATCAACACTCCAAAAGGGCTCAATGCCCCATTTGAATGAATGCACAGGAAGGTGGGCATGGGGTACAATAAGGAGAGCAAAATGGCTGCCATGGGGAGATGCATGTCATATACATGTATCTTCATATTGACATCGTCTTTGGTCATAAAAGCAGAATTGTCTGAGACCTGAGAGTGGTGCCTGCGCAGGAAGAGCATCTAATGGCCCTTTTACAGAAGCTCTTATCCAGAGCGACATACTGAAGCAATTAGGGTTAAGTGCCTTGCTCAAGGGCTCAGATTCGAACCAGCGACCTTTCGGTTACTGGCACAGCGCTCTTAGCCGCTAAGCAACCCGGTTTAATTTCTTATTTTCTTCATTTTAATCTTAATCAAACCATTCCTGTGACAACTAGCATCTAGGCAGAGGAAGATTCCCATTGATGGGGGCATAGCACAGTACAGTAATGGGATGAGCCTCATTTACCTGACAGATACTAATTACTGCACAATGCAGATTACTATGTCACTGACTGCACTGGAATCAATTGATTGCTCCATGTTGAAATTGTAACTCCTCCTTATGGCAGCCAGCGCTAACTGGCGATTTAATTCCCTACTTACCCTCCAGTAAGTCTATTCATAGCTATGGACATTATCCCCATTGTCCCCTATTCAAAGCTATGGACATTATCCCCATTGTCCCCTATTTATAGCTATGGCATTATCCCCATTGTCCCCTATTTATAGCTATGGCATTATTCCCATTGTCCCCTATTTATAGCTATGATATTATCCCCATTGTCCCCTATTTATAGCTATGGCATTATCCCCATTGTCCCCTATTTATAGCTATGGACATTATCCCCATTGTCCCCTATTTATAGCTATGGTATTATCCCCATTGTCCCCTATTTATAGCTATGGTATTATCCCCATTGTCCCCTATTTATTGCTATGGACATTATCCCCATTGTCGCCTATTTATAGCTATGGACATTATCCCCATTGTCCCCTATTTATAGCTATGGCATTATCCCCATTGTCCCCTATTTATAGCTATGGACATTATCCCCATTGTCCCATATTTATAGCTATGGCATAATCCCCATTGTCCCCTATTTATAGCTATGGTCATTATCCCCATTGTCCCCTATTCATAGCTATCGACATTATCCCCATTGTCCCATATTTATAGCTATGGCATTATCCCCATTGTCCCCTATTTATAGCTATGGACATTATCCCCATTGTCCCCTATTTATAGCTATGGACATTATCCCCATTGCATGTTGGGAGTGCGGTTATTTTTAGGCGGGTAGGCACGTGATCACACTAGCTAGCTCGAGATTTAATTATGGCTCTTGTAGTGAGAATACACGGCATGTGGAGTCACACAGCTCCAACATGCTAGAACCACACAGCCCAGAGTCTGAGACAAATAACTACCATCCTGTAGCTTTCAGTATATTCAGTAATACGCAATAATGTATGGCTATCTACAGACATTTTAGTAATTTCCTACGCCCTGAGGCTCTGTCAACCAACAGGCTAGTAGTTAATGTAATGGCGATGTCACTCCCTCCAGCGAATTCTGATGGGAACCGTGATGCTTGGGGAGACCCTGGGCAATACACAGCTTTTACTGTAAGACAAACACATTATCTTTACCTTACATGCCCCAGTGAACAGATGTTACCCCAGTCAACCACTGTCATGTTAACTGTCTCTAGTGTAGCCTAAACCCACTGCTGTATATGTTATCTTCCTCACTCACCTCAACACAGGTTTAGCACAGACAATAAAGTGAATTGTGGTGCCAGGAAAATAACCTCTCACTCAACGTCAACAAAACTAAGGAGATGATCGTGGACTTCAGGAAACAGCAGAGGGAGCATCCCCCTATCCACATCGACGAGGCCGCACTGGAGAAGGTGGAAAACTCCTTGGCGTACACATCACTGACAATCTGAAATGGTCCACCCACACAGACAGTGTGGTGAAGAAGGCGCAACAGAGCCTCTTCAACCTCAGGAGGCTAAAGAAATTTGGCTTGTCACCTAAAACCCTCACAAACTGTTATAGATGCACAATTGAGACCCTCCTGTCGGGCTTTATCACCACCTGGTATGGCAAATGCACCGCCCACAACCGCAAGGCTCTTCAGAGGGTGGTGCGGACTGCCCAACGCATTCCTTTGACACCTACAGCACCCGATGCCGTAGGAAGGCCAAAAGGACATCAGCCACTGCCAGTTCACCCCGCTATCATCCAGAAGGCGAGGTCAGTACAGGTGCATCAGAGAGACAGCTAAACAGCCACCACTAGCACATCAGAGGCTGCTGCCTATAGGCACAGATTATAAATCACTGGCCACTTTAAGAAATGGAACACTAGTCACTTTAATAATGTTTCCGTATCATCGTATCATATCATCTCATATGTATAAACTGTACTTTATACTATTTTACGGTATATTAGTCAATTTAATTGTGTTTACATATTACATCACCCATCTCAAATGTATATACTGTATTACATCACCCATATCAAATGTATATACTGTATTACATCACCCATCTCAAATGTATATACTGTATTACATCACCCATATCAAATGTATATACTGTATTACATCACCCATCTCAAATGTATATACTGTATTACATCACCCATCTCAAATGTATATACTGTATTCTATACTATGCCACTGTATCTTAGTCCAATGCCGCTCTGACAATATTTATGTATTGTATATATTCTTAATCCATTCCTTACTTAGATGTGTGTGTATTTGGGTATTTGTTGTGAAACTGTTAGATATTACTTGTTAGATACTACTGCACTGTCTGAACTAGAAGCACAAGCATTTCGCTACACCCGTAAAAACATCTGCTAAACACGTGTACGTGACCAATACAATTTGATTTGATTTAATTAACTATCAATAATTACACTTCTATGACAATGTGTAGAAATAGTGACTGTGCTGTAAAAAAATATAAAAATAATGCAGAAGTTTGTGCCAGAATAACGCCTGACCTGAGGCCAGTACATTTCAAACGGGTGTTTAAGTAGAAATCACAGCGATGACTGACACCCTATAATTTCCTGGTGCGACTCTATCCATAATTGGCCTCATTACATGGCACAAATGGGTCATTACTCAAAAGTTCTCATTTAAAATATTGTTTCTATAAGAAAGGAGTCTTTGTCACACATGGCATGCTTGAGAGACAACTCTGTAATTTAAATTTCAAATAGTCGGTGGAGGTTACCGCGGGCGACGGGCATGGTCAACTGCTCCTGTTAAACAGTCACAACTCCCACACGCCTGAGAGAAAAATTATCTCAACCTGGGTGGTATTTTTCTGGGGGAACAACGGGAGAGATGTGTTCACTGTCAGTCACTGCACTTCAGGGGTGGACCTCTCGTTATCGCTCTCGTCTGTAGCTATAATCGCCAAGCAGATTGTCTGGTGTTTTTTTCAAAGTTTAGCAACAGGAGCAGCAGTTTGCGATGAAAATGAAAGTTCAGGTGTTTCGTGAGTAACGTTAATCTGTGTATTTACTGTAAACGTGCTGACGCACTCACACCCTCACTTTGTTTCTCTGTTGAATCAGAAGTTTGATGAGGTTTTCTCAGTCTCACAGAGATGCAGCAGGACACTGATGAGAATTGCGGCGTATTGCCTCTCGGTGGGGGAAATTAAACCACATTCATTTCCAGCTGAATGAATTACCATTGAATGTAGCCTTTCTTCTTTCTCACCGTGTTGCTGACTGACACTAGCAGCTGGATTCCTGCTATCGCCATTTGCATTGCAACTACTCAGGCTTTAAGTGCTACCCGGAGGACCATGCTTCAGGACCACCTGTCCTGATGACTCCTAGCTGTCCCCAGTCCACCTGGTTGTGCTGCTGCACCGGTTTCAACTCCTCTGCCTGCGGTTATGGAACCCTGACCTGTTCATTGGACGTGCCACCCTGTCCCAGACCTGCTGTTTTCACCTCACTCTCGCTCTATTGCACTGAAAAACCAAGTGACATTCACTGCTGATGTATTTACCTGTGGCAACCTCCACAACTACTTTTATTATTATTTGACCCTGCTGGTCATCTATGAACATTTGAACATATTGGAGAAAGAACTGGCCTTAATGGCCATAAATTGTTTTAATCTCCACCCGGCACAGCCAGAAGAGGACTGGCCACCCCTCAGAGCCTGGTTCCTCTCTAGGTTTCTTCCTAGGTTTTGCCTTTCTAGGGAGTTTTCCTAGCCACTGTGCTTCTACATCTGCATTGCTTGCTGTTTGGGGTTTTAGGCTGGGTTTCTGTATAGCACTTTGTGACATCGGCTGATGTAAAAAGCGCTTTATAAATAAATTTTGATTTGATTTGATTTGATCCGAAAATCCCAATATTATATTGGCAAAACAGATTTGCTCCATTTTCAGACCTGTTTACTAACAGACATCTCCTTGGAGGCCCTGAGGCATTGTTCAAGAACCCTCTTCACCAGCTTCCTGAGACACAATGTCCCAGCCTCATTTCAATTACGCTGCGCCAACTCATACAGATTGATAAATGGCTATTATGAAATTAGCCAGTGATAAGCCATTTATTTATCTGACAAGACTGTGGCTAGAGAGCTGTGCCGAAGGAGGAGATGGTGGCAGGAGAGAGGACACCAATGCAGGGGGAAAATACAAGGCATGAACCACTGCTTTGACTATCTGGTACAAATGGTATACTCTAGGTTACTATATATTGGCTGGGTATACTCTAAACCTAAATTGTAGCTTCGAGCAAGTACAACGACAAGGGTAGATGGGATCTTGGGTAGATTGTATCTTGGGCACAAGGTGCCATTTCTTGGTCCTCTGTTCTTTAGCTGTCTTTTTTCTTAGTTCTGATTCTAATCCAATAGATCACATAGTCGTTCTCCTTCTCCGAGTTCAACGTACGACCAGACAAGGTCTAGGGCTTGCACATTGCTTCCATATGTATGCTCAAAGGCATGCTTTCAGTCATTCTTTTTGAAAATGTCATAGCACCCAAATCAACCCTTTCGTGAATGAAGTGCACATCACACAAATACTCACAGTTTTCATTAACCTCCTCAACCACAACAAACATTGAGTCATGATCCCATTTCCCCTTCTAACTCTCACACAGCAGGCCAATCAGAGTGTGAGGGACGACTGATTGCAGCTTTGCAGCCAGTCAGCTGGAGCCGCACAACCACCATTGTCTATTCACCAGAATGCTCTGCTGCAGGGTTGTGACTAGATGGAGTACAGCTATGACCAGAAGTTACTTTTTGTAGCAGGTTAGCAAAGAATTGTATCTAACGCTAACCTTTTTCCTAAGCTTAACCTGATTTTCAAACCTGCTACGTTAATTATCCTAACCTGCTGCGTAAATTCTCCTAACCGGCTATGAAAAAGTCACTTCCGGTCGTAGCTGTATACCACCTAGTCAAAACCCTCCTGCAGGGGTATGTTCCTTCCTGCTGCAGAGCCACCGGGGGATGTGGGTAATGTATTCCCCACAGTCAAGCTCCCCGCTAAAACCTATAGCTCGCCTCCCAGCTGTGCACCGCTGCACAATGGCATTGTGGGAGAACAGTCCCTGGGCTGAGAGAGCCTACCTGGTCCCCTAAGCTGAGCGAACGTCAAGTCCTTAGATCCCATTGCCTCATATCCTGCTAAGTCCATCTTCTCCTGGCAAGTACATGATTGTCTGTGCAAGTGGCAAGTGGATATATCCCTTTCAAGTCTTTCTGTTAGGAGATGGTTAATTCTACTGTATACAGGCTATGAAGTGAACAGCTCACAGGCCAGAGAGGATATCTCAGCTGCAACCATCGAAGGAGTGTTCAAAGAGGCGGTGATGACCTTCAATGGTTTCACTGTACAGTCGCACCTTAGTCAAATGCACACTGTACCTACTCAAAGTAGGTTAGTGAAAACGTATCATGGATACTGAATCATGACTACCTACAGTTTGGTCCAAATATTATACGGTCTATAACTCCATCTGTAGTCGGGATCTTTGCCGTTCTATATTTGAGTCGTTATTCTGCTGGGAAAATGACTGTAAAATCAAGCCTTTTGTTTTCTGTGTTCCCAAGACGTGTTAATTAGAGCAAGAATATTTGTCTATTTCACACATCAGTTACTCCAGTTGGGAAAGAAGGACTGTGTTAAATGCAACTATGATATTATATATTTTCCTCTCTCAATTATGCCGTTTTAATTAGGGAACATTAGGAGTGTTTTTTTTATTTTTAGAATGCGTTTGATCCTGTGGTATTACTCTGTTATAAGGTTTGGCTCTGATAGTCTAATTAGGCTGGTCTAAGGCTAAGTCCGTCCTGATACAAATCTCAGTGTTTAACAAGGTGTCATGGCTCTTCGATCTCTGTTAGACCTGGGGAGATAAGGCAGAGATTACATGATCAATGAGGCCTTTACTATGATACAGACCCAGTGCACACCATTCTCAACATTTTCTACCAATGCAATCACTGGCGCCGCTGATGCTGGGTTTTAATTGCAATCCAATTCCAATTCTGTCTCAGACCCTAAATGCTATGTACAAAGGATATTAAGATTAGTTTGAACGTGACTCACTGACACTAAACCCAACTGGGTGAGGGTTAAGATCCTTCCTCTCATGTGGACGTTTTTCAGGCCGTTGTCTTTGGTGCAAATAAACATGAAAACAAAGAGCTTTTTTTGACGAGGGCCAATTTGTTTAGCTTATAGCTGTTGTTGTCCAACATTTCTATTCATATTTACAGAGTGCGGTGTGCTGAAAACAACTGCAGTTCCATTGCAGTTAGTCCTATGGGCCCAATGACAGTAGACAGGCTGGAAAGAGTGGGTTTAATGAGGCCTGTAGAAGTGCACAGTCCATGTTGGATATGTCGTTCTCCTATTTGAGCCGCAACAATGGAATGAAGACGCGCATGAAGTGACAATTCAAAATAATTGAATGGCTTCACAGTAGTCAAAACTAATGAACACCAACACTTCATCATCCAGCATGCTGGGGTCTCCCGAGTGGTGCAGCAGTCGAAGACACTGCATCTCAGTGCTAGAGGCGTCACTACAGACCCTGGTTCGATCCTGGGCAGAATCACAACTGGCCGTCATCGGAAGTCCCATAGGGCGGTGCACAGTTGGCCCAGCATTGTCCAGGTTAGGGGAGGGTTTGGCCGGTGTAGGCCGTTATTGTAAATAAGAATTAGTCCTTAACTGACTTGCCTGGTTAAATAAAGGTTGAATAAATGTTTTAACCCTAATGACAGAAGTATAGAAGAGAGGTAGCATAGTATACAACACTCTTAGGTGCTATCTAGAACCCATAGGATAACCCTTTGAAGAACCCTTTTTGGTTCTGGGTAGAACCTTTTTGGGGTGGTTTCTGTTATGGTGGTAGCCCGAAGAACATTTTTGAAACCGTTTTTTTCTAAGAGTGTACTGTATGCTAGAGTACAAATTCCTTTTTTGTCAAGTCATTCAGCCGGACATTTGAACTTCAGACAAGTCTTCACCTGTTCAAGCAGCCTTCAGTTTATGGCCACATCAAAGATTTTAACGTGCTACGCGCTTCAGCACTCAGGGGTCCCGTTCTGTGAGCTTGTGTGGCCGACCACTTTGCGGCTGAGCCGTTAATGCTTCTAGACGTTTCCACTTCACAATAACTGCACTTACAGTTGACCGGGGCAGCTTTAGCAGAGCAAAAAATTTGATGAACCGACTTGTTGGAAAGGTGGCATCCTATGGCGGTGCCGCCTTGAAAGTCACTGAGCTCTTCAGTAAAGCAATTCTACTGCCATTGTTTGTCTATGGATATTGCATGGCTGTGTGCTCGATTTTTGTCAGCAACAGATATGGCTGAAATAGCTGAATCCACTAATTTGAAGGGATGTCCACATGCGTAGGCAGGACCTCGCAGAGAGTGACCTTTCCAGTCATGTGTCACCTACTTCATGCGCTCAGGGAACCGCGGCAACCCATCTCAGCTTGGGTGTATCTCTGAATGTCACCATTGTGTTGCTCCACTGGAGCATCCCCACGCTGGCAGCAAAGCACTGGAGCATCCCCACGCTGGCAGCAAAGCACTGGAGCATCCCCACGCTGGCAGCAAAGCACTGGAGTATCCCCACGCTGGCAGCAAAGCCCTGGAGCATCCCCACGCTGGCAGCAAAGCACTGGAGCATCCCCACGCTGGCAGCAAAGCCCTGGAGCATCCCCACGCTGGCAGCAAAGCACTGGAGCATCCCCACGCTGGCAGCAAAGCACTGGAGCCAAGCATCAGCCCAACATACTCTGATGGTGTGAATTCACTTTTATTCATTAAGGACCGGTGTGGTGGTGTCAGATTGTATTTCCAGGGAGGCATTTGCATAATTCATTCCACAACAAATATAGATGACTTCTTTGCATTTTCTCATTCTTGCCTCTGTGTTCCTCCTACGTGCAGGCTTCTCAGAAGGCTCTCAGAAGATAATGCTGCCCCTTGTAGGGTCTGTGTCCACCATCCTCCAGAGAGTAATTTAACCTGTGTGATACTAAACCCCTTCAAAATAAGTTCAGTTTTCCTTTTGAAGCGAGAAAGAGGCTTGTTTCCGCTAACTTCGTGCCTGGAATTGGTTATGGTGATATCGTGTACGTGTATGCCCCTATGGCGTCATTACGCATGCTGGAGACTTGTGTACTTTTGGGCGATGAGGTTTGTTACGAATTCCAAAGCCCTCACTCATCACTGTACTCTCTATACGAGTGGGCTGGCCTTCATTTGGAGACTAAGTCATTGTTACTGAGACAACTCCCATTTGACCCGTGTACCTACATTGTCCAGCAGACAAATGACAACTATCGCCTGAGCTCACATGACTGTGTTTTTCTTGACTGTGCCTGATGCTGCATTTGTAACCAAGTGGGAAGTGGGAATTCACCACTTACAACTGGGGAAAATCCACTTGAATGGCCCTCAAACTGGTAATTGCTACACTCGGCTTTTCTCAACGAGTTCAAAGCACGTGAATGCATCCAACTGGTATTTACGACTTCACAACTGGTACATTTCCACCTCCCATGGTTACGAACACAGCATAAGGCCTGCACATAGCTAGGGGAAAAAGCATTTTAATTCTCTGCCACTTATGCCTGGAACAAGCTTCAAAAGGTCCTGAAATTGCAGGTTTAAAGCTAGGGTAAACACGATGATGGGAAATGAAGTGGGGGGCCGTCAATGTTTTGACCCTTAGTTGCAACACGGCACACGATCTTGTTGCTCAATGTGTAAATGCATATTTTTGAAAACTGTGGTGCTTCGTGTTTTATGATTTTTAAAAAATAAGCCATATCTTCCTCTGTCCAGAGTCTGTGTTCTTTTGCCCCAATTTTTTTTTTTTAATGGCTTTTTCTTTGCAACTCTGCCTAGAAGGCCAGCATCCCGGAGTCGCCTCTTCACTGTTGACGTTGAGACTGGTGTTTTGCGGGTACTATTTAATGAAGCTGCCAGTTGAGTTTCTCAAACTAGACACTAATGTACTTGTCCTCTTGCTCAGTTGTGCACCGGGGCCTCCCACTCCTCTTTCTATTCTGGTTAGAGCCAGTTTGCGCTGTTCTGTGAAGGGAGTAGTACACAGCGTTGTACGAGATCTTCAGTTTCTTGGCAATTTCTCACATGGAATAGCCTTCATTTCTCAGAACAAGAATAGACTGACGCGTTTCAGAAGAAAGTTCTTTGTTTCTGGCCATTTTTGAGCCTGTAATCGAACCCACAAATGCTGATGCTCCAGATACTCAACTAGTCTAAAGAAGGCCAGTTTTATTGCTTCTTTAAATCAGCACAACAGTTTTCAGCTGTGCTAACAAAATTGCAAAAGGGTTTTCTAATGATCAATTAGCCTTTTAAAATGATAAACTTGGATTAGCTAACACAACATGCCATTGGAACACAGGAGTGATGGTAGCTGATAATGGGCCTCTGTACGCCTATGTACTGTAGACAACAACATTAACAATGTCTACACTGTATTTCTGATCAATTTGATGTTATTTTAATGGATGAAAAATGTGCTTTTCTTTAAAAAACAAGGACATTTAGAAGTTGCCCCAAACTTTTGAACGGTAGTGTAAATATGAGCCTTGTGAGTTCATGCTGGGAAAATAAAGAGTTGATCATGTCGATGGATGGATGGATGGATTCCATAATTGATTGATTCAATGATAGCTGGATGTTATTCTACCACAGATTCTGAATTGGTTTGTATACATGACTTGTCTGATACAGTCCTATGACAGCTGTCTACAGGGTGTGAGGGAGGAAAGCTTCAGGCACTTTGCTTACTGCACATTACTCCCTAGGGGTGTTCCACAGTCTCTGCGTCAGGCCAGCGGATGAGTCGTGTCGTGCGTGTTTGCGTCCCCGGGGAGTACTGAGAATGAGACTCCGCTCTGAGCAGAACATGCACCTCTGCCTCACTCATACAGAGAGAGGCAGCGTGTGTGTGTGTGGACCCCTAACAACAAAACCACAACAAGCTTTTCTAGAAGGGGGAGCCAGCTGGGCTGTCATGGAAACGGTGTAAAGTGACCTTCAGGGACCCTTGATGCTCCCCAGAGATGTTTCATCTTCTGTATGTCATGTCGCTTTATGTGTAAAACCATCACAACCTTGAGATCTATGCACTTTCACAGTAAAATCGCTACTAGGAACCTATTTGAGGGCTTTTCCTGTTCATAACTTGAATTATACTGCTATTAATTCCTCCAGAATCACGTTGGGATTCATTATTATCATGAAAGAAATTAAAGTCTCCAAAGGTCCCACATGCAAGTATTATCAGGTTTTACAGTCCAGAATATTGGCAGACTCAATAAATAATTTCTCTCTGCATCCATAGGATTGATAGTAATAATCTTCTGCCTTTGGTGATGGTGGTGGTGCTGTGAGAGAGGATATTGTATAACACAGGACTCCCACAGCAGCTTTATGAGTTTACACAGGCTAGCACGCCACATTAGCATAATAACAACAGGTTTTCAGAACATGCATGTATTCATTTGTGACTGTAGGGTGCAAAGGGTATTTCTATGTAATACAAACAACAGTGTTTGACTAAATTTGCAGCTATTGAATTCATTCTTTATTTTTAATTTCCTCTCATAAACATACAACTGAGATATGGCAGGCAGGACTGTTTTACCCAAAGGGAACAATGGTATAGCATTAATAGGACATCCTGTGTGTAGCACATGCTAAGTATGACAGAGATATGAATCAGTGTAGCGTCAAGTGTCAAACTCAGGTCATGGAGGGCCGAGTGTCTGCAGGGTTTTCCTCCGCCTTTGCACTTGATTGATGAATAAAGGTCACTAATTAGTAAGGAACTCCCCTCATCCAGTTGTCTAGGTATTAATTGAAACAAACAAACAAAAAAACTGCAGACACGGCCCTCCGTGGAACGAGTTTGACACCCCTAGTGTAGTGGATTGAATAGATTGCGCGGATGTGTTGAGAACACTGCCACCCACTGGTAGAGCAGAGCAACTGAAGCAGGGTGGACGAACCTCTCTGGTCCTGAACATAATGCCATCTACACAGCGGAGCGTGAGTCATTCTTGGAATTGTAATTTCTTTGAAAGTTGAAGACATTGGATATGTATGTTATTTCAAGTAGTTTCTTCTACATACTTCAAATGTGGCCGTCAAGGTTCATTTTGTCCAGCAAATACACATTTAAAAAATGACAATGAAATGTGTGAATTCACAGGCCATCTATGAGGTTTTCTGTCATAAGGGTTCTCACCCAACAATGCAAACAATGTTGGTGGAATTAACAGCCAGGGTGTGTGTGTGTGTGTGTGTGTGTCTCCTCATGGGTGTAAGCAGACTACAGTTTAGAAAAATTGACCAGGATCTGCATCATAGCTCATTGCCATGGCGACCAAAACTGGATCTTTGGAAAAGCCAACTTTATTCCCAGCTGAGAAAAGAGCTACTGCAGTCTGTCGCTCTGGTTCTAATCATAGGACTTGACAGTTCCATGACTAGAGTATCCGCAACTAGACACAAAAATCAGAGAATACCGAAAGATAATGTTACTTTGACAGTTGTAAGACAAATTATCTGGATACTATTGAATAAACCCTGATTTACACAATCCATGTTGAGACTGATGTAGTTCATTTTAAGGATGCAGCTTCAAGGTGACACTGATGTCCCCAACGTGATCAGGATCAGGACAACAAAGCTTGTGGATTAAAACAGAAACGTTATAACTACCATTACTTTTATTTAACCTTTATTTAAACTAGGCAATGCCTGGCTATCCAACTGCCCTGCCTTGAATTGAACCTTAAGTTTGACCAAAAAAGGACCGCATATAGAAATTAGGTCAAACAATGTCTCCTGTCCATCACAGACCAATGTCTATACGGCTGTGAACGGAGACCGACTGTCATTACAGAATGCAGTGGTGCACTCAGCAAAGCCCAGAGGACACGGTGTCCTTCCGTTGTCATTTTTACTCAGATGTAGAATATAAATATTAAATCGACAAAACAAAATAAGAACAACTTCACGTCTTACTGATTCCTTGTGATACATACGTAGGCCAGACCCTGAAGGGACTCTTATCAACACAAAGGGGCTTTATTGTCTCCTCGGGAATTCATCCTTCTCGGTGTTGTCTTGCCAACCCCTCGTCACACCTCTGAGAAGCAGAGGTTCGGTTCTCTTTACGTCCTATAGGTCTGCTATATGAATGGACGTTAACTTTACAGTAATACTATTGGTCGACAATACTATTTTTTCTCCTCAATGACTTCTCGCACTCTCTCCCCATCTATGACCATGCTAAGAATAACACCTTGTAATTCTTTGTAACGTACATGTTATGCCTTGTATAATGTAGTGTTAAATCTTACAAAGTAATTAAATACATTTGTATTTAGAGTTTCGTTGGTATGCCTTTCTTGATTGCCTATTTTATTTATCTTTATGGATTCAGATAAACAGGCTAATTGCATAGTCTTAATCATGGATCACGTCAGGTATATACCGTGTAATTACCCCATTGTAAGCTGTAAAACATGTTTAAGAGTCGCACACTATGTATAAACTCCCAGTGATTTATTGGGTAAATCAACGTTTCGGCATCCCTGTGCCTTCTAAAGGGAGAAGAAGTTGCGCACCCTGAAGAAGGCACAGTGATGCCTAAACGTTGGTGATTTACCCAATAAATAACTGTGTAGTGTGCGACTCCATTTTTTTTCTTCATAGTTTATAATTTATTCGCCGTTAGTCAGCACCTCTACATATAAAACGTTTCTCATGTTCTTTTAAATTACCTCACCATACCTCTATGTGTAACGGCAGTCATATGCAGTATTTTCTATCATATCAACGTGCTTGCAGAGTATTACAAATAAAGTAAAATGTAATACTGCAGCAATAACACAACTTACTATAAGACTAACAGACGTCAAGAATGTTTTGATTTACACCAAACCATCTCAGTCATTGCTATGGCAACAGACGTGGGAAAATGAAAGTAAGAGAATCTAATCGCACTATGAATCATACAGACTTTATCCTCATTTTGATACATATGTGCAACGTGTGGGAGATCTCAGTAAAGGTCTACATATCAGCAGAACAGGTTCTACTGGTTACAAATGGGTTTCTAAACAAAACTCTATATTATGAGCATTTCTTTTCTTTTGGGCGGTGCCAGCCAGTCAGCGGAGAGAATATACAGCGGGTGAAAATATCTCAGTAAATATATTTCCAAAGGTGCTATTGACATGACATCTTCACCAGATGTTGGTAACAACCAAAGTAATCCATACATACAAAGAAACCAAAACAAATAAGTTCAGAAATTAAAGTTGTGTAATAATGTGAAATGACACAGGGGAAAAAGTATTGAACACACTTAGTGATATTTATTTAATACTTTGTACAAAAGCCTTTGTTGGTAATGACGCCTCCTGTATGGAGAAACTAGTCGCATGCATTGCTCTGGTGTGATTTTGGCCCATTCTTCCACACAAACAGTCTTCAAATCTTGAAGGTTCCGTGGGCCTCTTCTATGAATCTTGATCTTCAGTTCTTTCCATAGATTTTCAATGGGATTTAAGTCAGGTGATTGGCTGGGCCATTCTAGCAGCTGTATTTTCTTTCTTTGAAACCAATTGAGAGTTTCCTTGGCTGTGTGTTTGGGATCATTGTCTTGCTGAAATGTCCACCCTCGTTTCATCTTCATCATCCTGGTAGATGGCAGCAGATTTTTGTCAAGAATGTCTCGGTAAATTTGCCCATTCATCCTTCCTTCAATTATGTGAAGTTTGCCAGTACCATTTGCTGAAAAGCAGCCCCACACCATGATGTTCCCACCTCCAAACTTCACTGTTGGTATGGTGTTTTTTTTTATTTATTTTTTTAGGGTGATGTGCAGTGCGATTTCTCCTCCAAACATGGTGTGTATTATGACATCCAAACAGTTCAATTTTGCTCTCATCTGACCACACTATATTCTCCCAGTATTTCACTGGCTTTTCCAAATGTTGTGCAGCAAACTTTAAACGAGCTTCAACATGCTATTTTTTCAGCAATGGAGTCTTGCGTGGTGAGCGTGCATACAGGCCATGGCGGTGGAGTGCATTACTTACTGTTTTCTTTGAGACAACAGTACCTGCTAATTGCAGGTCTTTTTGAAGCTCTCCACAAGTGGTCCTTGGCTCTTGGACAACTCTTCTGATTATTATTTTCACTCCTCTGTCAGAAATCTTGCGAGGAGCACCTGGTCGAGGCAAATTTATGGTGAAATGATTGTCTTTCCACTTCCGTATTATGGCCCCAACAGTGCTCACTGGAATATTCAGAAGCTTAGAAATGCGCCTATAACCAATGCTATCATTATGTTTTGCAACAATTAGGTTGTGAAGGTCTTGAGACAGCTCTTTGCTTTTACCCATCATGAGATGTGTCTTGTGTGACACCTTGGCAATGAGACCTTTCTGTAGGCCATCAGTTGGGACTGAACCAGCTGATATTAATTTGCACTGACAGGGGGCTGGATTGCTTTTTAATTACTGATAGTTTTCAGCTGTTGTCTTGGCTTTCCATGCCTTTTTGCACCTCCCTTTCTTCATGTGTTCAATACTTTTTCCCAGTGTCATTTCACATTATTACACATAACTTAATTTCTGAACGTATTTGTTTTGGTTTCTTTGTATGTATGGATTACTTGGGTTGTTACCAACATCTGGTGAAAATGTCATATCAATAGCACCTTTGGAAATATATTTACTGAGAAAAACGGTGACGTGTTCAATACTTATTTCACCCGCTGTATGTGGGTTATTTCGTCACCTCTGACTTTGGCATTTCCTTGCACCAGGGATCCCAGAGATGGAGGAGATTGGCTCTGAGGAGCAAGAAACCGCTGATAATGAAACGTGGGCTCCTTCAAGAAACGAGAGATTTTTCCCTAATCAGTGCTACAGGATCAAATGCATTTCGGTGTACACTGATCTGCTGATTCCAACCATATCAACGAGCTTCCAGGCCTCATCTCAGTGAAGATTTTTTAGGTCTGCTTAAGAGCATTGAATACAAAAATGCCACCTCCGTTACATTTCAGATCTACCAAAAAAAACTAAGTTATTGTTTAAAAATACAAAGGTAAAATATCTGACAACGCTGCAGTACCATAATTTCATTAGTGCCGTTACAGCTTCGATGAGACCCCAACTGTGACGTGTACCAGTAAGAATAATAATTACATTGATTTAGCATGAACAAAACCTACATACCTCCATTTTCCAAACAAGTCCCCCTGATGCCAAAGGATGAGTATGTGGTGATGGTGAGGGCCTTTCACAGGGCTGGTTAAGGAAACAGATGTGGGGGCATTAAATGGAAGGTGGCTTGCAACTCAGTTAAAGGGCTCCCGAGTAGCACAGTGGTCTAAGACACTGCATCTTAGTCCTTGCGGCGTCAGTACAGACAACCTGGTTTGAATCCAGATTGTATCAGACTGGTTGGGAGTCCCATAGGACGGTGCACAATAGGCCCAGATTCGTAAGAGTTTGGCCTGTGTAGGCCGTCATTGTAAATAAGAATGTCCTTAACTGACTTGCCTAGTTAAATAAAAGATAATATATATATATAATTAAAAAGCTAGTTTTACTAAGCAGAGAGGAGCAGTCAAGACTGTCAAGTTTGAATAACACAATTGGAAAAAATACAAAGCAGGGGGTTTAAAATGAGATTATTTCACAAGCTAGAGGAAGGATAAGAAATGACCGGAATAGTTTCAGGCCTTCTATAATATCTTACTAAATCACACACCTTCTATAAAAATGCTAATAGGAATGGTGCTGGACCACCCTGGGGCAGTTCTAGGAAGATGAGACAATTACCTTTACTTCAGTCCTGATAGGAAGATATCCTCTCCCTCTTCTATCAAGGTGGAGGAAACTAATGACTTGGATGGCATTGCTATATTAGTCCAGCGTCGCTGTGTCTTGGAGACGCGGCGTCGCCGGGGATGGGTGGTCCCTCTCCAGTCAGACTGCGAGGTGATTGGCCTTGATGAATAACCATAGTCGGGGAGCACACAGTGCGTCTATTGCGACAAACTGAACCACGGCTGTCACGTTACATTACCGGCTCAGCGGCGTCGTATCATCACATCTAATTAGCCTTAACGAACACTAACAAGTCGTGTGTTAAATGACTCCATCTTCTGTACATGCATAACGTGTCCCTTACAGAAAAAAACACATGAATTTCACATGATCACATGTGAAGTTCATGTGATAGCATGATATTATGTGAAATAAATGTGACAGCACAGGAAGCAACATGTCAACATGACACCATGAAACTACATGACAACATTTGAGTCAATGTGAAAACGATCTAATGTGAGAAATGTGACAACATAGGGATGCAACATTTCAACATGTGATAACATGAAACTACACGTAACAACATTTGAGCTAGACTAAAAACCTTCAGGGGACCATGACACAACATTCCAAGAATGTTCTAAAAACGTCCTGGGGGACATCTTTGAAACAAACCGGGAACTAGACAAAACCTCCAGGGGACCATGACACAACATTCCAAGAATGTTCTAAAAACGTCCTGGGGACATCTTTGAAACAAACCCGGGAACTAGACAAAACCTCCAGGGGACCATGACACAACATTCCAAGAACGTCCTTGGGGACCATGTAAGATGTTCTCAAGAGCTTTTGTTTTACCATTCGTCAGGATGTCACGTGATGATAAGAAAAGTAATTACATGGTATGGAGGATTTAAAGTAAGCGGTACGCTGTTCAGCTGAAAGTGTAAAAATCTTTAATCAATATCAATATGATTACATTTGACATGATCACTTAGCAGTGAAGTACTGACTTTTCAATATGACCCCGCCTGGGATTTGAACTCATAACCTCTGGATTTGGGGTAAACAGATCTTTCTACTGCTCCACAAACTCTGTAGCGTTCCCCTACACCTCTGCACTAACCAAAAGAGTTCCATCTACCCTGCTAGTTTAGTTAATCATACTATTCTCTCATCGTTGATTTGATTTACTTATTTCAGCAATTTGAAGGTTTTCTGTAGAGTTGTCTAATGTTGGTGGGGAATATACCTCTGATTTAACTCCTGAATCACTCCAATAAATATGTACTTTTAACAATTTACAAGTCCAAAGTGTAGGAATATGTCGGAATGCCATGAACGAAGAGGTTGTGAGTTGAAATCCCAAGTGAGGACGTGGAATAATAATTAGTCTAAATAAACGTAAACCATGTATGTCAAATATATAAGTTGAACACATGATGTTAAAAGCACTGTATCCCAACAACTCTGTTTTGTTGGCAGGGCATCACCTGTGAAATCTCAAAAGAAAAATGTGAATCAAAATGTGAAAGGTGATGTGGTCACATGTAAAATATCATCACATGTGAAGTGTTCCAAAAATACATGGTTTCACATGATTTCACAGTTCCAAAAACACAACATGTGAAATAAACATGTGAAATCGTGTGTTTTTATCTGTAAGGGATGTGTGTGTGTGTGTGTATCTGTATGTCTTTGTGTGTTTGTCTACCGGTAAGAGGGGGTTCTACATCGAGATGTACCCCAGTAAAGTCTAAAACCTAAAATCTTTACCACCCAGTGGGCTTTGCAGAGTACATGATACAAGAGCCACACATTTGTTTCAGTACAAAATGTGCCCCTGTATGTAATGCAATGATCTAAATACAGCTGGGTAAAGTGATAAACCTTCTCACAGCCACATCTTGAGAAATTAAAAAGAGATGCATTTCAAAAAGTATGTTCCTTCAGTTGATTTGGTTATCATACAACAAAATGCACTGCAGTAGCTTACTCTATAAATCTCGCTCACTATATACCAAGAGCAGCTACATCTATAAATATTGCAAACAAAACACGTTGTAAATGCTTGAATTACAGATGCAAAATGCATTTCAAAAGATTCCACATGTATTTCTACTGGGGTGTAACCCCAAGACTTCTCACTATCAACAATACTATAATATTTAATTTTCAACATTGAAATGGCTATAAAGCACAGAATGAATGAATATGAATTTTTATGATTTATAAATGGAGATGTACTGGATATATTTGAAAGACTTCAGGTTGAAAATATACCAGCTGGATTAAAACCAGGGCGATGATTGGGTACGGCAGAGTATGACACTCGCCATTCCCTAGCTCAACACCAACCATTTAAAATAGCATACTAAAATCATTCCCATCCACATTAAAAGGCAATAGTAGTTTAGAGTATCTGGAGTCAATTTAGCTTGTTTTTCTCATTCTCCGAAAAGCATTATTATTATTTTTAATTTGTGTAGTTAATGAGCTACAACTTTATCCACCCCCCCCCCCGTCACTTTGACCCCACTGACTAAAATGTACCAAGTATAAATCGGAAACATGAGTGTAAAAGTGGCATCGACATGAACAGAAAAAGCACCAGGCTTTTTTATCCCCTTGAGGAAATGGAACTAATGGATCTCCTAAAAAGACTGACGTAATGTGCAAGGCATTATGCCCACTTTGGCTGATGGCAGCAGGGATTTTGTCTCGAATTTGGTTTAAATGACACAGGCTCCATCACAGATCCAGTTCTTTCACGTGCAGCTGGAGACCAGGTTTTTAGTGCTGAGAAGGATAATATGGCCTCTGGGCTGACAATGCATTTACATTGTAATGATGCAGGTGAACAGAAGCACAGAGAGCCAGTTGAAGATAACCTGGGCAGGTTCTGTATACCTTGGTCGACAGATCATTAGGTTCCTAAAACAAACAAAACATCCCTCGTGCACAGTGATGCACCACATACATTTTACTTCCTTTTCCTTCTTTAAGATTCATCCCCCCCCAAAATTATAATCTAAATGGCCTATTTACAACAGATTTACATTAAATACACCATCACAGAACCTCATTTAGTCCCCCCATGGGGTCTAAATAGGACTAGAGTTCTCGTTTCCCCTCAGAACTGAATAAAAGCATTCTCAGAGAGGACGCTCAAGGTGCGTTTAAGATACAAACACTCTAGAAACTACTTTTAAAATGTCCTCTTCCACCCAGCGACAACAATAGAGACGCAACAGTCACCGCTAAAGGACATGCTGCTGCTGGACTTGGCCCGAGGGTGTAAAGAGAAGGGTGGGTGAGAGCAGGGGGTGTAAGGCCTTGGGAGGGTCACTCCGTTGGAAGTGGGGCTCTGTGGCCCATTGGGTTCTACCTCGTCAGCTGGCCCACCACCTTCAGGAGAGTCTTGTTCTCCTGCTTCAGCTGTTCGTTCTCATCCTCAATGTCGTCAAGGTCCTGCGGAAACAAAAACACGACAGCTCCAATTCAGCTAGGTCTAAAGGAAGTCGCATACCATCATTGTGCAAACCTTGGAGGAGTTAGCTTGTCAGTTTAGAGAAAGATGAGAGAATGTGGGAGGTGGAACAAAGAATTTCACCTCCCGGGTTTCCCTTCAGCAGAATTGCCTTGATAACTAATTAAACAGCTCCAATTAGTCACAAATGAGTTGCCCCGTTGCCACGACGCCCTCTCATCAAAGCCCTGATCTAAGTGACACTTCTCGTTGTCGGCTTCCTCCTTCACCGGCGGCAGCGACAGGCGACCGTCAGGATTAGCTAAGCCGCACTTGTCGGAAACTTAAAAAGCGAGATTGTCTGAGAGTCAAACACGGGAGGTCACAGAGCCACAGACATGGTGTGGCTACATAACAGCTCACTGTCTGAGCTCTTAAACAAGGGGAGAAAAGCCGGCTCACTTCAGGTTAGACGGCTGAGAGATCCACTCGATAGCCATGACATCGCTTTTATGGCCTGCTTTTAAAGTAACAACGACTAATAACTTTATTCACATTTAATTTTATCTCTTTTATCTAGATTTGATCTACATGTACTTCAACTTGCATGCACCTGCTTGAGACTTTCTTCTTTGTAGCCAATACCCAGAGTCAGATGTTCTCCGGGGTTATATCGTCTGCCAGCAACTCAGCCTTTTCCAAGCCTTCCCTACAAAACAAACTTTGCTAGTGAGTCACAGTTCAATCTTCAAGCGCCGCGAGAAAGAGACACCACACTGGATCTGTCCCTTATCTCCTGCCTTCCCATCAGGCCTTGCAGTAACCTCTCCGAGGGACATTTCTGATCACTATCTCCCCGGCGAGTGTTCCCACAGGGAGGATGCCTCTTATGAGGTCCTATTCATGTGACGCTATCAAGGCTCTCTGATCCAACAGTTATATGGCCTCCTCCATATGGCCAGATGGCTCATAGACTGTAGAAGGCTATCTAAATAAATACATGTGAAGATAATAAAGACAACCAGGCCTAGCGGACACTTCCTGGTTCCTGAAATGGGCAAAATCAACACTGACCAGCAACTGTATTTGTTGGCAGGGGACATTGAGGGCTTGTTTGAAACGCCTCATCGAGGAGGGCTGCAAACTCTTTTGGAATATTTCAGAGATGAAAGGCTTAGGGAGGCCCCCTACTAGGTTTCCCAATGCCAAAGATGTTGCCAAAACCTGTGACCCAGATAACGGGAACAGCGGTCGGTGGGGAGGGTTTGTTGATGTTCTGGGAGCACTTGACAGGAAACAGAAACTCTGACCTCTGGTTAGACCAACAGGAAACAGAAACTATGACCTCTGGTTAGACCAACAGAAAAACAGAAACTCTGACCTCTGGTTAGACCAACAGGAAACAGAAACTCTGACCTCTGGTTAGACCAACAGGAAACAGAAACTCTGACCTCTGGTTAGAAACAGAAACTCTGGTTAGACCAACAGGAAACAGAAACTCTGACCTCTGGTTAGACCAACAGAAAAACAGAAACTCTGACCTCTGGTTAGACCAACAGGAAACAGAAACTCTGGTTAGACCAACAGGAAATAGAAACTCTGACCTCTGGTTAGACCAACAGAAAACAGAAACTCTGACCTCTGGTTAGACCAACAGAAAACAGAAACTCTGACCTCTGGCTAGACCAACAGGAAACAGAAACTCTGACCTCTGGTTAGACCAACAGGAAACAGAAACTCTGACCTCTGTCTAGACCAACGGAAACAGAAACTCTGACCTCTGGCTAGACCAACAGGAAACAGAAACTCTGGTTAGACCAACAGGAAACAGAAACTCTGACCTCTGGTTAGACCAACAGAAAAACAGAAACTCTGACCTCTGGTTAGACCAACAGGAAACAGAAACTCTGACCTCTGGTTAGACCAACAGAAAAACAGAAAATCTGACCTCTGGTTAGACCAACAGAAAACAGAAACTCTGGTTAGACCAACAGGAAATAGAAACTCTGACCTCTGGTTAGACCAACAGGAAACAGAAACTCTGACCTCTGGCTAGACCAACGGAAACAGAAACTCTGACCTCTGGCTAGACCAACAGGAAACAGAAACTCTGACCTCTGGTTAGACCAACAGGAAACAGAAACTCTGACCTCTGGCTAGACCAACGGAAACAGAAACTCTGACCTCTGGTTAGACCAACAGGAAACAGAAACTCTGGTTAGACCAACAGGAAACAGAAACTCTGACCTCTGGTTAGACCAACAGAAAAACAGAAACTCTGACCTCTGGTTAGACCAACAGGAAACAGAAACTCTGACCTCTGGCTAGACCAACGGAAACAGAAACTCTGACCTCTGGCTAGACCAACAGGAAACAGAAACTCTGACCTCTGGCTAGACCAACAGGAAACAGAAACTCTGACCTCTGGCTAGACCAACAGGAAACAGAAACTCTGACCTCTGGTTAGACCAACAGGAAACAGAAACTCTGACCTCTGGTTAGACCAACAGAAAAACAGAAACTCTGACCTCTGGTTAGACCAAAAGAAACTCTGACCTCTGGTTAGACCAACAGGAAACAGAAACTCTGACCTCTGGTTAGACCAACAGGAAATAGAAACTCTGACCTCTGGTTAGACCAACAGGAAACAGAAACTCTGACCTCTGGTTAGACCAACAGGAAACAGAAACTCTGACCTCTGGTTAGACCAACAGGAAACAGAAACTCTGACCTCTGGTTAGACCAACAGGAAACAGAAACTCTGACCTCTGGTTAGACCAACAGGAAATAGAAACTCTGACCTCTGGTTAGACCAACAGGAAACAGAAACTCTGACCTCTGGTTAGACCAACAGGAAACAGAAACTCTGACCTCTGGTTAGACCAACAGGAAACAGAAACTCTGACCTCTGGTTAGACCAACAGGAAACAGAAACTCTGACCTCTGGTTAGACCAACAGGAAACAGAAACTCTGACCTCTGGTTAGACCAACAGGAAACAGAAACTCTGACCTCTGGCTAGACCAACGGAAACAGAAACTCTGACCTCTGGCTAGACCAACAGGAAACAGAAACTCTGACCTCTGGTTAGACCAACAGGAAACAGAAACTCTGACTTCTGGCTAGACCAACAGGAAACAGAAACTCTGGTTAGACCAACAGGAAACAGAAACTCTGACCTCTGGTTAGACCAACAGGAAACAGAAACTCTGACCTCTGGCTAGACCAACGGAAACAGAAACTCTGACCTCTGGTTAGACCAACAGGAAACAGAAACTCTGGTTAGACCAACAGGAAACAGAAACTCTGACCTCTGGTTAGACCAACAGAAAAACAGAAACTCTGACCTCTGGTTAGACCAACAGGAAACAGAAACTCTGACCTCTGGCTAGACCAACGGAAACAGAAACTCTGACCTCTGGCTAGACCAACAGGAAACAGAAACTCTGACCTCTGGCTAGACCAACAGGAAACAGAAACTCTGACCTCTGGCTAGACCAACAGGAAACAGAAACTCTGACCTCTGGTTAGACCAACAGGAAACAGAAACTCTGACCTCTGGTTAGACCAACAGAAAAACAGAAACTCTGACCTCTGGTTAGACCAAAAGAAACTCTGACCTCTGGTTAGACCAACAGGAAACAGAAACTCTGACCTCTGGTTAGACCAACAGGAAATAGAAACTCTGACCTCTGGTTAGACCAACAGGAAACAGAAACTCTGACCTCTGGTTAGACCAACAGGAAACAGAAACTCTGACCTCTGGTTAGACCAACAGGAAACAGAAACTCTGACCTCTGGTTAGACCAACAGGAAACAGAAACTCTGACCTCTGGTTAGACCAACAGGAAACAGAAACTCTGACCTCTGGTTAGACCAACAGGAAACAGAAACTCTGACCTCTGGCTAGACCAACGGAAACAGAAACTCTGACCTCTGGCTAGACCAACAGGAAACAGAAACTCTGACCTCTGGTTAGACCAACAGGAAACAGAAACTCTGACTTCTGGCTAGACCAACAGGAAACAGAAACTCTGGTTAGACCAACAGGAAACAGAAACTCTGACCTCTGGTTAGACCAACAGAAAAACAGAAACTCTGACCTCTGGTTAGACCAACAGGAAACAGAAACTCTGGTTAGACCAACAGGAAATAGAAACTCTGACCTCTGGTTAGACCAACAGAAAACAGAAACTCTGACCTCTGGTTAGACCAACAGGAAACAGAAACTCTGACCTCTGGTTAGACCAACAGGAAACAGAAACTCTGACCTCTGGTTAGACCAACAGGAAACAGAAACTCTGACCTCTGGTTAGACCAACAGGAAACAGAAACTCTGACCTCTGGTTAGACCAACAGGAAACAGAAACTCTGACCTCTGGTTAGACCAACAGGAAACAGAAACTCTGACCTCTGGTTAGACCAACAGGAAACAGAAACTCTGACCTCTGGCTAGACCAATGGAAACAGAAACTCTGGCCTCTGGTTAGACCAACAGGAAACAGAAACTCTGGTTAGACCAACAGGAAACAGAAACTCTGACCTCTGGTTAGACCAACAGAAAAACAGATACTCTGACCTCTGGTTAGACCAACAGGAAACAGAAACTCTGGTTAGACCAACAGGAAATAGAAACTCTGACCTCTGGTTAGACCAACAGAAAACAGAAACTCTGACCTCTGGTTAGACCAACAGGAAACAGAAACTCTGATCTCTGGTTAGACCAACAGGAAACAGAAACTCTGACCTCTGGTTAGACCAACAGGAAACAGAAACTCTGACCTCTGGTTAGACCAACAGGAAACAGAAACTCTGACCTCTGGTTAGACCAACAGGAAACAGAAACTCTGACCTCTGGTTAGACCAACAGGAAACAGAAACTCTGACCTCTGGTTAGACCAACAGGAAACAGAAACTCTGACCTCTGGTTAGACCAACAGGAAACAGAAACTCTGACCTCTGGTTAGACCAACAGGAAACAGAAACTCTGACCTCTGGTTAGACCAACAGGAAACAGAAACTCTGACCTCTGGCTAGACCAACGGAAACAGAAACTCTGGCCTCTGGTTAGACCAACAGGAAACAGAAACTCTGGTTCGACCAACAGGAAACAGAAACTCTGACCTCTGGTTAGACCAACAGAAAAACAGATACTCTGACCTCTGGTTAGACCAACAGGAAACAGAAACTCTGGTTAGACCAACAGGAAATAGAAACTCTGACCTCTGGTTAGACCAACAGAAAACAGAAACTCTGACCTCTGGTTAGACCAACAGGAAACAGAAACTCTGATCTCTGGTTAGACCAACAGGAAACAGAAACTCTGACCTCTGGTTAGACCAACAGGAAACAGAAACTCTGACCTCTGGTTAGACCAACAGGAAACAGAAACTCTGACCTCTGGTTAGACCAACAGGAAACAGAAACTCTGACCTCTGGTTAGACCAACAGGAAACAGAAACTCTGACCTCTGGCTAGACCAACAGGAAACAGAAACTCTGGCCTCTGGTTAGACCAACAGGAAACAGAAACTCTGGTTAGACCAACAGGAAACAGAAACTCTGACCTCTGGTTAGACCAACAGAAAAACAGATACTCTGACCTCTGGTTAGACCAACAGGAAACAGAAACTCTGGTTAGACCAACAGGAAATAGAAACTCTGACCTCTGGTTAGACCAACAGAAAACAGAAACTCTGACCTCTGGTTAGACCAACAGGAAACAGAAACTCTGACCTCTGGTTAGACCAACAGGAAACAGAAACTGTGTTTCAGAGGACCCCAGTACTTGCCTCTGTATACGGTGTCGGTCTATATTAGGTGTGGAAAAAGGGTGTGGGGTATTTGCATGTAGGCCGTCACAGATCTGACTCCCTGGTGCCAAGAAGAAGTAATGTAATTGGTCTCTAGATAACGAGGCATATGAGACACAGCTGTCTCTTTACATTCAGAGTCGGTGGATTTAGCCTTATGCATTGACTACTAAATGCATACATAACATTCAGGAGTGGATAGAAGTGGAGATTTGAGTAACTCTTGACTAATTAATTACAGGCTGATAACCCTAGTGGTTATAAGTCACATTACATCTCAGGGGATGGTTGAAATCAGATTCAAACTCCACACCACAAGTTATCTTAACCACAATGTGTAGGATGTTGATTGGCATAAGGACTCTTGACTTACAGCAGGGGCCTAGTGTTGTTTTCTTAAGAAGGGAAAATGTTATGTTTTGAAAAGGGCAGCTGTTTCAAGTCGCCACACAGCGAAACCCAAAAGTTGTTTCTCCAAACTGCCACAGGGTGCAGGGGAGTGAAACTGAAGAGCTCTGCATGTCGTTTACTTCAGGCTCTGCAGATCAAATCCGGATGGGGTTACGACCCGTGCGGTTGACAATGAGTTTAAAATGTTGATTAAACACCAAATCAGATCCAGTTCAGAGGTCGGGTTAGGGGAGATAGAGAGAATCTGAGAAAATGACTTTTTTGGGGGGGATGCCTGTGCAAGTGTCAATCCAAGCAAGCGCTGGATAATTGTAATTTTCTGTTTATCCAAGAAGCAGCTTTACAAAACCAAGCTGATTGCCTGCAGATAGAGCCGTGGTAATTTGCCAATTGGTTCTACTTAGTCCTCGTCTTCACTCAACACAGCTGTGTGAGACTGAACAGCTCCAAGTTTCCTCTGCAGTGCACAATTACTAAAAATGACAAGCTTCAACTGACAATTAAGAGAAACTGTAATAAGATTAAAGTTGCAATATGTAACTTTTTGGGGGACCTGACCGAATTCACATTTGGCTTGGGCCTTAAGACCCTCAGAAACTTCTACGGATGCACAATTAAATGGTCCTGTCGGGCTGCATCACCGCCTGGTATGGGAACTGCACCGCCTGGTATGGGAACTGCACCGCCTGGTATGGGAACTGCAACGCCTGCAACCGCAGGGCTCTCCAGAGGGTGGTGCGGTCTGCCCAACGCATCGCCAGGGGTAAACTACCCGCCCTCCAGGACACCTACAGCACCCGATGTCACAGGAAGGCCAAAAAGATCATCAAGGACATCAACCACCTGAGCCACGGCCTGTTCACCCAGAAGGCGAGGTCAGTACAGGCGCATCAAAGCTGGGACCGAGAGACTGAAAAACAGCTTCTATCTCAAGGCCATCAGACTGTTAAATAGCCATCACTAGCCGGCTTCCACCCGGTTACGTAACCCTGCACCTTAGAGGCTTCTGCCCTACATACATAGAACACTGGCCACTTTAATAATGTTTACATACTGCTTTACTCATCTCATATGTATATATACTGTATTCTATTCTACTGTGTTTAGTCAATACCACTCCAACATTACTCGTCCTAATATTTATATATTTCTTAATTCCATTCTTCTACTTTAAAATGTGTGTATTGTTGTGTATTGTTAGATAGTACTGCACTGTTGGAGCTAGAAACACAAGCATTTCACTACACACACAATAACATCTGCTAAATATGTGTATGTGACCAATAACATTTGATTTGATGTGTGTTGTAGATCAGTCACTCATTGAAAGCAAGTCTTAGAAGCGGTCGATCTGTTCTATGTGTGATATTTATATGCTTCCCTTAACTTTCATTGTGACATCTTTTACTTTCGGTTTCGTACACCAGCTTCAAACAGCTGAAACTACAATATTTTTGATTATGGAAAATATACAGTATTTGCAGGCGGTTTAGATTGTACAATGATTCTCTGCACTATACTTGCCAGTTTTGTCACATAAATGGCAATTTTTGCAACCAGGAAATGGCGGAGCAATTTCTGCATAGTGTATCTTTAACTGTGTCAGTGTCACGAAAGGGTGCATACACAGACCAAGGCGCAGCGCAGGGATAGTAGTTCGACATAGTATAATAAATTATGTAAGAATATTTTTACTATGTATAACAAGACACAAATGACGAACTACTGAAACACAAAAACATGAATTGACAAAACGTCACGTTCACAAAACAAACACGAATGAACGGACGTAACAAATGTGGCACACTTACTGTCACCGTGACAACGACCCACAACCCCGGTGTGGAACATAAAAACCTATGTAGGATCCCTAATTAGAGACCATGCACTACAGCTGCCTCTAATTAGGGATCCCACACAAACCACCACCAGAAACAGAAAGAAAAGAACTGTCAGACTCTGACCATGGCTACATAGAGAAGCAAATAGGTTTCTCTATGGCCAGAGCCTTTCAGTCAGTTAGACGTGGCAATTTTAGGAGCATAATTTAAGGAGCATACTATTAATTTATAATAATTATGAAAGTAGATCAAGCCTTGTTGCTCTAACATCTGTATAGTAATCTCTGACTGCCCACCCTAGCCCACCTCTACCCTCACAACCCTGGGTGTCCCTCTCACAACCCTCCCCACCGTAGCCCACCTCTACCCTGTCAACCCTCCCCACCGTAGCCCACCTCTACCCTGTCAACCCTCCCCACCGTAGCCCACCTCTACCCTGTCAACCCTCCCCACCGTAGCCCAACTCTACCCTCTCAACCCTGGGCGACCCTCTCCAACACTCACTCTATTCAGCAAGTCAATCTCCTCCTTCAGCTTTCCAATCAGGTCGTCTTTATCCTGGTGGGCTTTCAGCAGCTGCTTGTTCTCCTGCCTCTGTCTGGCCAGCTCCTGAGAAAGGGACAAAGAGCTGTTAACAGTAGAACACATACTGCAGCACTTTAGGCAGGCAGGTAGGCAGAGACAGGCAGAGACAGGCAGAGACAGGCAGAGACAGGCAGAGACAGGCAGAGACAGGCAGAGACACAGAGAGAACAAATATAGAAGCCTAAGCCATGTGGACATATGGTCACTTTTCACATTGATATTTACGCTCCCAAAATGAAGGCTCGCCAGCAATCTGCCTCTCCAACTTAACATTGTTTGTACTACAGATAAGCATGAAATGGTTCCCATGGAAACCAAGAAAACATCAAACATTAATGTAGCATGATGTCCATACTGTGGCAACCATAAATCTTCAGGCCGCGGAAGATAAATGTTATCTTATGAACGGTTCCCCCGAGTTACATGGGTAACTGAAGCTTCAAAGTAATTCTTTCATTATCATGATGGATGACAATGTGATACTCAAAGCAATCAAGAACGCAGTACATTTGTCAACGTTGTATAAAGCTATGAAATCTACTGCATTTAAGACGAAAAGCCAGAGACAAAAACTTGCTGAAATCAATACAAAACTATAGTGCATCGACTGCTCTCTCAAACTCTTCATTTACAGGCGTCGTGAAAGCTGTTGTTTTTCTTTAATAAAGTGATTGGACCGGAGTGACATTTGAGAATCTAAAAAGTGATGGAGAGGGAGTACAGAGTGTTTCATAAGAACAGGGTAATGGGGAAGAGAGATCCCTCCCTCCAGTAAAGGACATTCTCTGACTCAAGGAGGGCTACAACTGATTGAAGACGAACCGCTAGGCCAGATTGGGCAGCCGCTAAAACGACTCAGTGAGGAATTCATCTTTTAAAATAAATCCTCAAGATTTATCAGGATGCTGATAGACGCTTTAAAAACGGTAATAGCAGCAGGGCCTGGCTAGTGGAGACATAGCAAAGTGTCTCTGCCCCTGTGAGACAGACAGACGGACAGACAGACGGACAGACTGACAGATGCAGGGCGTTCAGGAAATAAGAGATGGATATAGAAAGAGAAATAGCTGTAGATGGGAATGATAACAAATTTCAACAATAAAATGCTCAAATGTGCCAAGAAGCATAACAGCCATTCTGAAATCTTCAACTAAGACATGTTGTATTTACTATTTCAAACATCATCTCAGTCACATTATAAACATTGGACAGTGATGAAGGACACGCCTACGTTGCAATATAGTTGCCACCTAGTGAACAACAGGCCTAATAAGGAACCTTCCCCAAGCCATGCTTGCTTGCACTAATCCAATGTGTTAAATGCATGAGGGGGGAGTGACCAAGTGCACACTTCTGGGGGGAATGGTAGAGCAAGCCTCATTTTGAGTACCTTTTCCAGTTCCTCCGTCCTCCTCTCCAGTCCTCCGGGTACGGTGGCGTTGCCGTGGCGGTTGCGGCGGTGTCGACTTTTCCCCCCCGCCGCCTCCTCAGAACCAGGACCTCCAGAGCTGCTGCCACAACACACACCAATACTTCTGACTAACACCAACACCCATGCTTTCAACACTGACTCATGGCAATAATAGAACTGGGTACGGTACACGTGCACAATGCACGTACGTGCTCACACACAAAAACACACAAACACACACACACCTGTAGTTTGTGAAGTAAATCCCATTAATGTATAAACCTCCGATATGTGACATTCAAAAGCATCCCATAAAAACTGAAAAAGCTGTTGTAGTGTATGACTCAGACCCTGTTGAACGCACAATACAGCTCTAAATGGTCAGACTTATGTATGGAGAGAATAAGTATGTGTTCATTTCTAAAGCTTTTTTTTTTAAAACCTTTTATTCCATTAGAACATAAAAGCTGTCAAGAGTTCTATCTCAAAAGGCAATGAATGGATTCTGAATAGAAGGAAATTTAAATATGACCACCTTGAACGCTGAGATGTGTGAAGAGCGCCCTGCATAAATCCACTTCATGTCATTTAGGCAACAAAGCGAAGCCACGGGGTCCTTGGTCTGCAAGCTAGTGAGGAACATGAACAGCTCTCTTTCTTTCTCTCTCTCTCTCCCCCTTTCTCTCTCTCTCTCTCGTTCGTTCTCGCTCTTCTCTGAGAGAAGACTCTCGAGGGCAGCGAGGGGAATATTGGAACTTATTTCCTAGCGGCTTTATTTCAATAATTACAGACGTGGAAGTCTAGGAACGAGTTATGCGCCTCATTATGCGCCTCATATTTTCAGCCATTGATTGGGCCGGGTCCAACTCTCTCCGGGAATCAAATTATTGGGCAGACTCTGGGCTTCGCCTCATTTCTTGAGAGGGTTGTCTGCATATTTCTCAAAAAGGACCACCCCCCCCCCCCCCCCCCAAAAAAAGAGTGAAGCTTCTGGCATAGTATAGTATTAAATTGTATACCACCTGTAGAAGTGTGTTCAGTCTGCTACATAATGGGCATTCAATAGACCAGTTACACCAAGAGGGACACCACTCTCTTGGAGGATTACAGTATGTCTGCATCACAGGAAAGCAAACTTCAATACTTCTTAAACAAAGTTGAATATCTACTTATGCTGAGCAGTAAACAACTTAAAGTTCTAAGACTATACAATCACAAGCTCCCTAGAGGCAGAAATCATACCCATCTCCCCTTCCATCTGAGTAATGACTTATTTATCCCAGCTTTGACCAGCCATGACTCTGTCTTTAGCCAGGCGGCGCCACCACTCATAATACAAAACACCCACAGGCAGTAGTGCAGTGTTTTGGGTCTATTTGACATTTACTTCCTCGGTAACTCAAAGGCTGAGCCCACAGAGATTATTTTAAGAACTAATGACTTGTTGTACTTTTGATAGAGAGACAGTCGTTGAAATGCTCTCCATGGCACTTGCCTACGCTAAGATAAAGTGAATTACATTATTTTGCTGAGTGTCTTCGTGGGCCACTACTCCCTTGTAGATGCAAACACACACAGTATGTTCCAAAGTGTGGGCCCCCATCATGGCATTGACCTTCCCTGATCACCATGGAGACATAGCACACATACATTCTCTCTACATCCATCTGTCTCCAGGGCTTGCAGCATCTGCCAGGCACCCAGTCTAAAACGTCCATGTCCTCGGTGCTAATCACCCCACTCTGGTCCATTAGCGCCCCGCAATGATCCACTCTTGGAGGTCTCAGAAGGGGGGGGGGGTTGGAGAGGAGAGGCAGAGCCAATAACAGAGTGGATAACCCAATGGCCACCCACAACAAGCACTGAGATGCCTGGTGTGGTCTGTTAGGGGAACTATAAAGTGGAGCCCCAGGGGAACAGAGAAGGGCCATCCATCTTAAAGTCATAAGCCATCTCCATAGACTGATAACCTGCAACAGGCTGATTGCTATAATAGCCCATATTGACTATAATGATAGTGTAGTGACAGAGGATGGTGTGAACGCATTATGTTATTGTATGGTTTTGTTGGCGTTCACAGAGACGTGGTTGCCCAATCTTTCATCCATCTTATGGCGCCCACCTGGCGGCCGTTCTGCTCCACAACACCACCCGACAGTGGAGGCCAGCCAATCAAAGGAGGACATCATTATTGGGCCAGATTGGGAGCGTCAGCTGGTGAACTTGGCCGGGATCACACAGAACTTCAAATGCTGATTGTCCTTATACACACGGTGGAAAAGAACGTCCAAATGAACGACAGTCTGAACAAAATGTACGCGCCTGTAGTTGGCCTACAGTCAACTACTAGAGCTGGGTTTCCCAAACTTGGTTTTCAGGCCCACCCTGGGTGCACAGCTGATTCAAGTTTGGGAAACACCCGGCGAGTTAAGCTGTACTCATTTCTGATGCATTGAAATCAAAACTGGAACTTCTAGTTGTTCGGACAAACACCGTACCGTAAAACACAGAGGACATTTTCAGTTGCGAAACATTAGCATGTATTTAAGTGCATGCAAGGTCGTCTGCTGTGGTACTTACACTAAACCGCTTCCTGGTTCTCGGTTTCTTCACTTATCACCACATTCACTCCCACCGTACCAGACACAATAATATACACCCTCATTCTCAACACAAATAATAGGGAAGGTTTCTCACCTCTGGTGGCAGCCACTCCCGGATCTTGGAGTATCCTAGGAAAACATAGGAGAGCCATGTTAGAGGAAAGGGCGGAGGTTCTTCTGTACAGTACATTACATACTGGTGGGTCAGGGAGAGGGTCATTACATACTGGTGGGTCAGGGAGAGGGTCATTACATACTGGTGGGTCAGGGAGAGGGTCATTACATACTGGTGGGTCAGGGAGAGGGTCATTACATACTGGTGGGTCAGGGAGAGGGTCATTACATACTGGTGGGTCAGGGAGAGGGTCATTACATACTGGTGGGTCAGGGAGAGGGTCATTACATACTGGTGGGTCAGTGAGAGGGTCATTACATACTGGTGGGTCAGGGAGAGGGTCATTACATACTGGTGGGTCAGGGAGAGGGTCATTACATACTGGTGGGTCAGGGAGAGGGTCATTACATACTGGTGGGTCAGGGAGAGGGTCATTACATACTGGTGGGTCAGGGAGAGGGTCATTACATACTGGTGGGTCAGGGAGAGGGTCATTACATACTGGTGGGTCAGGGAGAGGGTCATTACATACTGGTGGGTCAGGGAGAGGGTCATTACATACTGGTGGGTCAGGGAGAGGGTCATTACATACTGGTGGGTCAGGGAGAGGGTCATTACATACTGGTGGGTCAGGGAGAGGGTCATTACATACTGGTGGGTCAGGGAGAGGGTCATTACATACTGGTGGGTCAGGGAGAGGGTCATTACATACTGGTGGGTCAGGGAGAGGGTCATTACATACTGGTGGGTCAGGGAGAGGGTCATTACATACTGGTGGGTCAGGGAGAGGGTCATTACATACTGGTGGGTCAGGGAGAGGGTCATTACATACTGGTGGGTCAGGGAGAGGGTCATTACATACTGGTGGGTCAGGGAGAGGGTCATTACATACTGGTGGGTCAGGGAGAGGGTCATTACATACTGGTGGGTCAGGGAGAGGGTCATTACATACTGGTGGGTCAGGGAGAGGGTCATTACATACTGGTGGGTCAGGGAGAGGGTCATTTTGAACTGCTAACACATCCATGAGCAAAGGCAAGGGTAGTCTGTCATACACACCAGAGGCGGATATATATGTTTGTTTAGGATGAATCCTCTGTGTGCTTGAGGAAAATGACTATCTGTAGCTTGAGTTCTGAAACTGTTTAGTCAGTATTTTAATATTCAACACTTGTGTCCAGATTGTGAAAATGCATCACTGTATGACACACAGCCCACCTTTACTAACTAATCTGCCTTGGGTGCAGACACACACAAGACAGACGTACAGACATAGACACACACACACGCACAGTGCATGGGCACGTGGTTGTGTGTGCAACCCAGAGACAACCAAATAACACGGCCTCAACAGCAGCAGAAAGTTATCAGGAACAGCTATTACAGGTTGTGTAGAAACCTTCTTGAACCTCTGCTGATAGATCAGCTCCCCTGAATCTAATAGTTTACCCATCACTATACGGCCTCCAGTTGTACCATGCAATCTGTTGTGCAACTCGAGGTGCACACGTTAAGCATTTTATAATCTTAGAGTTAAAGGTCCATACATCGGTGACGCTGATCCCCTGGCCCTGAACAGTGCAGCTCCTTTGGTGTGATTGAGGGTCTCTGCCTCTCCTCCACTCGATCAGAGAGTTGGGTTTAGAGGGTGTCGGTGGTGGACCTTAGTCCCTAGCTCTGTCTCCCTGACAGAACCATAGGCACCTTAATAAATTCTGGAAGACCTTCAAAGGAATAACACTTACTTAGAGGCTTTGGGACTTCAAAAAGATATAAGGAAGACAGTTCTCGCTATAGAGAAAACAGAATAATTTTGTACGGTACAGAACTTCCATAGAGCACTTCAAATGGTTGTCTAAATGCAAATGTGTATAGCTCTCTCTCTCTGTCTCTCTCTCACTTGTGTTAGTATGAGAAACACTAAATAATGCATTGTGTGTACACCAGCCACATACAGGTAACTGCCAAAATAAAGGAAACACCATCTTAAAAAGTGTCTTAATAGGGCGTTTGGCCACTACGAGCCGCCAGAACAGCTTCAATGTGCCTTGGCATAGAGTCTACAAGTGTCTGGAACTCTATCGGAAGTATTCGACACCATTCTTCCATGAGAAATTCCATAATTTGGTGTTTTGTTGAAGGTGGTGGAAAACACTGTCTCAGGCGCTGCTCCAGAATCTCCCATAAGTGTTCAATTGGGTTGAGATCTGGTGACTGAGACAAAAACACACACACACACACTTTCAATCCCTTATGCTTCTTTGAGACCCCTCTTTCAAAGTCACTGAGATCTCTTCTTTTAGCCATGGTAGCCAAAATAATAAGCAACTGGGCATTTTTAGACATAACCCTAAGCATGATGGGATGTTAATTTCTTAATTAACTCAGGAACCACACCTGTGTGGAAGCACCTGCTTTCATTTATTTTGCCAGTTGTCTGTAAATCAAATCCAATTTTCTTGGTTACATACACACGTTTAGCAGATGTTAATGCGGGTGTAGCGAAATGCTTGTGCTTCCAGTAATATCTAAGTTACACAACATATACCCAATACACATATAGTATATACAAATGAAATGAGATACAGTATTTACAAATATTGAATACTTGATATTTGACCAGATAAAACCGCATACATTTCTTTTATTACTGCCCATTAACTTGCAGAGAACAGAAATGTCTTCATGCTCACAACCCAACATGCATCCATACCTGAAACCATACAGGCTTAAAAATGGGAGGTGTCAGCCCTTTCGCTGAGCTGTGCGCTGCTCTGCTCGACTCCCACAAATACCAAGGGAGACCGAGGCCTGCCTGGCTGTTCGGTAGAGAGTTGAGTGAGAGAGAAACGCGACGTTGAAAAAAACGTCGCGATTGTTTCCCGTTTTGCATTCATGGCATTAACAGTCCACCGTGCGGCAGTTGCTTCCCAGTGTGCTGTCTCGCATCCTGGGCTGTGAGTTGCTGAGACAAGGTTAACGCAATTCAAGTGAGGAGACTTCGCAGCGATCCATTATTGGGCTGTGCGGCTCTATTTATCATTAACAGCCTCTGAAAAAGCGGAGAGCGTCAGAAACAACACTATGGATGAACTGCATTCGCGTTACATTTCCAACTCTTGTGTTTCAAGTTGTATTGATTACACTCAATACAACTTGAAATCCATGAGCACACGTATTAAATGGATAACAGCAACAAAATAAACTAAACACGAGTAAAACCTTTCGAATCAATCAAGTCCTGTGGCCTTAAAGTGACTCATAAAGCAATGAGCCGAAATGTGAGATTGGTGACGTCATGTATCATTCTGTTCTAGACTTTGGTATAGTCAGTTTGTTTTGGCTGCGGGGGGGGGGGGGGGGGGGGTTCCTGCCTCCTGTCAGGGGGTAGCCAGTCTCTGAATTTAGGCTGAGGCCGACAGCGAAGTCAGTGCAAAGTTGTCTGTCTTTCATGAAGCCAGGGTAGGGAGAGTTGGGAGTTCTTTTGTTTTCATAGGTATAGAAAGAGATTTACAATGGGGTCTTAACAATAGAGAACAAGCTAACTGAAAAACACCTCTATATTGCGTCGACAGGAGGCAGTGTGTGTGTGTGTGTCTGTCCAAGATACGCAACCACACAGGATTTACAGTAAGTTAACGTTTGGGGAGGGTGACCCCCTTTCAAACAGCCCCATTTAGGCAGGTCCTAAGAACCATTATGTACCTGGTCTGTGCAGTCTATAGGATACATGGCGCTGCCATGAAAAAAAATTAATAAACAGTTGGTTATTTTGTTAATTAAAACATTCCCCTGCTCTGATCACAGTCAACACACATTTATTACAACAATAATAAAACACCAATCATCATTTTCCACACAACCTTTATTATGAAACAGAGCCCATGGCCTAATTCTTCCGTTTGTATGTTAGAAACCTGCTCTTTCCCGATCATGTAAATACATTTAAAAGCTGACCTGGATGAACCTCTGTAGTATGATTTGAAAAAAGGTACTTTATTTTCCCTACCCTCACTCTGCTTTGTTAGATATCATGCACATTGAACACAGAATTCTCTGTATTAGTTCTCCAACCCCCATTGTCTCACCTCTCAGACGCAGAGGTTGCATCACGTAGGTCTGATATCTGATTGGAGGTTCACTTTACAGTCATACTATTGTTCAACAACTCAGATATTGAATCCTAACAACTCGGATGCTCATAAAAGAGTCTTAAGATTCATAGCTCGTGCTCTTTTTTTGTTCCTGACCTGCCGTGGTGAGATACTCCCTCTTTCTTTCTCTCTCCACCCCATGGACTTCTGGGGCATGGCCTTTCAGGCTATGATTCATTCCTCTTTCTCTCTCTGATCATGCTTAGAATAGTACTTTGTTAATGTCAGTATTGCCTTGTAACGTCAACTTTATGCCTTGTATGTGAATTCATGAAAGTATTTCCAAAGTAATTAAATAGACTTGCATTTCTAATTCCATTCCAGACATTTCTTGATTACCTATTACTTTAACTCAACTATAGGGTATTTATAATATGTAAAGTATTTATTATATATATATATATATATATATATATATATATATATATATAAATGCCCACTACAGTAGCAAAACATGCTTAACATAAATGTCCTACAAGATATTGTAGCCTGTAGCTTGGTGCCACTCCAGGAGAAGAGAAATTGCACAGTGGCAACATTCTCCCGCTCATAAATCACATGCACATTCCTAAAAAAGGAAGTTGTGGGTGTTTGTGATCTGATAGCCTTTGTGACCTTGACAGCCCATTAAAATGTCAGAAATCCCAGAAGGCATGCCTAATAAAAAAAAAAAGTTCACATTAGAAGCCGACTTGTAGTTTTAAGTTAGACACTTATGTATATTAGCCATACTTTCTTAGGTAAATATAAGGACCTTTAAATATTTACCTGTTATAGTCAATAAAAAATAAAATGAAATGGCAGATTCCTGTGTGCGTTCCCTCAAGCTAAATGCTAAAGAAGTTCTGTGAAAACAGACAAATCCAGCTCAAAGACGGAACTACATTAATGTAAATGGAGACAATAAATACATTAAAATCACTTCAGCGAAGCTTGATGTCGCACAAGAATAGAACGTTCATGATTTATTGCGTGATAAACCCAGTAAGATGAAAGGCAACGTTTTCTACTGAGACTGGCGGGACCTTAAAACACATTACTTCATTAATGACTACCTCAGAGGAAATAAAAGTACAGACTTTGATACAGACAATACCTTTTATGGTAAAGTTGGTGTCAGTCAGTCTGTGTCAGTCTGCCCATTTATCCATGGCCAAATATATAATTCATGACAACGTTCTCCCGCTCATAAATCACATGCAACATTTAAAAAAAAGGAATTTATGGGTTTGCAATCTGACAGCTTTTGTGCGCTTGACAGTCCATTAAAAATGTCAGAAATCCCAGAAGGCACGCCTAATAAAACTAACAATAGGCCTACTTCCACATTCCAGCAGGCTGCCGATGCCCTGAATTCTCCATCTATGTCTCCTTGCAAAGCCGATAGAGATCCCCATCTGTTACTCTGGAGGCACTAGGTCATATGATTGACATTTCAAAAGGTGAGGCCTAAGAATCCAACTGGCAAAATGAGAGGACTATAGCCAGTGACCTATTTTAGCTGGCAGCAGTCTTGTAAAGGATAAATACTCGATCTGGTTAACCTGATTTATACACTTGTAGTCTTTGGTCAACAAAGGTGATACCCTCTGAAAATAATTGTCTCAGGCTATACAAGCAAACTTCTGAAAAGCTTAGAGAACATTACATCCAAGCAGGGAAGCTTTAGTTTATGCATTTAAAAACTATCTGGGGAGGGAGGAGAAAGTGCCTGCCTTACAGAAAAGATTCTCAAACTTTACTGAGCTGACAGGTGCATATGAAAAATGCTAATGAGGGTTGTTAAGGTGTTGGATACCACAATGGGGTGTCAGTGTGGGTGGGGGGGTGTGTGTGTGTGTGTCTTATTCACATATGCTATGCTCTAGAATGGTTTGCTTTAAAATCATTTGCACATACATATTATATATTTATATTTAAACTGAGTATACAAAACACACCTGCTCTTTCCATGACAGACTGACCAGGTGAATCCAGGTGTAAGCTATGATCGCTTATCGATGTCACTTGATAAATCCGCTTCAAATCAGTGTATATGAAGGGGAGGAGACAGGTTAAAGAAGTATTTTTAAGCCTTGAGACAATTGAGACGTAGATTGTGTATGTGTGCCAGAGGGTGAATGGGCAAGACAAAATATTTAAGTGCCTTTGAACGGGGTATGGTAGTAGGTGCCAGGCTCACCGGTTTGTGACAAGAACTGGAGGGTTTTTCACACAACAGTTTCCTGTGTAGAATGATCCACCATCCAAAGGACATCCAGCCAACTTGACACAACTGTGTGAAGCATTGGATTCAACATGTGCCAGCATCCATGTGGAACGCTTGACACCTTGTAGATGGAGGCTGTTCTGAGGTGCAACTCAATATTAGGAAGGTGTTCCTAATGTCTTGTACACTCAGTGTAAACAGCTCACACAGTTTCAGAACTCTGAACCCAAACCACTCCTCCCTTTGGACCCGGCGCCACATTAGAAGCAGATGATCTGGTGGAATGTTCCCTATAGTTTTGTTCCTCTGACAAGGCTCCAGGTTTAGGGAAAGTGTTTTCCTTGTACGGCTCACATACCACAGAGGGGTAAGAACTGATAACCAGGACCACATGGGAGCCCCAGAGAGAGGGCCTCTCTGTGACACGGGCATCACTGAAACTACACTTGATTACACTGAAACTACACTACCTCACAGAGGAACGCAACCATAGACGAGGAGAGCCCAATGTGTGTGTGTGTGTGTGTGTGTGTGTGCGTCTGTATTACTTCTGTGCGGTTGGGTTTGTGATTCCATGTGTGTCACAAGGTGATAGTGTGTGTGGGTGGATGGGTTGACAGCGGGAGATGGAGATATTAAATAAATGAGTAGGAACTGAGAGAGAGGATGACAGTGGAGGAGATAGTGCTGCGGCCATTACAGGACTCTCTCTGATCTCCCTCCCACTGAGATGGGCTGCTCAGTGGAGCCGGGAGGATGGCAAGGAAACAAAAACAGCCCTAATGTTGGAAGCAAAAATCATTCTGTTATTTATTTTCCAAGCTATAGCACACAATATTTTACAAACAGCGGGTTTTTAAAAAGGACCAAAGGCGTTTGGTCTGCTTTGTGTTTCCATTTTTGCCATGGAAGAAAATATTGCAATACTGGTATTGTCACATTCCTACTGGTCAGTGTTACACTGCTATTACCTAGTCTCATCTTGAAAGGGTTGTAAATAGGACAGGAACACACAGCGCTCCACAGAGGAAGAGGAAGGGGAGAAGTGTGTTTTAATTGGTTCAGACAGACAGACCCAAGAAAGGATGAAGAGAGAAATGCAAATATGATGAAATAAAAGTTGAAGTTCACTCATTATTGAGGCAACACTGTCTGGACTCAAAACGATGGGAGATTATTTTGTTTGGCAGAAACGTCAACGTTTTCTTAGTATTTGAAGTTTCCAGTCCCGTCTCAGTCCAGACATCTTGATACCAGTGCTAAAGCTGAAAAGCCTGACAGTTTGCTCTCGAGGTAGCTGTACTGTATATCACACAGACAACATGGCAACCGCTTGTCTGTGTGATAAATGGGGTCAGAATGAAATGGCACATTTTTGGAATGCTCTGTCTTTACAGATGTCTGCTTGACAGCTCCCAGTAAATCCACTCTACACGTTTATTTTCCTCTCTCCCTCCCTCCCTCCCTCCCTCCCGTTGGTTTTACTCTGTTAGCGGTTACAGTCACAAAGGCACAACACACAACCAAATATGACCGTCAAACACCCCTAGACCAAAGACAGGGAGTGGTAGAGCGGTGGGTGAGATGCAGAGTGGGAGATACCCAGTGGTTAGTCGTGGCAGTGCCCACATCTGCTCTGATTTAAGGGGAATACGTTGTAGTGGTTAGGTGGGCAGAGCGGGCACCTCCAAGTCTCATATCAAATGGCTGAAGTGTAATCTAGTTGTCTCTCAGTGGGAAGGATGCGTTATGTTAATCTTCTGGATTCACTATATGGTATGTCAATGGAGTATAGGCCTCTTCCCTTTCCACACACATGACACACAGGTTAAATGAGTGTGTTGGCGCTGACTCTTATTTCCAGTGAATTGAAATGTTTGCGGGCCTACTGACTTGACACATTAAATTATTAACTACATTTGGCAAGCTTTATTCAAATATATCATCTGATATACTGTATAGTACAGACAGAAACCATCTCTTTAAATATAACACCGGGAGGAACTATAAATCAAATTATATTTTCCAGCTCATAGTTACACAGTGCTTCTGCTGCTGCATTCGTTACCGACATATTCTTATTGAAGTCCATTCATGTCTCTGCACAGAGAGTTTGACAGCACTTCAACTGTGCACTTTTTGACTGCACAGTAATGATCTCCTTAAGGGGGAATTAACAGAAAATGGCATTGTCAACATCACTGCTTGTAGAGAGACAATATTAACATGACTGATAGTATGGGTTCTGTCTTATTCACGCATGTTATTCTCTAAAACCGTTTGCTTTAAAATCATTTGCACATACAGTTCCACAATCGAAACATAACTGGTTTGCAAAACCATATACTGTAGCTACATGTGAATATATACACACAGCTCTGATTGATTGTGCATAAAAATCGGTTTGGCCTCCCTATGATATCTATTAACTGAATAGGCAGGGACTCCTCTGTTCCCTAACTGCATGCCCCATATCAATAGCCTGTCATGCATGCAGATTAGTTCCAGACACGGCTCTGAAGTGTGTTTTAGAGAGACTCTAAGCTGTGTGTTTTTAGTACAGCTAATGCCATCACACTCAGAGAACGGTTACATGGAATGAGAATGCATTTCTATTTTCGAGCGTATTGTAGTGCATACCTTTTCCATACGATCTATATCTATCTCTCTCTCTCTATCGAGAACTTTTTGGTTCTTCAGATGATATTAAATGAACCCTTTAATAAAAAAGGTTATATATATACCCAGGGAAGGCAAAGAACCTTGAGGGTTCTATCCCTCCCCCAGAGTGTAATGGGGATTTTAGAAATCAAACAGCTAACAAAAGCTAACCCAGTCACATCAAAATCAATCTGAAATGACAGCAAACATTCACTCTTAATTTGTTTCAGCTGTTTTCCATTGGCATTTATATCCATATTAATGCTGCTGCTGCCTGTTGGCAAGCTGACAGCCAACACGGTAGCGCTCTATGGCAAGGGAAAGATTGAATGCATATTTTGCAACATTGTTGCAAACTAAATTCTAGCTAGAAGTCAGAGCACATAATGTGTTCAATAAAAGCATGACCTCATATAAAAAAGGGGTTCTAGAAACTTTCGGTCAACTCAAAATGCAACTGCCGTTCCGATTCAAAAACCAACTGCCAATCCATTCCAGCATGACAAAGCAAGAGGACGGTGGTTGAACCAACTAGCCTACCAAGAAGCACGTTATTTTTCAGTGTATTAAGGTAAGCAAAGCTGATTATTTAATTCAAATATATGAAGACAAAGTCTTATGATAAACTATAGGCTAGATAAATAAAGTTTAAACGTTAAAGCTAGCTAGCTAAACAGAAAAAGCTTGGCTACTTTGACACTTTACAAGCTAGCTATCTCTTCCAAATAAACATGTTCTATTATGGGATAAGCCAAATAGAGCTACAGACCCAGTCTGACATTGGCAATTAGCTAATTCTTTATTTTATTTCAGTGCGGAGTCAATTGAGGGGACTAGTCTATGTTTCATTAAACCCATTAGAAGACTGTTGCTGAATGAGAGGAGGTACTGTAATTTTTTCATATAATAATACGTCTTGGTGATTCAATAGCCTAGTTAGTCATTACATTTAACACACTATCTATGTTTTGCTCCGTCTGGCAGTAAACCAGAAGTTTCTGAAGATTAACTCATGTTTTTGCAAATTTGTCTTATTCTCTGGAACCAGTCAGGCAAGTAGCCCAGAGCAGAATACACATTTTTGTTGTTCAATAACTAATGGACAAAGTATTGTATTGTAAAGAAGTCAGCCAGAGTTGATGTGGGCCATCGTTCAAACAAAGAGATGCCTCGCATTTTTGGCTTTATAAGGAATCTTTTTCCTTTGGTTCTATAAGAGTATACAATAACTTGGGGAGCCAAATGTCTTATTGATTGATATGACTTGAGTTTTTCCTGGTCTGGTCACATGGTCAGGCTTAACTCCAGGCCCTAGGTATTACTAAAGGGTAAAGGTCAGTGAGGCTGGGTGACATGTGACCTGGTCCTCACCTGTAGTAAGTGAGCGGCAGCCCCTGGGTCAGAGGTCATTGCTTCATTCTGTTCCGTGTTGAGCTGCGTCAGCTGCTCCTCCTCCTCCTCCTCCTCCTCCTTCTTCTTCCCTCCGTCGTCATCATCCAGCTCATCCAGGCTCTGCGGTACGGAGAGAGAGAGAGAGAGAGAGAGAGATGTTAACACACCTTTATTGAATAGTTAAAGTGTGAATAGAGGTCAAAGTCTTGAATGGTCTTTAGGTGCAAATCAAAAACGACCCAATACACTAAGTAATATATCAACAGAATGTGCATCTATTGTAAGAGAGGGAGAGAGAGAGAGAGAGAGAGCGATAAAGAGAGAGAGGGAGAGCCAGAGATGAGAGAGGGGGAGAAAGGCATGGGGAGTGAGACACCACAACTGACGTTGACGCACAGTGACAGCCGGGGTCATTCTCACTGTAACCGTGGTAACCTCCGGCGAGATGTGGCCCCGGTCCCCTTAATCCTCTTAAGACATGATTTCTTCCACAGCCCCTGGACAGCTCTGACTCAACCTAGGCCACATTCACTGGGACACGCAGGCAACAGGAAGACGGTCGGCAAGGGGTCCTTACACTGCTGCTGTGGACGTTTACAGTCACAGGGCTTTTCGACCAGTAGAATGTCCCCGAAAACCATGGTAGTCAACAACACCCTGTGATGTAGGGGTCAGTCAGGGCACAGTGAGTGATTTTGAACATCTTTCTGGGAAGGCTTCCATCTTTACTGAGGTATCTCTGCTCTCAGCTTAATCTTAAATTGTGTATAATATATCATCTTGACTTCCTGGGAGTGTATCAAAATAAATAAAGATGCATTGAGGAAACACAGTGAGTTCCAACGTGACGGTTGTATCATCTATATTGACAGAAACAGGAGCCAACCTCCCACTCACAAACCAGTCTTTACTGTTTTCCAGCTGTGCAACGAACAAAAAAGGTGCTTACTGAACGAACAGGCCCTTGAAAGGTAAAAATAGCCTTAAAAAGGCTAAAAAGGTATGCTGTAATTTGCAAAGACCTTCCAGCCAAACCTTTTTTCAGCACGCCTGGGGAAATTGGGGCGGCAGGTAGCCCAGTGGTTAGAGTGTTGGGCCCGTAACCGAAAGGTTGCTGGATCGAATCCCCGAGCTGACAAGGTAAAAATCTGTCGTTCTGCCCCTGAACAAGGCAGTTAACCCACTGTTCCTAGGCCGTCATTGAAAATAAGAATTTGTTCTTAACTGACTTGCCTAGTAAAATAAAGGTAAAAAAAAAAAAAAAAAAAAAAAAAAAAAATGCCAACTCCATTCTCCTCTCCTCTGCTCTAACTCAGGTCGAGGTTAACGCTAGTTGTTCTCGTCTAGCCTATGACATATTGACACAGACATGACTTTTAGGAGCATGCAGCCTGTGTCCGTGCAGACTAGCCCAGTAAACACACACACTGCCTGCCTTTAGCCGTCTGACCCCTGAAAAGGACACAGGTTTGCCCTGTTCTGTTTGAATAGCCAAAACATTCTCCTTCCCAACTGCCTAGAGCAATACATGACTCTGGAGAAGCAGGGGGGTCAGAAACAAATAACTAATAACAGCCAGATATGGAATAATGAGGGATGTTATCAACGCAGTGTTTAATTACTAAAAACTTTAACAGAGGGACTTTAAATCTGGAATTGGGTTATGAACGTTTATTTTGGATCACGGTGCTGGCTGTTTTTCCCACTATTAGTTAAAATCATTGCCATGCATTTGTCTTATTCCAGATAAAGCAATGGGAGATCTGAGCTCATCCTTTTAAGGGATGTTTTTGTTTCAGATTTCAGCAGATAGGGTCTGTGTTTTTTTCCCGACCCAGACAGCGAGAGGAGACTGGGTTAAGCCATATTTTGTCTCTGTACTCAATCAGTCATAGGGGCCACGTCTGAGTCCACAGAGTCAAATAGGTTTATGTCAACAGAACCATGGATATATAACCTTGGTCCAGCATTCCCTTTCACATTACCAAGTCCGACAGTGGAGGGTTATAGGATACTGTCCCTACATAAGATACTTTATTTGTCTAACTACTAAAAATAGGTATACAGTATCGTGGTGCAACTACACAACATATCCAACAGACAGCTGTATTTAAAATACAGATAAACACACTTAGCACACACATATCCATTAAACACACCGTTCAACCATTGACAGGTATCCCCTATTGAAAGCAGGAAGTGGGCACTACTAGTTGCCCTAGGAAATGCTGAGTACATTTCCTCCTGTCGAGAGGCTTAGATAAAGGAGTGATGATGACACACACCAGAGTGGAGGGGGGAAGTGGAGGAGTGAGTTCTAAAAAGAAGCAGCCGAGTCCCAGCATTCCTTCCTTTTCCTGTTTATAATATGTGGGACCTCGGCAGGCGTAAAGCGCGAGGCCTCTGAAGAGCGTTTACTCAACATGGTATTGAGGTCTCCAAACAACAGAACACTGGTGTTCATCATGGGAAGAAACGTCCATTTAAGAAGCTACATCTGGACCCGACTGTGGTGGTCTATTAGGAATGTGTGTACCGGGTGGAAATGTGGTCCTTTTGGGGGAAATTATCCGCAATCTATCATTCTAATGCTGTATCCACGGCAGGAGGAATTTGCAACATGTCTGACTTTTGTGGTCTATACCTCCCAGAATGGACATTTCCATGTCTCAAATAACATTGCTTATGTAATGGAGGGGAAGAATCTGAACACTCTACAATATCCTCACCTTGTTATAAAATGAAAAAATAAAATAAAATGCTCAAGCACAATTTCCAACAGCTGCTCCTTGACAGAACTATAGCTGGCGATAGCTGATCCAGGCAGCGCAAATGTGGTACTATACCTAACATCCCCTTCCTAAACACGTATAACACTCATAATATCCGCTCTCCCTCTCCTCGAGAGGCCCTGCCTGGAGAAGAAAATAAAAATGGCCGCCAGCGCTGACTTGTTAATGTGCCAGCGCTCGGCCCATTTACTCCTCAGATGTATTAATAAACAAGCAAAGGGCACCTCCCTCCGCTGGTCTCTTCTTCCCACTGGAGGCCGCTGCTACGGCGGTATTGTGCCACGGAGCTTAATGACTTCTGTGCATTAATTACCTGCCGCATGCCACGGCACTGACTGAGCTCGTTTTGGATGATGTATTAGATGAGGAGCGGAGAGGAGCAGTAAGGAAAGGACCGACGGCACTGAGGTGATTCACACACTGCCCGCTGTCCGTTAATCAGGAGTTTAGTTCGCTCAGCCTCGGCTCAGCTACGACCTTGCTCACAAAACACAACACAGAGCTCTCTGGAGGGACTGGAGGAACTCAGGTCTGTCAGAGATCAAAGGGAGAAAAACCTCCATGATGCGAGTCGGGGGGGAGGGGGTGTTAAAGGACATTGTTACCTATGTGGGTTAAAGTAGAGGTATGCCAGCTGAGAGGCCTGACCCATATCATCTGGCAAAGTCATAAGAGTTTGTTTACAACATGGCTGTCTGGTTATCGTAACAACTTGTTATGGTCCTAAGTGAAATAATAATATCATGGAGGCAGATTAGGTGAATGCTGAATTAAACTACAGTAGATTCACTGAGTAAAGGGAACAGTGTGAGGATACAACTGCATTACCCACAATGCCTCTTGGCAGCAGCAAGAGTCCAAGGGAGTGGGGTTTAGTGCCCGGATTCAGGCAAGCTGTCAAGGCACACAGAGAGAGATGAAGAGGACACACTCTGTTCAGTGGGCTCTCAGTTAGACAGATGAAGCTGCTGGTCAGTTACGGGGCCAACCATAAACCATCCCTGAGCCTCTAAGTCAGTGCCAACTCTCTCTCCCCAAACCCAGAGAGCGGGATTTAATCGGCCCTGTTAAACCCAAACTTGTTTTTTTCATTTAACTTCTTTGAAATCCAAATAAACGTGTTTTTCCTCGCAGGCGTTAGTTTAGGGTCTTGACGTCAAACTGTGTACAAGACATTCTCATAAAGTGCATCTTGTCTTGGCTGCGAGCTCAACTTCTGGATGTATTTTTTATGGTTTGTCAATGTTTATCAAGCACAAGCCTGATAAAATGCTCTGTGACAACCGTGGATTGGGTGAGGAACATTAAACTGGGTCTAAAGTCCACATTTCCCCCTTTTTAAATCACAAACCTTTCAGCAATAACGTTTTAACAAGCACGTTTTAAACTCCACCAGACCTCACAGGGACTTGAAAGCCTGCCATTACAAAACATGGGCTACAACTGCTAAGAAACCGCACTGCATTTTCTCCCTGGTCATCGATCATGAGACGGGGCCCCCAGCTTTAATCCGTCTGTTGGAATAGACCACGCGACAACACCGTATTGTGTTTCTCACTGTGCTCTTGCTTCGCCAGCCTCGTTCTATGCTCTATAACCTCTGTGGTTTGGACGAAGAGCCAGGAATTGAACTCCTGGGGCATGTTATGAGGCTTTGAGGGAAAGAGGGCAGAGAAGGTATTCGCACAGTCTCAGGGCCTAAACTCCTGAAATGCTAGCTTACACTGCAATACCACCCCAGCTCTCTGTTCTAGCCCCATTTGTAATATTGTATCACAGAATGGGCTCGTGTTGTTTTTGGAGAGCATTGTGATTTTGTATCAATTGTGTTAAAGAGAACATGACATAACTGCCATGTGTAGTTAATGGATAACAATCTATAATACTGTTTGGTTGTCCATCAGTCCATGTAGCGCCCAGGAGAGGCTTGATGCAGACCTTACTAAACTTCTAATATACATGCTATTTGGCAGATGCTTTTATCCAAAGCGACTTACATACTTACATACTAAAGCAATGCCTCTGACCTCAGCGGAACCTCAGAGGATGTGTGGTCGTGACCTCTCCCCGAATGTTTTCATAAGGTTTCATACGCCAGCCGACAGACCAGTCATAAGAATAACGAATGATAGTGAGCCGCTCGACTGCCATTCAAAAATGGATGGATACCAATACGTGACAACAAACCTAACTGCATTAATTAAATACATTGCATTACGTATTCCTGGTGCAAAATTATCATACGTTTTCAAAAGGCATCTAATAGGAGAATTCTCCTCTGTCTCATGTTTTATTCCCAGCCTTAAATGTGGCGTTCAGACAGACAGGGTCAGAGACAGACAGGGTCAGAGACAGACAGGGTCAGAGACAGACAGGGTCAGAGACAGACAGGGTCAGAGACAGACAGGGTCAGAGACAGACAGGGTCAGAGACAGACAGGGTCAGAGACAGACAGGGTCAGAGACAATATCCTTGGTAAGAAGACGACGCCACACAACAAACTATTTATTCTGAATGCATGACATTTGCTGATCATATGTTATGCTGTAGCATTAATTCCATGGGTTTGCCTCTTAATTTGTAATGAATAATTGGCAGCTGGATGTTTGATTACAGAGAAAAAAAATAGGCTACAGTACACAGACTGGCTTGGAGAAAAGACAGAGAGCCAGTGCTGTCTTGTATTTAGGCGGCCAAGCTTTTTAAAATATGACAGACTCACCTTGTAACTGTGATGGCCAACAGATGCACTCTATCCTTCCTCATCCCTCCAGAACAAAAGTGATTTTACACTGTGTAAAAAAACAGATGGACGTGAAGGCACAAGTATAGCCCGTTCCAGCTGTTATGACTTTCATACCAGGACATCCATTCATTAAATAAAACATGAATATTCAAAACAATAGATTTCAGCCCAATACTTCTCTGTTGGAGTCCATTCAGCACAGTGTTTAAAACATCTGTCTAGTCTTCTTAACCTACCAAATCCACAGATAGAAGCATCCCAGCAGGACTGTATGATGCGCAGACCAAACTAACCTGTTGGCCGGGGGGGGGGCGGGGGTTTAATCTCTGCATGTTGACTCTAGCTCCCAGCATAAACACTGCTAGCCTGGGTCTGATAGAAGGGTATGCAGCTTGTAGTTAAGGCTCCATTAGCAAGTCTACTGTTTGTTTTCTCCAGTGTTTGACCAGGGAGGAACGCCACACGTACATTCAACTACAAACACACTCGGCCCGGTCCACTGCTCTGGCTACCCTAGAGCAGCTGGTTTGTGCAGGTAGACTCTCATTGTGCTATCATGATGACATGAAACCTCTGCATGAGTCAAGGTTCAGACGTGCCTGTCCACAGGTTTAGGGAAAAGGAAATGGGATACCTAGTCATTTGCCAGATGTTAAATGTATCCCATCTACAGTTGCCTGCAGACAGTTTCAAGGCCCTCACGCCAACTGAATGCATTCAACCGAGATGTGTCTTCCGCATTTAACCCAAGGTGCGGGGGGCTGCCTTAATCGACGTCATCAGGGGAGTAGTTGTTGGGGGTTAACTGCCTTGCTCAAGGGCAGAACGGCAGATTTTTTCACCTTGCCAGCTCAAGGATTCAAACCAGAGACCTTTCAGTTACTGGCCCAACGCTCTTAACCACTAGGCTACTTGCCGCCCCTAAGGCAGTGTCGTTTTCAAATTATGCCAACAGTTACCTCCAACTCTTCTAGTATGACACTGTTGATATTCTTCCCGTTGGCATGACAATATGACAATGACATCAATACTATCTTGTCTCCCAAGTTGGCATGAAGGCCTTGAAACTGCTGTCTGCAGGCAAGTGTAGATGGGTTACATTTAACATCTGGCTCTTCTAGCCACAAGCTAAGGGGCCCGTACTGTACTGTAACTCAAACCAGAGTGAAACAGTGACACCAGGCCGGTGTTGGCTGGGACCTGCTAGAGTACTTAGACCCACAGCTCTGGATCCAGGACCAGGACCATTATAATGAATCCTATCCCTGTGCACCAGCAGTAATAACAGGGTGTGTGTGGTGGTGGTATACGGAGGCAGCGGGGAAGCTGGTCCTGTATTTTGTCTAATGCCTCGATTAGACCGACAGCATCATTGCGCTTGGGTACACCAGAAGTACATTCATTTCCAATGGAATGCTGAATTTGCCTTGCAACATTGCATTGCAGAGGCAGTTGCTGTGCATTCTGTTTTCTGTGTGGTGCATACCTTGGATAAATCCAATGTATTAATCAAATTGTAGCTGTAGACATGACAGAAATTTTAGCAAAAGGTGAATGTTGAAGCGTTGTGGCTCACATATCCAGAACAAATGTTGGATAACAATGAAAAAGGTTTGACAGCAGAATTTATTATGCCGCATCGATGCAATGACGCGGTCTCAGCACTGGCAAGAATACTTACTGCTTTTTCGCACGGTGCGGTTCTAACCCCTCCTACCCCCCCCCCCCCGACAACCCTGTGGCGTGAGGGAAGCTCGGCGGCATCATTGTTCTCTGCCATTCACCGCACCATCCACACGCACTCAGTTCTACAGAAGCCACGCGAGCAGATTAAAAGCATGCAGGGGGTAGCAGTGCTGGCAGCCAGGACACAAAAGGGCAAAAAAAACGGGCAGCCTTGAATAGCACCCTTTCTTTCTCTCTCTCCCTCCCTCACTCAATGGACAACCACATATGGCCGTTCTGTTGACTGCTGACTCACGCTTAAGAGGGAGGTATGGATGTCAGGGGAGGTGGGCAGATATGGCTAACCCAGGGTTTAATGGGCTGCTTATCTCCTGACTCAGTCCTACTGTGTCTGTCAGACCATTACAACCTGACCTCTAGCCTCATCCTGTCCGAGGAAGACAGGCCCACTTTCTCCACACACTCTTCATCTTTGGAATGCCTAGTATCTGTACATATGAACAACCCATCAACCTCTGCCTGACCTGCTTTTAGAATACCAGTACAAAAAAGTAGCTAATATTCTGTCAGCCTTTTGAATGCTTGGGTCCCAAGGCTACCTAGCAACCTGGCGCGGACGGGAGGCTCATCCGAGGGGCAGGGAAAGGAGCAACAGCAGTACTTAACACTGATGTCTTGGCTGGGCCAGTGTGAGCCAATAAGACCCCTCGGGACGCTTAAAGAAGAGAAAGCCATCTGTTCTTCGTCCCTTTGATTGGGTTTATCAAACAAAAACGAGCCAACGACAGTCGGAGCCAAGCGCCATTCAGTCCCTCGCTCCTTTTGTGTGAGCCCTCACAGTTTTTGGCCGCAGCGGCCCGGTTTCTTGGCGGCAACTTCTTCACTCTCATACTAGTCTCTCAACTCTGGGACTATTCGGGTTTCATAGAGCTATCAAAACAGCCAAAGAGACACTGGGCTGCAGTAAAGACGGGTCCACAGCGCCAGCTAGAGTAGTAGCATCAACAACTGTCTTTCACGATGTCAGACTGGAAGATATCATCACTTCTCATGCCCAGGATGAATCCAAACAACCTAAAGGGCTGTGATACAATACCGGATTCCTTTGTCCTTTCACGGGGTGGCATAATATATTCTGTCTAGAACTTGAGAAAGGATATGAGTAAAACCAGTGCATACAATCACAGCTATGACCCTGTAAAACACAGGACAAACGCAATGCAGGAGATTGGATCAAGTTCTATGTGACCGCAAGGTTCTGGAATAAATTTCCAAGAGAGGTCTCAATAACTGTCACAACCTTTGCTTGGAATCAAGGCTCTTCAGATTTAGGTTAAACAAATACAAGTCAAGACAATCTGTCATCCAAGAGGGAGATACAAATGAGATGATGGCGCAGCTCTTCTGTAATGCACCAGGGTGCCTGCTCATCGAGTGACAGGAGATGAAAAGATAAGTAGCGGTGAGTCAGACCAGTGTGCGTTGTCTCTATGGTGACTGATGGGCCAATAGGAGAGAGCAGAGCAGTAGAAGCCTGAAAGCACCTGATGGCAGTACTGAACCATCCTCCCCTACCAGGCAGCCACCTTCCTCTTACAGGTCTACCGCAGATACAGCAACAACAACACAACACACACCTCCAACGGGTCTCCTAGAAACACAGACACACACTTGCCACAAGCACATGTACAGAGCATGGAGCTGGACAGAGAGCAGAAGCATATGTATTGATCAAAACAATCTGATCTTAAAAACACATCGTTTCTATCTCTCTCATACTCTTAGGCCTGTCCGTTTCATTTTCTGCTTTAGCTAACTTGTTTTCGTCTCATAATGATGTGGCGTTGTTGAATGCAGAAAGAGTCTGGTCTGGCACCCAGGGCAATTTCAAAGTAGTATGATAACACAAACCACACTGTTATTGAGGGGGAACTGAGGACCCTGGGTAGTGGGAGAACATTTCCCTTTCTATTACCTACGTCATCCTTCACTTCACATTGGAGGTTGAGTTTGAAGGGGTATTCATCATTCAATCAAATCACCCCCACACATATTGCCTCCAATGTGGTTTCACTCTCAGGAATTCTAGAGTGGTGTGGTATTGTTGTGTAGACTGGTTCCAACAGCTCCAGGGCTGGACTCTTTTTTTTTGGGTTTAGGCCATTAGAAAGGTACGCCACTGAAGACTTTATTTCCTCCTCAGGATATTTTCCTTCCATCTCCTTAAAAGGGGACCGGCCTGTTTAAAAGCAATTTCGCCACTACAACAAGCTAATTAAGGAGATAATGTCTTATAGCAACAAAACAAATACCTTTGGCCACCAGTGCAGCGCGCTAAATTCAGGGTAGGTCACAATTGAATTATTTCAGATGGAGATCCTTGTTCTCACATTGAAAAACGGACACCAAGACTGACTCCAAGAATCTAATGTAGTAATGGGATTACCGAGCCTTGGGAAACAAACTGTCCTCCTCTTTTTTTACTAGCTTTGTCCATTCATGTTCATTTTCTTCATAGTTTTTATATTTGAAGGAATCAAAAGACGGAGAGAAATTGTAATTAGGCTACGTTCTAAAATGAAGTGCCACACACAGAGTATACCGGGTCGTCTCCGATTTGTACACCGGATCATCCCACAGTATGTTAGTCAAAGATGTGAGGAGAGTCAGTGCTATAAGCCACTCAGTGCATGGAGGGACAAATTATATTTAAATTGGTACCATCTGCGAGCCACCCTCAGATCTACGAATGGTTCAACTCTAAAAATCAATCCATCGGCAACAATTCATGTTCCATCAACCACCATTTATTTACAGAAATCCTCATTTTGTGCAGATGCACAGAACACAGTTTACATAAAAGGTTTGGCATCAAATTGAGACATCCTCCTCTTGGGCTTTGACTAACACTTTTGCAGTTGACACAATGTACAGTTAGTGTTTATTTGTCATTTCTATTTCAGAGAACCATGTTAATGCACTTCTCCCAAACAAAACGTTTGAAAAGGAACGTGTATAACATCCCAACGGCCCAAAGAGAAAAACACCATGACCCTGTTTCCTGCGTTGGTGGCCCCACGTGAAGAAATCCCAATTGAAGCCCAAAGTTAAGCTCACAAGAACAGTCCCTCCAAAACACACACACAGGGCTGACTGAACACCTTCATTAACCTAACTACCAACCACACGGCTGTGGGAACTCCGGGGGACTACTGTATCTATGATTAACAGCCCTCTGAAAGAAAAATTAAAAACAGGAGAACACTGAAGACTTCCCTCCCACCCGTTAGTCCTTTTGAAGCACAAACCTCGTTCCTCCATTCATTTCCTCCCAAGGGTTCTTGAGAAGGGGACCCGAAAGGGAAGCTGGGAAAAAACATTTACTACAAAAAAGCTCAGCTGAAGAGTTCATTGTTCAGCAAGACAGAGAAGCTCCCTGAATTCCTGGGCATTAACTAATGAGGAACTAACAAGCCGAGCGGAGCGCCCATGTAAAGGCTGGATCAACCACACAGCGTAATGCAGCAGCACAGGCTGCCGGGTTCCTCACAGGCCTTGCGGCAGCACAACCTAACATCGCCAACACATTCCGCACCCATTTGGAAACATTTAACAACGAAAAACCGAGAGCATGCACTGTGTACACTTGCACATTTCTTATGGGACAAATAACCCATACAAATCTCAAAATCCAAGAATCACCGTGTCCAAGGCAGGCCATAATCACTAGGCAGCGCACTGGGTGAAGAGTGACGTGCGGACAAGTGCTGAGGACAGCCGTCCCATTCCCATTCTGATTGGTTCAGGCAGAAGGCCAATGAGGGCAGAAGGCCCAGAGCCTAGTCTCCCAGGGCCAATGTACAAGGCTAAAATACTCTCTCTGCATTAAAACTCTAAGGTATAACAGTTGTTAATGGGATAACGATTAAGAAGTGTGGCTTTGGGGTATATCAGAGATGTATAATATATAACAAAGATTCCCTTGTGACTTATATACTGTTATAACTGCATTAACTTTGCAAGCCCATTGTATAACACACAGAAGGTAAAATATGGACACTGGGGCCCAGTGTGTGTGTGTGTGTGTGTCTCTGTAGATTACTTGTGTTCTGGGGGAAATGTAATGAGTCTCTGAAGTGAGTCCCCACAGCGAGTTCCAATATCACAGGAATGTAAAATTAACCGAGTGAGGATCCGTGGAGCAGTGGTTTTGCATTGGGAGTGATGAGTAGCAGACTCATCACTCCCAGCAAATAAACACGATTTCTAACAGCTGCCAAACATGAAAATAGTCTGGTCGAGTGATTACATTTGTGGGGCCACCGGCCAAAGCGTCCGAATATCTTCGCAGTCGACCGCCGTGCGAGAACGCTGGGCTATGGTTGACGCTGTGGTGACAACAGGGTGACAGGAGCTGAAACGTGACCTGAACAGAACAGTGTTCTATAAGCAAGGAAATTGCCCAGAGTGCAATGTGAGAGAGAGAGACCCACACAAAACAGCTACAGACACTTACTTCAGATTTATTTATTATCCTCTTATGTTTGCAAGGAAAAATTAAGAAAATAAGAGCGTGAGTGAGCTTTCTCAGGCCTTCTGGACATCCTCTCTCACTCTGCGCCTTAGGCCGGGGACAAACATTCACTATCTTTTTTTGCCAAGAATGGCATTCAAGCACAAGAACTTCAGATATGAAGGAAAAACTCAAACATTTTCTTTACATCGCTCGCTCTCTCTTCGGGTATTTCATGCTTCCTCAATCAGGACAACCTGGGGTAATGTAACTCTTGAGGCTGGATCACAGCAGATGAGAGGCTTCTGTCTGAACTCTCTCTCTAGTCAACACACTATGTGTTGCTAGGTTGGGTACTTTGGACTGAACAGTGTGCTACAGCAGCACTAGAGAGCATCTCTTCCACGTATCCTACTGTGGGCGGAATCACATGTAGGTGGATGGGAGCTGGAGGGAGAAGCCTCCGCCTGTGGTTTGGCTGTGTGATTCTCTTATGTAATCTCAAATTGGGGATAACAGAAGGCTGTAATAGTCACAGCGAGTAAGCTCTCTCGCAGTAGGTTTACCATCGGGTTCCATACCGGTTTATGCTCCATACTGATTAAGTTTTGATTGTGCTCCACATTAGTGTCTAATGGTCCCTATTTTCCTAGCAGGGGCGACTTTTAGGGGTCTGGCCATTCCTGCCAGACCCCTAAAGGGTATAGTACACTGGGGAGATATAAACAGCCATCTGCTTTCCTCAGCGCTACCGTACCTCTCTAGAGCTACTAAACCTCATCTTTAGTTCATCCTGTAAAAATAGTGGTTAAATAGAATCCCCCCCCCCCCAGACCATTGGTACACATTGATTTGAATAATACTTAAATACCCCAGTTGTCCAATGAAGCTTAGCAAAATGTCCCAGCATGCACTGCAAATCCACAATCACTATGGGAAGAGAGAAAAGTCAGGCAATAGGGTAGAGATTCATTGGCATCTGTTCAATGACACAATGATGTCCACTGCACAGGGAGACAGACAGGGGGATTTGCTACACTGGACATTAAAAAAACATGGCCGCCGTGCCAAATCCCTAACTAATGCCAGAGGCTGATAAAGCACATCACAGCACTACCGAGCTATAAAGTATGAACCAGCACTCTAATGCCAGCCTACCACCACCACACCCGATAACAAAGCAGCTCTGGCAGCCCACCGTGTTTAAATCAAGTCTGGCTGAGGGACGCACTGCCACCTCTACGCTTTGAGTGGGAACAGAGCCGTGGCCACACTGAGTGAGGTGATGAGAGTGAGAATTGTTTTAGTCATCAACTCCAGGCCCTGAGAGGGAAAGACCACCCACTCTGACGATTAGGTGATAATCACAATATCAAACAAAGGCTATTTTATCAACTAGCACTTCGACCCACTGCCTAGCTTAAATTAACCTAGGATTAAAATGGTTGCTTTGATGTTGAGCAAAAAAATGTAGCTTTTGTTTCAGGGCCGATAAGCAATTTGAAATTGAAACCAAAGTCTAAGAACCTCAAATCCTCTGTGAAGCGTAGAAGAGACAGCATAATTAAATTCCTAACGCCTCTTTGATATGAGAAGTTATTTGATCCATTTAAACTACTTGCCCTTTGTAGGAGATTCCCAGAAGCACCAGGTTAACAGCACATGGCTTCAATAACACTTCTATTCCACACACCCACACTCCCTCTCCCGCTCCCTCATGTCCCCCAGAGCAGTCTCTCCCAGTCCTACCCTTCCAATAGACAATCCAGTCAGAACATGTTAGGCCAACGCTGAGAATAGGATCCTTCACACCTGCAGCTTCACAAGGCAACGCACTAAACTACTCAAAACAAAGGAGACAAGCGCTTTGTGGCGAATTAGCATTAGCTAACATGTATAAGGCCAACATGGAGGGACTATGATCCTACATAGCAATGTAAAGTATCTGAGAAGGAGTCAGGCAGAAGGAGCCCAGGAGATTGACTCGCCACAACTTTTGACACATTGTGCTTTGATCAGCGTGTAAGTGGCTCAGAGCAAGTCAAGATGCTTTGACATCTGGGAAATCCCTAGATGCCCTGTTTTGACTGGCTTACCCCTACTTGTGACATCTACTTATCATACAGACAGAACCCACTGGCAATGTTTCAATGCCTAGAGGGTTAAACATAATGAGAGGTTGAACTGAGGAGACGAAGACACAGACAGAGAGGTAGAGAGAGAAAGAGAGAGAGAACTGAGGAGATGAAGACAGAGAGAGGGGGAGAGAGCGAACTGAGGAGACAATGGCAGAGAGAGAGGGGCAAGAGAGAGCGAGAGCGAGAGAGCGAGCGAATGTGGGGGGAAACTGGAACAACGGCTGATTTTTATGACAGTGTTACATAAGACTATTTAAAGTTTGGCAAGGCCCTTATCCAGGATGGGTTGATGGCTTCAAGGGAATTGTTCTTCTGGAGACACTTCAGAGAGATCTGGATTTCTGATTAAGTGAGAGGGTGTCACGCCAAGGCAGTGGAAATCGCCAGCTCATGTGAACTACACCTGTTGTTGCAGAGTTCCTGAGTTTATGACTCCAGTGAAGATTCATACAATGCTAGCCTGTTCCTTACTAACACATTGCAATAAAATAAATATGGTAAACAAGGGTTTCTTCAGTGTAAGGTAAAAATACGATTGTGTTAACATTGCTGGTTTGGTCAAACTAGTGCTACAATACCCACCACAGGTCGGGAAGAGATGAGGAGTATTTGTCATAAAGCAAATTCTAGAGATACACAGAAATGTTAAAACATTTTATTTTTATTTGAATAAGGAGAAAACTCCCTCCAGGGTTTCAAGAAGAACGAAGTGCATTAGTTTGAATGTACATTTTTCAAGCCCATCATTTCGCCCAACGTAATCCTGCAGGCCCAGGTGCCACCGCCACCATGCTTTATGGTTGGTGTGAGGTTCTTCTGTTCAAAAGGTAGTGCGTAGTTTTCGCCAAACAACTCCACCTTTGACTCATCTGTACAGAGCATATTGTTCCAGTAGTTTTGGTATTTACTCAGGTGTTGTCTGGCAAACGTCAGTCGTGTCGTGATATTCTTTTTTGAGAGCAGAGGCTTCTTCCTTCCTGACCTCCCATATAGGCCAAGTTTGTGCAGTCTCTTTCTGACAGTGTACCCATGCAATTCAACATTGATTGTGGCAAGAGTGACCTGTAGATTTCTTAATGTTACCCTGGGGTTCTTAGAGACTTCTATGAGCATCTTTCGGTCAGCTCTTGGAATTTTGGTGGGACGACCTGTCCCAGGTAGACTGCCATTGGTCTGGCATTTTCTCCATTTGTAGATGAGCCGTCGGATAGTGGAAGGATGTACTTCAAATTGCTTGGAAATGGATTTGTAACTCCTCCCAGACTCATGGGCATCAATAATCTTTCTTATGAGGGCCTCGGGTAAGTCTATTGATCTTGGCATGATGTTTTACCACACACCCATATAGTTAAGACCAATGTTCTTGTCTTTATGGAAGGCTGGACCCTCCTAAGTTTCTCTCTAATGTTTTCTAATCATTTGCACTTGTTTTGGTACACCTGATTCTAATTTCAGGCATTTTATGTGATGGTAAAGGTAGGGGTGTACTAACTTTTTCCACATAAGGAAAATGCATTTTTGTTTATTTTGATTGAAAATATTATGCAATGTTACATTTTTATTGTGTGATTTGTTAAAATTGAGTTTCCTTTATCAATGAATGTGGTGGGAATTTAGCTCAAATATCCCTGTGTCCAAAAATGTAAAAATAAATAAATAAGACCACTTTCCAGGGGGCGTACTTACTTTTCCACATGACTGTATTTAGCATATGTTATTACAGGTGTAGCGAAATGCTTGTGCCAAGTAGCTTAGGAGCCAGAAACATTGTCATTGATTCTGAAATGGAAAAAAGTTCTAATAAAATATTCCAAATAGAGAAAAGACAAACTTGGTATTCAAACGAAAATGGCTGACTCTCTTCCTCGAGAGTAGATAGTTTAAATGTTTTAACATTTTTCTCCCAATCTTTGGCACTGAAAAAAAAAAGCACTGATGTTGTTGGGCATGTCTTGTCTGGTATAAAAGAGAGTTCTGATGCACATGTGTCTCAGTTGGTAGAGCATGGTGCTTGCAATGCCAGGGTTGTGGCTTCAATTCCCACGGGGGACCAGTACGAAAAAGTATCAAAATGTGACAGACAGACAGACAGACAGACAGACAGACAGACAGACAGACAGACAGACAGACAGACAGACAGACAGACAGACACTTTATTGATCCCCAAGGGGGTGGTGGTGGTAGGCTGGCATTAGAGTGCAGGTTCATACTTTATAGCTCGGTAGTGCTGTGAAGTGCTTTATCAGCCTCTGGCATTAGTTAGGGATTTGGCACGGCGGCCATGTTTTGTCAAGCAGCTACAACAAAACATAGGGCAGGTGCAAAATGCCAGAACGAAAATACACAAAAGACAGATACATGATACATAGAGCGGCAGTATGAAAAAGTATAGAAATACAAGATGTCTGGAGTGCAAAAAAGCTATAAAAAGACATTGCATAGTATGGGTGGTTGGCTGAATATGTACACTATACATTGGTGGATGTTGGATGGTTAACTATACTATACAGGTCGATGGCAATGAAATACTTCAATGGCTAAAAATGCATATGATATGAGTGAGGGTAATAATTGTTTACTTAATAGACTGACTGGTTAAATGAACAGGTAAGTGAATATTCTGCATGGTTAAATTAGCTGTACAGGTAAATATACAGTTATATTTACAGGTAAGTGAATACTTGCATGGTTACATAAACTGTACAGGTAAATGACAGGAAGAGATACTTAAATAGCTAAATGTGTGTATGATATAATTGGGGTAATAATAGTAATTCCCTTAAAATACAGTCCTTAGTGCGCAGGGTTTAATTACAGATAACTGCACGTATTGCACATTCGATATACTAAAAGCAATGAAAAAAGATACAACTGACAGGATACTAATACGCATTCCTGAGTGAATGACTACGTAAGTTAAGTCCAAGAATGACTTGCAATATTGCACGTGATATGATAACAACTGTACATAAGTATGTATATACAGACCTGAATGAATAAATAAGTCCTGAGTGAATGAGTGATTACGGACCAGAGTTACTCACGGATGGATGCATAATTGTTAAACTAGGTCCTAACACCCCAACAGTTCCAAATCTGTGTTGCCGACGGCACGGCACCCCGGTGAGGCATTATATAGTCTAATAGCCGCCGGCAGGAAGGAACTCCTGTAGCGCTCTCTGGTACACCGTGGTGGGATCAGTCTGTGACTGAAGGTGCTCCTCTGCGTCATAACCATGGCATGCAGAGGGTGGGTGACGTTGTCCATGATGGCCAGCAGTTTGGCCAGGATCCGTCTCTCCGCCACCTCCTCTAGAGTGTCAAGGCTCATCCCCAGGACAGAGCTAGCCTTCCTGATCAGCTTATTTAACCTTTTATGTTGGCTCCCCAGCACACCACTGCAAAAAAGATGGCACTGGCCACCACAAACTGGTAGAAGGTATGCAGTAGTTACTGCACACGTTGAAGGACCTGAGCCTCCTCAGAAAGTAGAGTCGGCACTGGCCCTTTTTGTACAGGGCCCCGGTGTTACCAGCCCGTTGTCCATATGGACTCCCAGGAACTTGTATGACCAAACCATTTCCACATCCATCCCCTGTATAGGGACTGCAGTCAGTTGTGCCTTGGTTCTCCTGAAGTCCACCACCATCTCCTTTGTTTTGCTGATGTTGAGCTGAAGTTGGTTCTGCTCACACCACACCACAAAGTCATTGATTGTGCTCCTGTACTTCTCCTCCTGCCCACCCCTGATGCACCCTACAATTGCAGAGTCACCTGAGAACTTCTGTAGGTGGCATGTTTCAGAGTTATATCTGAAGTCCGAGGTGTAGAGGGTGAACAGGAAGGGGGACAGGACCGTTCCCTGGGGGGCCCCTGTGTCGCTCACTGCCCGTTCTGACACACAGCTCTGTAGTCGCACAAATTGTGGCCTACCGGTCAGGTAGTCCGTGACCCAGGAGACTAAGGGTGCTTCACTTTCATCCTCTTCATCTTCTCACCCAGTAGTGTAGTGGAAAAAACTCTTCCTCTTAAAAACGAAGGCACTTCTGGAGTTTGTAGAAGCAAGATAGACTTTATTGCAAAAAGACAACGAAGCCGAGTGTCCTGCAGGAACCACTCCCCTGCAGGAACCACTCCCGTACATCTCTACGTTTTTGGCTTATGTACAAGTTGTTAAATGTTTATTCATTAGACACAGTTCTCACAGCTCCACCCATTCTATTTTCCTCCAAAACACTCCTGATGCTATTTCTTGTTTTCTCCTTATTTGGAGATCACATTGGCACAGAATACATGTCTAGTTGTAAATCAGAAAAATGGGAGGTACACAGGAAGCCTTTAACCTTGGGGGAGTGTCCTGACTCTGGTGACATCCTTCTGGTCAAAGGTTAACCTGCTAAGTGGTAGGGGGTTGCCTACACCCTACCCTCATCTGCTGAGGACAAAGAGATCTTGTTTCTGCTTTAAAACATACAACGCTGAATATATTCAGGGAGCTATAAAGAATTGGAAATTACACAATAACTATGAAGAATTGGAATTTACACAACAGTAGCAGGGGCTGAAGGATGTTGAAGGCACTGGAGAAGTCAAAAAACATAACCCTCACAGTGCAACCTGCGTTGTCCAGGTGAGAGTAGGCCCTCTGCAGAAGGTAGATGATTGCATCATCCACCCCGATGTTGCGCTGGTATGCGAACTGCAGGGGGTCCAGTGATGTACACGCCAGGGGTCTGAGGTGAGCGAGGACTAACCTTTCCAGGGTCTTCATGATGTGGGATGTTAGCGCTACAGGTCTGAAGTCATTCAGGACAGTGGGGTGTGCCTTCTTGGGCACTGGGACGAGGCAGGATGTTTTCCACAGCACAGGGACCCTTTCTAGGCTCAGGCTAAGGTTGAAGCGACACTGGAGTATTCCACACAGTTGGTCAGCACAGACCCTAAGCACCCTTGGGCTGATGCCATCAGGGCCCGCCGCGTTCCACTAATGTAGTCTCTCCAGCTCTCTCTTCACTTGGTTGGTGGTGAAAGCCAGCCCAGGTGGGGAGGTGAGGGGAAGGGGGGTGTTGAGGATCAGTCCAGAGGGAGCAGGGGTGGAGGTGGGGTCGCTGATTGTCTCAGCAGAGGTGTGTGGCCTGGGGAGCTGGAAGGGAGGTGGACAGGGCCAGTATCAAACCTGTTAAAAAATTGGTTCAGCTCATTGGCTCCGTCCTGGGTCCCCTCCATCTGCCCACTGTTTGACTTTTTGAAGCCAGTGATATTTATCATACCCTTCCACACCTCTCTCACCTGGCTCTGTTGCTCAGAGTAAATGCAGCATTTTCATGTTTAGATTTGGAATCCTCTTTTGTATTGTTCAGCAATCCGCAACTTCAGCTCCCTCTGGACGCATTTCAATTTGTCCTTGTCCCTCTCCTTGAAGGCCCTCTCCTTCTCATTCAGCAGGGCCTTCAGGTCGCTGGTGACCCAGGGTTTATTATTTGGAAAACAGCGTACCTTCCTGGTGGGTACAGTGTTGTCTACACAAAAATGTATTTAGTCCGTTATGCAGTCAGTAAATCCATCGATGTCCTCCCCATGAGCCTCACAGAGCACATCCCAGTCTGTTGTTTCAAAGCAGTCCTGTAGGGCCTCATTCACCTCCGGGGACCATCTCCTAATGGTCCTAGTGGTCGCAGGCTGCTGTTGGACCAAAGGCCTGTAGAGTGGAGTGAGATGGACAAAGTTGTGATCCGATCTACCGAGGGGAGGGAGTGTAGTGGAGTTGTATGCGTCCTTCACATATAACAAGTCCAGAGTTGTATTATTCCTGGTTGGGCACTTCACAAACTGTTTGAACGTGGGCAGCGTTGAAGAGAGAGATGCATTGTTAAAATCCTCCGAAATGGCAAAGAAAGCACTGGGATGTGCTGACAGCAATGGCCGTCGTGAATTCCCTCGGCAAATAGTAGAGTCTCAGGCTAACGGCTAACAGCTCAATGTCCGGGCTACAAAACTCTTCCTTAAGAGTAATATGGCTCGGATTACACCATCTGTTGTTAACTAATAAAGCCAGCCCACCACCCTTGCTCTTACCGGAAGAAACACTATCCCCGTCTGCTCTGATAGTCCGGAACCCGCCGATAGTGACGTTCTCTATGGGGATGTTATTGTTCAGCCAAGTCTCAGTAAAACACATTAGGCTCGCTTCCCGATAGTCTCTTTGACCACGGACAAGAGCCTCAAGCTTCTCCATTTTGTTATGTAGCGATCTCACGTTGCCCATAATGATAGACGGTACAGCCGGCTTGTACTTCCTCAGTTTCGCCTTACACTTCAATCCCGCCCTACGTCCACGCCATCGCCTTCTCAACTCCTCCGGAATACGAACCTTTCCCTGGGGTGCAGCAGCGCTGCGTGTGCTAAATCCAGGAGCTGGGCTCTGTTGTAAATAATAATAATTGACGACTCCTGTCGACGTTCCGCTGGAACGTTAAAACCTTCGTAAAACCGTAGCGCTCCATAATCCTGAACTATTATAGTTCAACTGTAGCAAAAAAAAGTAAAGAAAAGAGACGAAAAAACTAACTAAAACGAACTAGAACAACAATTTATGCACGAACAACGGGAGCTGCTTTACAGGCGACCATGCAGAACTAAGAGCGTCTGCTAAATTACTCAAATGTAAAAATGTAACAAGCTCTACTTCTGAGGCTGAAAACAACCCACTACCATATGGAATATGTGGCTCCCTTGAATTAAATATTGTTGGGGAGCACATAACTTACAGATTACGGTCACCTAAAACTGTTTAAGTGAAGCTGAATTTTCAAATAAGCCAGCTTCAAGTAACTCCGTTGCCATATCAAGCGAGAATGCCACAATGCCATGAAGTTGGCGTTCCTTCCTTCATCTGTGTGCATTTGAAAGACAAGCCTGGAAATGTTGGTCAAAACACTGCAAGACAGGTGTGGTGCTGCCTTGGCTGCTGTAAAAAGCAGAGAGAAACACCGGTCCTGATGAGACACCATTCATTGTGAATTAAGCTCATTGTTCACTGTGGTAGAGCGGGGGGGATACCATTCAGCCCAGTAGAAAAACTATTCTACCTTACGGTTGTTCGATTTATCTATTTACCTAGTCGGCTTGTTGTTTATAGCCACTATGCTGCATCAGTTGGGCTACAGGTGATAATGCTTATTGCTAATAGCATCCCTGATCATATGGAACATGCATAGGCTATATGCAAATTATATATCCTTTTTTTTTTTTTTTTTTTTGGTCACTAGAACTGAGCTTCTTGGTCCTTCTACATCAAAATTATCATCCGGGGGACACAGAGGATACAGTGATTAAGACTGGATTACTGACTATGTCACAACATTCCCTTCACAGCAAAACCAGAAAAGGGGAGGGGCTTCTTGGCAGAACAAGACACACAAAAACCCTGACGCACTTTCCCGAGAACAGTGAAACTGCCACTGCATCAGCATGCAATGTAGCCAAATGGTCTGTAGACTTTTGTTTTGAAGGGCTGGCAAAGGAAGGCACAGTCTGGCAGACTGGGATAGGCAGGGCAGAAGAGTTGCGTAATTAGTGCATTCCTGCACTGCCGCTCCGCTCCATTGGCAGAACAGTCAGCACAGACAGAGACAGCGGGCGGGCTTAGAGCAACAATAACAGGCCTGACACACTCTCTGTTAGAGTAGATCACTGGTGGTAATTTACTCATAAACCCAGCAGGCCCTTCCCTCACTCCCAAACATGAGACAGCAGATACAAAATGGCCACTATGTTAGCTGAGAACCATTACTGAAAATCCTCCTATCGCTCACCTTAACACAAAGAGAATACAAATGACAAAGACCGAGGTCGCCACAGAGACAAGAGACAACACGCCAGGAACAAACACACCAACAGTTTCCATAATTAGTGGGCCGTGTGGGTGGTTGACATTTGACACACCAGGTGTGTGATGAGGAGGCGGCTGCGTAATAAAAAGGCGTCTAAAGGTTTTCCACATTCCATTGGTTCCCATCAGCACAGGACGGCTGCATGGCAACGTCCGCCCTGCGAGAGAAGCTCTCTTTTAGCTAAACAACACCCAGAGGTTAAAGCACCATCTCTGTTGTGTTGGGTATTAGTCTCTCTACCGTAAGCATTCATAGCCGTAGCTTAAGTCTTGGCTCCAGAGCGCAGACCTGCATGACATTTGTTATTCATGAGAAAAAAATGGCTCCCTTCTCCCCCCCACGAGGCTCTGGGAATGTTACTGTCTGGACAAATTAACCTCCTCTCTCCCTGAAGCCAGACCAAGATGGCCACTCCCATTACCATGTCTACGGCCTCGCACCCAATCACTTCTTATCTGGCACAGAGGGGAGTTCAGCATGTGAGGGTAATGAGAGAGAGAGAGAGAGAGAGAGAGAGAGAGAGAGAGAGAGAGAGAGAAAGAGAGAGTTCAGGGTGCCGATTATGGATTTCCCTGGAAGTAGACCAACAGGTCCAGCATGCATTGGGTGACATTCTCCAAGAATTCATCAGGGTAAATGTGTGGAGAAGGAGAGAGGCAGGAAACAGGAGATAAGAGTCAGCGAGAGAAAGAGAGCGAGGAGGACGGAGTGAGGATTTCAGAGCCTTGCAGGTTCAACCAATGAGCAGTTGACAAAACAACGATAAGGCAGGAAGTGTATGCATGCCTACATAAACAGGACAACGAGGAACAAATCTCAAACCCCACTTGGAGGCTTACATCTAAGACATGCACTGCACGATTTTGACTACGTCGAAAAATAGGCTAAACACGAAAGGGAGATTACGGGGAGATATCAAGTTACGGCACCACATCATTTATCACAGGTAGCTGATAGCAGTTCCTGGAATATTTTAGAACCAAAGCGATCCGTTCGCCTGCTTCAAAGCGCCACATGACTAGAGAGGGAGGAGGCAGTGTTTCACATGTTATCAGGGAAGCCAACTGGAAACATGTTCATCTGATTAATGGGACTCTGGCAACCGTGTGTCTCCACAAGAGAGATTTAATTACCCGATAAGGACAGTAGAGCCCAACAGGTTTAAAGCGGGTGCTGTTGTGTTAGTGATGGTGGTGCAAGAACCGATTTAGGCTACTACCCCTGCTTTTCCTATCTAATCATTTTATATGATGATGATGATGATGATGATGATGATGATGATGATGATGACTTGGTGCAAATTCACCCTGCTATAAAACAATGTTAATGATCGGCATAACAGCGGAACGTATTTTGATGATTGATCCAACAGGCCTCTCTATAGTTATATTATTGTAACGGCTATATCATATCTGATATCTACACTGTGATAGGTTATATATTACACTGTTCACAATATCATTACATATCAAGCCTTAAACTTTTTTTTTTACCTGAAGCAATGATGTTTTACTAGAATTTTCTCAGCTTTTGTTTAAGTTGGCTGGCGGCAGACACTGTGCAAAGGGGGAGTTCTGTCCTTACACGCCATTGCAGAACCTCTCCCTCCATCTCTCCCTCTCTCTGCATGTGACGGCATGCTGGATCTCGCGCCAATAGTTCATCAAAAGGAGAGGGAGAGCAGGAGAAAGGGAGAGGGAGAGAGAAAGGGCCTCCCGAGTGGCGCGGCGGTCTAAGGCACTGCGTCTCAGTGCTAGAGGCGTCACTACGGACCCTGGTTCGATCCCGGGCTGTATCAGAAACGGAGGTGATCGAGAGTCCCACAGGGCGGCGCACAATTGGCCCAGCGTCGTCTGTGTTAAGGGAGGGTTTGGCCGGGGTAGGCCGTCATTGTAAATAAGAACTTGCCTAGAAGACTTGCCTAGTTAAATAAAAGGTTAAATAAAAACATTTATAAAAAAAGAAATGAGAGAAGAGGAAGTGACGGAAACCAACTGCATCCACACTACAGGCATGTGACAACAAAGAAGCATCATTACCTCAAGGCATTTTAAAAGTGCTCTTTGAGAGATTCTGAGAGAGCGAGAGCAAAGAAAGGAGAGAGGGATTGTGGGGATCGGAACTTGAGGAAAAACCTTCCGTCAACACTACCTGTTCCAGGAAACTAAAACTTGCCCAACAATAATACTAGTGCTAAGGTACTCTGATTTAAGACACCCCAACGTCCATATGTTTTACTGATTAGAAACCACTCCTACTGTGGTTTCACCATTGTGCTCGGGACAATATGTGGTTTTGGGAGTAACATTCAGGGGGGAAAAAGCGCACCTTGCATGGCATGTCTTACGAGTAACACAATCACCCAATATTCTGTATCGGAAACGGTTAAGGCATGTTTTGCATTCCTCAGAGAAAGGAGGCTTTGTGTACAGTGGCCATTGTGTTAGGGCATTGGCAGACTAGAGTAGACCATGAGTCATAGAGAGCACTGTCTGGGGTCCAAGCAGCAGCCAATGGGATCCCAGGGAATTGTGGGAAAGGTTAAGTCAATGTTTGATCAGGGGAAAAAAATTGCCTTTCCCCATTCCCCTTTTCATCTGAGAACTATAGATGTGCAGACATGACACAGAACACGAGACATGGCATCAGTACAAGAGCTGAACTGTAAAGATTGATTTTAAATTACTGTTGTTTACAGAGCAAATAGCTTTTCCTACCAAGGCTGCTGTGTTAGCGTGGGGGTCTAACGGCGAAGAGCAGGAAACAGGAAATTCTATTTCACGTGTCGTGCTAACCACATCAAATAGCTGCTGCAGTCAAACTCAATTGCTGGAAATGTCCTCGAAAAATGTTGGAATCAACTCTTTCGGAAGCTCACCCTGTGAAGATCATAGTTCTCCTGGTGGTATCTGAATTATACTCACTAGGAATACTGGTTAGATTGTGTGAAACATAGAAAACTGGGAGAACGTTCACAGAATGAAGGCTAAGTGAGTTATTCTGTGAGAGAATATCCTAACGGCCACTATAACCCCATGTCAAGTTGTTAACACATTTCAAGAAAATCAGAAACAGGAAGTCATGATTCACTACTAAGTTATACTGCTTTGGCACAATGCCAACGTTACATTAAACTACAAGCATATAAACTAAGTTGGGTAGATAAATTACTAAAAGACTCACAAGTGTTCAATATGAATGTCATTATTATAACCAACGGGTGGCGTGTTGTCTGTCTGATATGAATCCATTAAATTGGCACTGTATGAATTTGTGTGACTTTCTTCCCGTGCATTCCTTTGAAAGTTAAAAATTCCATTTACCCAGAAGCATTCTGTTTGCATTCGTCTCATTCACGTCAAAGAAGAGTTGACTGGAGGCCCTCTATCCTTTCTCTATCCCTTCTTCTCTCCCTCCCCTTCTTCATTTCCCTGTCCCTCTCTAGATAATGCTGGTCCGTGGACTATTTCCACTAGATTGTGTGACTTTTGAGGCTGAGGAAGATAAATCCAGAGCTGTGAACAGACGGAGCAGGCAACACCAGCCCCTTCATCCTTCTGGGGAAGGATCCAGCCATCTAGCTTTGACCGCTGGCCCACATGGGGAAAAGGAAAGAGGGAGGAGAGAGACAGAGCGAGAGACGCAGAGAGAGCGAGAGAAAGAGCGAGAGAACCCCACCTCATGTTTATTCATGAGCCCGGGCCACACAAAAGGAGGAGCAGCGCATCTCCGACTCTCTGGACAGTGGACACAAACACGGTCTGTGCAGACTAGACTAGAGGACCACCATGCAAGTGAGCAGCTTCACAAGACAAGCCAGAGAGGAGCGTCCTCTCCAGTCTCCGGTCCAGAGAAAGAATGCAAAAATGTGGAACCAGCCTAACATAAATAAATCATGTGTATGCACAGGCTAAATACCATGCGAGGAATCAAATCCAGGCAGCTAGCCCGAGCATAAGACCGAGGAAGAATTAGAACTTAAAAAAGGGGACGGGTGGAATCCCGGACGAGACGTCCACAATCAACGAGGGCGTCTTGGGGATGAGGATCCCATCGGTCACACCAGAGTGGAGCGTTTCATTGGCTGTGCCGCTGGGCTCCACAGATAAAAGGTTCATACCCACAGAGGAGCGGAGCGGGGCAAGGCCGGAGTAAATTAGCATTTGGTTTCTTTCTCTCTGAAAGTGCAGTCATCACCAGGAGATTAAAGACAGGCATTCTCCATCTCTCAGACTCCTGCTCTTCAATTAAAATGTTTGTTCAGGGTTTTAGATGAGGGGTGATGAGGGGGTGATGAGGGGTGATGGAAACTGGCAAAACCAATTACGCCTGCATTAATAATTAATAATGCAACAGTGTTCTTTTAAAAGAGAGGAGGGAAAGCAGTTCCAAACTGATACTTATCAGTATGCAGAAGGAGAACGTCTTAAATAAATAAGTACCTCTGGGGATAGAGTAGTAACAGACATTTCATTGCACTGATCTGGACAGTTTCATAACGTAGGCGAGCGGATGATCCTCATTGGAGGCGTGAACCGACTCCTAGAGACAAACAGGGAGGAAATGACATGTATATGCTCTGTCTGTTTGGAATTACCTTGCCGTTCTGAGTGTCGCTGTCTAATATAACCCTTTGTCACTGTAACGGAATTGCTTGCTCCTGGGAAACTCCACAGTGACGGAATCACGCTTTGACTGTTTGTTTTTTTTACTTTAAAATGTATGACAAAAAAACATTTATTTCAAAGTTTAACAAACCACAAAACGATGCCCAAAGACTACTTTTAACAATTTCCACTGAAAATTGTACAAAAACAAATTTAGTGGAAGAACTTTTTAATGGAATTATGGTAAAATCTCCCTCAGGTTTTAATTCAAACACTTTTTCCAAAAACTCCTAAATAACGGCTCTGAATTAAGATTCATAGATTTTGGGGTGGCAGGTAGCCTAGTGGTTAGGGTGGTTGCTGGATCGAATCCCCGAGCTGACAAGGTAAATAATCTGTTCTTAACTGACTTGCCTAGTTAAATAAAGGTTAAATAAAAATAAAAATAGGCTGCAAGTTCGCTTGTAAATGTCCACACCCAACGAAAATTACATTCGGTAGCTACTAGCTACGCTTGTATAGCTTTATGAGCTGGATTTGCCAGTCTTTGCAATTAGTTTGTCAGTTTTCACTCATTAGCATTACCAATTTGCTAACGGAATTGCGAGGTAATCACTTAATCATTAATAAACCAAATTTATCAAAGTAAAATCACTATAACTAATTGGTAGGTCTACCATTACTTGTTACTTCTGTGGACGTTCATTTTCCTCCCTTCCTCATGAGGGAGAGACATTAGAACATATCTTAAAGATGCAATGGGTTTTTGGTAATGGAATAACAAAGCAACATTTCTTACATTCACAGAAGGTAAACAATTTCTCCAAAATGAAATATAAGTGTGGATATTATCTGGCAGGGGTCTTTATGGCAACATTATTGTGTTTTGATGTATTTCTGATACCAGAAAAAGTCTTCAAAAAAGGTTTCTAAGAAGCCTTTTCCATCTGTTTACCCAGAAATCAAAGCCTTTACTTATGCCTAATTTTTAAGTGACGGGAAATGGTTGACAAAATGATCTGTGCCTTAATTTCCCTAAAATATAGACAGCTTTAATTTGGCACCCAATTTGATATGCTACTAAGAACTTCACATGCTAGAGGTCAAGGGTCCTTTGACGGAAAATACATTTCAAATACGTTTGAGGAGGCCAAAGAAGTGCTACTCTGTTTCAACTGCGATGGTGGGCAGGTCACTGTGGTCTTGGATAACGGCTTTTCTCTGAGCTTTCACTTCGAGCAAAGATACCATACATGCCAACACCTCTTCATAATGGCTATGATTATCAGTGATGTATGGAGGTTCACCTCCCATGCACTTGACAGCTTGTAAAAATGCCCAGACACATGCAATGGGGTGTAATAAACCAGCCTTGAGTAAACAGAAGGACCCTAGATACCGTAGCTCTGGCTGCTCTGTTTTGATTGGACGTGTGATGAGGAAAGTGTGCCCATTGACAGGGCGTGTCCATATTGACAAGATTCCTTAGCTCCGGGTTGGGGGACACTGACACAGGGTTTATTGATGTATCATCCCATGTAATTCTAGAGTATTGCGTTTACTTTTCATGCCAGGCTACGTGTCACCTAAGGCCACCGGGTACAATAACAAGAAATCTGTTCTGATAGCAGAAGAATGGAACCTTTGGCTGGGTCTATCATCGCTGTGGGCGATAGAGAACGTACAATCGTTCTCTAAGACGGGATGGCACTGAGGGGCGTAAGCGTGCCAGGCCAGGAGCAAGTGGACCGAAACAATGGGGTGACTACTAATCTGGTTGTTCTGCTCCCTGTCTGTTGTCTTTGGGACTTGTGCACCTCGTGCCTCCTAGCAGCCTCAGGGAGGAAACCAAGCCTTCCTCCAGCACCTAGCACATGGCTGGCCTGATCCACACAATGGAGTCTTTGGGGCTTCCAGCACAAAGATAAAAAACAACTGGGATTTGGACAGCATCCTAGTGCCCCAGAGGCCTGCTTGAAGCGGGGCAGATGTGAGAGGTTGGGGTGTTGGTTGGAAGTCCATCTCGACCACCTGTGAACACATACGCATGGGATGGAAGGTAGGTATGCTGCCAGTAGCAGCCAATCCCTAGTCTGTTGTGGACACTGTGGGGTGCGTGCCAGTAATGCGTCATATAGTTAAACACAGCTAAGAGGTCCTCCGCCTACCCACAACACATCAGTAGGGGGAGGACATCCTCTAAAGCACATTCATTCGTCTTTGTTTGGTTAAAACAACTTAAAGATCAAGGCTTTATATCCACAGGCACATTTTCATTCAATTTAGAGTGTTTAAAATCGGCCACATTCTCAAGCCGTTTTCCTGAACCACTTTCGCATGTGGTTTCTTTTTAAAACAGCCTGGCTGTATTTCCCATGAATCAATAAAATTAGCCACGCAAACAACACGCACGTCAAGTCAGAATATTCAAATTCTTCAAAGCATTACGAATTCCTTCTATTTCTCCAGCTCCCAACAAATCAACTTAAGTCTCTTCAGGTATGCAAGTAAAGTGAAAGACTGAGAGCTAGGCTTAAGACACACACCCCCCCCCCCCACACGCACACACACACACACCGTCCTCCCAGCAGCACGCAGTGGAATACCAAACACTCCTGACAGCCTCCGCCTGTAGATCCCCAACCGTATTCCTACACTCAGCTAGGTGTTGCTATGACACCCAGAAGACTTCTTCTTCCCCTTATCCACAAAGGTGAAGCAGAACGCAAAGACTTCTATGATGTATGATTAATATGTTTACAATTCGTCACCTTGGTGATGCTAGATTGTTATGCTGCTGTGTCTGATACTGTAGCCTACTTCTGCTGACGTTAGTGACGTAACGGGAGCAGAGAGACGCCATCGGCCTGTTGTGGTGCTGGATCTCTCTAGTTGTGTGTGCAATAGCAACATAACTTTCTGAAACTGTATGGTGACATACACTACCGTTCAAAAAAGTTTAGGACTTTTTTGAAGGACATTTCTAAAGTTCACTTAGAAATGTCCTTGTTGTTGAAAGAAAGCACTTTTTTTTTTGTCCATTAGAATAACATCAAATTGGTCAGAAATACAGTGTAGACAACTATTTCCGTGCTCATAGAAAGACGAGAGAAAGAGACGGGGACAGATGGAAAGAAGGGACAGAAAGAAGGAAAAAGGGGAAAGAAAGAAGGAAAAGGGGAAATAGGGACAGGAAGAAAATAAAGAGAGAAAAGCAGCTGCACGCTATTCTACTTTAATGAATCCAAACAGACAGTTCTCCTGAACGCCTAATCATGCAGTGGCCTGATTACAGCTGATTCACAAATCCCTCACTGCTGCCAAGCACACAGGAATGTCCAACACACACACACACACACACACACACACACACACACACACACACAGAGCAAGCTGATCAGCAGACAAACCCCAATCCATCTCTCTACGGGATCTCTGAATGTGGCAGCCCAAGCTTCCACAAGAACACAGTGAGGGGCAAAAGCGACAGTTTCCAAACGGGAGGCATGAAAACCACAACCCCATTCATCCGTGTGAAACCATAAAGCTATTAGTAGATATCAAGGGCAGGACATTTCGGTTACAATAACATAAAACAGTTCATGTTAATACTGCTAGCGTGATGGCTGGTATTGGAGGGAACAGATATGGAGCCTAAACGTATGTCAGATGAAAGGAACTCACCGTCTCCACATCTGGTACTGGATTATGAAGACGTTAACCTCAGTGAGGGGAGACAGGGACTTAGAAATCCCCATGTAGTTCAAAGGAGAAGGCTTCTATGTTCGGTGATACAATTCCAAAGCATTGGCATTTTAGTCCAGCTTACTGTAAATCATCAAGTGCCTTGCGGGGAATTAGTACCAAATTGTTTGTGTCCAACTAATAATTTAAAGTATGGGTCAACAACACACCAAGAGGGAAGATTAGTCACGGTATGATTCACTATTAGAACAGTTGATCAATCCTTCAGTCACAACACAGTAGGGCATTAACCTCAACAACGCCATATTAAGTAACCAACAAGTCTCCCATATCTCGCTCCACTTCCTGGTTTTGATTGTGAGTTAATGATTGGCTACTCAGAGAGCGACTGCATCATCCAAGCAGTGACAGAGGAGCGGGTAATTTCTCACGCAAACAGAATGTGCAAACAGGCGTCTCTGTAAAAGGTAGAATTATACGGTCCGGTGTTCTACTGACCATTTAGACCATGACTGTGTGGTTCTGTTGTACTAAAAAGGGTAGAGGGCGAGTAGTTACTCATTCACCAGACACGGTGCTCCAGACGTCAATCCCCATTGCCCCTGGGCAATAAGGTTTGCATTCTCAGAGAGAGGCAGCGCAGGGGAGCATTCTTTCTTGGACAATAATACTCTACAAACCTACACATTCGGAACATGATTCCAAATTAGGCTGGCTATTTTCTTGTCAGGCCTGCTGAAATGTGTACATGATACGCATACTCCTGTGATCATGTGTTGTTACAAAACATTTAAAACTGGATTCCTTGCCAGAAAGTGAGCTCATTAACCTGTGAGAAGCAAAGAGGATGTGAGGAGAAAGCGCAGGGGCCAGGTCAGTCAGAGAGCCATTGGAGGAGCAGCCAGGACTACTGTATTCTCATAGTGAAGGCTCCAGTTTTCCTACCACATTCCCTTGGTCTGATTAAGTGATATGATTCCCCCTGACAGGGTAACGGACGGCTATTCACTGGGCCTCACCTAGTCAGAGCCTGAATTAATGAGAGCTGTCGTTTCCGCAACGTTCCCGAAAACATGCACAAAGCCCTGTGCCACAGCCCATTAGGAGGAGCGGCGTGTTTTATGAGGTGCTGAGAGACCTTCGGGTGCCACCTGTATCAGGGGTCTACCTGGTAACCATGTCATGGAACAAGGCGAACAGTAGTTCCACATTCTTCCTCCTCCACGACTTCCTGTGGAATTCCCCTAACTTTCACCACACAGCTCTATTTGGACATCTTTCTATTAGTCCCACCCCCCCCCCCTTAACTTCTTGTGAAAAATATTTCCTCGTAAACAATATACAACTCCTGCTAATTAGTCAAACTGTCAGATGTTCTTGTAAACTCACATAACTAGCGAAATAATCTGGGTATAAAAAAATAAAAAGAATAATTAAAAAATAAAAAAAATAAAACGCTCTTTGGATTAGACTGTTTAACATAACTTCACAAATTCCTGTTGTTCCACCAACAACCCAAAACCCTGCCCAAATAATTCCTTGCTTACCCAAGTCCATGATCCAATCCCTATGGCATTTCCCGTGATGATGTGACCTTGTTTGGGAAAGGTTTACGGAGCGAGTAAAACAGGCTCCACCCAATGGCACACTTTCATTCTTACTAAAAAATTATGTATAGAAAGCTTTGCGTACATATATTTTTTAAAGTATCTCTTCGAGCATACTATGGTTCACCTAATTACCTTACAATTGAATAACACCCTATTCCGCTCAAAACTTTCCCTGGCCGTTGATTTCACGCCTATTAAAAGGAGTGAATTAAAACTCCATCCATAACTGCAGTCTGCGGGAGGCCTATAGAACAGAATCGTTTATAAACGTCCTACAGCAGGAAGAGAGGTATATTCAGGAGGTGGAAACAGAACACAGATGGACGAGAGAAAGTACCACAGCCCCAGCATAAGGTACGAAAGTAGCAGAGCAAAAACATATATACAACTCCCAGAGGACAGATAGAGACTGTAGCAGTACGAGAGGCCTCCTGCGCTAGGATGTGTGATTTGATTTGATTTGATTTACTAGGATCCCATTAGGCGACAGCTAGTCTTACTGGGGTCCGACAGAACGTAAACGATATTACAGACAAAATACTTTACAATTTACATACATTTGAAAAAACAACATGTATTGTGCGTGTGCATCTATCAGTTACACATACAGTACCAGTCAAAAGTTTGGACACACCTACTCATTCCAGGGTTTTTCTTTATTTTTGCTATTTTCTACATTGTAGAATAATAGTGAAGACATCAAAACTATGAAATAACACACAAGGGATCATATAATAACCCCCAAATAAGTGTTAAATCAAAATATATGTCAGATTCTTCAAAGTAGCCATCCTTTGCCTTGATGACAGCTCTGCGCACACTCGGCATTCTCTCAACCCAACTCATCCCAACATCTCAATAGGGTTGATGTCGGGTGATTATGGAGGCCAGGTCATCTGATGCAGCCCTCCATCACTCTCCTTCTTGGTAAAATAGCCCTTACACAGCCTGGATGTGTGTTGGGTCATTGTCCTGTTGAAAAACAAAGGATAGTCCCACTAAGCACAAACCAGAAAGAATGGTGTATCGCTGCAGAATGCTGTGGTATCCATGCTGGTTAAGTGTGCCTTGAATTCTAAATAAATCACCAACAGTGTCACCAGCAAAGCACCATCACACCATCACACCTCCTCCTACATGCTTCATGGTGGGAACCACACATGCGGATATCATCTGTTCACCTACTCTGCGTCTCACAAAGACACAGCGGTTGGAACCAAAAATCTCAAATTTGGACTCCAGAGCAATGGACAGATTTCCACCGGTCTAATGTCCATTGCTTGTGTTTCTTGGCCCAAGCAAGTCTCTTCTTCTTATTGGTGTCCTTTAGTAGTGGTTTCCTTGCAGCAATTCGACCATTTAGGCCTGATTCACGCAGTCTCCTCTGAACAGTTGATGTTGAGATGTGTCTGTTACTTGAACTCCGTGAAGCATTTATTTGGGCTGCAATTTCTGAGGCTGGTAACTCTAATGAACTTATCAAATCCAAAACTTTGTTAGTCAAATGCGCCGAATACAACAGGTGTAGACCTTACAGTGAAATGCTTACCTACAAGCCTTAACCAACAATGCAGTTCAAGAAAGAGTAAAAATTTAATAAAATAATAAAAAGTAACACAAAAAATACGGGGCACCGGTACCGAGTCATTGTGCAGGGGTACGAGGTAGTTGAGGTAATATGTACATAGGTAGAGGTAAAAGAGACTAGGCAATCAGGATAGATAAACAGAGTAGCAGCAGCGTATGCGAAGAGTGGGAAAGAGTGTGTGTAGCGTCAATATACTTGTTGTGTGTGTGTGTGTGTGTGTGTGTGAGAGAGTGTCAGTGTAGTATGTGTTAGTAGAGTCCAGTGGGTAACTCTGGGTCTTAATTTCCTGTGGCGGTCCTCATGAGAGCCAGTTTCATCAAAGCGCTTGATGGTTTTAGCGACTGCACTTGAAGAAACTTTCAAAGTTCCTGAAATGTTCCGTATTGACTGGCCTTCATGTCTTAAAGTAATGATGGACTTTTGTTTCTCTTTGCTTATTTGAGCTGTTCTTGCCATAATATGGACTTGGTCTTTGACCAAATCTTCTGTATACCACCCCTACCTTGTCACAGCACAACTGATTTTCTCAAACACGTTAAGAAGGAATGAAATTCCACAAATTAACTTTTAATAAGGAACGCCTGTTAATTGAAATGCATTCCAGGTGACTACCTCATGAAGCTGGTTGAGAGAATGCCAAGAGTGTGCAAAGCTGTCATCAAGGCAAAGGGTGGCTTCTTTAAATAATCTCAAATATAAAATCGATATTTTTTGGTTACTACATGATTCCATATGTGTTGTTCCATAGTTTTGATGTCTTCACTATTATTCTACAATGCAGAAAATAGTAAAAAGAAAAGAAAAACACTGGAATGAGTAGGTGTGTCCAAACTTTTGACTGGTACTGTACGTGTCAGTACATACACACAACAAGTAGGTCACATGGTGGAGAGGCGTTGTGCCGTGAGGTGTGTGCATTGCCACACCTTCTGGTTGTAAGTCAGACTGCCTTGACCAGGAATTGTTTTGAAAGCAAGAGGGGAGATAAAAATCTACACTATGTCAAAATGTTACATTCCCAGAGCTTCAGTACAGGCCAAGGGGTGGAGTTAATGTAGCTATATGGCAAAACTCTGTCTCAGCACGTCCCATATACTCACTACTGCTTTACCCATCATCGACAGCACTGCTTCTTTAAACACAACAATATTATGGTTTTTGCTGAAGAAAAACTGGGATTAAACCCAACAGTATCTCACTCAAGAGGGTTTACATTTGTTAAGATGGTGTAATTGAAGCATGAAGGGTTTGAAATCAATTTTTGGTCTGTCTGCAGATAAAACTCAACTCACTCACCTGGAGAGACCCTGTTGTGCAATATATCCAGAGCTAGATATGATCTGATGGATCTTTAGAAACTGTGGGTACAAACTGCAAAGTTTAGTAACAGAATTACCGTAGAAACTCCCTCAGTTTTATTTTGTTACCATACTTTGTTTCTGCACAGTTCTTCCTAGAAATGTGTTTTTGCTACATTTCCTGTGGAAATTGTTAAAGGTAGTCCTTGTGCATAGAGTTGTATGGTTTGTTAAACTTTGAAATCAATGGTTTTTGTTTGGTATACATTTTAAAGTGAAAAATGTGAGTCTCTCTGCGTTTCCCGTTACCATGGAATTGCTCTGTACTAATTGGCACCAATGTGTAGCCTGCCCTATCGTACATTCACTGTTGCTACTGACGAACGGCCCTGGGTGTTCCAGACACAACGACAGCAGCAGCCTTTATCAGAGAGATCCAGTCCACCACATGAAACAAAGTTCACACTCCCGAGTGAAAGCAACTCAGTCTCCAAGCAGAGCCTTATAACACACTGCTGGTCATAAAACATGGACGGCCCCAAACAACGAGGCTCATAAATTAGTCCTAAGCCACGGTGAAGCCAACAGGAAACGGAGCACTGACACGACACGCACAACCTAAAGAGAGAGAGAGAGAGAGAGAGTACTCGCCCGAGACACACACAGACAGCGTTATCTTCACACACAATCCCTTAAGCAGTATTGTTCAGTAAGCATTTGTTAAGCGGGTCAGAGGTCCCCAACAGCCAGTAGACACATACCATTCTCCGTCAGAGAGGGTGAGACAGACAGGGAGGCTGAAACAAGACACCTTCCTGGAATGCAGGAGGGGGTCCTGATTGACACTCCACAGCAGAGCCAGTGTTTGCTCCGGTTAACCGTGAAGCCATTATCATTGGAGCGATTGGGTTCCCTATTGCTCTGAAACCCCCCCAACAGCTATTGTGCCCCACAGAACAAGCAGGTGGATTATGCCCCAGCGTACCTATTCAATAAAATTCATAACACAAGGGCCCTTGTGTGAAGAGTGTCCAAATCATACAGCGATCGCTGTGTCAGGGTTTAGATTTACGATGGGAAAGATGCAACGCAATAAACACAACACAACATTGCATTTTTGTCCCCCATTGCTGCAGAGGACACCTAGCGACTTCTCAAACTCCTTGACTATAGCACCGCCGACCGCCTAATCACAGGATGTCACCAGCCAACTGAGACACTGGTCAACCTCCAGGTGAGATTCCACAGAGGGCAGCATGCTCTGGGTCTGGGCTGCTGTCAGAAAGGCCAGGCCCCTGATATGGAGACTACACTCTGTGGTTTCAAGGTACTTAGCCAGTGTCAACGTCATAAAAACATGCCAATTAATCAGCGCCTTCAGAAAGTATTCAAACCACTTGACCTATTCCACATTTAGTTCTGTTCTAGCTTGAATTCAAAATGTATTTAAAAAAAAATAAAAAAATAAAAAAAATAAAAATAAAAAAAAAAAAATCGATGGACTGTCGTATGGCATCTATTACAGCTGTAAGTCTCTAAAGAGCTTTGCACACCTGGATTGTACAATATTTGCACATTATTATTTTGTTTACATTGTTCAAGCTCTGTCAAGATGTTTGTTGATCATTGCTAGACAGCCATTTTCAAGTCTTGCTATAGATTTTCAGGCAGATTTAAGACAAAACTGGAACTAGGCCACTCAGGAACTTTCAATGTCATCTTGGTAAGCAACTCCAGTGTATATCTGGCCTTGTGTTTCAGGTATTTGTCCTGCTGAAAGGTGAATTTGTCTCCCAGTGTCTATTGGAAAGCAGACTGAACCAGGTTTTCCTCTAGCATTTTGCCTGTGCTTAGCTCTATTCCTTTCTTTTTATCCTAAAAAACTCTGGAGTTGACAAGCATACCCATAACATGATGCAGCCACCACCATGCTTGAAAATGTGATGAGTGGTACTCCGTGATATGTTGAATTGGATTTGCCCCAAACATAACGCTTTGTATTGAGGAATTAAAGTTTATTTCTTTGCCACATTTTCTGCAGTTGTACTTTAGTGCCTTATTGCAAACAGGATGCCTGTTTTGCAATATTTTTATTGTGTACAGGCTTCCATCTTTTCACTTTGACATTTAGGATAGTATTGTGGAGTAACTACAATGTTGATCCATCCTCAGTTTTCTCCTATCCCAGCCATTAAAATCTAAAACCATTGGCCTCATGGTGAAATCCCTGAGTGGTTTCCTTCCTCTCCGGCAACTGAGTTAGGAAGGACACCTGTGTATTTGTAGTGACTGGGTGTATTGGTACGCCATCCAAAAAGTGTAATTAATAACTTCAGCATGCTCAAAGATATATTCAATGTCTGCATTTTTATTTGCATCCTTCTACCAATAGGTGCCCTTCTTTTCGAGACTTTGGAAAACCGGTCTTTGTGGCTGAATCTGTGTTTGAAATTCACTGCTCGACTGAGGGACCTTACAGATAAATTGTATGTGTTGGGTACGGATATGAGGTAGTCATTCAAAAATCATGTTAACCACTATTATTGCACACAGAGTGAGTTCATGCAACTTAATAGAGTGCCTTAGGAAAGTATTTAGACCCCTTGACTTTTTCCAAAATGTTGTTACGTTTCAGCAATATTCTCAATTTATTTTTAGATTTTAAAAAATTCTCAGCAATCTACACACAATACCCCATAATGACAAAGAGAAAAGTGGTTTAGAAAATGTTGCTACTTTATAGGAAAATTTAAAAACAGAAATCCCTTATTTACATAAGTATTCAGACCCTTTGCTATGAGACTGTCAGGCTCTGGCCATAGAGAAGCCTATTTGCTTCTCTATGTAGCTATGGTCAGAGTCTGACAGTGTCTTTCTTTTCTGTTTCTGTGTCGGGTTGGGGTGGATCCCTAATTAGAGGCAGCTGCACCGCATTGTCTCTAATTAGGGATTCCATATATGTTGAGTCTGTCCCTCACTCGGGTGTGGGTTGTTATCGTCGCAGTCACGGTGAAGTAGGTGTGTTTTCTTTACGTCCGTTTCATTAGTGTGTTTTGTGAACGTGACGTTTTTTCCTGTAGTGTTTGTTTTTCGGTTTTGTATAGTTTGTCGTATGTCTTGTATTGTACATAGTAATTCTTATTACATAGTACAAATAAAGTATGTCGAACTACTATCCCTGCGCTGTGTCTTGGTCTCTCCAAACACCCAAACGTGACAGAGACTCAAAATTGAGCTCAGGTGAATCCTGTTTCCATTGATCATACTTGAGATGTTTCTACAACTTGATTGGACATGATTTGGAAACACACACACCTGTCTATATAAAGGTCCCACAGTTGACTGTGCATGTCAGAGCAAAAACAAAGCCATGAGGTCAAAGGAATTGTCCATAGAGCTAAGAGAAAGGTTTATGGTGAGGCACAGATCTTGGGAAGGGTACCAAAACATTCCTGCAGCACTGAAGATCCAAGATCACAATGGCCTCCATCATTCTTAAATGGAAAAAGTTGGGAACCACCAGGAGTCTTCCTAGTGCTGGCCGCCTGGCCAAACTGAGCAATCGGGGGAGAAGGGCCTTGGTCAAGGAGGTCACCAAGAACCTGATGGTCACTGACAGAGCTCTAAAGTTCCTCTGTGGAGATGGGAGAACCTTCCAGAAGGACAACCATCTCTGCAGCACTCCACCAATCAGGCCTTTATGGTAGAGTGGCCAGACGGAAGCCACTCCTCAGTAAAAGGCACATGACCGTCCGCTAGGAGTTTGCCAAAAGGCACTTAAAGACTGACCATGAGAAACAAGATTCTCTGGTCTGATGAAACCAAGATTGAACTCTTTGGCCTGAATGCCAAGCGTCACGTCTGGAGGAAACCACACAGCCAAGACAACGCAGGCTTCGGAACAAGTCTCCGAATGTCCTTGAGTGGCCCACCCAGAGGCCGGAATTGAACCTGATCCAACATCTCTGGAGAGACCTGAAAATAGCTGTGCAGCAACACTCCCCATCTAATCTGACAGTGATTGAAAGGAACTGCAGAGAAGAATGGGAGAAACTCCCCAAATACAGGTGTGGCAATCTTGTAGCGTCATGCCCAAGAAGCCTCTATGCTGTAATCGCTGCCCAAGGTGATTCAACAAAGTACTGAGTAAAGGATGTGAACTTATGTAAATGTAATATCATTATATATATATTATAAAGTCATTAAAACAAATTTTTCAACCACCACAGATTTCATGTTAACAAACTATAGTTTTGGCAAGTCGGTTAGGGCATCTACTTTGTGCATGACAAGTAATTCTTCCAACAATTGTTTACAGACAGATTATTTCACTTATAATTCACTATATCACAATTCCAGTGAGTCAGAAGTTTACATACACTAAGTTGACTGTGCCTTTAAACAGCTTGGAAAATTCCAGAAAATTATGTCATGGCTTTACAAGCCTCTGATAGGCAAATTGACATAATTTGAGTCAATTGGAGGTGTACCTGTGGAGAAGCTAGTCTAGTGTATTTCGAGGCCTACCTTCAAACTCAGTGCCTCTTTGCTAGACATCATGGGAAAATCAAAAGAAATCAGCCAAGACCTCAAAGAAAATTGTTGACCTCCACAAGTCTGTTTCATCCTTGGGAGCAATTTACAAACGCCTGAAGGTACCAAATTCATCTGTACAAACAATAGTACACAAGTATAAACACCATGGGCCACGCAGCCGTCATAACGCTCAGGAAGGAGACGCGTTCTGTCTTCTAGAGATGAATGTACCCTAGCGCAAAAAAATCCCAGAGCATATGACCTTCTGAAGATGCTGGAGGAAACAGCTACAAAAGTATCTATATCCACAGTAAAACGAGTTCTATATCGACATAACCTTGAAAGGCCTCTCAGCAAGGAAGAAGCCACTGCTCCAAACCGCCATAAACAAGCCAGACTACGGTTTGCAACTGCACATGGGGACAAAGATCGTACTTTTTGAAGAAATGTCTTCTGGTCTGATGAAACAAAAATAGAACTGTTTGGCCATAATGACCATCGTTATGTTTGGAGGAAAAAGGTGGAGGCTTGCAAGCCGAAGAGCACTATCCCAACCGTGAAGCATGGGGGTGGCAGCATCATGTTGTGGGGGTGCTTTGCTGCAGGAGGGACTGGTGCACTTCACAAAATAGATGGCATCATGAGGAAGGAAAATGATGTGGATATATTGAAGCAACATCTCAAGACAGCAGTCAGGAAGTTAAAGCTTGGTCGTAAATGGGTCTTCCAAATGGACAATGATCCCAAGCATACTTCCAAAGTTGTGGCAAAATGGCTTAAGGATAACAAAGTCAAGGTATTGGAGTGGCCATCACAAAGCCCTGACCTCAATCCTATAGAAAATGTTTGGGCAGAACTGAAAAAGCGTGTGCGAGCAAGGAGGCCTACAAACCTGACTCAGTTACACCAGTTCTGTCAGGAGGAATGGGCCAAAATTCACCCAACTTATTGTGGGAAGCTTGTGGAAGGCTACCTGAAACGTTTGACTCAAGTTAAACAATTTAGAGGCAATGCTACCAAATACTAATTAAGTGTATGTAAACTTCTGACCCACTGGGAATGTGGTGAAAGAAATAAAAGCTGGAATAAATCATTCTCTCTACTATTATTGTGACATTTCACATTCTTAAAATAAAATGGTGATCCTAACTGACCGAAGACAGGGACTTTTTACTAGGATTAAATGTCAGGAATTTTTCAGACAGGGAGTTTAAATGTATTTGGCTAAGGTGTATGTAAGCTTCCGACCTCAACTATATTTATATATAAATAAATAAATAAATAAATAAATAAATAAGCCAACATTTCTACAAACCAGTTTTTGCTTTGTCATTATGGGGTATATATATATATATATATTGTGTGTAGATTGATTTTAGAACAAGGCGTACGTAACAACATGTGGAGAAAGTAATGGGATCTGAATACTTTCCCAAGGCACTGTATGTGACTGTATGTGACTGTATGTGACTGTATGTGACTTGTTAAGCACGTTTTTACTCCTGAAGTTATTCAGGATTGCCATAACAAGGGGTTTGAATACTTATTGACTCAAGACATTTCAGCTTTTCATTTTTAATTAATTTGTAAACATTTCTAAAAAACATAATTCCACTTTGACATTATGGGATATTGTGTTTAGGACAGTGACACAAAATCTAAATTTAATCAATTTTAAATTCAAGCTGTAACACAACAACGTAGAAAAACCCTAGGGTTGTGAATACTTCCTGAAGGCAATGTATAGATATCATTTCCCTGATGGTAGAAGTGCCTAGAAAAACACGACAGACATATTATTGAGTGGCGGTCTAGTGGTTGTCATGCTTTCATTAGCTTCCCTGCTGTAATCTGAACCCCGGCCAGGCTGTGACATGATTTAAGTGCAATAACAACGATACTGCTCTCGCCGCACATTTTCATGGAGACAGTTTTCATGTATGTGCTAGACAGAAGGTCTTCATAAACACTCGACTGGAACAGACATGTTTATGTGGGCCTTTTGAAGGTCAGAAGAGTGAATGTTTTAGAACCCCCATTTGATGACTTCTCATTAGTCATTAAAGCTACTCAGTCTCAAAGCATAATTTTCGCATAAATGTATTATGTGGCGCCGCCCTGCTGGAATGAGTGCTATGTCTTTCGTGAGTTTTTATTTTGCAACAGTTGAACTATAATAGTTCAGGATTATGGAGTGCTACTGTTTTACTAAGGTTTTAGCTGTCCTTTTTATCACTGAGGCAATTTTTCTTATGTTTAGCAGCGCAGAACGTACACGCGAGTCCTCAATTATTTACAACAGAGCCCAGCTGTTGGATTTAGCACACTCAGCACTGCTGCACCCCAGGGAAAAGTTTGTTATTCCGGACGAGTTGGAAAGGCAACGCCGTGGACGCAGGGTGGGATTGAAGTGTAAAGCAAAGCATAGGAAATACAAGCCGGCTGTACCGTCTATCATTATGGGCAACGTGAGATCGCTGCATAACAAGGTGGAGGAACTCGAGGGTCTTGTCCGTGGTCAAAGGGAGTACAGAGAAGCTAGTCTAGTGTGTTTGACCGAGACATGGCTGAATGATAACATCCCCACAGGGTACGTCACTATCAGTGGTTTCCAGACCATCGGAGCGGACAGGGATAGCGCTTCCTCCGGGAAGAGTAAGGGGGGGGGGCTTTATTAGTTAACAATAAATGGTGTAATCCGAGGCATATAACTGTTAAGGAACAGTTTTGTAGCGGTTAGCCTGAGACCCTACTATTTGCCGAGGGAATTCATGGTGGCCATTGCTGTTATTGTTTACATCCCGCCTTCCGCTGACGCAAACACAGCGTGTGACGTCATCCACTCTGTTATGGCGAGGTTACAGACAACGCATCCCAGTGCCATCTTACCATTTCTGGGGATTTTAAAAACGCCTCTCTCTCTTCAACGCTGCCCACGTTCAAACAGCTTGTGACTTGCCTAACCAGGAATAATAACACTCTGGACTTGATATATGCTATTGTGAAGGATGCATACAACTCCACTGCACCTACCTCCCCTCGGTAGATCAGACCACAACCTTGTCCACCTCACCTCACTCTACAGGCCTATGGTCCAACAGCAGCCAGCGACCACTAGGACCATTAGGAGATGGTCCCCGGAGGCAAATGAGGCCCTACAGGACTGCTTTGAGACAACAGACTGGGATGTGCTCTGTGAGGCTCATGGGGAGGACATTGATGGACTTACAGACTGCATAACGGACTATATCAAGTTGTGTGTAGATAACACCGTACCCATGAATGAGAAGAAGAGGGCCTTCAAGGAGGGGGACAGGGAAAAATTGAAATGCGTCCAAAGGGAGCTGAAGTTGCCGATTGCTGAGGGGAAGAGAGTGAGGTGAGAGAGGTGTGGAAGGATATGAGAAATATCACTGGCTTCAAAAAGTCAAACAGTGGGCAGACTGAGGGGACCCAGGACAGAGCCAATGAGCTGAACCAATTTTTTAACAGGTAAGATATAGGCTGTGTCCACCTCCGCTCCAGCTCTCCAGGCCACACACCCTCACGGCTGTCCCACGACACCTCTGTTGAGACAATCAGCCAATCAACCCCTCCCCGCTCCCTCTGGACTGTTCTGCAACACCTCCCTTCCCCCCACCTCTGGATTGACTTCAACATCCCCCGTCCCCCCACCTCCCCACCTGGGCTGGCTTTCACCAGCTGGAGAGACTACATCAGTGGAAAGCGGCGGGCCCCAATGGCATCAGCCCAAGGGTGCTTAGGGTCTGTGTGGAATACTCCAGCCCCCCTTCAACCTTAGCTTGAGCCTGGAAAGGGTCCCTGTGCTGTGGAAAACATCCTGCCTCGTCCCAGTGCCCAAGAAGGCGCACCCCACTGTCCTGAATGACTTCAGACCTGCAGTGCTAACATCCCACATTATGAAGACCCTGGAAAGGTTAGTCCTCGCTCACCTCAGACCCCTGGTGTGTACATCACTGGACCTCCTGCAGTTCACATACCAGCACAACATTGGGGAGGATAATGCTATTATCTACCTTCTGCAGAGGGCCTACTCTCACCTGGACAACGCAGGTTGCACTGTGAGGGTTATGTTTTTTGACTTCTCCAGTGCCTTCAACACCATTCAGCCCCTGCTACTGGGTGAGAAGATGAGGAGGATGAAAGTGGAAGCACCTTTAGTCTCCTGGGTTACGGACTACCTGACCGGAAGGCCACAATTTGTGCGGCTACAGAGCTGTGTGTCAGAACGGGCAGTGAGCAATACAGGGGCCCCCCAGGGAACGGTCCTTCCTGTTCACCCTCTACACCTCAGACTTCAGATATAACTCTGAAACATGCCACCTACAGAAGTTCTCGGATGACTCCGCAATTGTAGGGTGCATCAGGGATGGGCAGGAGGAGGAGTACAGGAGCACAATCAATGACTTTGTGGTGTGGTGTGAGCAGAACCACCTTCAGCTCAACATCAGCAAAACAAAGGAGATGGTGGTGGACTTCAGGAGAACCGAGGCCCAACCGACTGCAGTGCCTATACAGGGGATGGATGTGGAAATGGTTGGGTCATACAAGTTTCTGGGAGTCCATATGGACAACAGGCTGGAATGGGCTGGTTACACCGGGGCTCTGTACAAAAAAGGGCCAGTGCCGACTCTACTTTCTGAGGAGGCTCAGGGCCTTCAAAGCGTGCAGTAAACTACTGCATACCTTCTACCAGTCTGTGCCATCTTTTTTGCAGTGGTGTGCCGGGGCGCCAACATAAAGGCTGGTGATGCTTCTCTGGTAAATAATTTTATCAGGAAGGCTAGCTCTGTTCTGGGGATTAACCGTGACACTCTAGAGGAGGTGGTGGAGAAAAGGATCTTGGCCAAACTGCTGGCCATCATGGACAACATCACCCACCCTCTGCATGCCATGGTTATGACGCAGAGGAGCACCTTCAGTCACAGACTGATCCCATCACGGTGTGCCAGAGAGCGCTACAGGAGGTCCTTCCTGCCGGCGGCTATTAGACTATTTAATGCCTCACAGGGGTGCCATGCCGTCGGCAACATAGACCTGGAACTGTTGGGGTGTTAGGACCTAGTTTAACAATTAGGCATCCATCCATCCGTGAGTAACTCTGGTCTGTAATCACTCATTCACTCAGGACTTATTCATTCAGCACTCATTCATTCAGTACTGTATGTACACATTCACGTACAGTTGTTATATATCACATGCAATATTGTAAGTAATTATTGGACTGAACTTACGTAGTCATTCATTCAGGACTGTATACTAGTATTCTGTCAGTAGTATATATTTTTTTCATTGCATTTATTATATCGAATGTGCAATACGTGCATTTATCTGTAATTAAACCCTGTTCTAAGGACTTTATTTTAAGTATTATTATTACCCTAAATTATCATACGCACATTTAGCTATTTAAGTATCTTTCTCTGCCATCGACCTGTATAGTTAACCATGCAAATATTTTTTAATTATTTATATCACCTTGCATTAATTGTAACACTAAAACAATGTATAGTGTACATATTCAATCATACTATGCAATGCTATAGCTTTTTGCACTCCAGACTTCGTGTATTTGTATACTTTTTCATACTGCCGCACTGTGTATCATGTATCAGTCTTTTGTGTATTTCGTTCTGGCATTTTGCACCTGCCCTGTGTTTTTCGTAGCTGCTTGACAAAGTAATTTCCCCCCGGGATTTGTTTTCATAATGATAATGTCAACCTTTGGGAAACATAAGTCCATATTTTATGCAGTATTTTCCCCTGTGGTTAGATCACCTTTTTTTTTTTGCATAGGCCTACAGGTTGCCAGCACAGAGTTTAAACAGTCTCATCCTACACCACGAGTCATGCTTAATAACTAGGAGATGATGAGTAAACAAAAAAGTTAAGACAGCTTGGACTCACCTCGGTGGATGGCATGCTGACAACACCAGTTGATCTACGCTTCTCCCTCAGCTTTCTCTTCTCTATCTGTCCTTTCCCCTTCCTGGCACTTGGACCACTGTTCTTCTTCTCTTTGCCTTTACTGGGTGAGGGGCTCTCCTTGTCACTTCCATGGTCAACGCATGCTGTCGGGCTGGACTCTTGTGTGGTGCAGGGCGCTTTCTCCAGCTGCGGTGTCTTTTTCGGGTTACTACCCGGTGTTTCCGCTCCTCTGGCGGCTGGCGTCGGGTGTGGGTCATCGTCAGGTTTCTTCAAGGCTGAGGAGGATGATGAGCGAGCCATGGGGTATGATGTCCCGCGGTCCGGGTTGCCGTTGTTGTTAAGTTCGGTGCTTGAGGTGGCATTGCGCATCTCACTTTTGTGGCTGTGGCTTTTCAGGGAAGCAGGGCCACTTCCACCAGTGCACGCGCCGGTGGCCGCAGCGATGTCCTCGAGCATTTTCGCCCTCATTTTCTCCCGTTTTGCCTTCCATTCCTCCAGAAAGTCAGTCTGTGCATTTGGTTTAAATCCACCCGCTGCCATCTTTTCTTTTCGTTTTGTATGTGTGTTTTTTACTAGTGGCTTTAAAAAAAAGTTTGTAAACTACGCTCTTTCAGCAGGGAATTTGTAAATTTCGGTGTTTAATCAGGTTACCGTGCAGTCGTCCTTCGCTTCTAATGGCACCACATTTCTCAAAACGACTCGGTCTACAGGTAATGGAGAATCACAGTTAACCCAGTGTACATTTGGAGCAAACTTCAATGAAACGACCTCATTTCGAAATTACTATCCGTGTGTAAAGTTCATTACATTGGACGTGTATCAAGTTGTTTAAAAAAAAAAAAAACTAGCCTACCCATAAACAAACAGCTTTTGAACTATATATAACTCATAGCAAAGTTGGTGCTAGTTAAGTCGATAACCAGTCGTTAATTCTTAAAAGTTGTATTTTCACAACCAAAATGTTAAAGTAACTTATAGGCAATAACATTAATCACTTAATGCACTATTGTAACAGTGACATGCGTTTCTATTAGGACTCACCTGTTATTTTTGCAGCGCTTTCGCTCTCTCAGGTGAACAGTCCGAAGGAATGAATTGTAGCCTACTTCACTGGCAACCTCGATCAGTCACACGCAACCCAGTGCGGCTCAGACTCAACCCCCCCCTCTCCTGGGCTTCTCCGAACCCATACGAATACTCACGAATAAACACGAAATTAAACGGACGTAGCCTGTTCTATTATTTAAAAAGGTTTGCGTTGTACTTGCTTTGTACCTTTATTTGATCCCTGTTTTCCAACTGAATGTTTCTTATTATTATTATTATTATTTTTTTTTACAGCATTTAGGCTACAGGGTGAAAATAAACAAGAAGAAAAATGTCTCAGCCTGATCATGGACTAGACAGAGTTTATTCTTCTTAACATATAGGCTGTATTGGTGGAGGCTGGTGGGAGGAGCTATAGGAGGACCGCTCACTGTAATGACTGGAATGGTATTAATAAAACAGAGTCAAACGTGTGGTTTCTAAATGTTTGATACCTTTCAATGTATTCCATTCCAGCCATTACAGTGAGCCCGGCCTCCTATTTCTCCTCCAAAAGGACACAGGTTGAGTGAGGGTGCCAGGCTGATTCACAGTGATGGAAAATACAGGCATATGGATGAATGGGAGAAGACTCACTCAGAGATATCCTAGCCCGGGTTCAAACAAGACAGTGACCTTGACTGAACAGGCAGTATGCAGCCAATAGCATCTTCACCATTCACACCACCCCTGATTAATTATGTGAATAGCAGTGGGTGCTTACAGTGTAGGTTCTCTTTGGGTAGATTTAGCTTCTGCTCGGTTTGAGATATTACCTCCTGGAGTCACTTACATTTTATTCAGTCCTCATGTTTATTGATCTCTATTTAAGGAACTATACTGCTGCATTTGTTGCGGTGGAGAGATGGATGCAGAGCTCCAGTGCAAAACCTCTGGTTGACATTCCTACTTCAGTCTGTGTGTTCATTGCCATTCCACTTCTCCGTGCAGCTCTCTCCCCCCCTCTGAGGGCTCATTACTCCATCGCTACTCGCCCCTGGACAAGCACGAGTATCTCACTCCCTCTCCACCCTGTGATTTAAACTTCTAGGCTCTTGCTGTTTGAAACCTAATTTCATGCCGTGATAATGATAATAGCTTGGCTGTGCTGCTGCGCTGGGACGGTTACTGCTGAGGGTAGATATGCAGGAAGCTATAGCCTGTTTTCCATGGTTGCACTGGTGTTTAGGCAACATTGTCAATGTCCAGATATTGTGTTTTTTCTGACCATGTGACCTGACCAGGAAAAGCTCCCTGTATGAACACAATTGATAAAATGCAACATTCATACATACAACGTAATAAGAACACACAATACTACAAGCAATTTAAGAAGTCCTCCATTAGCAACTTGAACTACCCTATACATAGTCTATATAATAATCTACTGTTTGTACAAGTAAACTACGTATATTGAACAGTATTGTACATGTGCCCACGTGTTTTATTGAAGATAAAGGAGTATAGTACCTTGGTGAAAGGAGTTAGACGCCTTCGTCTAAAAATAGTGGCTGATCTAAGGGTTGAGGTCACACTGCTGCATATTTAGCATTTTTCAGTCTGCTTTTTGGGAAGATGAAATACGAGGGGGCAGTGTTTGTCGCTCACAGTGGCTCGCTCCATGCCAACACTAAACTGTGCTCCTCTTTCAACTAAATCCCACTTAACATTGCTATAATGCATTTCCACTGGGGGAGATAAGTGCGTGGACTCCCTTTCTGAACGTCTCACGGTGTTAAGTCTTATCCCTGGTGGGTTCAAGACCTTCTGTAAAAGTCTGGCATTTTCAATAAATGCCAAGATAACTTTTTCCTCCATGTTACACATAGCCCAGACTGCACATTTGCGGTGGAGTTGTAGAAAAATACAGAGAGCAGCCAAACAGTAAAATCTTCATAGCCAGTAGCCCAAATTTAATCTCAAAACATAACATAATATCTACCGTTTTTGGTTCACAGTTTTTTTTATCCATCCCACAGTTATGTATTAAGTTAAAAGCCACGAGGTGGCCTATAAAATTATAATAATCTCCCTTTGTTCATTTTCAAATGGAGCTTTTTGTGAATATAAACGTACATTGAGTGGACAAAATATTATATTGCTCTTTCCATTACATAGACTGACCAGGTGAATCCAGGTGAAAGATATAATGATCCCTTACTGATGTCAATTGTTAAATCCACTTCAATCAGTGTAGATGAAGGGGAGGAGACAGGTTATTAAGTCATGTTTTTTAGGCCTTGAGACAATTGAAACATGGATTGTGTATGTGTACCATTCAGAGGGTGAATGGGCGAGACAAAAGATGTTAAGTGCCTTTAAAACGGGGTATGGTAGTAGGTGCCAGGCGCACCGGTTTGTGTCAAAACTGCAATGCTGCTCTGGGTTTTTCACACTCAATAGTTTCTTGGGGTTATCAAGAATGATCCACCACCCTAAGGACATCCAGCAAACTTGACACAACTGTGGGAAGCATTGGAGTCAACATGGGCCAGAATCCCTGCGGAAAGCTTTCGACACCTTGTAGAGTTCATGCCCTCACAACTTGAGGCTGTTCTGAGGGCAGAAGGGGGATGGTGGAGGGGGCAACTTAATGTTCTGTACACTGTGTATATTCTACTAACTCTATAAAAACATTCACATTCCCAACGGATACTCTCACCCAACAGCGTCATCCCTCACCACTATATCAAAATCCCTTGTTTACCCATAATGCTTAATGTTATGGTTTAAGTCGGAGTCATTATCTCCTTCCTGTAAGTGTCTGGCCAATCAGACTCACTACACAAACTGCACCATAAGCCTTGTGAGTGTGTTTGACATACCAGAGGAGCTGAGGAGAAGGCCTCTCAGTGAAATCTACAGTAGGGACCTCTGGAAGAAGCTTGGCCAGAGGCAGGAAGGAAGTGAGGCAGAGACAGAAAACAGAGCCTTGGGTGAGACTTCCTCACACACACAGAGAGAGGGAGGGAGGGAAGGAAGAGAGAGAGAGGAAGGGGAGAGAGAAAGAGAGAGAGAGGAGGGAGGGAAGAGAGAGGGAGTGAGGGAAGAGATGAGGGAGGGAAGAGAGAGGGAGGGAGGGAAGAGAGTCTACTCCAAATTACATGTAAAGAAGACGATGAGCCAAATCAGAACCAGATCATTCTTTATGGTACCAAAGGCCCCAGTCAGGTTTAGGGTTTGACCCCTGCCTGTACTCCTCTGGTGATGTGGACTCTGGCTGCATGGATCCATGGGTCTCTCTCTCTGTCCAGTGCGTGTAGGTCCGTTACCCCTCCTCTGCCCTCCAACGGCTGCCCATGCCATCTGCGGGGTGCCATCTGGTGAGGGTGATGTGGTAGGTGACTAAGTGGGACAGTTAGCCAACCTGTTCCATGTTCTGGACCACTGAGGCAACACATCCCTCTGCTGATTGGCTTCTACTGTGGTTTAGCCAATAGGATGTCAGCTACAGATGTTGCATCAGTAGATGTGTCATACCATCGTAGAATCAATAGCCCTGTTAATGCCTGCCGTTAGCATGTATCCTTCGTCCTCCTGATCTTGACCAGATTTTGTCTGTTTACACTTATAAGATCTGATCACAATCAGATCACAATGTGTCTTTTAATCGTCTACTCTACAAATGTGGGCACATTCAGAATGTGGACGAGATCAGGACAAAAGCTTCATGTTGGAGCCAGGTATAAACAGAGCTAGAAGAGGCTCGTATGGTTGGCTACATAAAAGGGGTGTTGTCTAATCCACTCTTATACCCCGAGCATCTGAATAATGTGGGGTTTGTCTGCTGCAGTAAGGCTATGTTTGTCACTCCCTGTTTCACACCTCAGTGTGAGGGAGCGGAGAGTGGGAGAATGGCAACTCCCAATGTTATGTAACCCGCGTCTCCAACCGCCCTACTGTACTGTATGTGGGGAATGACAGCGGACACAGAGACAGACAGACAGACAATTTGAACACTTCCAAAACACAATGCTCTTCTAATCGATCCAATTAAGTCTGCTTTTTCGTTAATCATGCATCCAACTCGTTTGAATAGTCCAATCTACCAGATCTAGGCTTCCATAATGGAAGTACGGCACATGTTGTAACAGCCCGGTCAGCTATTGTACCATTTTCTGTCTGTGGAGCAAAGGGGCTTTGTTCACCCAGCGTGTCTGATACGGGCGGCAGAGGGCTTTGTGCTCGTCAGCTCTGCCTCTGTTAGTCGGCTCACACCACACTCTGCAACTTCAGCAAAGTGCAGGACAGAGGAAAGAGAGATGAGTAAGGAAGAGACAGCAGTGGGAAAAAAACTAAGAGGAGGGGAATGGATCAGAACGTTGTGTACGACAGGAGCTGCTGTGGAGATCAAATTCCCCTCTCTGGATGATTTCAAACCCAGAAACCCACATCATCTTGTGGCAGAGCAGTTGTCAGGGCACGTTGAATCAGGCCTTGCTACCAATCATGAGCTGCTTTTGGGGCTAAGATGAAACGTTTTGCACCTCAAAGATGAAACATTTGTGATTAATTCTATTTACCTACTGAAATCCGATAGGTCCACAGGTCCACATCCTCCGTCCTTTGCAGTGAGAAGAGCAAATCCAGCCCCACTGCGTGCGTGCGTGCGTGCGTGTCATTAAACACACAGAAGACACCACAACCGTGCTATAGATGTCTTTGGTTTGATCATAATGACATCATCAGATACTAATAAGAACTCCACATGTCCTTACTATATTTCTCAAACACTTGGTTTGTAATGCAAGCTTATATGACATTATGACAATTTCTGGTCTACAGTACCATTGTCCCCTATGCCTTTGGGATGCTGGGAAAGCCATGAACAGACTACACTAATTAAATCAATATGTTTCTATATTTATCTCTGGTCATTATCTCGACCTGGGAAGCTGTCCAACTTGTATTTTTCCCATTAGCTTTGCTCAAGGTCCTAAAAAAGACTATGTGTTTGAGGACACTATGGAGGAATGTCCATATCGACACCAGACACAAACCAGGCTCAGTCCCACTGTCATTATGCTTGTGCAAAAGGAAAATGGAAAAATACTACAAGTATTTTGCATGACGATTATCTGCAATTATGGTGCACACCACCACTTATCCTCAAATGATTATCTAAGCTTGGAGTTGGTTCTTTAAAGAGCACCATTAGAGCAGGGCATACTCTCTACCAAGAGCTGTTATTGGGAGAACTAATGGCCTTGTGACATTTTTCTATTATCATTGTAAATTATGAAATACTCTTTGTTAATAAGAAATAAGAGACACGTACTGACCACAGCAGTGAACTGGTGAAACTCTGGCTTGAGGTCTGTTCCTCTAAGGTGGATGTAAGCTCCTTTGTTGGGTCACTTTGAACCTAATTACACAACTGTCACCAGTATCTCTGACATTGATATTGACCTTGCAGTGTGTATTCTTGTATGTATTTATTTTATATTAGTTAGTTTTACTGCGTTGTTATCCTGATTACACTGGCTGTATCCTGTGCACGTGACAAATAAACTCTGATTTGGGATAGGGAGAGAATGCTTTTATTTATTTCACCTTTATTTAACTAGGAAAGTCAGTTAAGAACAAATTCTTATTTACAACGACGGCCTACACCGGCCAAACCTGGACAACGCAGGGCCAATTGTGCACCGCCCTATGGGACTCCCAATCACAGCCAGATGTAATACAGCCTGGATTTGAACCAGGTACTGTAGTGACGCCTCTTGCACGGAGATGCCGTGCCTTAGACCACCGCGCCACTCGGGAGAGGAAGAACAGACAAGAATGTTGAACACAATAGACAGGGTCACATTTGATGGGAGATTCCCAGAGGTGGAGAAAGTGCCCAGTTGTCATACTTGATACTGTAACTGAAAATGACTCCAGTAAACCCAGTAAAATTCTACTTGAGTAAGTCAAAAAATATTTGGTTTTAAATATAGTTAAGTATTAAAAAGTATAAATAATTTAAAATTCCTTATATTTATCAAACCAGAAGGCACCACTTTCTTGTTTTTTTATTTATTTACAGATAGCCAGGGGAACACGCCAACATTCACACATAATTTACAAATGAAGCATGTGTGTTTAGTGAGTCCGCCAGATCAGAGTTATTAGGGAAGTGAGTGAATAGGCAGGTTGGCAGGTAGGCAGGTACTTTACTGATTCCCGGGAGGAAATTTCTTTGTCAAGCAGCTATGAAAAACACAGGGCAGGTGCAAAATGCCAGAACGAAATACACAAAAGACAGATACACGATACATGATACATAGTGCGGCAGTATGAAAAAGTATACAAATACAAGAAGTCTGATGTGCAAAAAGCTATAAAAAGGCATTGCATAGTATGGGTGAATATGTACACCATACATTGTTATAGAGAGTTAGGTGAAAAAATTATACAATTATTGCAAGTTGATATAAATAAATCAAAAATGTATATGGTTAACTATACAGGTCGATGGCAGAGAAAGATACTTAAATAGCTAAATGTGCGTATGATATAAGTGAGGGTAATAATAGTTTACTTAATATACAGTCTGGTTAAATGTACAGGTACATTTATATTTGCATAGTTAAATTAACTGTACAGGTAAATGACAGGAAAATGTACGGAGTAAAAAGTACATTATTTTCTATAGGAATGTAGTGAAGTAAAAGTACAAGTTAAATAGTAATGTACAGATACCCCCCCCCCAAAAAAAACTACTGAAGTAGTACTTTAAACAGTTTTTACTTGAGTACTTTACACCACTGGAGATTCCATAGAGTCCATAGTCTAGCATGGTATGAGCAGTGGCCTCTGTACCGTACCATGCATATGTATTATCGACGTGACTGTACTCATCCTCAACCACTGCATAGTGGGATAGCAATATTTGTCACAAAGTGTTTTACAGTAACCCAACCTTGAGGAAGACCATACTCATTTTCTAAAGGGACTCAGGGCTATGCTCAGCCCCTCTGCTGGCATACTTAAACCCTCTTAGGCCTCACTCCTCCCCTCATCCTCCACATACAACACCCGTTCTGCCAGTCACATTCTGTTAAAGGTCCCCAAAGCACACACATCCCTGTGTCGCTCGTCTTTTCAGTTCGCTGCAGCTTGCGACTGGAACGAGCTGCAACAAACACTCAGTTTTATCTCAATCTCTTCATTCAAAGACTCAATCATGGACACTCTTACTGACAGCTGTGGCTGCTTTGCGTGATGTATTGTCGTCTCTACCTTCTTGCCCTTTGTGCTGTTGTCTGTGCCCAATAATGTTTGTACCATGTTGTGTTGCTACCATGTTGTGTTGCTACCATATTGTTGTCATGTTGTGTTGCTACCATGCTGTGTTGTCATGTGTTGCTGCCTTGCTATGTTGTTGTCTTAGGTCTCTCTTTATGTGTGTTGTTTTGTCTCTCTTGTCGTGTTGTGTGTTTGGTCCTATATTTATATTTTATTTGTTTTATTTTTAATCCCAGCCCCCGTCCCTGCAGGTCTTTTGCCTTTTGGCATGCCATCATTGTAAATAAGAATTTGTTCTTACCTGACTTGCCTAGTTAAATAAAGGTTAAATAAATAAAAAAACACCCATAATCCTCTATGTTCATAGATATCAGAATTGTAGAGGGGTAAGTACAGTTTTCTGCAAGTGGCCATAACATACTGCATCCCCCAGGGGGCGCCATCAGCCTAGTTAACTTGATGTTAGATTGTTCCTCACCGTGAAGTAGGTTGACATTTATTGTCATGGGTCTTGTCTTAGAGGCAGAACTGAGCAATTTCCCCTTAGATAGGCCAGTTGCAAAGTCAAAATTGGCTATATTGTAAACATTGATTTTGGTCTTCATTTAAGGTTAGTCATTAAGGTGTGGTTAAGGTTAGATTTAAAATCTGATTTTATGACTTTGTCTGTGCCAGCTAGTGACCATTCTGCAGAGCTGCCTCCAGAACAAGATTCATGACGAAAAACACTAACCTGCAAGTAATCTATGGGCCAGGAGAAACTAATCCATGGTTGACATGGGTCTACATCACATCCTTATTATTGCAGTTGAAACAAACTGACCTGGGGTGAGGTGAGGGTGGATGTAGCCCTAGAGGAGCATGGGTGTCTCCATTCTATGTGGGTGAAAAAAAACGTGTTAGATTTGTTTTACTTGGTACACATGCATATGAATGAGTAGACCTTGTCATTTCTTAAAACATGTACACACTTGTTTGTTATGAACAAAATACAGGAAGTAGTTTTGACAGAGACACTAACATGGCTAACATAGGTCTCTACAGTATGTTCACCGATATCATAATTGTAGAAGGTTGGTATGGCCAATGACTTAGTTTTTGCAAGGTAGCCTAGTGGTTTGAGCGTTGGGCCAGTAACCGAAAAGTCGCTGGTTCAAATACCTGAGCCGACAAGGTGAAAAACCTGTCGATGTGTCTTTGAGCAAGGCACTTAACCCTAATTTTATCCAGGGGCTGAACCTGTAGGTAGGCCGTCATTGTAAATAAGAATGTGTTCTTAACTGACTTGCCTCGTTAAATAAATAAAACATAACCCACTGCATCCCCCAGGGGGCGCCACCAGCCTAATTTTGTAATGGTATTTTTATTGGAATTTCAGTTTTTCTTCCACATTAAGATACAAGAAAAAATATTAAATAACAATTACAATATAGATTTTGTTTGAAAAAACTAACAAACAGAAGAAAATTAAATACTAAACCTCAGTTTCGATAGAGTAAATAGGCCCAATACATGGAACATACAGTATACTCAGGAGACAAGTAAACAACAAGCTGTCTGCTGTCTGACGAAATCATTATTTCACTAGTTTTTCAAAATAGATAAGGCATACTTTTAAGACTGCTGAATAACAACAATCAATCAATTATACTTATAGTTTTTTTTAAATTGTCTGTCGGGTAGAGTAACTGCTCTCTATCCCTTTTATTTGTTAGCAATGCATTCTGTGAACTTCTGTGCCAGAGATGGTAGAGGAAGCGGATCGGGGCGGCGCCACTCTGGTCTACTTATTGCCACCGCCCGCGGAGGGGGTGACCCAGAGAATATGACCTAGAGACAGCGTCCAAAATCGGCCTCAGCGACAATTATTTGAATAATTCAATGCACGTTTTGTGCACACGAGGAGCAGTGACGATGTCATCACGTTATCCAAAAACATGACAGACTTTGGCTGTGAGTGATGAGGGGGAGGAGAATCGGCCTGAGTGACAATTATTCAATGCATATTTTGTGCACAAAGGTGATGACTAAAGTGTCCTAAAAATGTTGACTTCTATGGCCGTGCTTTAATTAAACTGCAGTACCGAAAGTGCCCTCTGGGTAACAGTGGAAAGTGTTCGGCCCCCTGGTAAAGAAAGGAGACATCTCACTGGCAAAAATGCTGGCTTTTGTTAGACCACAATGAATCTATGGATTCATCACTGCCACCCACTTTCTTGGAGGGAAGTTGCTTACCTAGGCTAGTAACGTTGCTAAATGAATACTGTATAAAAGTGGTACTTCCTGTTGTCTCGTTTTGTAGGCTAACAATGGGTTTCAAATTTGCATCGTCAAACTCAAGAAAATGCGGTCATATTAGATATATATTAAAAATGTATAAGTGTTTCCGAGTTAATTGACTTACCATGTGCTGTTTTTCAGCATATTGGACGGCCAAGAAGAAGCACAAAGCTGAAAAGGTACCGACATTTCATTAGAACTACAACTCCCACCAGCTATCTCACTTCTGCCACTTTTTGGTGGGGGCATTTTCTAAAAGTACTGGCTGGCAAAGTTCAGTAAAAATATAGCGTAATCTAATATAAAACACAAACGGCCTGTGACTAACGGGTTCTTGCCATCCTGTAGGTCCTTAGTTCGAACAGGCACGCTCCGGCATGCTATCAAGGCTGCAGGAGTAGGCTAGTTAACTTGAGACTTTCGGCAATGAGTCCTACTTTTTGAGTGTCAAATATTTTTGATAAAAGGCATTGGGTATGAGCAAATCAATGAAGAAATAAAGGAATATAATTGTATATATCTTATATGACTGCGTTGTCATGAATTTCATTATATAAGCTTGAAGCCAATTCAAAAACAGTACGGGACATGCAACAGGAAGTACAGGAAGTACTTTATCTCTACGGTCTCAACTGTATTAGAGGACTCAAATTGAATATAATCTGTTTTAACAGGGGCATTGCTATTGAGGGCTTCCACCATTTTATACAATATTAGCACAGAGTTTATAAAACCCAGAGGCTCAACATCGCGAGACTTCAGAGAATGCTTGCGAAGCAGATCAAGCAGACCAGGCTAGGTAAAAAATTCTTGCTTAGTTGTTCATTTTCTAGAAATATAAAAGGCGCAACCTAGAGTCGAGCCAATGTCTTAAGTAGATGAACATGTTATGACTCCAACCTCGTGAAAGTGACAAACTGAAATGTTTTCACTTTCGTCAAAAATGACTTCATATCTCAAGTAGTGCCTTTGAATTGACGGTCTGCACATACACAGTTCGCCACGAGACGACCGTTAGACCCGATGACGTGTTTTCTGCGCATGAGCTTAGCTAGCCAACAGCGCCGTGACATCGCCTACAAGCGTGATTTGGGATTTTCATCTTCATACTGTACTGTCTTTGATATTAGTTTGACACTTTTTTTCAAACATAAAAGAAGACAATGTTCTACTTATAAATGGAGATAGCCTCAAAAGGCACAGATGCCATAATCACACAGATAAGTTAATAAGTTGCTTGTTTCGCAGTTAACTTGGCTGTGCAACCAAGTTTGTGTGATAATAAACTTATGTAAAACTATTGTTGACAATCCAATAAGCTGTGGAGACCAAAATAAATACACTACCAGTCAAAGGTTTGGACACACCTACACATTCAAGGGTTTTTCTTTATTTGACTCTTTTCTACATTGTAGAATAATAGTGAAGACATCAAAACTATGAAATAACACACATGGAATCATGTACTAACCAAATAAAGTGTTAAAACAAATCAAAAAATATATTATATTTGAGATTTTTCAAATAGCCACCCTTTGCCTTGATGACAGCTTTGCACACTCTTGGCATTCTCTCAACCAGCTTCATGAGGTAGTCACCTGGAATGCATTTCAATTCAAAGTAAATTTTTGGAAATTCTTTCCTTCTTAATGCATACAGAAGATAGCCCTATTTGGTAAAAGACCAAGCGCTATGATAAAACTGGCTCTCATTAGGACCGCCACAGGAATGGAAGACCCAGAGTTACCTCTGCTGCAGAGGATACGTTCATTAGAGTTACCAGCCTCAGAAATTGCAGTGCAAATAAATGCTTCACAGAGTTCAAGTAACAGACACATCTCAACATCAACTGTTCAGAGGAGACTGTATGAATCAGGTCTTCATGGTCGAATTGCTGCAAAGAAACCACTTCTAAAGGACACCAATAAGAAGAAGAGACTTGCTTGGGCAAAGAAACACGAGCAATGGACATTAGACCGGTGGAAATTTGTCCTTTGCTCTGGAGTCCAAATTTGAGATTTTTGTTGGTTCTAACCGCTGTGTCTTTGTGAGACGCGGTGTGGGTGAACTGATGATCTCCGCATGTGTATTTCCCACCGTAAAGCATGTAGGAGGAGGTGTTATTGTGTGGGGGTGCTTTGCTGGTGACACTCTATGTGATATGTTTATAATTCAAGGCACACTTAACCAGCATTGATACCACAGCATTATGCAGCGATACGCCATTCCATCTGGTTTGGGATTAGTGGGACTATCATTTGTTTTTCAACAGGACAATGACCCAACACACCCCCAGGCTGTGTAAGGGCTATTTTACCAAGAAGGAGAGTGATGGAGTGCTGTATCAGATAACCTGGCCTCCAAAATCCTCCGACCTAAACCCAATTGAGATGGTTTGAGTCGCAGAGTGAAGGAAAAGCAGGCAACAAGTGCTCAGCATATGTGGGAACTCCTTCAAGAGCTATTTAAAGAATCTTAAATATAACATATATTTTGATTTGTTAAACACTTTTTTGGTTACTACATGATTCCATATGTGTTGTTCCATAGTTTTGATGTCTTCACTATTATTCTACAATGTAGAAAATAGTAAAAAATAAAGAAAAACACTGGAATGAGTAGGTGTGTCCAAACTTTTAACTGGTATTTATTTGAAGAAAAGTGCAAGGGTGCCAATATAATTATAATATCCATGTAAATAAGAAATGCATAATTTGTCAAATTTGTACAGATTTCGAGAAATCACTTTATTATAAATTAGTTCCACTATTAAATGTAATATAATATGATGGTGTGATAATGTATCATCAATAATGTTGATATGATAATGATAATAATGATAATGGTGCATTATGAATAATGTATAAAAACACAAAACTTTGCCATCCAGTGAAAACAATAACAGGTATATTTGAGGCATGATTCTCAGAGCAAAAGTATTTAAAGCAACTGTCCAGTAAAAAATCTACCTTTTTTATTTATTTAATCTAATTTTAAAAAAACTTGATAGAGCCACATAACTGTATCGCTGTTTGTATACACTTCTCAACTATTAGGTTTGCATCTGAATGTTGTATAAAATGAATGATTAAGTATAAGAATACTTTTGAAAAGATAATGTGATTTTAGTCTTCTAAATGATAATTTTTTTTTATGGTAACTTATGCCCAGTCAGTGGCCACGCCCAAGTGAACACAGACACTGGGACGGAATGATGAAACACCCTTTTCTACCCCAAGTATAAAAACCACCCTGACAAAATTCACACCATACCACGCAGACTGAGGTGTACGCTGAAAGTTCTATCAGTCCAAAGAACGTCGAGACACTGGTCCACAACTCTACCAAACTCTACCAAAAGACCAAAGAACGGGAGGACTTGCTCCACATGTTTGAAATGGTAATTCTCTAAAGACCAGCCAAAACACAGCGCGAGCTGAGTATGGCAAAATGGTTACCACTCTATAGAACAGACAGCGTGGAGCGTGGCTACACGGCTGAAACTCTAAACTATTGATCACTACAGAAGAAGTTATAAATCCTAGAATACCGTCGCTTTATCAGTCTGCAGCTGAAAACGTACGTAAGTCTAGGACGAAAACACTGACCAACACGGAAGCATCTATTTTAACGTATCCACTCTAACCACACCAGAAAGACTCTACAAAGGACAATGGCAAACTCTACTGGGCAAACCAAAGTCTTACCTTATCGACCCAACTATCGAAGCCAGCTGCACGTAAAATACATTGCATTACTTTTTCTGAATGAGCGATTATTAGTGGCATGTGTATTTGTATTTCCGTGAGCGCAGCTTCTCAATGTCCAATAGAGTAACTCTATCAGACGTTGAGTAACTGTAATTGTTTAATTAGTTAGTAAATAAATAATTGAGCCAATTTGTGTATGGATGATTCATCAATAAAGTTAGGGTTCGTGCAGACTACAAGAAGTTACAGCGTTCAAGATGAGACTGACCGAGGTAACAATCATTAATAGGCGACTGTTATCGATAAGATGTGAAAATATCTGAAGAGAGTTAAATTCGGGAGATAGTAACTCTGTAAACTACATTTTCCTGTGGTGCCCTGACTTCGTAGTTAATTAATGTTTACATGATTAGTTTAATCACTTAATAATTACACATAGAGAATTTATTTGATAATATAACAGTCAAGACACAACAGCATCGATCTCAGTCCATTGCTCAGCAGATCTTCATGACAAGCCAATTCCAACAAGTAGTGCCACCAAAAAGGCTACATTTCCAAGGAAAAACAAAACCAGCAGTAACAACTCCGTTCTTGTCTGGGGGAGAAATGAAAAGTAAAGTACAGCTGTGTTAAGATTTAGTCACTTACTAATTCACTGATACAGTAAGTACATTTAAATGTGTGGGATTAAATGGTGGGATTCAGTTTACCGATTCAGAAGCACTCCCTGTTTTACCTTGAAGAACAACCAAAGTTATTTTTGAAGTATTTTAAAAGACAATAGAAATCTGTACACTTCTCTTGCTTGTCTCACTTTGTTTATTCAAGCCTACGAGTCGGCCTCTTGTCCTCCGTCAGAGCTTTTGACGTATGCCAAGAGGCCGACAAAGGTGCTACCTTACAGAGTGCTGTTAAGGCTACTGTAGACCTTCATTGCAAAATTGTGTGTTTTAATCAATTATTTGGTGATATATATAGTATAGTTTTTTCCAAAAAGGATAACTTTTTAAATGTTTTAACATTAACAGATCCACAATATGAGGTTATTCAATATTATAGGAGCCTATATATCATCAACCTGAATTTAACAAAATGAAGATCGACATCATTGTGTATTTGATCTCACCATTGCGCTTCCAGCGCATGTGGACTTCTAGCAGGATTTACAGAGTTGCCTCCCATCCAACAAACCCACCCATCACCTTCAGAAGCCAATTATCCTCAATGGTGTTCAAATACGACAGCCCAGTGAATATGGCTGCCACTGGAAGATAATGTCAACACAATTACTAACATGGTCGTAGAGCAACAACAACAAACATGTTTGACAGATATTGGCTGAGAAGAGACTTCTGTACTTTGTACTATTGCTAATAAAATCCAACAAAAACAAATGTCACACGTCATGATCACAGTACCTTACCAGCTAAACCTTTTATTGCCACTGCATTCAAAGCATGCGACCAACTGAAGAGGAATCGCCTGTGAAAAAACAATAACACAAAAAAAGAATACATTATCTTCTCGAGAAAACAAATCATACACATGAGCAAACTCGCATACGCTAGGTATGATTAAGGATCACTTACCAGTGATGATGAGGTCCACATCGGAACATGGCAGCGATTGGCTGGAAGAGGGCCAGGATCATAACGACGCACCCCAACACAGGATGGGCTCCCTATATAGATAGATAGATAGATAGATAGATAGATAGATAGATAGATAGATAGATAGATAGATAGATAGATAGATAGATAGATAGATAGATAGATAGATAGATAGATAGATAGATAGATAGATAGATAGATAGATAGATAGATAGATAGATAGATAGATAGATAGATAGATAGATAGATAGATAGATAGATAGATAGATAGATAGATAGATAGATAGATAGATAGATAGATAGATAGATAGATAGATAGATAGATACTTTATTGATCCCCGAGGGGACATTTCTTTGTCAAGCAGCTACAACAAAAACACAGGGCAGGTACAAAATGCCAGAATGAAAGTACACAAAAGACAGATACACGATACATGATACATAGAGCGGCAGTATGAAAAGGTATAGAAATACAAGTCTGGAGTGCAAAAAAGCTATAAAAAGACCTTGCATAGTATGGGTGGATGGCTGAATATGTACAGTCGTGGCCAAAAGTTTTGAGAATGACAAGTATTGGTCTCCACAAAGTCTTTATGTCAGTAGTTACTATGGTACACTGAAGTATAATTATAAGTATTTCATAAGTGTCAAAGGCTTTCATTGACATTCAGTTTATGCAAAGAGTCAATATTTGCAGTGTTGACCCTTCTTTTTCAAGACCTCTGCAATCCGCCCTGGTATGCTGTCAATTAACTTCTGGGCCACATCCTGACTGATGGCAGGCCATTCTTGCATAATCAATGCTTGGAGTTTGTCAGAAGTTGTGGGTTTGTGTTTGTCCACCCGCCTCTTGAGGATCAACCACAAGTTCCCAATGGGATTAAGATCTGGGGAGTTTCCTGGCTACGGATCCAAAATGTCGATGTTTTGTTCCCGAGCCACTTAGTTATCACTTTTGCCTTATGGCAAGGTGCTCCATCATGCTGGAAAAGGCATTGGTCGTCACCAAACTGTTCTTGGATGGTTGGGAGAAGTTGCTCTCGCAGGATGTGTTGGTACCATTCTTTATTCATGGCTGTGTTCTTAGGCAAAATTGTGAGTGAGCCCACTCCCTTGGCTGAGAAGCAACCCCACACATGAATGGTCTCAGGATGCTTTACTGTTGGCATGACACAGGACTGATGGTAGCGCTCACCTTGTCTTCTCCGGACAAGGTGTTTTCCGGATGGCCCAAACAATCGGAAAGGGGATTCATCAGAGAAAATGACTCTACCCCAGTCCTCAGCAGTCCACTCCCTGTACCTTTTGCAGAATATCAATCTGTCCCTGATGTTTTTCCTGGAGAGAAGTGGCTTCTTTGCTGCCCTTCTTGACACCAGGCCATCCTCCAAAAGTCTTTGCCTCACTGTGCGTGCAGATGCACTCACACCTGCCTGCTGCCATTCCTGAGCAAGCTCTGCACTGGTGGTGCCCCGATCCCGCAGCTGAATCAACTTTAGGAGACGGTCCTGGCGCTTGCTGGACTTTCTTGGGTGCGTTGACGCCTTCTTCACAACAACTGAACCTCTCTCCTTGAAGTTCTTGATGATCCGATAAATGGTTGATTTAGGTGCAATCTTACCAGCAGCAATATCCTTGCCTGTGAAGCCCTTTTTGTGCAAAGCAAGGCACGTGTTTCCTTGCAGGTAACCATGGTTGACAGAGGAAGACCAATGACTTCAAGCACCACCCTCCTTTTAAAGCTTCCAGTCTGTTATTCTGACTCAATCAGCATGACAGAGTGATCTCCAGCCTTGTCCTCGTCAACACTCTCACCTGTGTTAATGAGACAATCACTGACATGATAGCATCTGGTCCTTTTGTGGCAGGGCTGAAATGCAGTGGAAATGTTTTTGGGGGATTAAGTTCATTTTCATGGCAAAGAGGGACTTTGCAATTAATTGCAATTCATCTGATCACTCTTCATGACATTCTGGAGTATATGCAAATTGCCATCATCAACACTGAGGCAGCAAACTTTGTGGAGCACAATACTTGTGTCATTCTCAAAACCTTTGGCCACGACTGTACACTATACATTGGTGGCTGGTGCATGGTTAACTATACTATACAGGACAATGGCAGAGAAATACTTCAATAGCTAAAAGTGCTTATGATATGAGTGAGGGTAATAATAGTTTACTTAATATACAGACTGGTTAAATGAACAGGTAAGTGAATATTTTGCATGATTAAATTAACTGCACAGGTAAATGACAGATGGTCTCCCTCTAAAACACACTGGGCTCATACACTGTATCTCGTAACAATTTCAATTATCTGAGCCTTCCATAATAGAGTAGGTTTTGTCATATGAGTTTGTTTGTTCTAAATAGCAATCGGCGCGCAGTAAAGGTTTATGATACATACCCCACTCCAGGCTCCAATTTCTGAGAAGGCCATAATGAAGGCAACGATGGTGGCAGCAACAGAGAGTGTCATAAGAGACACGTGTGCCTGAGGAACATGCGAGCCAAGAGTACAGATGATGTGGCGTTAATATTTAGTACTAAAGAACATTCCACCTAATAAAGTCAGCTAGACGTGCTAATGTTTATGATGTTTCTGATGTTAAACCCTCAGTGAATAATAGTATCTTTAGAGTACGCTTACATGCACACTAATAATTCAATATTAAACTGATCATGGCAGTAGACTGAGTATGGCATTATTCATGTAAACACCTTACTCTGCTTAACTTAATCACTGTACGTTCATCATTTAAGTAAGTATACGCCGATTAAAACATTTTGTTTTATGAACAACCTTTTGAATTAATAGAACACTCTTAGAAATAAGGGTTCCAAAAAAAAGGTTCTGCAGCTTCCCCCATAGGAGATCCCTTTTAGGTCCCAGGTAGAACCCTTTTTAGTTCTAGGTAGAACTCTTTTGGGTTCTATGTAGAACCCTCTGTGGAAAGGGTTCTACATGGAACCCAAAATTGTTCTACTTGGAACTAAAAGTGTTCTACCTGGAACCAAAAGGGGTTCTTCAAAGGGTTCTCCTATGGGGACCATCGAATAACCCTTTTTGTTTCTAGATAGCACCTTTTTTTTCTAATTGTGTAAACACCTTAATCGTAGTTCCAGCGGTGTAGTTGATCTACGCATGTGCTAGCCTCCCTTTTTTGCACGAGTGAAGGGAGTTAAATATGTCCGAACTCAGAATCAAATATGCTTTCCAAAACTAACATTGTTGCTGTGGTATTTTGATTGTCAATTTTCTGCAAAAAGTCCCATCAGCTAGCCTGATTTCGTGTCCATGGAAACATGATTATTAGGGAAATGGTTCTTCTTGCAAAGCATGTAAATGTTTAAATCAAACTATTATATTAATCTGAATATTAATAATAATCATATTATTGTCTGCACGTAATCATACTCACTTTCGAGGCGGAGGAGGTGGTAGAGGTGATGGGTATGGATGTGCTATTAGCTGGGGGTGCAGCAGCGATGTTGTATGTGACCGGAGAACTTCTCACTCCAACCCAAAAGTTGGAGTAATCTTTTACAAAGGATGCACTGTAAACATGGCATGGTAGAACAAACAGTGAAACAACGTAATAACAGCAAGGGATAGATTTTCCATTGAAAGTGTTTTTTAGTCAAGAACTAGGCTTAATATGTGTCCGGGAAACCAGGCCCCAGGGTATAGGAAGTGAACATTCTGGTTCAGGAGCTGGGAGATACTGGATGGATGAATCACCTGAATTGGATGGAGTTGAGTTTGCCTGATGTGGGGGCCCTCCATATTCCCTGGATGGAAGATTTAGGTGAATTCGATGTGTGAGAAACTGCAGAATTCTGAGAAAAGGGGGGGGGAAAAATGTGATTTTTCATATTCAGATAAAACAGGGTGACCCTCACCCAACAGGGAAAGTCGTGACATGACGTTGAATCAACGTAGAAAACTGATTGGATTTGCAAAAAGTCATCAACGTGAATGGGTGTTTTGTCTTTTTTCTACTACATTTTTTATCTCAATCCAATGACATGGTGTTTCTTGTTTGTTGTTATAGGTGTTAGTAATAATATTTCCATCAACGTTAACAGAATATTCCACTAACGTTTTTTGAACAACTTCTATTGCTCCAACATTATAATGCTGAGGTATGTTCAGGGAACGTTGTTAGAACCATCATGTCATAATGTCACACTATAACTTTATGAGAGCATTGTGGGAATATTCCTTTCTTGTTGTTATGGGTGTTTTTAATAACATCTCTATCAACATTAGCTTAAACGTTCCCAACATTTTAGTGAACGTTAGACATTTCCAAGGATATTTTATTTAAAACATTTTCTGAAGAAGAAGAAAAAAATATTTTGTTATCAAAAACAATCTTTGACTGTTTTTGGGATGTTATCATCCTAATGTTATATAAAACCCTAACTAGAACTTAATGGGAATCTTAGCTAAGGTTCTGGGAATGTTTCCGGTTTGCTGGGGGGGGTGCACTAAAATGTTTTGCCTGCAAAACGTTAGAAACAGCCCCACACACACACACAAACTAATCTCCCCCTCCCTGCTCTGTTTTCAGCTGAATTAGCAGCAATGAGGTTCGACACACAAGTTATCCTAGCGATCTCAGTTCATACATTTCACACGTTTATTGCCCTCTATTGTTTCTGTTTTTCTCCGTTCTCTGTATTTTGTGCTTTTCTTTCAAAAACAAGGACATTTCTAAGTGACCCCCAAACCTTTGAACGGTAGTGTACATTTATGATAAATCATTATCATTTTTTTTAAAAAAAATTCCAGTATAGCCTTACAGCGCAGCCTACTCTACCCGACAGCGTAGCAGGAGGACCCATGCAGGAATAGGAGATAATGTATCTGTTTTTGTAAATAGAGTTTTTTATGTCTCTTAAATACATTTATATGATCTAAACAACAATTACTGTTTTAATGTTATATGTAATACTGTAGCTATCATAACATAACAGAAAGGCAGGCTATAGGTTCTGTGGTAATAGATAGGCAGGAATAAACAGAATGAAATGGAATAATACAGTCTCTATAGGAATAGACTCACAGGTAGTCCATTGCAGGTGAGTAGCTGGGCCTCTCTACTTGTTACAGTGAAGGATCCCAGAGGACTGCTTCCTCCAACCTCTGTGGCTTGTATCATAAACCCAATGAACGGAGTGGAACCTGCCAGGAGGCTGACTGTAAACAACACAGTGTTTAGTCGATTTAAACACCGCCACAGAAAATGGAGACCGTTATTCGTTCCATATATACTTTTCAGAGATATCTACCCGTAACAGCCAAGTCATAGATAGATAAATGAAACCTATAGGCCTGGTGGTGAGTGTTCAATATCTCTGTATGAACCCTGCAGTAATATAGAAAACTACATGATGTCTCACCTATGATTTCATCGCCCTCCTTGAAGCTGATCCGGTCAGTGGTGACAGAGAATTGAGCGAGGATTTGCTGCGCGCCTACTCCGTGTTGCGGTGTCATACCGGCACATGACTCCGTCACCTTTCCGGAGCTGTAGCACCGCACGAGCCGCAGTACACACGCCAATAACATGATGATAAATATGTATCGATCCATTTAGATTAAATTATTACAACGAAAAGTAACTGTAAGAATAGTATTCTGTTGGAAACCATAACCTTCCTATGCCGGCAAATTGTGGAGTTTGTGAATTTATATTGAAGTGCCATGTGGGTGGGTGGAGAGTAGACAAGTCTCGACAGGTTATGCTGCGTTCATAACCAAGTGGGATTGTGAAAATTTCCTTGACGTCAGAGGTCAGCATGTGGGAGAAGTCTCTCAGGGATGATGGACAAGTTTCCCACTAGGGGCATTCAAGTGGATTATATGAGTGGTATGTGGTAAATACCACCTTCCCACTGGGTTATGAATCCAGGTTATGACAGGTTGCTTCCATAGAGATCTATAGAGATAGGAGGGTTGTATCTGTCTCATTATGACATCTGTGATCGCACGAGCAGAGCCATTAAGGCCACCTCCATTTTGAAGTAGTCCATTTTCTTCTTCTACGAGTTGGTAAACAAACTAAAAGGGTGCATACTGCCACCTGGAGTGTGTTGTTTGAACAGGTATAAGCCAAGGTTGGTGATTTAATGCTCACAAGTATATTTAATTGGTGGATAACGTCTGATGACCTGGATGGAATTATGCAAACCTTCCTTAACCCATAGGACAGGGTCCCCCAACTGGCGGCCCTTCCAAGATTTTCATCGTTGGACATAAAAGACTGTAAAAACAACAGGAAATCAGCTCCAAGTGATTTTAATATAAGAAATCTGTTACAAAATAGGCCTATTCCCACGCATACAGTAGAAAAACGTGATCAGATACATATGTAAACAAGGTTTGAAATTGTGTTTTAGTGAAAGATTCTATCTGTTTGGGCTTCTTGCGGTCAATTTGCAGTCTACAAATGATTTGTAATTATGTTCCAGCCCTCCCAACATCCACTCAAGAAAAAAATTGGCTCGTGGGCACTAGAGGTCTCTATAGATCACCACAGTATGAGTCATAATACCCATAAAACCTAGCGGCCAAACAGGAAGAAAGGTCCGATCGTTTTTCCACCATTCATTTTGTAGCAGGATTTTAGAAACATAAAAATTTTTAAGCTGTGATTCGTGTAGATCTTACTCTGGCATGACATTTTGATAACCATGTAAATCTCTATTGGACAAGGTGACTTATCAATATTCCCTGTTTGACCACTAGGTTTTATTGGTATTAGGACACCTCCACTGTGGTGCTCTATACATCTCTATGGTTGCTTCCCACAATAGCCTACCAATGTTCCTTCCGGGTTACAATTTTCCATTCGCTTTGTTGTAATTTTCACAAGTATGTGGTGAATTTTCTAAACTCTTAGTACAGAATTCAAAACTGATAACAGTAATCAAACAAAACAAAGGAACTGAATGAAGCATAATGTTAAGCAGACACTAGTTTGCGTCAAGCCTGACATAGTTCTGGATTGATGTCATTGCGTGCCTCATCCATGATCTGAAGAAAGGAGGCACGCTCATGGTGTTGACAATCATACACCTTTCACCTGTATTGTATTTTACAGTATTGTCCTTATTGTAGTGTCTTGTGTGGCTCAGAACATGGCACTAACAACACCAGAGTTGTGGGTTTGATTCACACATGAAAATGTGTGGACGCTTTGGATAAAAGCGCCTGCTAAGTAAATGACATATGATACGAGTCCTGCACCCAATGCAGTTTGATTAAAGCAGTGTCTATACAGTCTGTGAAAATGGCGCATTTCTACATTTTGTAGAAAAACAAATATGAGTTTAAAAAGTTCTACCAGATGGCATCAAAAGTTAAAACATTTTAAAAACAGTTATTTTTCAAACGCTTTGATGAAGAGAATGCCCTCCCTCTGGCTAGAAACTTGTTGCCGATTTTGAAAATCACAGCTTTTTACTTTTAGGACCTTTGTTATCTTTATAACCAAAGAACATAGAAACGCACAGGTTTCCACATATGTAGGCCGTGGGTCGGTGCCGGAGATAATGAACAGGTTGAAAAGTGGCAGAGTTACACTTTGCTGGTTATAACAAAGCTGGTTATACATCTTGTTGACATTCATCCAAGGACACCTTGACTTGCGTTACACAACCTCACTGCAGAAACATTTTTTTTTCATGAAATCATGCAGTTACAGAAAAAGTTTCCTGTAAACGCGACAAGTAGGAAAAAAGTTATCTTTGTATGACCTTAAAGCTATACAGGTAATGCAAAAGAAGTGGTCAGCATCTAAAATCTTAATGTTGTTATCCAACTTTCTTGGCTGTCTCATGGTGTGTGTCATGATGGCGATTGGCCTGAACGCGGAACCTCATTGAATACCAAGGCAAACTTTAGTAACTGCAGCCTAAAACATGGTGGAACAAAGAGTGCAGTACCACTTACTGCTGGTTTCGTTGTTTTTTCTTTGGATGTTGTAGTTACTGCAAATTTGACTCTCAATTTTCTTTAAAACAGAAGACAATTGAACCAGGACACTTTGTCACAAGATAAAACATAACACAAAGCCTGATTTCGGTCTTAATTTTAGAAGAATATATCTCTGATCTTGTCAATATCAGATTGTTTAAAACTTCCTGTGAGGTAAAATCATCATAGTACATTACAGTATACAGTATATCATACTATATATGTTTACACTACCATTCAAAAGTTTGGGGTCACTTAGAAATGTCCTGGTTTTTGAAAGGAAAGCACATTAAAAGTACATTAAATTGATCAGAAATACAGTGTAGACATTGTTAATGTTGTTGTCTACAGTACATAGGCGTACAGAGGCCCATTAGCAGCAACCATCACTCCTGTGTTCCAATGGCACGTTGTGTTAGCTAATCCAAGTTTATCATTTTAAAAGGCTAATTGATCATTAGAAAACCCTTTTGCTATTATGTTAGCACAGCTGAAAACTGTTGTGCTGATTAAAGAAGAAATAAAACTGGCCTTCTTTTGACTAGTTGAGTATCTGGAGCATCAGCATTTGTGGGTTCGATTACAGGCTCAAAATGGCCAAAAACAAATAACTTTCTTCTGAAACTCGTCAGTCTATTCTTGTTCTGAGAAATGAAGGCTATTCCATGCGAGAAATTGCCAAGAAACTGAAGATCTCGTACAACGCTGTGTACTACTCCCTTCACAGAACAGCGCAAACTGGCTCTAACCAGAATAGAAAGAGGAGTGGGTGGCCCCGGTAAATGTATTTAAATATGATAGAATTAGGTGGCCTATGGCCTACTCTATTGATATTTTAATGCAATCATCTCGGTTTTTGTTTGAATATTTTTTTTTCTTTCACTTGTTTGTAACACTTGCAAAGACATTGGAAACTTTGTATTTGTAGTCAACTTCCTTCTGAATTTATCAGCCATCACAGAGAGACAGATAAACATCTTAATTCTATGTTTAGTGGAGATCTGAGTATAAAGTTATGCGGAAGGGCAAAAAAAGGACCTCACTATGCACTTAGCTGTTCACCGATTTGTCTGAGGCAGTCAGTAGGCTAAATAAAGAGCGTTTTCAAGTGCAACTTTACTAACTATGGTTTTGGGAAACAGCTTGGAAATTTAAGCATGCTCCTATGAAGGTTCTAACAACAAACTTAGCCTTAAGATGCTTTCGGGAAACTGGGCCCTGGATAGCCAACCTGGCTCAGGGATAAATGTAACACAGTAAATGTAAATCCGGGACAATACAATTAGTATGATTTGTTACGTTTCATATGGTATGTATTAATTGGATGTCCATCGCCATTTTGTATGATATGTTGCAAATGTGCAAAACATATGATATATGTTACGAATTCCAATTTGTTGTTGTTAATGTTAGCTAGGTGGCTAACGCTAACTAGGTGGCTAACGTTAGCTAGGCTAGGGGTTTTGGGTTAAGTTTAGGGGAAAGATTAGCTAGGGAAAGTGTTACCATGCTAAGCAGTTGCAAATTAGCTAACTAGTAGTAAGCATTGCTTAAATGCTAATGTTGTTTGTGGTGAGATACGAATACGCAAACTTTGGGTTGCAAGACGTTCATTATATTGGGCTCCCGAGTGGCGCAGGGGTCTAAGGCACTGCATCTCAATGCAAGAGGAGTCACTACAGTGCCTGTTTCGAGTCCAGGCTGTATCACAACGGCCATAATTGGGAGTCCCATAGGGCGGCGCACAATTGGCCCAGCGTCGTCCGGGTTTGGCCGGGGTAGGCCGTTATTGTAAATAAGAATTTGATTATAACTGACTTGCCTAGTTAAATAAAGGTTACACATAGGTCTACAGCCACCCATCAAATCAAAATCTAATTTTATTGGTCACATACATGTGGTTAGCAGATGTTATTGGGCCCATTTTCCCAATAGTAAAATTAATTTATGCTTATGAATGTTTTAATGATGCATCTTTCTTACAAACAGCCGAAGATGTAACATATGTTGACCAAAACACCACGCAGAGAGACCGTCCTCTAAGTGCATCGTTGAGGTGTGTCAATACAGATCTCGGATCAGCTTTCTCCATTCAAATCTTAACTTAACATTATAATTATTCCACAATACTAAATGATGGCTTAGCTCCTAGAAAGGCTGCAAATAATGAGGCTGGTCTGAGACAGACTTTACGGGCGTTTTCAAGTGAAACGTTAATAACGATGGTTTTGGGAAACATCTCGGAGATTTAATGATGCGCCTACGAAGGTTCTAACGACGTACTTAGCCTTAAGTTGCTTTTGGGAAACCGGACCCTGTATACCTACAACCTGGCGTTAGCCTTGTGCACTTAAAGCAGGGGTGTAAATCTCATTCCACGAAGGGCCGAGTGTCCACAGGTTTTTGGTTTTTCCTTTCAATTAAGTTGGGCACGCGACTTAAAGGCTTAAAAAGTACATTGAGGGCAAAACGTAAAAATAAATACTTAATTAAAGGGGAAATATGCAGAAATCTCTCTCCCATTTCCTGGTAGCTAAAATTCTAATAATTTACCTAATTTCAGTTTATGTGACAAAACAAGCAAGTGTAGAGCCTTCAAAACTCTGGACTTCGAAGCCAGTCCCACTTTAAGTAACCATTTGGCGGTATCGTGTGATAAAACAACAACTCGCCTTTCCGACATGGACCTTCTTGATTAGAACATTCTAAAAACAATGGTTTTATACTCTGGCTTGAGTAATTAACTAATCAGGTACACCTGGAGTGTGACCTGTCATGCAAAACAGAGCTATTCAAAATCAAGACAAATAAATTACTTAAACAATTAACTGCTGACAGTTGGGACTGATGGTAAGCGCTGAGTAGGCTATGGAAGGATTTGAATGTTGGTGAATGAATACGAAACATACAAACACGCTTGCTCCGAAGAAATAGCTTTCATACACTTTCAAAAGAGTCCAAAGCCTCTAGTGAAGAAGCCTCAGAAATAAAAACTGAAATAGATTATTATTAATGAACCTGTTATAACCATTTAGATGGCCATATAAAATATACAAACATTTAAATAGAATGTATCTACTATCGGTTCATAATATGGCACTAAAGGGTATTGAGCACGAATTGTTGAAATGACGTTATCGTTCACTTTATATCAACTTCCAACAGTACACTCTTAGAAGAAAAGGTGCCATCCGGAATCAAAAGGGTTCTTCGGCTGTCCCCATAGGAGAACCCTTTGAGAAGAACCCCTTTTGGTTCCATGTAGAATCCTCTCCACATTGGTGGAAGATGGAAAGATGCCAAGTAACCAGTAAGTGTCTGGTGAATGAGACTAGGACTGAAACCCTACACTTCCCATTACCATGATAGAAAGACAATGTGAGCGAAGCCTGGAGCTGAGGCAATAGAAAGACAAACCCTGTGTCCTAGAAGATGGAACTTTCCATGATCCTTTACCCCCGTGCTATTCAACATTAGGTAGTGAAACAGAACACCTGGAGAAAAACATATCACTGAAATGCATGGTGTGGTCCATTGTAGCTCAGTTAGTAGAGCATGGCGCTTGTAACACCCTGGGTAGTGGGTTCGATCCCAGGGACCACCCATACGTAAAATGTATGCACGCATGATGAAATGGCATGACCATAATACATGTAATCATTTGATTGATGGTGCAGCATCTGGATTTACAGACAAGATTTCAGACTATTTTTTGACATTTCTGATTCAGTCAGTCACGTGGGCAAAAATATATAGGCTCTAGTATGAGACAGCATTTAGAACTGGAAGACACGCAATTCACCCTTGCAAGAATGAGAGTGCAGAATACTTCTAAAGTACTAAAAGATTTTTGTCTACAAGATTTCAAAGCAATTCAAGAAAAAAGCCACATTTACAAAAACACATATTGGCATAATATCCAGATGTAACGAAGATGTTAAGGAGGTTTCTGATGTTGTTAAAGAGTATGAGATAAAGTTTAAAATGGCTTCACTGAAAATACTGTTATAGTGGAAATATTTCTGAAAACTGGGAGGCTGAAACTTGAGAGGAGAAAAGAAGAAGGGGAAGATATTCTCCATCTACAGATCGTGCAGGACCTCCAGTATGGTGGTGATAGACCAGGCCTTGCTCTCACAGCTGAAGGGACAGGACTGGCCATTCTCATTGGCTAGCTCAAGTATACCTGGTGGGTGATAAGAAAAAAAATATATTGATCATGTGACAATTATAAGCAATCATATCAATTGAGTGAAACACTGAAAAAAATGTCCTGGTAGTATTTTCTAAACCATTTTGGTCTCTTTCCGTTAAAACAATTGAGAACGTTATTGTATGTGCAGTCACTCAAGTTCTTCGGCTTGTGCCTTACCTCTCCAAGTGGATATTATGCCTAGAGAGGACATTCTTCACCAGGTTAACAGTCTAGTCGTAGATCTCCCATCTTCTTGGCAAAGTACAGTTCCTATCTACAAAGAAATATTTTATGTGGGCTGTAAATGCATTAAAGGATCCTTGGTGGTATTTGAAGCCCTTAGCGACGTTGAAATAATTCTCATTATCCAGGACGTTATCGTAGACACCACAGTAATTGATGTCACTTCATGAGCGGAAAGAAAATAGATAATATGTTAACTGTGGGGCAAGAATGAGAGACTGTGCAAGAGGTGGGTCTTGCTTCTGCTCTGCCATCACTCCACTGTGAACAGCTCTGGAGCCTGGGTAACACAGAGAGAGTATTGGCGATAAACTGGTCATGTTAAACACTACTCCAATAGTTGTGCGATCTGATATTCTGCCCAATGCAACTTAAAAAGGACGTCGTGTCTACAGTAGAGAGCCGTGTCTACAGTAGAGAGCCGTGTCTACAGTAGAGAGTCGTGTCTACAGTAGAGAGCCGTGTCTACAGTAGAGAGCCGTGTCTACAGTAGAGAGCCGTGTCTACAGTAGAGAGCCGTGTCTACAGTAGAGAGCCGTGCCTACAGTAGAGAGTCGTGTCTACAGTAGAGAGCCGTGTCTACAGTAGAGAGCCGTGTCTACAGTAGAGAGCCGTGTCTACAGTAGAGAGCCGTGTCTACAGTAGAGAGCCGTGTCTACAGTAGAGAGCCGTGTCTACAGTATGATCAGTCCTTGCATCCATCGCTCTGTCTATGAATTTGAGAGAGGTTGCATTTCTCCAGCCCCGTCCCTCTGCGCTTTACGACCGCTTTGTTTTTGTTATTTTGTTTAATTGCCGATTGTCACTTTAGCAGGTTAAGGACACCCACAAACACACAGTGCTTTCAACGTACATATTTGATACACTTTGACTAGGTTTTGCAAATTCATATCTACAGTCATTATTATTATACATGTCCTCACCTGGGATTTGAACTCACAACCTCTTGGTTTACACCATTATCATCTTCCCGCTACGCCACCATGTCTTTGTCAATGACTGCTTTCACTAACATTGCTACACTTCGAAGTAAATCTCAGCTCTGTTAAAAGTACACTCAATAATATATATATATATATTTTAAATCATAGTGATTAAGGAGTAAGATCTGTGGATGTTTGGTGTGACTGTGTTGCATATTGGGGGGGGGGGGGTGTTCAATGGGTTCTGGTGTCAATGAGTTCTGGTGTCAATGGGTTCTGGTGTCAATGGGTTCTGGTGTCAATGGGTTCTGGTGTCAACAACCCTCTAGAATGTGTGTGTTTTTAATAGCTCTGAAATGGTTGTTTGTGGTGAATTTTTAAGAATTGTGATTCTTACTGTAAGAGTGGTAATGGGAGTGACTTTCTGCATGAGCTGAAAACTTCTCAATAGCCTTCTTACAATTTCTAAAGCTTGTGCTGACAAATGCAGGGTCTAATTTTGTGCCAAATGGTGACCTCTTATTGAGGAAAAACTGGTTGCCCCATGGCTGTCCTTGTAGATGCCTCTCTTGTGCACCAGGTCTGGGTGTTTCTCATTGGGGTCCTGAAGGCTGTGAGACATCGCACAGACGTCGATTCAACTTCTATTCCACATTTGTTCAGCGTAATTTCATTGAAATTACGTTGATTCAACCAGTGTGCCTAGTGGGATAGAAGGTCTTCTCAATGTTCTGCTGGATCCTCCTGTTCGACCTAGAACAAAACAGAGATGTCTAACTTTACGATAGGAAAACATACACACCATTGTTTTGTTTTTTTACAATTCTAGTGAGGTACTGTATCAGGTTTAAACAGAAAATCCAACCTCTGACATTACTACGAAGTAGTATTACCAATAGCTATAACTCATCAACATTGAGTCGGAGGAAGTGGGTCACTAGTAAGAAAAGCACCACTATAAGCACCGCCATATTAAAACAGAAATCATAGTGAATTGTGTTTTCATATCTGTAATTAGTTGCTTGGATGAAAAATAAAGGGTTTCGAATTATGACGTTTTAGACCCCTGTTAGTGCTATTAGTGTTAATGGATACTAAAGAATCTTATCTTGTCTTGAGCAGAAAAACTGTTCCTAGGTGTAGCTGGGATTCCTTTGTTATGAGCTTTGTCACTCTCTCCCATCTTGTCCATCCATATCCCACAATTGAAACAATTTCCTCCTTAGACAAACCCAGTCTTCATTCACCCTGGCCTCAACATTAAACCCTGGTGGGGGAAGACAACCAAGCCATGAGATGAACAAAAACAACAAATAGCTGATCAACCCGACTTCTGTAAATGAAACATACTCTAAATTAATAACAAAAAAAGAACTCTAAACTAAGTGTGTATGTTCTTCTATCCTTCTGGTGAACTAAAATCACCCAAAGTCCCCATAAGGACAGTAAAACAAGGAAAATCCTTTCCTACGTCCTCATGAGGACAAAGGCTGTTTTGAGTTTAGGGGTTAGGTTTAGGATTACGGTTCAAATTAGGGTACAAATGAGAGATTAGAGATTAGAGTAAGGAGTTAGTTGTTAGGTTTATTTTTATTTAACTAGGCAAGTCAGTTAAGAACAGGTTTCACAGGTTAAACAATATAAACCGGTACTTTTTTCTGGTTTTAATCTGTTCAGAACTTTTTTTTTTGCTGGTCAGAACCGTGGAACAGAACAAAAAAAAATGGTGGTTCCGTTCAGAACGAAACGATTGGAAAACCCCTGTATACAACTCAGCAACTCAGCACCGGGATTAAAAACTATCATTGAATACGCACAGAACATTTATTTTGTTGCTGTTTTAGAGATAATTTCCTGCAATTCTACATATTTTGACATGACTTATGCCATGTTAATATGATATCTGAATGAGAGTGACTAAGAAAATCAATGGTCGACCCCTGGATGTCAGGGCCCCTGGGCATGTGTGTACCCAGGCTCTGGCAGGCTGTAGCTCGGACATGTTTGACACAGGGAACATGAGGACGTTGAATCCGTCAGGCACCATGTTGCAGTAGTCATGGATGCAATGCAACCACAGCAGTTCTAGCGAGTGCCAGTCTCCTGACCCAGCAGGTTGGGGTTCAGGCCACACCTCAGGCTGCCGACAAACGCCAGGATAAAGTTTGTGGGAAAAAAGTGACAGATAAGCTATTAGATCAATTCAAGCAATCATCTGTATAACCCTGATGAAGGTCTGTTGACCAAGACGTTCATGTGAGATCCATTCAATTGTTTAGCGGCATCCAAAATCAGTTTCTTACTTTTGATGGATAGTTTTATTCTCCATGCCCATGGAAACTTGGTAGGTGAGAGTGTGAGACGTACCTGGCCTCCAGGTGTCTTCCTGTCCCCATCATCAGTCGTCGGAGCGCAATGAAGGTGTCCCTGCCCCAGCAACGGAAGATGCCGGCTGCAAAATGAGGGAGACCTGTCAGAAAGACAAACATTAATAATCAGCCAATCAGTAACAGAAAGAGAAAGGAAGTGAGCAACATTATGCAGATGTATCTGTATGTGTCTGTATCTCTGTAACAGAGAGAGGGATTTTTCCCCGAACGGCAAAAATAAAGCTGCAATGAATTGAATTTAAATTGAAGTTGAACTTGATTGAATTTAAAGCCAGTGAAACACATAACTGCTCTTTCTCACTGGTGATATCGTTGAGACGGTACGGCCCATTGTGCAGCTGAAGGACTGTCCATGAACTTGTTGTGGAACATTTTTAAGTTTCACATTTAATTCAGAACAGCATTATTTGTTTTACTCTGGTCACGACTAGTTTCATGGACAAATTCAGATTTTTCTTATAAATAATAGATATAGCAAGTTGTTATTGAACCCAGTCTTACATTTGATTGAACACTATATCCATGGTGGTGGTTTAGGCCCCAACAATGGAGTCAAAGTAGCATGGCACCAGGTAACGAGTGATGTACATGGGATATGAACATAACCTGGAACCACTTGCCCACCTGGAGGGACAACACGAGACATACTGCAAAACTGTATATGTTCAATCACTCTATATGGTGTCGAAAGCGTTCCACAGGAAATGCTGACCAATGTTGACTCTCACAGTTGTGTCAAGTTGGCTGGATGTCCTTTGGGCGGTGGACCATTCTTGATGCACAGGTGAAACTGTTAGGTGTGAAAAACCCAGCAGTTCTTGACACACTCAAACCAGTACACCTGGCACCTACTACCAGGGGCACCGTATGGGGGGGAAAAGTTAGGATGATTCTAAGGGCCTGTGACTGACAGGGGCCCTAAAATATTATTCCAGCATTAGGTAAAAACATTTTGGAGCCCAATGTTATATATTTTCATGGGGCCCAAAATCCCTGGAGGCTCCCCTGCCTACTACCATACCCTGTTCAAAGGCACTTAAATCTTTTGTCTTGCCCATTCACCCTCTGAATGGCACACATACACAATCCATGTCCCAATTGTCTCAAGGCTTGAACATATATTTTTTTACCTGTCTCCTCCCCTTCATCTACACTGATTAAAGTGGATTTAACACGTGACATCAATAAAGGATCATAGCTTTCACCTGGTCAGTCTGTCATGGAAAGAGCTGGTGTTCTTAATGTATTGTACACTAAGTGTATACAGACTTTAATCAATACAATACAGAGATTGTGTGTGATGAGGTGGTTCATTTTGTTAGGTTCGTATGAGTCTACTGCATGGGAAGGAGGTTTGATTAACATTTCCTGGTAGAAAACAGCCAAATCTTATGGTAGCTACTTATGTGAATGATTAGGCCCTATGTCTGCAATTGCATAGGTCATATATTGTATGGGCTGAGATTCATCACGAAAACAAGCATCAACCAACTAAAAGAATCCTTTTGAATAAGTGTTTGTACTCTGCCAGTGGAGTAGTGAGTGTGCCTGGGGATTTGTAGTGATTACAGAAGTGGACGAGGTGTCTTCTAAGAACCCCCAACAGACTCGTCCTGGGAAGACAAAATGGGTTACAAACTATAGTCTGTAAGATAAAAGTTTATCGGACACGTACACAGATTTGCAGACGTTATTGTAGGTGCAGCGAAATGCTTATGTTTTTAGCGCCAACAGTGCAGTAATACAATAACAATACACACATATCCCCAAAAAGTAAATAAATATCAGAACAAGTCCAGAATATATATGATATACTATATATACTGTATATATAGTATAATTTATTAGGTACATCTATCTAGTACTGGGTCAGAGCCCCCTTTGCCTCCAGAACATCATGAATCCAGAACAGCCAGACTGCCGTCAGCATGACGTAACAGGAACCTGGATTCGTCGGAATAGGCAATGTTTTTCCACTCCTCAGTTGTCCAGTGTTAATGATATTTTTTTAAATATATTTTATTTATTTAACCTTTATTTAACTATACCATTGGAGCCGCTTCTTGTTTTTAGCTGATAGGAGTGGAACCCGGTGTGGTCGTCTGCTGCAATAGCCTATCCCTGACACGAGATGTGTGTTCCGAGATACCGTTCTGCACCGTTATTTGTCTGTTTGTGGCCAGCCTGATTCTTGCCATTCTCCTTCGACCTCTCTCATCAACGAGTTGTTTTCGCCCACAGGACTGCCGCTGGCTGGATGTTTTTCACACCATTCTCAGGAAACCCTAGACACTGTCGTGCCTGAAAAGCCCAGGAGGTTTGCCGTTTGAGATACTGGATACAGATGGTCATACCACGCTCAAAGTCACTTAGGTCACTTGTTTTGCCCATTCTAACGTTCAATCGAACAGTAACTGAATGTCTCAATGCCAGTCTGCCTTCTTTATAGCGAGCCATGACCACGTGATCCATTTTGGTGAACGGGGTGGCCATAAACTGGCCACTAAGTGTATGTGTATATATATATATATACACATACACACACACACACACACACACAGTATACACATACATACACTGAACAAAAATAAACGCAACAATTCCAATTGGGGCTCCCTAGCGGCGCAGTGGTCTAAGACACTGCATCTCAGTGCTAGAGGCGTCACTAGACAACCTGGTTCCAATTCAGACTATTACAACCGGCTGTGATTGGGACTTCCATAGGACGGCGCACAATTGGCCCAGCGTTGTCTGAGTTTGGCCGGTGAAGGCCGTCATAGTAAATAAGAATTTGTTCTTATATGAGCTGTAACTCAGTTATGGAAATACAAGGAAATCAGTCATTTGAAATACATTAGTAATAATTAGGCTCTAATCTATGTATTTCACATGACTGGGCATGGCTGCAGCCATAGGTGGGCCTGGAAAGGTATATGCCCACCCACTTCCCCAACAAAAGGACTTTATTACAGACCGAAATACTCTTCAGCATCCCCCCTGAGACGATCCCACAGGAGAAGAAGCCGGATGTGGAGGTCCTGGGCTGGAGTGGTTACACGCGGTTGTGAGGCTGGTTGGACGTACTGACAAATTCTCTAAAACAAAGTTGGAGGAAGCTTATGGTAGATAAATTAACATCAGTCAGAGTGCCAATTTCACACACCCTCAAACCTTGAGACATCTGTAGCATTGTGTTGTGTGACAAAACTGCACATTTAAAAGTGGCCTTTTATTGTCCCCAGCACAAGGTGAACCTGTATAATGATCATGTTGTTTAATCAGCTTCTTGATATGCCACACCTGTCAGGTGGATGGATTATCTTGGAAAATGAGAAATGTTCACTAACAGGGATGTAAACACATTTGTGCACAAAATCTTACACTTTTTTTTGCATATGGAACATTTCTGGGATCTTTTTATTTCAGCTCATGAAACATGGGACCAACACTTTACATGTTGCATTTATGTATGTACACTATCTACATTTGTGTATGTATACACACACAGTTGAAGTCGCAAGTTTACATGCATACTAAAAGTTTACATGCATACTATTGTTTGTACAGATGAACGTGGTACCTTCAGGCGTTTGGAAATTGCTCTCAAGGATGAACCAGACTTGTGGAGGTCTTGGCTGATTTTTGATTTTCCCATGATGTCGAGCAGAGGCACTGGGTTTGACGATAGGACTTGAAATACATCCACAGGTACACCTCCAATAGGCTATTTACATAATTTGAGTCAATCAGAAGCTTCTAAAGCCATGACAATTTTCTGGAATTTTCCAAGCTGTTTAAAGTCACAGTCAACTTAGTGTATGTAAACTTCTGACCCACTGGAATTGTGATATAGTGAATTATAAGTGAAATAATCTGTCTGTAAACAACTGTTGGAAGAATTACTTGTGTCAGGCACAAAGTAGACGTCTTAACCGACTTGACAAAACTATAGTTTGTTAACATGAAATCTGTGGAGTGGTTGAAAAATGAGTTTTAATGACTTCAACCTAAGTGTATGTAAATTTCCGACTTCAACTGTATGCATGCATGTACAGTGGGGCAAAAAAGTATTTAGTCAGCCACCAATTGTGCAAGTTCTCCCACTTAAAAAGATGAGGCCTGTAATTTTCATCATAGGTACACTTCAACTATGAGAGACAAAATGAGAAAATAAAATCCAGAAAATCACATTGTAGGATTTTTAATGAATTTATTTGCAAATTATGGTGGAAAATAAGTATTTGGTCACCTACAAACAAGCAAGATTTCTGGCTCTCACAGACCTGTAACTTCTTCTTTAAGAGGCTCCTCTGTCCTCCACTCGTTACCTGTATTAATGGCACCTGTTTGAACTTGTCATCAGTATAAAAGACACCTGTCCACAACCTCAAACAGTCACACTCCAAACTCCAAACATCACTGCTCTAGAGGAGATCTGCATGGAGGAATGGGCCAAAATACCAGCAACAGTGTGTGAAAACCTTGTGAAGACTTACAGAAAACGTTTGACCTCTGTCATTGCCAACAAAGGGTATATGACAAAGTATTGAGATAAACTTTTGTTATTGACCAAATACTTATTTTCCACCATAATTTGCAAATAAATTCATAAAAAATCCTACAATGTGATTTTCTGGATTTGTTTTTCTCATTTTGTCTCTCATAGTTGAAGTGTACCTATGATGAAAATTACGTATGTATAAATATACACACACAGTATATACAGTATAATGTGTGGAATACTCGTTGCATGTATGTATGGTGTGCAACGTCTATAAACAGTACGTACAGTATATGAATAGAAAAGGCATGTACTGCAGTAGTTACATAGGATGAGCAACAACCCAGGGGTCAGGGGTCTCAGAGTAAGAGTGCTGATTTAGGACCCGTTTAGATCGTATTACATACTGTACGGACACACGGGACACTCCTAGTCTGAGACACTTGATACACAGGGAACCTGGGACAATCTCAATACGACATTGTATTCGTACAAGGGGTGAAGTGTTCAAATGTAATCTGCTGAAAAAAATTCACTGAGGCCCTTAAAACGTCACGTCAGCCTGCGTCACAATGTTGCTGTCTTGTAGCTGGGCAGTTCCAGTAGAAATAATTGCACTAGCAGTGCCTTACAAAAGGAACTCATGTACATGTGTTAAGACTGAAGTGACCCAAGCACAAAACCTCAGGCCTAAGAACAGCCCTTAGTTACCACACAATAATCCCAGGGTTGTCATGCCTTAATAAAATTGCCCATTGTGTACAAGTACATTGTGTACAAGTACATTGCGTAGAATCACATCCCAGGCGTATACAGAGACATAAAGCTGTAATTCTATGGTGTTGTTCTCATGTTCCCTGTGTTCTCTGATCTCTACAGTGTGCTTAGGCAGGCGGTTGATGCAGTTCCTGTCTTTCTGGTATGACCCAGCGATCCGATCCTCTCCACAGCCCTGGACTCAAAAACCACCACAGCTTTTAAAGAAAATAGTTTTAAAAATTTACTTAAGTATAGTGGTTGAAAAAATACAAAATGGTCATACTCAAGTAAAAGTAAGGCGGCAGGTAACCTAGCGCTTAGACCGTTGGGCCAGTAACAGAAAGGTCGCTGGTTCGAATACGGGAGCCGACAAGGTGAAAAACCTGTCGATGCGTCCTTGAGCAAGGCACTTACACCTAATATGCTCCAGGGGCTGAACCTGTAGGTAGGCCGCCATTGTAAATAAGAATTAGTTCTTAACTGACTTGCCTCGTTAAATAAAGGTTAAATAAAATAAATAAATAAAACCTATACATCAAATTAATTATATTTTATGCAAACCAGACAATTTTCTTTTGCTTTTTTAATGTATGGACACTCCAACAGTATTTGTGTTTAGTGATTCCGGGACTACAACGCGTTGTTGATAGGTGTGTGTATTGGACCATATTGTTGTCATGGGTAACGTACAGGAACATGGCGTGTGCGATAGAGGGCACTTGAGGTCGGGGGCTGAACAAACGAACCCACAGGCTCGCCACCAAACCTGTAGACCAGCCTGCCCTCCTCGTGACTGTCCCCTGCACTCATTGCCACACACACACACACACACACACACACACACACAGAGACAGAGACAGGCAAATGGTTATAGCCAATATGGTCAATGCAGTAGAAGAAAAACAAAACTCAAGCTGAATGAATCTGTCAATGAATTCATAGTTTACTTCAAATTTTGAGCCAAGAGACGATCAATTGCAGATTAATTTAACGTGTGTATCAATATTTCATGAAGGCATTTCATGCCATGAACCAAGGCAAGAACTTCACGAACGCATATCTATGTCACATGTTGAAGTAAAACAGAAACAGTGTACACTTATTATTCAATTTCTCCCAGATTATGTAGCCTGGTCCCAGATTATGTAGCCTGGTCCCAGATCTGCATGTGTTCTGGCCAACTCCATTGCTCAACTAATTTCCTCATTGTCAAGGAGTTGGCATGATTCCACAAATAGACTGGCATTCAGGCTGTAGATTACGTGCCACTTGTGCATTTCCCAGGCTCCTACCTCTGACGAGGGAAGTAACAGCCAGTCTAGTGACAAAGACATTGTCCAGCTCCTCGCTGCCCGTGAACAGCTCAGCCACTACAGTATATACAGGTCAGGCTCTCTCAGGCTCTCTCAGGCTCTCTCTCACTCACTCTCACTCACTAACAGCACAGTCACCCACACCACAACACACAGGCCAGGGCACACAATGCAACACAGGCAATGTTGGGGAAGGAAGGACGAGTGAGATTTGAGATAGAGGTGAAAAGAAAAGGGAAAGATAGAGGAGAGAAGGGGATATAGAAAGAGAGATATGAGAGGAGGAGATGGGAAGAGGAAAGTGGGTACATGCTGGACAAGAAAGAGAAAATATAAAAACACTTAGCGGGCAAGTTACCAGGCAACAAGGGAGACATGCAAAGTGACAGTTCCCAGGCAACAAGGGAGACATGCAGTGTGACAGTTCCCAGGCAACAAGCAGAGTGACAGTTCCCAGGCAACAAGCAGAGTGACAGTTCCCAGGCAACAAGCAGAGTGACAGTTCCCAGGCAACAAGCAGAGTGACAGTTCCCAGGCAACAAGCAGAGTGACAGTTCCCAGGCAACAAGGGGGACATGCAAAGTGACAGTTCCCAGGCAACAAGGGGGACATGCAAAGTGACAGTTCCCAGGCAACAAGGGGGACATGCAAAGTGACAGTTCCCAGGCAACAAGGGGGACATGCAAAGTGACAGTTCCCAGGCAACAAACAGGTTCATGGTGTGAATTGGCCCGGTAAAAGGGGTGTTGGGAAATGTAGTAAAAAAAAAAATGTGTATGTTTAAGTGAAGGTGCACAGGCAGTCCGGTGATAATGGAAAATATGGTTATACACTTAAAATACATAATATTAAGAACACCTGCTTTAAGTGCCTTTGGACCGGATGTGGTAGTAGATGCCAAGCACACTGGTTTGTGTCAAGAACTGCAACACCGCTGGGTTTTTCACGCTCAACAGTTTCCTGTATGTATAAAGAATGGTCGAGATGAGTCCCATTATGTCTGGCGAAAACAAAACACTGCATTCCACAGTAAGAACCTCATAACGGTCAAGCATGGTGGTAGTAGTGTGATGGTTTGGGGATGCTCTGCTGCCTCAGGACCTTGACAACTTGCCTTAATGGAAGGAACCATGAATTCTGCTCTGTATCAGAATTCTACAGGAGGACGTCAGGCCATCCGTCTGAGCTGAAGAGCAGCCGGGGCATGCAGCAAGACAATGATCCAAAACACACAATCAAGTCTACATGAAAATTGTTAAAAAGCCACACATTTAAAGCAGTTCTGCATGCAGGTGTGGGACAAAATTCCTGCACAGCGATACGAGAGACTGATCAACAACTACAGCAAGGATTTGGTTGCAGTCATTGCAGCTGAAGGTGGCACAAGCAGTTAGAGTGTAAGGGGGCCATTACTTTTTCACACAGGGGAATTGGGTGTTGAATAACTTTGTTAATTAAATAAGTGTACATGTTTCTATTTTATTTGTAAACTCAGGTTTCCTTTATCTAATATTAGGTTTTGGTTGAAGATCTGACAATTCTGTATCAAACATATGCAAAAATCATAATGATAACCAGGAAATACTTTCACGGCCCTGTATGTACTTACAGCTTTATTTGACACCATTTGACATTTTTCCTAATCTAGATGTTCCACAGCACATTCACACAAGATGGCATGAAGACTAGGGGTCCACTTTTCTACAAGGACTTCAGTGGGGTTTTTTTTTTTTCCCAAGCAATAACAAGAGGATAATGGTGGCCTAGTAACACCTGTAACACTCAATACATTGAATTTAAAGAGTATCATGGAAAATATTCATGAATGTGTGCATCTACGGTCAGATCAGCATACTGTACCTCGGCCATGCACGTGTAGGGGAGTGGAGCGACAGTTGTCCAGGCGTACGCCTGCAAAGGACCATCCTCCTCAGTGAATTTCATAAAAATACAATTGTTAAAACATTTAAAAAGTTAAAACGCTAGACTAAAAATATTCACGTCACCAAATAATTTATTAAAACAGTTTTGCAATTAAGGTCTACAATAGCCTCAACAGCACTCTGTAGGGTAGCAACCTAGTAGGCTCATGGTTCTCTCCCCCTTTCATAGTAATTATGACAACTTCTGGAGGACGTCCTCCAACCTATCAGAGCTCTTGCAGCATGAACTGACATGTTATCCACCCAATCAAAGGATCAGAGTATGAACCTAGTACTGGAAGTATAAGCTACAGCTAGCTAGCTAGCACTGGAGTGCAGTGCATAAAATGTGGTGAGTAGTTGACTTAGAGAGAAATAATAGTTTTGAACAAATTAATTTCTTTAAAAATTAAGGAGAAGCAAGAGAGAATTTTTATTTTTTTCCCACAGCTAGCAAAATGCAGCTAGGTAGTTTAGCCTACTGAAACACCCTGCTCAAAGAGAGGGATGTTAGCTAGCTGGCTATGACTATCCAACACAATACTGGCACTCTTCCAAGTCAAGGTAAGCTTCTGGTTTTACTAATTTATTACCGCAGGTGTAACTGCTAAACTGCTAACTGACTTTACACTACACTAAAGTCGCTGCATGATTGCAGGTTTACTAACACTTTAGTTGTATTAGCTATGTTGACTATGATGGTACTTTAGCTAATATGGTGACAACAATGTAGGCTGTGTGTAGCAGTTATTTTCGCCTGCTCACATACAGCTGATGTGTTGTGCATTGAAGTCCACCGACGAAGGGAAAAGTTGAGGTAGAGAGCACACAGATGCGAGAAGGAATACAACGTGGCTGCTATGAATGTGAACTGTGTTTACGCATGACCGGGGTGTATTCATTCAGACGATTCTGTTGAAAAAGATTTCTTAAAACGGAAGCGAACGAAACGGGGATAAACATACCTGAATGGACTAACGATTACACCCTAGATCAGCTAGATGCAGGCAAGAGTGTGCAAGGCGGTATTGAGTGTGTCACTGTCTGTCAACTCAATTTTCTCTCGACCTGTGTGCACCTACCTTGTGATCTTTAATTAATAGGCTAGGTCGTATCAAACTCATGATGGGTAAGGGACAATTTGAGTATGATGTAGTAACCTAAACCTATCAATGTTATATTGAACTGGATGAATGGAATATGAATGGCAGTGATCCAATATTCTGTAATTTAAATAAGGCCATGCTCCTAAAACGTATATATATATACACACACACACACACACATATACATATATACACACACACACATATATATATACACACACATATATATATACACACACATATATATATACAAACATATATATATACACATACACACACACACACACACACACACACATACATATACACACACACACATATATACACACACACACATATACACACACACACACATATATACACACACACACACACATATATATACACACACACACACATATATACACACACACACACACATATACATACACACACACACATATACATATATATACACATATACATACACATACACATATACATATACATATATACACATATACATATATATACATATACATATATATACATATACATATACATATATATACATATACATATACATATACATATACATATACACATATATATATATATACATACATATACATATACATATACATATACACATACACATATATATATACACATATATATACATATACATATACATATACACATACACATATATATACACATATACATATATATACACATATACATATATATACACATATACATATATATATATATACATATACATACACATATACATATATATATATATACATATACATACACACACACACACACACACACACACACACACATATATATACACATATATACACACACACACACAGCGGGTGAAATAAGTATTGAACACGTCACCATTTTTCTCAGTAAATATATTTCCAAAGGTGCTATTGACATGAAAGTTTCACCAGATGTTGGTAACAACCCAAGTAATCCATACATACAAAGAAACCAAAACAAATAAGTTCAGAAATTAAGTTGTGTAATAATGTGAAATGACACAGGGAAAAAGTATTGAACACATGAAGAAAGGGAGGTTCAAAAAGGCATGGAAAGCCAAGACAACAGCTGAAAACTATCAGTAATTAAAAAGCAGCTGTCAGTGCAAATTAATATAATCTGGTTCAGTCCCAACTGATGGCCTACAAAAAAAGGTCTCATTGCCAAGGTGTCACACAAGACACATCTCATGATGGGTAAAAGCAAAGAGCTGTCAAGACCTTCGCAACCTAATTGTTGCAAAACATAATGATGGCATTGGTTATAGGCGCATTTCTAAGCTTCTGAATGTTCCAGTGAGCACTGTTGGGGTCATAATACGGAAGTGGAAAGAATCATTTCACCATAAATTTGCCTCGACCAGGTGCTCCTCGCAAGACTTCTGACAGAGGAGTGAAAAGAATAATCAGAAGAGTTGTCCAAGAGCCAAGGACCACTTATTTTTCTTTGTATGTATGGATTACTTGGGTTGTTACCAACATCTGGTGAAAATGTAATGTCAATAGGACCTTTGGAAATATATTTACTGAGAAAAATGGTGACATGTTCAATATTTATTTCACCCGCTGTATATATACAATATTTTTTTTAAACAGCACTGGTGACCGCCACTGGTGTAATACTTAATGTGGGCCCAAAGTTGGGGCAGTCAGGCTCCCCACCAGTTCAGCTCTCCCCTACAAGGTAGAGTCAGACAGGGATGGTGTTTATAAACTACATTTTCCACGATGCAGTTCTAGGGCTCATTACTGTAACACAAGCACGAGTGACAGAAACATTAGTAGACCCAACACTAGTGAAAGGGCAATGCCCAGATCAAGATGATTGGCATCAGCGCTCCCTAGTGGCGCAGTGGTCTAAGACACTGCATCAAAGTGCTAGAGGCGTCACTACACACAACCTGGTTCAAATCCAGACTATCGCAACCGGCCGTGATTGGGAGTCTCATAAGGTGGTACACAATTGGCCCAGCGTCGTCCGAAAATAAGAATTTGTTCTTAACTGACTTGCCTATTTAAATAAAAAATGTAATTCCTCTAAAATGTCTTAAGCACCCTTGCGAAATTGTCTTATAGAATGTAGCATACAATATAAGAAATGTGTTTCTACATAGTTTGCAATCACTCTGTATGAGCGGGTCTAAAGCAGACATGACGTGGCCAGATGGTTTGTTTACGTTTCTACCCTTGTGGCTAGAGGGAGTTGACGTAGGCTTACAGCGCCATCTAGCGGTCGCGTCAGGGACAACAGTGGCAACTGTTGCATTAGCTTAACCCAAACCCTTTTTCTAAACCTAACCTTAACATCATTCTCCTAACCTGCTGCGTTAGTCCTATCTACTGTGGCGACAAACCCTCCCCACGCCTCACAAGTGTGATTAGCTAACATTAAAATGACAAATACTTTACTCAGTATAGTCACTCCCACTAAGTACAACCTTGAATCGTTGATATCCCAGGATTATATGCACAATAGTCTGGGGACGAGTTTAGATAGATTACTTTCAGGTTGAGGATCCATGTGCCATGACATCACATCATTATTGCAGTTGAAACAAACTGACCTGAGGTGGTGGTGGATGTAGTAACCTAAAATGCACTGATGACCGCCACTGATGTACTACTTAATGTGGGCCCACAGGTAGGGGCAGTTAGGCTCCACACCAGAACAGCTCTCCCCTCAGGTACAAGGTAGAGTCAGACAGGGATGGTTTTTGGGCTCTCCCCGGCTGAGCTGGGTGTCTCCATTCTATGCGAGTAAAAAATAAACTTGAACGTTTCCTTGGTACACATGAATAGGAATGAGTAGACCTTCTCATTTCTAAAAAAAATTAAATAAAAACTTGTTTGTCCTAAATAAAATACAGGTAGTAGTTGACAGAGACACAAACATGGACATCTTTGAAGGTCCTCCACAGATTTAGCCAGTTGTTGGAGTTGGGGACTTCCATAACACAGCAGAGACAACCAAAGAAACATGTTCCTGTTGTGCCATGGGGGGTACCGTTGCAGAAAGAGGTCAAGACAGAAACTATTCACAGAGAAGTGACAGGTTAGCATCCCTTAAGGGCTATAGTCACCTTCAAGTGCACAATTTAACAATTGAACAGAATAAAAATAGCCAACACAAGGGCTTTACAATGTACAAGTTTATTTTTAATGAACTCTTCAGTGGTTGGTAGTCACAGCACAGCTCGCATGTATGAAGCCACACGCCTATTTTACAAGATGGGAAATTTAACAGCAATGTGTTTTCTTTACTACAGTATCCTTAAAAGGCCACTGAAATGCATAAAATGTGTTTGATGCATGGACTGTATTTGATGGTGGCTGACATAAAATACTCCTCACATGGCATTGACAGTGCTTGTAGACATTGTAAAAAGGGCTGGGTTAGCAATACCTAAGCTCTTTTAATGACAACACCTTGGCTAATACTACAGCTTAAAAAAAACAAAAAAAAACTTTAAAGAAAATAAACAGCACTCATCCAAAGATACTGAATACAACGTGTGAAATTTAGTGAAGCAATTATATTATTTCTCTCACGATTACCGTGAACACTTAAAACCGGAAAGAAAAAGCACTGAACACTGCCAGCCATTCCCTTTAAGAGAGAGGCCCTATTGTAATCCAATGTCAGACTATAAATGAAGAAAAGTTAAAAACACACTTTTTTTGTCCTCTGGAGTTTGTATATTTTTAATAGTAACAGACGGGAACCATAAATGCATGCCATGTGCTGGTCTCAAACAATACATACAGGTATATACAGCATCACTCAGTACCTGCTAAAACGAAGTGAGGAATACGGAGTATAAACCAACGACTACACATCAAACTTAAAGGGGGGGGGGGCGATGGAAATATGGAAGAGGAGTGAAAATCCTACTAGTGATGGACTAATCGTTAAAGCATTTTTATTAGAAATAAATGCATATTGCACATACAGTGAAAGCTTAAATTCCACCAAGTCCACATGTTCTGTAAAGCGGTGGGGGGTGGGGTGGGGGGGCTGTACTAAGACAGGAAACAACAGGGAAGTCTTCTGCTGGGAGACAGAGCGGGACTTCTTCTGAGGGAGGGAGCTCAGAAAGAGCTGGACAACTACACGTCGCACGACCCTTGTATGTAAGGTCGAGGGACAAACAGAAAACGGAAACAGGAAGAGGTAAATAAGAGTTTGTGGCACAAATGAGATCAGGTGTGAAATAACTGTTCTTGTGTGACAGTCGAGAGATCGATACAAGTGTTTTATGTACAACTAAGGCTTACTGGTTAAATAGTTGAGGCTTCCCCGCCCGCAGACACGCTTTTACATGCTGTTCAAAACGCATTCCTTTGCTAATGTAAACTCAGCGGTTCTGCCTGGAGAGCAGCCACAGGTTGAAGTGGATATCCTAACGGAGAGAGGGAGGAAATGCGTGGGAGGATGCTGTGGTGGTAGAGGAGAGGAGCGAGCTGGGGAGGGAGAAGGAGTCTTCTTGTTACTAATGTCTCTTGCAATTAATACCTAAAAGTTGCATTTCCATTAGTCACTGCCATGGAGGTGTGGGCGGGCGCAGGAGGAGGGCGGGGGGGGTCTGTTCTACTTGGAAAGCTTGCTAATGACTCGAATAAGAGCTCCGTTCTCGTCCTTTAGTCTCTGGTTGTCTGCTTTCAAGTCTGGTAGCGTCTGGAAGAGAAGAAAGGGAGAGAGGGAAACTGGTTTAGAGACACGTCACCATAGAGACACGTTGAGGTTTACCAGTCAGCCCAGTTCTAGGAACCGTTAATTGCAGCGTGTCATCAACCTCTTTGACGAGCCACAGTCTCAACCATTTTTTTTATTTTTTTTCTGGTCTTTTATTTTCTTTGTTGAGAATGGAGCAAGCACACACCCCCAAAGGCTCTGCTAAATAGCCATGCAGAACAAGAGAGGCTGCTCCACTGGCAGCCAGGAAAACAACGTACTCTTCAAATGCACAAATCCTGGCAGCGCAAACAGTGCTCCTTTGTTTGAAAGAAAGAAAAGAAAGTTGTGCACGAGCGATAACTCAAACTGTTGCAGCATCAAATACTGCCTTCGCAAATCGCTCATATTTTTCCATTTGTCTTTGTGAGGTGGACTTACCACGTGTAAAGCTAACAGCATTTCGCAGTCAGCTTGGAAGTGGAACAATTCCCCAACCAATACCCATTTCTCCCCTGAACCAAATTTCCTAACTAACTGCTATAAGAAAATGATGGCGTTACTACAACTCTGCCTCAATACAACGAGAGCAGTTACGTTATTCGCTAACGACTACACCACATCTTGGTCAGTTTGAGTTTAGTCAAATAGAAACAATAAAAAGCACTATTGCCACTCATTAGGGTCATTCTGACTAGCTCTCTGAATGAGGGACACAACTGCTTTTAATATTCATATTAATATTCAGTGTGGTGCCAAAGTGTTGTGTATTAAAGTGGGTCATATTACGAGAGACCTACGAAATACTAACCAGTTTGTTTGACAATTGAAAAAAGATAACTAAAAATAAATGAATCACAGATTATCATTTACAGGTATAATTCCCTCATTAATATCAATTAAAAACATACTGGGCTAAGCAAATTTATAAAGCCATGCAGTAGAGCATTGTCTTGGGCAGAGCAAACATGGCATATTGTCCAGTCCCTCTTGAAACACTTAAGCACTCACACAGGGGACAATTGAACATCCAGGGAGATCAAGAGCAAAAACTTCACTGTCCACCGCAAAACTATAAGGCATTTTATTACAGATGACAAATCAACCAACCTGAGCTTCTTATGGTTTGTAATGGACGTTGAAATCATGAGAGCAAAATTAATGTGTCTAGGGCACATTTCACAGGGAATTTAAATAAAACCAAGTATAAACTTGCAGTACGGGGGTGACCCGGTCTCAAAGCTGGGTTGATGTCATCTATAAGAGTCAATTGAAACGGGGGGGTAGGACTGGAGAAAAGACACAGGGGAAAGGAAATGTGTCCGTCCCTCCATAACAAAATATGTCCACCATTTGACGCAAAAAGAAAGCCACATCATGCAAAGAAGTCAGAAACGAGCCAAGCGAAACAGCACTCCCTGATTAAGATTGGACACTGGGGGGAAAGAACAAAAAAAAAAATGGGGCATCAAATTATCTAGTAAAATCAACTGTATAAAGACTTAATCATGTAGTCCAATATGTATACTTCAGGTGCTGCACTAACAATAAAGTAGTATATACAGTTGAAGTCGGAAGTTTACATACACTTAGGTTGAAGTCATTAAAACTAATTTTTCAACCACTCCACAGATTTCATGTTAACAAACTATAGTTTTGGCAAGTCAGTTAAGACATCTACTTTGTGCATGACAAGTAATTCTTCCAACAATTGTTTAAAGACAGATTATTTCACTTATAATTCACTATATCACAATTTCAGTGGGTCAGAAGTTTACATACACCAAGTTGACTGTGCCTTTAAACAGCTTGGAAAATTCCAGAAAATTATGTCATGGCTTTACAAGCTTCTGATAGGCTAATTGACAGTAATTGGAGGTGTACCTGTGGATGTATTTCAAGGCCTACCTTCAAACTCAGTGCCTCTTTGCTGGACATCATGGGAAAATCAAAGACCTCAGATTTTTAGATTTTTTTTTAGACCTCCATAAGTCTGTTTCATCCTTGTGAGCAATTTCCAAATGCCTGAAGGTACCACGTTCATCTGTACAACAATAGTACGCAAGTATAAACACCATGGGACCACACGGCAGTCATACCGCTCAGGAAAGAGACGCCTTCTGTTTCCTAGAGATTAACGTACTTTGGTGCGAAAAGTGCAAATCAATCCCAGAACAACAGCAAAGGGACTTGAAGATGCTGGAGGAAACAGGTACAAAAGTATCTATATCCACAGTAAAAAAAGAGTCCTATATCGACATAACCCCTGGGGATCAATAAAGTATCCATCCATCCATCCATCCATCCATCCATCCATCCATCTATCTATCTAACCTGAATGGCAGCTCAGCAAGGAAGAAGCCACTGCTCCAAAACTACCATAAAAAAGCCAGGCTACGATTTGAAACTGCACATGGGGACAAAGATCATACTTTTTGGAGAAATGTCCTCTGATCTGATGAAACAAAAATAGAACTGTTTGGCCATAATGACCATCGTTATGTTTGGAGGAAAAAGGGGGAGACTTGCAAACCGAAGAACACCAGAACACCATCCCAACCGTGAAGCACGGGGGTGGCAGCATCATGTTGTGGGGGTGCTTTGCGGGCAGAACTGAAAAAGCAGGTGTGAGCAAGGAGGCCTACAAACCTGACTCAGTTACACCAGTTCTGTCAGGAGGAATGGGCCAAAATTCACCCAAATTATTGTGGGAAGCTTGTGGAAGGCTACCCAAAATGTTTGACCTAAGTTAAACAATTTAAAGGCAATGCTACCAAATACTAATTGAGTGTATGTAAACTTCTGACCCACTGGGAATGTGATGAAAGAAATAAAATCTGAAATAAGTCACTACTATTATTCTGACATTTCACATTCTTAAAATAAAGTGTTGATCCTAACTGACCTAAGAAAGGGAATTTTTACTAGGATTAAAATGTCAGGAATTGTGAAAAACTGAGTTTAAATGTATTTGGCTAAGGTGTATGCAAACTTCCGACTTCAACTGTATTTGCTTAAATGAAAATGAACACCTGAACTGATACTTACCTGACTGAAAATAACAAGATATTTCACTATACTGTAAAATATGGGTAGTATAAATGGAACGTGCCCAGTCAAAACACACTCCCCAATATGAAAACCAGAGAGGTCTGGGTGAGTCAGGGTGAGTCAGTCTCAGGGGGGGTGAGAACCTTGTAGTTAGGCGGCTGGGGGACCTGCCTGTCTATGGGTGCGGTCGGAGCACGAATGGAGAATGAGAAGGGAGGGTGAGGGGGAGCGGTTGGGCTACAGATCCACGGAGGGGGGCAGCAGGCTGCAGGCTGACTGGGAGAGCTTGACCACCACGCGGGCCAGGGCCCTGTTCTCTGCCTGCAGCCGCTCCTTGACCTGACGCAGGGCCTGAACCTGCTTCACCTCTGGGAGGTTCTGCAGGAAAACCACAACACAGGGAGAGAGAGAGAGACAGAAAGCCAAACCAGCAGAGAAAGGGGGGAGATGGGAGAGTGAACCAGAAGGGTAAGAAAGAATGGAAGACAAGGGGGGCCAATCCAAATCATAGAGAGAAGAAGAGGGGCATAGAGAAGAAAGAAAACAGAAAAAAAAGATTGTTAGGAAAAATGGGACAGAGTTTGGAACTGGAGGAATGACAAGTGCTTTCCAGGCAGGCTGGCCGGTAGGAGAGATGTTGATCTACGGTAGGAGAGAGAAAGAGAGAGAGAAAGAGAGAGAGAAAGAGAGAGAGAAAGAGAGAGGGCGAGAGAGAGAGAGCGAGAGAGCGACAGAGAAAGACAGAGATATGATGGCTGGGCTGCCTATGACCTAGAAATAAACACTACATTATGGCAGTGCAAAGAAGAACACTTGCTGAATCTGGCAATAATGGAGTTTGTTGCCACGCTTCTGACAACAACTTCCAATCTGACATCTCCTTAGTTACAAGAGCTTACGCGTTACATCCAGACTATATAGAGCATCAAAATGTGACAAATACGGAACACACACACACAGGTGAATACACACATTCAGAATACACACTAGACAGGATACACTGGGAGCTCAAATCAAACACTGGGGATTGTAACAGTGACAATGCTGATTGTCCGTTAGGACTGTTATGTTATACAAATACTATAATTGACAGCACCGGAGAGTTTATCAACTGGGACATTGAATTGCCTGCAGCCCTCCTCACATTGCAGAGAGAAAAAGGGAAGTCTTTGGGCAAAAATGCTATGTATAGCAACTCTGTTCATCAATACATTTCAACAGGGAATTCTAATATAGTACAGTAATGGTCCAGCTAATGTATACAGTATGTTTAACAACATTAGAATATTGACTGCTGTTCCCCTGATCTTAAAGGGGCAATATGCAATTATGTCACTCACATCCTTCTGACTTCCTACACACAAATAGGGCCTTACACTCAACCACATGCATCCAGCACGGGTCGCCCCCGAGGGCCCAGTCACACGAGACAGTACCTTGAGCTCCTCCTCCATATCAGAGATCTTCCTTTCTAGAGCTCGTCTTTCCTGCAAGGGAGGGAGGGGGACAAACAGATGTTAACCCTGGGTTTCAAGGAGAGGGAGTGGAGTATAAAAAAAAACACCACCGCAAGACAATCAACGAATACAGGCCCCACCACACTGCTTCAGTTATGTTACCTCACACCTCGTGGCCAAAACCAAGGTCATACCTCGGCTGTTACAGCCTTGAGTGACTCTGGCTCTGATAGCAGGGTTAATTCCCTCAACATTGTCCCCCCAAAGAATTTTGGGACAATTTTAAAAAAAAAGAAAGGTCAACAACTTATTATTCCTGACTAAAACTATGACGATAACAAGAACGACATTCCCGGGGGGGGGGAGAAAAAAACGAGAACTATTAAATTATTTTTTATTTTAGTCAACGGAAATGTGATGAGACTTCCACGTGACACTAATGAACATTTCAATTTGACATGACATGGGGACCACGGCACTGAAGCCGCAACATTCGGCAGTCAAGTGGCCTGGCACCTGGCTTTGCATCAGTTCAAAAGATTGAGGAGTGACTGAAGTGACCGCCTGGAGCTGTGGGAGAGCCGGGCAGACCAGCCCAATAAGCTGCAGACCAGGAACCACTTGTCAACCTTTAGAACTGATGCAAGCCAGGTGCCAGGACACTTTTCATGTAGGCTATTGCCATCAGAACCTCTATTTCCCCATGTGTGCTATTATACATCCGTGTTGCCGCTCTCGTGCCGCGGTCCACAAATGCCAGTGGTTTCTTTTTGAATATTAGGAGTACGGTAACACTTCGGGCATTTTGGGGAAGCGTCACTGTTATTTACCCCCTTAACGGTTATGATGGTGAGAAATTCAGACCTGTAGCCAAGGCTTTATAGCTTTTATGGTTAATTATGGCTGGCATAAGTTAGAATCTGCCACAATATCAATGTTGCCAACTAAGGTATACAAGGAGATAACCTTGTCCAACTAGGCCTACTATCAATGTGTACATGATGGAAGTTAGAGGTAGTCTAAATATTCATTATTTGAAAATAAATCAATTGTGGCTAAAATGTGACTAAGCCTAAAAAAGTATTAAGACTAAAAACAAAGACTAGCTGAATCTAAAATAGCTGACTAAAATTAACACTGTCCGATAGTAAAAACCTAGCTGCAGTTAAAGTGACTGGAGATGAGGTGTGAACGTCAGATAACAGATGCAGGTTGTGGAGCTTCATGAAGAGAGAGACGGAGGAGAGCGGGTGAAGAACACACGCATGACAGTGAAGCACGTCAAAGCCACAACCACGGAGACTAATCTAAAGACCTAACACGTTTAGTGCTGTATGTCCCATCTTCTCCTGATGTAAATATGACAAGTTAATGAAATTACTCGTGGGTAATGTCTGCCAAACTGGCAGGGGCCATGCAGCTAAAATTAAAAGGAGCCGTTGGCTTCGTTTGCAAAGGCAGACCCAAGCCGGGAAGGTTTGGGGGTATGCTGACTTCAGGGAAGGTGGTGATCTGAAATCCAGTTAGAACATGGACTTTAAGCTAAAAACAATATATTAGGATATGAGTAAATTATTCATGGAAGATGTTGAGTTGAGGATTTAAAACTAAAATGATTGGCCGCCATGCGAACTGCATGAGCCCGTTGTCTTGAAGGTGATGTTTGTGTCAGTCGTCAAGGTGACGTGATTGAAAGTGACTCTCAAATGGGGATGAGGAACACTTGCCAAGAAGAATGGCAAAAAACACATGCAGAAGATAATACATTTACATTGAAACAACCCATCATGTATACTTGCTATCACACACACACACTATGCAAAAAGAACAACTCTGGAGAAGAAGTGCCAACACACACACACAGGCTAAAAATGTTCAGTAAACACGTGAGAGAAGGTAGGTAGCTCGTGCTTGGGTGGGGTGGTACGCCCCCAGCCAGCTATATAGGCATGGTGAGACAGCCAGCAGCAGAGGCAGTAGACTGGAGAAAGTAGCCAGGTTTATAAGACCATACCACCCAGCTGAAATTGGGGCCTGCTTGTAACCTTCAGACATAAACCAGTTGGCATTGATTACCACTAGCAGTTCAAGCCAATAATAATGATAATAGTATTTAAAGTTTCTTTCATACATACAACCCATTTTTGTGAGTACATTCATTTGTTGGACCAAATGTTTAAATAAGTTAAAAACATAAAACACTTAAAAATCATTACCCTTTTCTCCATCTCAAGCTGCGACCGGTCAGCAAAGCGCTCCTGCCTCTGTAACACAAGCAGAGTCGATAAGTTAGCGAGGAACAGCCCCATTCATTCTCAATGAGTGATGCTAATGCTAACGCTGCTAATGCTACATGCTAATTTCACAACTGTACTGTGCAGCCTGGCCCCAGTGCCTCACCTGTGTGGCCTTCTCCAGCTGTAGCTTCAAGTCAGTCAGCTGCAGGTCCGTGCCACGTAACTGGGCCTTCAGCTTCTCATTTTCAGCTAGGATCTGTTCATAAAGCTGAGTGGGGAAACAACAAGTCAGGAAAAAAAAAAAAAAAACCCTTCACAGGGATGATTTACTTTCTATGGTGGTGTTATTGCGTTTGGTGTGATTTTAACTAAGTTAGAAGGTGAGTGTGTCTGGGAGCTCCAGTACCTTTTTGTAGTCAGTGCTATCGTCTCGGTCCAGCCTGCTTGAGAACGACTTGCGACCCTCGCCGTAGCCACGGCTACCAAGGTGGTCATAGCGGTCGGAAGAGGAAGTGCTGCTCTCATTCCTGAAGAGAATAAAAACACTGTCACTTATCTCTACAGTATCTTATCGATCACGTCTAATATTTACACTGCCATATACAAAAAGGTTGTCATCGGTTTATTTGGTCCAAAGCGGCACAAGCCCTCCAAGTGAAGGGTAAATAGCAGACAGGAAGTGTGTATTCCCAATTGGCACCATATTCTCTACATAGTGCACTACTTCTGACCAGGTCAAAAGGAGCCTTGTTCAAAAGTAGTGCACTATGTAGGGAATAGGGTGCCATTTGGGACAGACCTGAAGAATAAAGTGAATTTGTAACGTACCTGGACAGTCGGTCGCTCTGTGAAAAGAAACAGAAGTGATTTAATGGCTTTACCCGATGTTAAAACAAGCAAATCCACATGACAGATTCAGAGCAGTGCAGTTGAGGGTTGTTGTTGTTCTGCCAGGGAATGTTTGGAGCAGTGAGTAGAACATCAAACACACTGAAAACAGGATATTTAAGGTGGCAAGCACATTTTTTTGTCCAATTTTTTTTGTCTAACTAGCTAGATGTGGCACGTTGAGTGTCACAAAAATACTAAATTATATGTACTGCTCAGTTATTAATTTCCTTGGCTTCAAACGGTCTGCCTCCTTGACTTACAAAGAGTTGACAAAGCTAGATGTTGGATAAAGCAGTGTCTACCCCCTCTCAGCTCTGAGCCTCTCCCCCGTTCCCCCAACATTCCTGAATGGCTGCCAAGCCTGCCAGTGCCTCAGGGCCTGCCCCTGACCCCCAGCCTCTCCTAGCTCCCGCTGCTCCAGCAGAGGGCCTCAGAGTGGGGTTAGGGAGCAGGCAGGACGGGGGTCAGAAGGCCAAGCCTACAGCAGTGTTCAAATTGCTGTTGGCTTCCTGAAGCTGAAGGAGCCCGATTTCCAGGAAAAGCACTTGTGGCAGCATACCTTTAAGACCTTAGCTACAGAGATTAGGTGAGGGGGAAGAAAACTGACATGTACAATTGGTTGAATTACAGGTTTATCCCCAAACATTTACAGATTTAGCGCCCAAAACCACTCCCTTTCCCGGGATAAATAACAGAGAAACCATTAAATTATTTATATGAACAGCATGACGAGAAACGGAACCGTTAAATTATATGTGATGTCTAAATCTGGATTCTCTACGGCCTTCTCTCTGGTCACTGTTTGATGAATCGTCAAAGCTCAGGGTGGAAACCGACAGCCCTTCTCAGTATGTAGACCTATCATCTCATCATGGTAACTTTTTTTTGTGACAGGTAGACTTACATTTGCTGCAGCATAGCCTATGATACAGTAATAAAGACCGAAGGCGCGTCTAATTTACCCATCTCCATCTCGTTTCGGGGTTCACATTTTTTTATTGTAAATGTTTTTTTTTTTTTGCAGCTGCAGAGAACAAATATATATGATGTCCTAGCATTTATCTCGTTCAGGTAAATACATTCAATGCAGTATTAGTGATATATTTCGGTAATGAATGATGGTTAGGTATAATAAGCTTCTAACGTATAGCCTCCGTCTCTTGCTCAATACGCACAAACCTGTGCTCCGCTGCCCTCAAAAAAAAAAAAGGCTCCTTAGCTCTTGGAGTCCCAGGCAAGAAAAGCGAGACTAGAATAGCTTAGCATTTCTTATACCAATAGACTATTTGAAGAGGGACGCAAAACTCTAACAGCAGCCAATAGAAATCATGGGCAGTGTGGAAGAAGAGTGAATGTGTGATGGGCAGTAGACATAGCAGTTAATTATTCAGACCCATAACCTTTCAATCCTTCTGCATCTCCTTCTACTCCTATATTATTCAAGAAAATCACCGCTCTCCATTTCATTTAACTGTTAAAAAAAGTGTATACTTGTGACTTTGCAGGCCGCATGTGCTGCACCAGAATCGCTAGTTCTCTCCCTGCTTCATCATGGTTTGAACAAGGTGCGTAATTCCAGTCCATATAATACAAATTCACACTCAAAGATTACTGGAGCTTGTTTAATTTATTTACCCAGCTACATCTACGCGCTTTTTAAGTTTCTTTGTCGTGTGTAATGTGCAGTAGCCTATATATCATATAGACTATGTATTGGATAACGTCACAATCATTTGGCCTTCGACTAATTAAATTTATTTAATGTAGGGCTCATAATATGTATATTTTTTTTTTAAATCAGGCAGCATCTGGAGAATCGCAATACATATCCTTTCGGCACCTAAGTATCGTGGCAACAGCGTGTACTGAGGTCCCTGGTAATTCCCAGCCCTAGTTGAAACCCAAACCGACTCTGCCAGGAGAGCGCAGCTCTTCCTGAATGCTTTCCTATTCATGCTGAGATAAATGGACCTATTTCCTATTTGGTGTTCCGTTCAAGCCCCACCCCAAAGCTGGCTTTCTGGCTGGTTGCGCCGTCCGCCTGCCCTCCTCCTCCTAACACTGTGTGTGTCTGATCTGCAGCCAAGCACCTGGCCACTTCACGGTCTGCTCCGCTCTGCAGCACTGCACAGGACACACCCCTTCCAAAACAGGAAGACCTAGCCAGGGAGACTCAATCTTATTTAACCTTTATTTTAACAGGGAAGTCCTACTGAGACTAGGGTCTCTTACAGATGAGCCCTGCATAATTACGTCAAACAGATACGATGTACAAAATCACAAAAAAGTATACAAAAAATAAATAAATAAAGATTTATCAACAGAGGCCACTGATCATTACTTTGAACTGAACTGACCAAGGAGGGCGAGAAGATCAAATTTCGGAGAGCTCTTTTCCTTTGTGTGGTTGCTTGTTTTGGAACTTACTGAACTATGGTAGAGAGTGCTTTGGCTTTGAGGTCACCTTAGCGACGGGACAATGACAGGAAAGGAAGAACCATTCAATCCAAAGTCAGAAAGAGATGGAGAAAGTCTTTACAGTACCAAAGCTTGCCAAAATGGGCCAAATTAAGGGAAAGCAGAGGCTTGGCTATGACTTAACACAAAAGAGAGGAAAAAAGGTCAATGGAACTCTACCGAAACAGGCCATTGTTTAGGTCTATTTCACAATATGTTGAGGTATAAATCTGAGTATAATGCTTGTATGGATGTCAACACCAATATGTCACGTGAAAAGGGACAACTTCTAAACGTTATGCAGCGAAAACAGACATATAGCCTAATAAGACTTCAGTAACCACATTGTGAGCCTGTTTCAAAGCAATCCATACATCGTTATGGATTTGATGAATAGACACTTTGTTTGATCAGATTTGTTGAATTTGTGCCAATGAGGGCATCACAGCGTCCTGCGTTCCATTGACCTCTTTGCCGCATATATTACGGGTTTATATCTGCAGGGTTGTGTGGACTGAAGTTACCTGAGGTTCACCCTTGATGCTGCCTTCCTCTGAGTCCGCCGACTGGTCTGGGTCATTGTCGTCACTCTGGAATACAAGGAGGGACAGGATGTCAGGAACATCACCAGGACACAGTTATTCTCAGAATAAATCCAAAGTCTGGTTCCAAATCCCCAATCAACTACACCGAGAGGTGTTTCATCTTCAGTGTAGTACCTCATGAGTAGTTGCACTGCTAAATCTATAAATTATTTATTTCTTTACCTCAAAACTGACATCTTTATTCTTTATTCTGGGTGGGTCAAGTAGGCTCTGATAATTATACTTGAGGCACGTCCACATTAAAGTGTTAAGTGTGTGTCACTAACCCCATCTTGGGTCCAGAAGGACACCCCGGTGGAGCGTCTCTTCTCACGGGGCCGCCGGCGATCCCGTATGGAGCGAGGCTGGGACTTATCCTCGCCCTCCTTCTCCTCCTCCTCCTCCTCCTGGTGCAGCTTCTTGTCTGATTCTGCCAATCACAATGAGGTCAATTCCAATTCTGCTTCCTGTTTACATTGTCAACTCAAAATCTACATTTTGGAATTGCATTTTGACTTTACTGAGGAGCCCAGCTGGTGACAAACTACCAGCCACTCAATAAATGAGAACGTACTTTTAAATCAATAGTGTTCATTATAGTCAGCCTAAGTGGCAAAATCTAAGTTTAATTCCATCAAAGTTCAGAAAAAGTTAAGTTAAATATTTGGTTTGATTTCACTTGAGAGCCATGTACAACAATTGAGCATTGGCCAGATTTCAGGAGAAAACAGCTTTGGACCCGAGAAAGTTCTCAGCTGATCACGGATGGTTTGCAATAGTAGCCAGGGCATCATCGCTGTGGAGAGCGGTGATTTTCAGAATTAGGAACTAGTGTCAAGCGGATGAGCAAAATCTACATTTTTAGCAATGAGTTCCGCAGTAGGGATGGTGTTCGATGGGTGATGAGCTGTGTCTGGTTCTCTCTCTTGTTCTCTCTGCATTCAGGCCAAAGAGTTACATTTTTGTCTCAGACCACAGAATCTTTCGCCTTATGCTCTCAGGTCTTCCACATGCCTTTTCGCAAACTCCAGGTGTGCTGTCATGTGCCATTTTCTCAGGAGTGGCTTCAGTCTGGCCACTCTCCCGTAAAGCCCAGACTGGTGAAGTGCTGTAGTCCTTCTGGTAGGTTCTCCCATTTCAGCCAAGGAACTCTGTAATTCTGTCAGAGTGGTCATTGGGTTCTTGGTCATCTCCCTGACCAAGGTCCTTCTTGCCCGGTTGCTCAGTTTGGTTAGACCAGCTCTAGGCAGAGTGGGTAGTTACATATTGTTTTCCCCCCATTTCCCAATGATGGAGACCACTGCTCTTGGATACTTTCAACGCTCTAGAAATGAGTTCATACGCTTCCCCAGATAGAGGCCTCTCGACAATTCTATCGGAGATCTACGGACAGTTCCTTGGACTTCCTGGTATAGTTCCTGCTCTGACATGCACTGTCAACTGTGGGACTTATAGACAGGTGTTTTTCTAAATTCAAACAATTAAAATGGCCACAGGTTCTCTCTAACCAAGTTGTAGCGGCATCAAGGATGATCAAAGAAAATTAGATGCACCTGAGCTCAATTTGGAGTGGCATCGCAAAGGAATGTGAAGATTTATGTCAATTATATATTTCATCTTCAACACATTTGCAAAAATGTCTAAAAACATGTTATCACATTGTCATTATGGGGTTTTGTGTGTAGATGGGTGAGAGAAAAAAAATAATATATTTAATACATTTAGAATTCCAGATGTAACAAAATGTGGAATAAGTCTATGGGTTTGAGTGCTTTCTGAAGGCAATGTATGTCTAATAATGTTGAATACTCCGAACATACCTCACTATGGGAATAAATTCTGTATTAGTAGAATTCAAGCTTCTTTTTTTTTTTTCAATAAATAGGTCTGCTGTTGAAAGCAGGAGTATCTCAGTATAATATTTGTGCATGCGTCTACTCAGTCACAACCAATGCACTGCTGACAGTGTGTCCAGTATGCTTACAGTTTGGTACTGTAATCGTATCATACAGATACACCGAATGGCAGTAGATCTCTAAATGCTCTGGGTTGTATTATGCCTTATTAACATATGAGGTTTTAATCCAATCCATAGCATTTAGAGATCTGAAGCCGTAGCTCTGCTCTCATGGCTGACCTTTCTCATTGTCCCTGGAGGAGCGGCTGGAGGAGGAAGTGATGCCCGTCAGGCTGTTGGGCCTGTTGAGGGAGCTGGAGGTGATGCCCGTCAGGCTGTTGGGCCTGTTGAGGGAGCTGGAGGAGGAGGTGGACACGGAGGTGGAGGACGACGGGGTGGAGGCCGTGCTCAGGGTGGAGGTGGTCGACGTGGTGGAGGGACGGTAGCGCTGGTATGTCTGGAGAGAAGAGACAGAACAGGAAGTCAGGAATGGTTACAGTCTTCAGATCAAACAACCTGTGCTTTGAATTTTTTTTACTAACTTAACAGTTTACACATGTTGGGTTGTATTTCCAAATTGATAATAGAGCATTCTTGGGGAAGCCATCACATACACACCTCTTCGAAGCTGCGGTACCTTGACCGGTAGTCGTCCTCTTTCTCCTCTCGGTCTTGTTTCTCCTTCTCTTCCTCCTCCTCCCGGGTCCGTGTGGGGCGGCTCCTGCCGATGGTCTTCTCTGCCTCTTGGAGGTCAGTCAGAGTCACACCCTGAGAAGAAACAGAGATAATCGAGTGAATCTGTGTCAAAAAGGGTAGCAATGTTTTTATTTGGCCATTTTGATTTCCTCATGGAGGGAAAACAACAAAACGGCAGCTCTGCGTTTTGGAAGAGGAACATTTACAACTAATTTCAGGCATTCACTTACTGCACTGTGAACATTATTGAGGTTATAAAAAGTAAACAATTTAATAGGGCATTTTAAGCTGAACCATATTGAGTTATTTCAGATAGTATTAGTGACAGCGTGGAAAGTTTAGCTTGTTCGGGAAGAGGAAGAGGAACAGCCCAATTTCCTACATCTTGTAAACAATCTCCTCATTAAAACTCGCCACGCTTTGGAAAACGTTTGTGCCGGTTTACACCATTTTTATGTTCCGGCAATAAAACAAACTGGCAATAACTTTATTATTATTTTATTTTTTTACAACAAATCAGTTCAGCTATATTAACCCAATCCACATCATAGCAAAATACTTGCTAAGATGTACATTTATGACTCTGGACTAACCATGAAATCATTAAAAGGTCCAATAATTAGTGACTCAGTTGGCACTGCATTTATGGCCACGTTGTTTTCTTTACGTAAACCCAAGCAAGTACTTGGTTGGCCATTTAGGCCCAGTTCAGAAGCAGTGTTAGGACAGACATCTGTACTAACCTGAGTAGACCGTCTGGACTGTCTAGCCTGTCTTGAGCGGGCTTTCCTCTGGGACTCGGACTCTTCATCTCGGACAGGCGTGAGGTATGATCTGCAATACAAACAAAGGACAGGCTAAAGCCACACTTAAGCATGAGGATGATAGGCATGGTAGTTATGAGATTAGGCGACTTACTTGAAGTGTTGTCAATCTAAACTGACAAATCTAACATCCAGGTGGGGTTTTTTTCTGCTCACCTCCGTTTAATAATCCATATTTTTATTGTACTATCAGCTGTGGAAATATTTAAATCTCCTTTCACCTTTTATTTAGCATTCGTCTGAAAAATATTGAGGGCGCAAAGAGAATCTAGTGCTTTATTTGAAGAGGGAATGTGTTCCTTCATCCCATACTAAAATATGAACCCAAATCACTTGTGAGCCTTGGCTAGGCCTTGAGAAACCCATCTTCCTTATAAGGAGAACTTTCTGAAGCAGTCAGGGTTCTAAAACCCCTCCCAGAACAGGTGGCTTCTTTCAGCAGCAGTGACTTCACAGGAAGAAGAGCTCTTAACCCAATTCATTTGAACAGACTCCCGCTCCTCCTCCAGTGTGTACACACTGTAGGAGTTCACACCCAATTCTCAAACAGAGGCAAACGCAATCTCAAATAGCACAGGATCCTGCTAGCGTCGAGATATTCTGCTTTCTGAGACTGCGGTTAATTACATCGTTTCCAGTTGCATAAACAAGTGAACATACATGAGCTACGTAAAATAATAAACAAGGTGTGTATCAGTGACATCCTTGTTTTTTCAGTGTGTGTGTGTGTGTGTGTGTGTGTGTAGGCAGGGGGTGCGCGTACGTGCGCGTGTCGGACCTGCGTCTCTCCCTGCCGTCAGAGCCAATGATAGTGCCAGTAGTGGACGTGGTGGTAGAACCAGTGTTAATCGTAGGGATGACCGCAGCAGAGTCTTTCTCCTGTTCCTTCACTCTCGCCACACTCTCCTCTGCCCAGTACCTGATCCACACACAGGACAAATATTTTTACAATTTTCTCCCCAGGATTTTTTAACACCTGTAACTGCCATTTCCTGCAATCTAGATATTTTTTTTAAATGGCCTTTATGATTACAAATAATTTTACATATTTGCGCCCCTTTTTACATTGTTTGGGGAGATCCCGGTGTGTGTTACATGCATGCGTTACGCGTGTACCTGCTGGTGAGGCTGGAGGACGCGGTGCGGGTGGAGGAGGAGCCCAGGCTTGAGACCAGACTGCGGTCACGGTGGCCGATGGGCGAGGTAACAGACGAGGTGGTGGTGGTGGCGGTGGAGGAAGAAGTGGTCGAACCCAGGTCCTCGTGCCTCCTGCCAAAGGAACCACTGTGGATACCAGTGGAACACCAGTTAGAGAAAGAACGAAGGAAGGAGTGAAAGATAGGATGGGAAAGGAGAAGATCCCTTACTCATTCCTTTAGTAAAACAGTTACAGGAAGGACACGTTATAAAAACTAAGCGATCAAAGTTAGCACTGTGGCCTTTGAAGATGAATTCCTCTCCCATTAGCCGTTACCCAGTATTCCAAAACGGGGTTGATCTCTCTTTTAGTTGATGGGCCGGTCAAGAGAACATCAAAGTCAAAGACCCATGGAACTGCACAAGACTTATGTAGCCGAGACCGACAGACAAGGTGACAGACAGTGGAGGTGAACAGAGGTTGTTGTTGTGTGGGGGCTGGTGGTATACCTGCGGTAAATGCTGCAAGACTGGTAGTGGAAGGCGGGCGACTGCCAGGGTTTATTAGAGTTACAGGTGTTAGCGTCCAAGCTGGAGGCGGACGAGGACTTGGCTGGCACGTCCCGCGTGCTGCCGCTCCGCCCTAGCGTTAGCGTGTGGGACGTGCTGGCAGTGTGTGGGGGTGGGGGGGGGTTGAGATAGGCATGTTAGCAAGGGGGTGCGCACACATTTAAATAACATACATACACACACACGAAACAACATGTATAAAAACTAAGCTCTGATACACTTGGTTCATGTCTCGGTTTCTTGTGCCGTAGGGATGGATTCTGGGTAATGTGGTTTTGGCAGATTGTAACGTAGAACCTGGTGTGTAGAGAAACTAAATGGCTCAGAAAACTGACAGGAATAGTACAGTCATGCAACTGTGGCGTTTGTAACAGAGGCGTTGGGACTGATTTGCGTGGCTTTTCTCAGTAGCAGTTTGCATGTTAAGCACGTAGATGCGTGTTTTTCAAAAAGACACTACAAAATAAAATCGACACGACATTGTTAGTATGTCCAGAACTAGTACTGAATGAATGGAAGACGGCGCACTGATCTGGTGTGGTGATTCGGTCAGGTTGAGGACTAGGAGAGCATAAAGCAAAGCGTGGCTAACCTGCGCTGATAGCTGGGTGTTGTTCGGTTGGTGGAAGCGCTTCCTTCACTGTTCTTCAGCTCATCGTCCCAGCGTCTCCTGGTGTAGGAGCCGCTACGTACCAGACTAGCAGCAGAGTCCCTGGGATTGGCAACACACGTTACAATAGCACCCGGGGCTCCACAATACACAGGCAACGTCCAGCAGCCTTGTACTTCAACAAGTCAATACTGGAGAAATCCTAAGACGGTGTCTAAACGTAAATCACAATGATTAACTAAGTATCAATGACTGATGTTTGTATATTCTAAACATTGTCAATCTGACGCTGACCAAAAGGTCAACATTGTGAGAAGATCATTGTTCTGTAACCAATTCCAACACTTGATAGAAATATGTATGAGCCCACTTTTTTTTTTTTTTACGTATAGATTTTTCATTGTAAACTGAAGTACTCGGAGGCAGCAGAGCGGCGGCTCCATAAAGCAACATGCAGTGCCGTTTCTGGCCTGCAACACACATCAGTGAACAGCAGGTGGCGCTCCTGTCAATGCACTTCCCCCCCTTCAGAGGGACCATGCCGGTGCTTCACCTGTTCTCCTTCTCGTCGATGTCTGATGTACTGGCCAGTCTCTTGGGGATGGAGGGGGCGACGCAGGCAAGTCTGGGTCCTTTGTCTTTTTCCTGTACAGGAAACAACATTGTAGCCGTTCGCTTGATCTGCCAAACACAACACGTCAACGGATGCTACATCTACTATCATTCTTTATACATTGTCCCCCAGCCAACAAACTAGTGCGTCGACTGTGGATTTCAACTTAAATCTAACAGCGCAACTTTTCAAAACATTCTGGATTGGTGAACCATCAACTTAATATGAATGAGGACATACATACATAGCATGATTTGAAAAGTATGTATGTACTAGGCTAGACAGGGACACATGTTACAGTAGGTGGGTCCTATAGGGACATACAATAAGTATATGATGATAGTGATGCCTGGGTCAGACAGGGACTGATGCCTGGGTCAGACAGGGACTGATGCCTGGGCCAGACAGGGACTGATGCCTGGGCCAGACAGGGACTGATGCCTGGGCCAGACAGTGTGGCATTAGTTAGCTACTGACCTTCTCTTTGTCCTTGTTGTCCAGGGAAGAGGAGAGGCGGGGGCTGGAGGCCGAGCGCATCACCCCGGCCGTGTCCTTCTCCTTCTGGGACTCCTTAGTGGTCGTGATCTCCGCCAGCGCCCCGTAGCTGCCAGTCTTCCTCAGGCCCAGGCGCCACGACGCTGGAGACATGTCCGATTTCTTAGTCTTGTCATCCTCCTGTTTATCTTTAGGGGAGACCTCTTTAGGGGAGACCTCTTTAGGGGAGACCTTACCGGCAGGGACCACCTGGGGAGAGCGAGGGAAGAGGAGGGGTTAGTGGTTAACCGTTAGCGTAGAGCAGACGAAGGCAGCAGTCCGGGGTTTAGTTTTCTGGGGTGAAGAACAGAGCAGTCTACAGAGCTTAATCAAGGGGTCATAAAGCAAAGGTGTGGAATGAATCTGCAGAGGCTACTGTCCAATCCCTGGCAGCGCTTAAAAACATGTCATGGATTGACCACAACATGCAAGGGAGTAGGGGCGCATGTTGGAGGGGGAACCGAAGGTCTGGAGACATCACAAGTGACTTGAAATAATATAACCACATCTAGGTCGACGGCTCCCTTGAAAGAGACCTTGGTCTCAATGGGACTCCCTGATAAAATAAAGGTAAAAATGAATAAATAAACTCTGATATTAGGGACAGAGTACAAACGTCTTACTCTAAGAAGCAGTGGCAGGCCTACAATCAAAACACCAAAGAGAACACTGTTCACTGATAAACTCCAGTTAGTGGATGGATGGATGGATGGATTGATGGGACTGGGTCAATTCAACCTGTTAGGGTTTAGAGAGCTATGTTAAGTCCTCACACAGGTCTTGGGCAACACTGTTACACTGCAAACAGTGGCAACAGAGACATCAAATAGAGCACATAATAGAGCACATAATAGAGCACATAATAGAGCACATAATAGAGCACATGAGCCACAGACACACAGAGAGCATTAAAGGACTGTTTGAAGACCATGCAGGAAATAGATTTGTTTTTATTTGGAGGGAGGGGGGGGACTGCCACTAGTGGGGTTAGCAAGAGTTGACTGGATGGGCCAGGTGAGGTCAGGTGATCAGGCAAGTCGTCGTTTGGTGCGGAGGGAAGGTTAACTAATAACTCTGGAACACACACTAATGCCTCACCATGGGTTTTTTGGGCACAAGAGAAATGCCAGTTTTGCGCAAGCCTTGACGCCAGAATGCAGGACAGCTTGGCTCCGTCACAGGCATGAGGATATAATCAGACTAAAGCCAACCAAGACAAGGGCCGTGATGAGAGAGGGGCGGACAGAGAGAAGTAAGAGACAGAAACAGTACAGAGACAGAAGCAGCAGCAAAGATCCGACAGTTCCTAGCACAGACAAGAGAGACAAAGATCTATATTTAAGGCCTGACCACACCACACAATGTTTCTATTGGTTGAGTGAGTGACAGCTCTCGCAGGACACCAGAGCCTTTTTGAAAAGACAAGACGATGCTAGTCAACGCGGACATTGTTAATTGTTTTGATCACTAGTTAGACAGAAGACATTGTGTTGTGCGCGAGGCAGGCATTCGAGTAGGAGGGGAGAGAGAAAGAGGGAGAGAAAGCGAGAGAGCGAGAGAGAAAGAGAGCGAGAGAGAAAGAGAAAGAAAAAGAGAGAAAGAGATAGTGAGAGAAAGAGACAAGGCTTTCTCTTGGAAATATATGGCTAACAGGGATAACGGTTATATTTCATAGTCTGGACTTCGGCTTGAATATGGAGTCCACCACCAAGAAAACGCAATCAGATGGGAGGACACATCCAAATGGGAGAAATGTCCTTGATGTCCATAACTTCACCTTAAAGGGGAAAACGTGTCCGTTTAAAAAATATTGGACTTCAACGAGAAAAATAAAACAGAACAGACGTATAGACAGGGTATTGTTTTGATAATGCAAACTGTTCTTACTACAAAATGTACGTTCATTAGGATAATGTGGTGGAAGTCCACCGCCTCAGTTCTTATGAGGGTAACTTAAAGAGAGTAACAGGTCTAAACTGAAAGACACAGTATGACTGAGGTCACGGAGGACATTGTCAGCTGCAATGCCACATCTGCACTGCAGAGGGCAGCAGACATAGGGAAACAGTGGAGCCATTATTAAAATTGATAAATTCCATTCCTCGTTGTGTCTTGTAATAATCCACACTGCTAAAATATCTGACTGATGCCCTTACCCATGTCCTTCCAGGGGTCAACAGTGTACCGTTAACACTGTCAAGCAATTGCTACCCACCCCCCAATGTACAACCACTGCCATGTTTGTCGAAGACCAGACGCCTCTAACACTTGTTTCTGTTCAGTGTACCGCAGCCGGAGAGTACAAAACCTACCCAAGTGTCGAGCTATTCACATGACGGGCGCCAAATCCCACATAACCCCCTTTACTTAAACCCTGTGTAACTTGAGCCAGGCGACAAACGTGCGTTTGTGTTAAAGCTTGAACTTAATAGACAGTGAATTATATGGACCTGTCTAACGGTGAGGCGTTGAGACGTCTCACCCCAGGGCCTTGCGTGAAAGCTGCATTCGTAAACTGAGCTCAGGCATCACTAGGTATTCCGGATGACAGGTTACATCCTAACACATTAGCTGTTAAACCTTCCTTTTTAAGTTGGATAAGTAACAAACTTCTGGGACACGGAACCACTTGGTCAGTCATGTGACTCTAGAAGGGGTTCTTCAGTAGTAGGAGCTGTAAAGGCGTGATAAACTCTCTGCAGAAGAGACTGAGGAAGACTAGTGGAAGACTGCAGTGGACCTATCCTCCAGGCCGTACCTTCTTGACAGGCGAGGTGGGAGTCACCTGGTTAGTGGGGCTGGTTGGGGAGTTGGAGGACACCGGAACGCTGGTCGGCGCTGGCACCACAGTTGTGCCGTTACTGTTGCTCACAGGGACAGGCGTCTTGCTCTTGTCTGGAAGGGAGGGAGGGAGGAACAGAGGGTCGAGTATGAGTTACTGAGGCATAAAGGCTGGTTTATACTTAATCTAACCACACGTCTGTAGACCATTAAAATGCGACAAGTGTCGTTGGCAAAAACGTTCAATTTATACTCCGGTCGACTGTCTGCAGACCGTCTTTGCAGATGTCGTCTGTAAGATATGTTCTGATGATCATTTGAACTGGTTAGCCATCTAGCTAACACGCTAGCACCAAACCCATCTTTAGTCTGTCTTTTTAGTTGTCTGGCTTGCTAGATTGACATCTACTAAATTAACTTACATGGATGGGTTTGCTGGTGTTTAATAGAGCAGTTATGTTTTTTGTACCATATTTTGCTGATGTCATGCTGACTGTCGTTTTTGTATTAATACTTTTTCATAAAAATAGCAACCATAGGTGATGTCACAGACAATGTTCATGATGACGTTCCATGTGTATACAGACATAATACATAGAGTACATCTACGACACACTACAACATTTACAATGTTCCAGGGTCTAAGGTCTTCTTCAGACTTGGGAGACTGTGCTAATGGCTTAGATTGAAATCAGGTCAAGGTTTAGAAACACCCCGCCTGCCATTGAGGTCTTTGTACCATTACAGTAGGAGGAACGTACCGGCTTCAGTCTCAGACTCAGAGTCTTCCTCCTCTTCCTCCTCGCTGGAGCAGCTGGACTCTTGGTCTTTCTTGCCCTCCTCTTCCACCTTCTCCGGTTCCAGGGTATCGATGCGCGGGGCGGGCTTCTCAGGCTCCAGGAGGAGGGTCTCTTTGCTGGAACACACAGAATGTTGGGTACTTTCAGCCTGCATGGATTCATTATTATTAGACCACAAAGACATAAGAATACCCATAAACTCATACACCTCCTTATTACCCGACTTGGGAGATACTTTCAATGTACTAAAAGTATGATATTACTAAAAGTTTGATATTACTAAAAGTACACTTTAACGATGGTTTGCCCCGTGGCCTAGACCTACCCTGGGGTTAAAGCATAAAAGACAGAATCCATTACGACCAAAGATTTTTTTCACTGAGTCACCCCATTTTCACCCGACCAGCACATTTACCTCTTAAAGGATTTTAGCTTTTGATGGTTGTCCCCAGTGGTCGTCGTTTCTATCAAGGGAGACATCTTAACATCCTTCTTTTCACTATTGAGCTGCAATGGGAGAGAGAAGTGCATCATGGTTGACGGCAGTTAGTACCCAAAGCCATAACCTCAAACTTTCAGCCATTAAAAATTGTAGTCAGATTTTTTCCCGATCAGGGGCTTCTGCAATGCTTACACGTGCAAGGAATCTACCAGTGACTCTCAGTTTCACTTTTGTAAACTCAAATGAAAGCTCTTATGTAAGCATTAGCCACACACTGGCTTACCAGATTCTGCTTCTTCTGTAATTCCTCTAAGTAGCCAAGGACATCTTCATCTGCTACATCAAAAGCCGTCTGACCCTGAGGAGGAAACAGACAAGTAGTGTTATGAGAAGAGCACATACAGTATGTGCAGTACAGTACATTATGTAACAGTACATGCGCCATATTCAACAAGAGGGTATGGAGACTCTGAAGTACTACTCACCACTTTATTGATAAGGTCCATGTCACACAGGTTCTCCACCAGTATCCTGCAGGCCTCCTCTTTTCCCCAATGTGAAGCAGCGTGGAGCGGGGTCCAGCCGTCAAAGTCTTTAATATTTACATCATACCCTGCTTGGATTAAAAGCCTGGGGGCACAGAGGGGGGGAACGACGGCAAAAATAGTGATTATGAGATTTAGCTAATCTTGTTTTCGTTGCCAGTGTCCAGGCTTTTGTTACTTAGTTAGGCACAAAACAGAACACGAAGACAAATAAACCAAAAAGTATTCGATCACAGGTTTAAGACCCATATTTCAGTCAATAAACGTCTTGCAGGAGAGGAAGAACTTTGACCTCGGAGTATCTGGTACTCAACATGGTAGATGTTAGTGTTAGCCAACTATTGCGTGTGTGGGAGACTTGGTTGGCTGCATTCCCAGGAGCAGATGGACAGTGTGCTGTCTACTGACAGGCCAGAGCTGGAGATGTGCTCTTGATAACCATGGATACAGTAAAATCCCACAAGGGACTTGGCTATAAGCAGCATCCACCTAAGAACAACAAATACCTAACGACAATATGCAAGCGGAAATATATATTTTTTAAATCAGTGATAATAAAGGCGATAAAAAAAAAGATCCAAAGATGGCCTACAGCTCGTTAACGGTAAATGTGAGGTAAGGAGTCTGGACTTACTTTAAAACCTCTGCGTATCCCTTGGCGGCGGCGACGTGGAGTGCGGTCCCCCCGGACTTAGCGTGTCGGACGTCGTTGATGGTTCCGCTGTTGAGCCACTGCCGGGCGTCCCGCAGCATGATCCGCTCCTCCTCCTTCCTGGCCGCCTCGATGTCCACGCCTGGTGGGGGCGGAGTGTAACGGTGACCACTGTTAGTCTGGCCTCAGTGGATTAACGGCTACTCAAGAGAGGCACGTCCCTATAAACACTTGAGATTATCTAGGCTACAAAGAGCAGTAGAAGGCAGAAACTGTCAGGAAATAATGTCTGTCTGGCATTCAACCCCAGGGAACTAAAATTTGAATATTACAGAAGTGATTCAAAAGACATGAAAATGGAACCTTGAAATTAGCAGAAACTGGACACACCACATGCTTGGCACACATGGCCTTAAGTGAATGCGTTGAACACTCACACTCAACTGGGGAACTAAAGTCCAGAGTTTCATTTGAAACTAAAAATGGGTGAAAAGTCAAAATAAGGCTGAAACCCTTTACACAGCAGAAATCTGACATGGAACATTACACAAGGACAGGCAAAATCTCCCCATGGTTTACACAGTGTTGTAAGCGAGCCACGGACATGACATCCTTTGAATGGTGAAATGTCAAAAATACAAGCCATGTAAGCATGTAGTTTAAGCAAATAACCCACTTCTGGTTGTGCAAAGTGAGCGGAGGCAGAGCTAGCCCTCTTTTCCAGACTACACTAGCGGCTGATCTGGGACTGAGAGCAAACATAGGGCCTAAGTTTTCCCATGTGGGTCAGTAGGTCTAAGGTACAGACCGGCACTATACAGGATACAGGCTGTTGCAGGAACAGGCGTGTATCGTCTTGCTGACACTCGACTGGAACGCGAGACGGCTGAAATTTGGAACGACTGGTGAAGATGTCTGACTACTGAGCTGATTGTGCTCAACTACATAAACGAATGAGCACAAGTGCTCTGGGGTGGAAGCCAACAATACTTCAGCTGATCTTATAGGTTTTGGGTTCCTCGTACAATACACCATCATCCCTCATTTGTCAGCTCCAGCAAAAAAAAAAAAAAGGCTGGACTTTCTTTTTCTATGCATTCATGAAATTATTTTATTTTTCCATTCATGAGAGGGCCAAGGAAAGTCAAGCAGTATTTAAAAAAAATTAAGATGGACAAAGATCGAATATCAAAAAAGGTCCAAGTATAGTTTGATTTGATTCAGAAACAGATGGACGTTGGTTAAATCAGCGCTGGTTAAGTGCCTTGTTAACACTGTACCTGTCATGGTTGATGAGATTAGCGCTTTGAAGCAGTGTTAAGCTGGATGGAAAACTGTCTGACAGCGTGTTAGACTGGATGGACAGGGAGCAGTTAACTCCAGCCAGAAGTTCTGGCCTGTAGATCTGTCAGCTAGGGACCTTGGTAAAAAAAAAAATATTGCACAAATTCACTGACAGAGCGCCACTTGTCTGCATGCAGCGTTTCAGATCGCGAGTCTGAAATTGACTCCTGGCTGCCCAAGAAGCAATCCTGCTGCAGCTCACCACAGTCCGTCTAGTTTGGTTTAACTTTCATGGTGCAGTAACAGTTAACGGTTGTGACAAAACGACTTCTAGCTCAACTATAATCCTTTGCATCAAAGACACCCTGGGCCACTGACGTCTGGCTGCGTGGAATAAACATGAACCATTGGGGGAAATGAGGGTGGGCGAGAATCTACGAGTCAAATCCCTGACTCCCTGCACAAGTTAATGGTCCAATTAAAAAACAGATTTTTTTCAATACAGAAGTGAATCAATGGGTTCAGGCTGGCCTTGGGTTAGAGTTTGGGGCAGATGGCACCATAGCTGTAGTGTTCAGCAAAGCTTTGTCCTTTGGTACAGTCCATGTGATGCCATTCCAGTGTAACACACAATACACTGCTGTCATAATGGATCTCAATTAGTCCTTTATTCTGCTGCGTGTACAAGTGGAACGTGTGGACTGTGGTACAAAAGGTTAGAGATTTTACAAAATGCACCAGCAAGGCAGGGGAACTCTATTATTCAAGGCATTATCAACAATACTAGCCTTGCAGTAATTGGCCTGTACAAATGTTTATTGCATCTGCTACAATGGGGCCTAATCGCTTACTAGAATGAAGGGATATTTTGTTAAGGAGTAACATATACTGGTTGTATAAAAAGGCAGGGAGACTAACAGACCCAAAGCAGCCTGGTCGGAGAACTGGCACACAGAGAATATTGTACCTTCTACTGGGAAAATAGAGAGAAAAGCCTGTAGACCAAAAACTGACTGATTAAGTTCCCACCACTCTCCCTCCTCCGCTCTCCCCTGCTCTCAAAGCAAGGCCTACATATGGTCTGGTAAAGCCTAAACGAAAATACCCAAAAGAATCTGCCCTGGAGCAAACATGAGAACCCTCTCAGAGGAAAGTCGCCTGGACCTCGGAGGATGTGACAACACAGGACTAAATTCAGCTGAGGGAAAACCTGCTGACTAGCCAAAATTGTAAAAACTAACCCCCCCCCCCCCCCCAGACACTGAGCAGGGAAACTGGGGAGTACCGGCAGCCCAGTCACCTGGCCGGCGTGGAGCTACCTTAACGAGTTCAACACCATGACTAAGACTAAAGAGGAGACCATGAGACTGGAGGAGAATTTTATAAAAAAAATATATAAAAAATAAATTTTAAATCACATGGGAGTTGCACAACCCTGTTACATAACTGTACACAGAGAATGGAGAGCTGCTTTAGCCCTTACTGTGTTAACGTCGACAACAATGCATGAATTAATTCCCTATGTGGAGTTCCATCCAAGAGTCTGGGCATTCAATTAGTGCTGCAATTTTTTTTAAATAATCTGTAGTGTCATTGATCAGATACAGTCGGGAGGGAGAAACGCTTTGCATATGGTCTGATGTCTCATATGACTGATGGTAAATGCAGTGGTGTCAAACATTGTGGTGCTGCAGGGAGGGGGGGGGATTAGGGCGGTATGTCTGTCAAATGAGGGATCTTGGGAGATGGCGAACTGACGCCTCGCTCCAAAGCCGCAGACCGCGTACCAGTCAAGCACAGCAAAAGAAGGCAAAATGCTGCAGTTGGCCGCGAGACGCGGCAGGAGAGATCATAACTGCGGAATCACCCTATATGTTACTCTACATATTCAGCCCTTAGGACAGGCGGAGTGTTAAAAAGCATAGGGCTCTGACCACCTCAGCAGAGCCTTGCTCCAGGTCCATCCACTGTGCTGCCCTCTCTACCTCCTCAACATGCACAGACCTGGTTCATAAAGTACTATATTTGTCCCCATGTGTGCTGTGGCAAACTGTAGTCTGGCTTTTTTATGCCGGTTTTGGAGCAGTGGCTTCTTCCTTGCTGAGCGGCCTTTCAGGTTGTCGATACAGGACTCATTTTACTGTGGCTATAGATACTTTTGTACCGGTTTCCTCCAGCGTCTTCACAAGGTCTTTTGCTGTTGTTCTGGGATTGATTTGCACCAAAGTATATTAATCTCTAGGAGACAAAACGCTTCTCCTTCCTGAGCGGTATGACGGCTGCGTGGTCCCATGGTGTTTATACTTGCATACTATTGTTTGTACAGATGAACGTGGTACCTTCAGGGGTTTGGAAATTGCTCCCAAGGATGAACCAGACTTGTGGAGGTCTACAAAAAAAAAACTTGGAGGTCTTGGCTGATTTATTTTGATTTTCCCATGATGTCGAGAAAAAGAGGCACTGAGTTTGAAGGACGGCCTTGAAATGCATCCACAGGTACACCTCCAATTGACTCAAATGATGTCAATTAGCCTATCAGAAGCTTCTAAAGCCATGACATAATTTTCTGGAATGTTCCAAGCTGTTAAAAGGCACGATCAACATAGTGTATGTAAACTTCTGACCCACTGGAATTGTGATATAGTGAATTATAAGTGAAATAATCTGTCTGTAAACAAATGTTGGAAGAATTATTTGTGTCATGCACAAAGTAGATGTACTAACCTAATAGCCAAAACTGTAGTTTGTTAACATGAAATAGTGGGGAGAACAAGTATTTGATACACTGCCAATTTTCCCACTTACAAAGCATGTAGAAGTCTAATTTTTTTTCATAGGTACTCTTCAACTGTGAGTGACGGAATCTAAAACAAAAATCCAGAAAATCACATTGTATGATTTTTAAGTAATTAATTTGCATTTTATTGCATGGCATAAGTATTTGATACATCAGAAAAGCAGAACTTAATATTTGGTACAGAAACCTGTGTTTGCAATTATAGAGATCATACATTTCCTGTAGTTCTTGACCAGGTTTGCACACACTGCAGCAGGGATTTTGGCCCACTCCTCCATACAGACCTTCTCCAGATCCTTCAGGTTTCAGGGCTGTCGCTGGCCAATACGGACTTTCAGCTCCCTCCAAAGATTTTCTATTGGGTTCAGGTCTGGAGACTGGCTAGGCCACTCCAGGACCTTGAGATGCTTCTTACGGAGCCACTCCTTAGTTGCCCTGGCTGTGTGTTTCGGGTCGTTGTCATGCTGGAAGACCCAGCCACGACCCATCTTCAATGCTCTTACTGAGGGAAGGAGGTTGTTGGCCAAGATCTCGCGATACATGGCCCCATCCATCCTCCCCTCAATACGGTGCAGTCCTGTCCCCTTTGCAGAAAAGCATCCCCAAAGAATGATGTTTCCACCTCCATGCTTCACGGTTGGGATGGTGTTCTTGGGGTTGTACTCATCCTTCTTCTTCCTCCAAACACGGCGAGTGGAGTTTAGACCAAAAAGCTCTATTTTTGTCTCATCAGACCACATGACCTTCTCCCTTTCCTCCTCTGGATCATCCAGATGGTCATTGGTAAACTTCAGACGGGTCTGGACATGCGCTGGCTTGAGCAGGGGGATCTTGCGTGCCCTGCAGGATTTTAATCCATGACGGCGTAGTGTGTTACTAATGGTTTTCTTTGAGACTGTGGTCCCAGCTCTCTTCAGGTTATTGACCAGGTCCTGCCGTGTAGTTCTGGGCTGATCCCTCACTTTCCTCATAATCATTGATGCCCCACGAGGTGAGATCTTGCATGGTGCCCCAGACCGAGGGAGATTGACCGTCATCTTGAACTTCTTCCATTTTCTAATAATTGCGCCAACAGTTGTTGCCTTCTCACCAAGCTGCTTGCCTATTGTCCTGTAGCCCATACCAGCCTTGTGCAGGTCTACAATTTTATCCCCGATATCCTTACACAGCTCTCTGGTCTTGGCCATTGTGGAGAGGTTGGAGTCTGTGGACAGGTGTCTTTTATACAGGTAACGAGTTCAAACAGGTACAGTTAATACAGGTAATGAGTGGAGAACAGGAGGGCTTCTTAAAGAAAAACTAACAGGTCTGTGAGAGACGGAATTCTTACTGGTTGGTAGGTGATCAAATACGTAGGTCATGCAATAAAATGCTAATTAATTATTTTAAAAAATCATACAATGTGATTTTCTGGATTTTTGTTTTAGATTCCGTCACTCACAGTTGAAGAGTACCTATGATAAAAATTACAGACTTCTACATGCTTTGTAAGTAGGAAAACCTGCAAAATCGGCAGTGTATCAAATACTTGTTCTCCCCACTGTATGTGGAGTAGTTGAAAAATGAGTTTAAATGACTTCAACCTAAGTGTATGTAAACTTCCGACTTCAACTCTATCTAATCACTGCGAAAAGGGTGCAACACTTCAAATCTCTTGAGTCATCTTCGTGACCACCAGCCACTACAGTAGCAAATGCAAGGTAAGTTAACTTTTAGCTCAATGCATGACGTGAGGACTTCGGAATGGGGGAAAATGTCATGGTTTGTCTGTCCAACTTGCTAATAGCTTGTCAATAATGTGAACTGAAGCTGTGTGTTATCTATTCTTGTGTAGTAAAAAAAAAAAAAAAAAAAAAAAAAAAAAAAAAAACACACTACACGTTGTTTTCTGCTGCTGTATGCGTTGTGTGTCTGCAGACTATTCGTCCATTGCACACGATAACACGTTATGCAGTTTAGTCACCCAACCTACATAATGATACATTTAAAATCAGTCAGTCATCGACTTGGTTATAAAAGTGTTCTAACAGCAGAAACACTATAGACTCCAATACAAGACTCCTGTATTTATGTCAATTGTTGGGCTCATTGCAATTACTATCACGGTCTTCTTAACTCATTTGTACTTATGTAAATTGTGCATGGGGTCATTGCATATACTCACATGCAACACAGAAGATAGTGAGTGAGATGCGTAATGAATACTAATAAGAATTATAATGTAACACCAATAATAATAATACATTTGCTATTCCCTTGTTTCCAGAGTGGGCGTGCACCAGGCAAACCCAGTGATGCTGCTGGTTCCTCCTCATCTACAGTTGTGACAGAGACACTCGAGCTAGCATTTAAAAAAAAAAAAAAAAAAGGCAGGCTGCTTTATGCACCCACATAAAAACATGCTCAAGACCTCACTGCAGCCCTTTCATATTACATTGCAAAGGACATGATACATTTTTACATTTCAATCTCAAGTGAACAAAGATATATATACAGGATGTTAGGCCAACAGCACCTTCTTTCTTTATGAAGGAGAGAACAGACATACAAATCAGTGCTGTTCATTTGATTTGTTTACATAGTGTTATTTTAATGAGGCTCATTGAATTCACTTAGAGTGTATGTGTTTCCACTGTAGGGAGCCGCACTATACATAAAGCAACTTTAGAACTTTCATTATTCAAAAACACAACATACCATCAAAACATTTTTAAAAAATGGTCTAAGGCACTGCATCACAGTGCTACCTGCGTTACTACAGATCCTGGTTCGATACCCGGCTGTTTCGCAGCCGGCCGCAACCGGTAGACCCATGAGGCGACGCACAACTGGCCCAGCGTCGTCCGGGATAGGGGAGGGTTTGGCCGGCCGGGAGGACCTTGTTCCATCGCACTCTAGCGACTCCTGTGGCGGGATGGGCGCATGCATGCACGCACGCACGCCAGGTGTACGGTATTTCGTCCTCATTGGTGCGGCTGGCATCCGGGTTAAGCGAGCATTGTGTCAAGAAGCAGTGCGGCTTGGCGGGTTGTGTTTTGGAGGACTCACGGCTCTCGACCTTCGCCTCTCCCGAGTCCGTACGGGAGTTGCAGCGATGGGACCAACAACCAATTGGATATGACGAAAAAGGGGTTAACACACAACTTTAATTATGGCTGGGTGGCTAGCATGGATAACAATGTAAACAGTGCAAACTTAACGGACTTGACGAGAGGTGCATTTGGAATGGCTACTGGGCAAAGGAGAGCGCCATTATCTGCCGACAACGCAGCAGCATCATGAGCAGCAGAGCGGTTGGTCCCCTGGGCCATTAACACGTCTGAACAAGGCCTCCCACCAGAAGGGGGGGGGGGGGGGTACAATTCATCATCTCAAGAACACCAAGGCCCAAAAATAGAAAAACCCTTCCATCTAGTTTAGAATCATCACAAAGAGAAACCCAGAGTTTAAGTGGATCACATTAATCTCCATTATGTAACTTCTCCGCCGAGGCAAAGTGTCGCAGCTGCATCTCACTTTATTTCATACATCCTTAACGACACGGTACACGCATGACATACCTGGACGTCATGTACGTAAGCAGGGTATTGGGTGGAGTAGTGAAGGGGGAGTCAGACCAGAACAGTGAGACTCTCCATGTTGCCAATGGCGGCTGCAGTGCTATTGAACGAAGCCGAGTGCACGCCACTGGAGGCCTGTCAAGACATGCTGCCTGATATGACCAGAGGCCACAGCACCCTAGATGCATTTACTACGAACCATTGCGCACACACACAACAACTCTCCTCCCTTTAGGGGCGGCAGGTAGCCTAGCGGTTAGAGCGTGGGCCAGTAACCCAACAAGGTGAAAAACCTGTCGGTGTGTCCTTGAGCAAGGCACTTAACCATAATTTGCTCCAGGGGCTGACCCTGTAGGTGGGCCGTCATTGTAAATAAGAATTTGTTCTTAACTGACTTTCCTAGTTAAATAAAAACATTTGGAAAGGCAGTGCATAACTGCCTGGTCTGTAGAAAACGCAGAATGATGACAGCAAAGTAGCAGCACTTATTTACATTTTAATGACTATGTAATTTGAAAACATTTCAATTGTCATTTTGGGCACTTCCCTTCCAATTACATATTGATGTAAAAAGTCCCATTAATGATATGCTTGGTGGACAATGTTTGACTGGCAATGGTTCAACTGAAATCAGAGGTGAAAGAGCTGTTATTGACTAGCATGTCATTGTGGAGCAGACAGAGTGAGTCAGTGCTGCGATCTGTACCTTGTCGGTTGATCTCATTCTTCAGGAGCTCCTCCATGGCCTCCTCCTCAGCGATGTCCAGCGGAGTCTCCCCCTCACTGTTCACCACCCCCACACTGGCCCCCTGGCCGATCAGATACCTGCACAAAGACACACACACACACACTTAGGACAGGGAAGTAGTAGTCAAAGTAGTATTAGTAACATTCAGTAGTAGTAAATTAATTATTCGCTCAATCAATATAGATCAGGTCTCTTATTCAAGATGGATCAGGTCTCCTATTTAACCCAAGGGAAATAAAAGGTTCAATCAAAATGCCTAGGAAATCATGTCCATCTCATTCTATGTAACCCTCTGCATGCACAGTGTATTCTTCCATCACATGGGTAGTGCACTCATCACATGTACAGCTGCTTCTCAAGATCTTGCACACTAAATAAAATAACACACTACACTGTCTGAGCCAAGGACTACATGCTTTATAGTAAGTTTTGATTACAATACTGAGTGGGTTGAATATATTTTATATGACATACATAGTAGCCTACAGCAAAGTGTCTTTAAATAATTTCTAAGTTGTTAACAATTTCGGCTAGTCAGTTTTTGCTACCATGTGGGTTTTAGCTTGCTTGAGCCTGCTAACTGAGGTGTGTTAATTCACCTGTTTCCATACGTTTAATTTTAAAACATTTATCTAATCTAACTGCTTAACTATTTATCTGTACATGGAATTGTAATTGTTTTTTTTCCCTAATTTTTTCTAATCTTTACAGGAAACTGCCACGGGCACTATCTGATGTGGAGACATTTCACTGCAGCTAATGTAGAAGGAAAAGCTGTGTACATTTGTAAATACTTTGCCAAATCATATGTGAAGAATGCAGCAAAGATGCAGAAGATGCAGAAGCTGCCCAGCAACACCCGTTGGGGTGGTGTTGTCGTCATGTTTGACGGTCTCCTGGAGAAGTCTAAGAAATGGCCATATCACAGTGTGCCGATATGAACAGCCCCATCAAGAGGATTCTCCTGGATGACGTATTTTGGGAGAGAGTGGTAAGCTGCCTGAAACTCCTGAAACCTATAGCAGGGAGATGCGATGGATCATTGGGGATAATTCAATATTCCCTTTCTTTTCCTGTTCAGTGGAATAATCACATGTGAAGTCAACTCATTTAATTAAAGTTCAATTCTTAACTAAATATTACTTTTTTCTATTGGAAAGATTTAATCAATTGTAATTATGTATACTTATGATAAGGTATAAGGTTAATGTTTGTCTCAATATAATATGGTAAATATATCCAATGAAAAAAAACATCTACATTTAAATGGTATTAATATTAATTTCAGTTAATTCCCATATATTCCTGTTAATTCCCATGGAAAGTTTCCACCTCTGAATATTCCCCAAAATGTGCAACCCTATAAAGAAATAATTAAGACCAATAAATGACTAAAGAGAGTCCGAATGCAATTGATTTGATTGTGCCGGGATTGGCTCAGACTTGATGCGCTGCTAATTAAAAAAAAAAAAAAAAAAATAAAGACAGCCAGTGACCGTGTGACTAGCACCCGTTGTCGCCCCGTTCTCCCTGCTGCAGCGACCACCACAGAACATCAAGTGTGTATCGCGCTGTCCTCGTTGCTGAAGCTGCAACATAATTATAGCACTTTGACTGAAAAGTTAATCGAAATCTGTTTAGAAAAAAAAAAAGTAAAAAAAAAAAAAAAAAAAACATTCCCTCAACCATTGCCCTCTTTACGTGACATATATATGCATCGCATGCACGTGACCAATAGGGCCCGACCTATAGCATATCATAATCACATAAATAAATTGGTTATAAAAACTAAGAACACTTGACAAAAAAAAAAAAAAAGCAGCGTACGTGACAAACTCAAAACTGGGGAATTTTTACTGATTGCTAAAGAGGTAAAAGGTCAAGTCAGATCTGTGGAATAAATGTGACTAGTAACTACTGGAGATCAAGAAAAAGGATTATGTGTGCCAAACAGGTCCTGTTAGATTACTATATATTTTTTCTGACCGTGAACAAAGTGATTGATTGATACAGTAGCCTTTACGTATACTATAAGCATTGAAATAAAGGCTTAAGTAAGTTACTGTATTAAGACTAAAGAGGATGGTCAATCACGCTCCAATTATCTTTCCCTCACTGATTTCTCACCCTGCGCTGGCAGATTCAAGAGGCTCTTGAAACAGCAGGACATCTTGACTCCTGCTGCTACCAATTAAAGCCGTAGACGCGCAGACCCTTCTCGTTAGAAAGCACCACTTGAACCCGGCAAATTCCCGGTAACTTAACTCGTAATGGAGATTCAGCGACCGTTACATTTCCACATTGTCTTTGAATTTACTTTCGACCCATTTTAGCTGAGTTTTACAAGGTGTGGTTAGCAGTTCACCATGCCATCTAGTACTGCACCATTAGTGCTTTTGAAGTCGGTTCAGTCATAAATTTAAAAAAAAATAATAATTCTGGTTTGATTTTTTTATATATTTTTTTGCCATTAAATGCCCTATGCATTATGTGGGTTGAATGCTGTAACACACAATAAAACAATTAATAGAAGTCCCAAGATGGTGGTGATTGCACAATACTGCTTATTAGATCTGGGAGATATGACCACTATAGCATATAACAAGATATGCAGTACCAGTCAATTTTTGTACATCTACTCATTATTAACCATTTTCTACATTGAAGAATAATAGAAGACATCAACACGATGAAATAACACATATGGGATCATGCAGTAATCAAAAATGTGTTAAATATATATTTCAAATTATATTTTATATTTGAGATTCTTCAAATTAACCACCCTTTGCCTTGACAGCTTTGCACACTCTTGGCATTCTCTCAACCATCTTTGTCCCCATGTGCAGTTACAAACCGTAGTCTGGCTTTTTTTTATGGTGGATTTGGAGCAGTGGCTTCTTTCTTGCTGAGCGGCCTTTCAGGTTATGTCGATACAGGACTCATTTTACTGTGGCTATAGATACTTTTTTACCTGTTTCCTCTAGCATCTTCACAAGGTCATTTGCTGTTCTGGGATTGATTTGCACTTTTCATCTCAAGGAGACAAAACACTTCTCCTTCCTGAGCGGTATGACGGCTGCGTGGTCCCATACTTGCATACTATTGTTTGTACAGATGAACGTGGTACCTTCAGGCGTGGTACCTCTGCAAAATTATCAGTTTCTCTGGTTTTATGCGTTTTGATAAAACAAACCTTGTACATGGCATCCCAGAGTCACCTCTTCACTGTTGACATTGAGACGGTGTTCTGCGGGTACTAGTTAATGGAGCTGCCAGTTGAGGACTTGAGGGGCATCTGTTTCTCAAACTAGACACTAATGTACTTGTACTCTTGCTCAGTTGTGCACCGGGGCCTCCCACTCCTCTTTCTATTCTGGTTAGAGCCAGTTTGCGCTGTTCTGTGAAGGGAGTAGTACACAGCGTTGTACGAGATCTTCAGTTTCTTGGCAATTTCTCACATGGAATAGCCTTCATTTCTCAGAACAAGAATAGACTGTTTCGGAAGAAAGTTCTTTGTTTCTGGCCATTTTGAGCCTGTAATCGAACCCACAAATGCTGATGCTCCAGATACTCAACTGGTCTAAAGAAGGACAGTTTTATTGATTACTTAAATCAGCGCAACAGTTTTCAGCTGTGCTAACAAAACTGCAAAATGGTTTTCTAATGATCAATTAGCCTTTTAAAATGCTAAACTTGGATTTGCTAACACAACATGCCATTGGAACACAGGAGTGATGTTGCTGATAATGGGCCTCTGTACACCTTTGTAGATATTCCATAAAAAAAAAATTAAAAAGCAGTTTCCAGCTACAATAATCATTTACAACATTAACAATGTCTACACTGTATTTCTGATCAATTTGAAGTTGCATGCATGCGTGCGTGCGTGCGGACACATCCGCACACTTCTTTTTAAATGAAGTATTTGACAGTATTTTAAGTTATAATACAAATATTTCTAAATGCTTTCACGAGAAGTTTGTGACCATCGGATTGCTGTTGGTTTGATACCGAAGGGCTTGGCGGAAAAGACTGCCATTGCCTTTGTCTCCGTAGGCCTCATTATGGGAATGGTGGGGACAGTCTTGTGGGGGTAAAATGGTGCTGCTATCCGTTTCTACCACCCACAGTCTCCCAAGACCAGAGCCCCCCATAAGACATCTATATCAGACAAAGCCCTTCAAAATGTCTCCTTAACTCCTAATTGCATCGTGTGAAACAAAAGAGCACAATAAGGTTGACTCCACTGTATGAAAGTTAACAAAAAACACCACAGTCTGAAAATTATTCAACAGCTTTTTTTTTTTTAAACTTATTTTTAATAAACTCATTTGCCATAGGGGTGAGAGAGAAGTCTGAAGGATAGAACTTTCAGGTAATACCTACAAGGCGGCTCTTGGAATTACAACCAATTGCAGCTGATGAAACACCATAAAAAAAAGGCACCATTACAGTCAATCAATAACCTTGGTAGCGTAGTATGATACTTCTACTCTAACTTGGGCAGCAGGACGGCACAGTGTGGGATAACAACGCTCACACCAGGCTACTGTAATATAACACAGAGAAGTAAAACAGGTCGCAGCACAATGAGTGCAAGTGAGCTCCTTCAGGTCTCCTTAGCCTTTTAAAAAATGTCTACTGATAATATCTCCCTTTTTGCCGGCCCGGTTTCTCTTCCCTTTATAAAAAAATAAAAATAAAAAACGCCTTCTTACCTCAAAAAAGCAATGAAAGAAAAGACTGGAAAGCAACTCTAGTAATGGCTGATGCTGGTGGTTACTCCGATTTCTCTATATTGATTACATCACCAGGAACTTGTGAGAGGTTGTCGGGGCCATCTGATAGGCGGTTGCGCCCATCAATGTGTAATCATGCACCTTGAAGAAACACGGCCAATTGAAAACAGTGACCCCTGACAAGTTCAGTCTGGTCTGCTCCATAAAAAGTAGTTATCAGGAGTTAAGTGATTAGCATTGCATTTCATAGTCTCCAAGACAATTGAGGACCTAACCTGACTAGTGATTTACAACAGAATTGTGTGTCTAGAGACCAGCCATTCCCTAGAGGTCCATAACAGCCCACAGCTGGACCCTCCCCACATCAGCCATGACGCCCCTCTGGCCCAGCAGCTGTACTTACTCTGCTATGTCCATGTATCCACAGGAGGCTGCGGCGTGGAGGGGGATCCAGCCCTCATTGTCGGGCTGGTTGATGGCAGCACCATGCTCCACCAGGAACGTCACCATGTCCACGTTGTCATCTATGCACGCCTGAAGGATGGAGAGAGAGAAATAGAATGTACGTTAGAAAAGTCCAACATTCAAACACTAAAGAAACTTCAGTGGGACTACCCCCGAAAGGAGAAAGATCCATCAGGATTCAGGGACATGCAGGTTAGTTTGTTTCTCTGTGTGATGCTTTCCTCAGAGCGTCAGGAACCAGCACCTGTGTGTGTGTGTGTGTGTGTGTGTGTGTGTGTGTGTGTGTGTGTGTGTCAGTAGGAGTGAGTGGTGTCAGTAGGTGCTGTTTTAATGAGGCGCAGCGGTCAGCTCCTTTTGATGGACCTCCTCTTCTCCAGAAATTGTTGGGGAATGTTGGCGAGGTTAGCATGCCCAAATTGCCAGAGGTGAGGTGTTTGGAATACCACGGTGCGCACTATTGCTGTTGGGATGGAGGGTTGGGTTTTGTCCTAAAGCTGATATGCAAAAAAAATATTCAAATTCTTCTCCTTTTCAGACTCTAAGGCTGTACCATTCAAAAGGCTGTAGATCTATGGATTTTTGTGCCGCTCTCGACATGACAGATATTTCAACATGACCGCGTATAAGAAATCCCGCTACGCCCTCAGACAAACCATTAAAAAAAACAGGCAAAGCGTCAATATAGGATTAAGATTGGAGACCTACTACACCGGCTCTGATGCTTGTTTGATGTGGCAGGGCTTGAAAACTATTACGGACTACAAAGGCAAACCCAGCTGAGAGCTGCCCAGTGACGCAAGCCTACCAGACGGGCTAAATGCCTTTTATGCTCATTTCAAGGCAAGCAACACTGAAGCATGCATGAGCGCACCAACTGTTCCGGACGACTGTGTAATAATGCTCTCGGTAGCCGATGTGCGCAAGACCTTTAAACAGGTCAACATTCACAAAGCCGCGGGGCCAGACGGATTACTAGGACGTGTACTCAAAGCATGCGCAGACCAACTGGCAAGTGTCTTCACTGACATTCAGTGCCTTTTCCCACCTGGACAAAAGGAACACCTATGTGACAATCCTGTTCTTTGATTACAGCTCAGCGTTCAACACCAGTGCCCACAAAGTTCATCACTAAGCTAAGGACCCTGGGACTGAACACCTTTCTCTGCAACTGGATCCTGGACACCAGGTGGTAAGGGTATGTAACAACGCATCTGCCACACTGATCCTCAACACTGGGGCCCCTCAGCGGTGCGTGCCTAGTCCCCTCCTGTACTCACTGTTCACCCGCGACAGCGTGGCCAAACATGACTAACACCATCATTAAATTTGCTGACGACACGCCATTAGGGAGGCGGTCAGAGACCTGGCAGTGTGGTGCCAGGATAACAACCTCTCCCTCAATGTGAGCAAGACAAAAGGAGCTGATCGTGAACTACAGGAAAAGGCGGGCCGACCAGGCCCCCGTTAACAATGACGGGGCTGTAGTGGAGCAGGTCGAGAGTTAAGTTCCTTGGTGTCCACATCAACAACAAACTATCATGGTTCAAACAAGACAGTTCTGAAGAGGAGATGACAACACGATGTCCCCTTCAGGAGACTGAACATTGGTCCTTGGATATTCATAAAGTTCTACAGCTGCACCATCGAGAGCATCCTGACTGGTTGGATCATCGCCTGGTATGGCAAAATGCTTGGCATCTGACCTTAAGGCACAGTAAATCACTGGGGCCAAGCTTCCTGCCATTCAGGACGTATATACCAGGTGGTGTCAGAGGAAAGCCCAAAAAATGGTCAAAGACTCCAGTCACCCAAGTCATCGACTGTTCTCTCTGCTACTGCACAGCAAGCGGTACCGGAGCGCCAAGTCTAGGACCAAAAGGCTCCTTAACAGCTTCTACCCCCCCAAGCCATAAGACTGCTGAACAAATGGCCACCCGGACTATTTTAATTGACCCCGGCCCCTCCCTTTGTTTTTACACTGCTGCTACTCACCGTCTATTCTCTCTGCATAGTCACTTTACCCCTACTTACAGTAGATGTACAAATTACCTTGACTAACCTGTACCCGAGCACATTGACCCCTTAACTCTATTGAATTGCATGGTTGGTTAAGGGCTTGTGAGTAAGTATTTCACAGCAAGGTCTACACCGGTTGTATTCGGTGCATGTGACAAATAAAGCTGGATTTGATTTCACTCCAGTCAAATGTGGTTAGACAGAAAAGACCATACTAAGAACAAGAAATTCAAAAAGAGCTTTCTTATCCTTCAAAATGTGCACGTCAGGACTTGAGAGTAAAGGATCACAAACCTGAGAAGGGGAAACATGAGGCCTGAGAGAAGAGACTAGTTGCTGTGCATCCAAAGACAAAAACATGACATGTGGGAGTGAGCCAGCAACTGTGTGAACACATACTAGCTGGGGGTGTTCCCTGCCTAGAGGCTGAGCGGTGAAAGAGATGGCAAAGGCCAACTATGTGTAGTACAGAGAGACCGAGAGAAAGGAGAGCGAGAGAGCTGTAGGGAGTTGAGACACTGTTCAAAAGGACTAGGGGCTGCTGGGTCAGCTACAGTGACCTCCGTGACGACCTAGGGGTTAAAATGTCACCCGCTTCAAAGCCAGCCAGATAACAAGGTGACTGTCAACAAAGAAACAAGGCCTGGCAGGGCAAAACATTGTACACAGGAATGACAGGATTCAAGATGGATAAAATTAGTTTTAAAAAACGTATACTTTTGACAGTAGCAGTTTCAGATCAGTTATTACAGTAAATGGCATGGATTTCACAAATCCGGAATGCCCGAAAGCACCCCTACTCTCTTGCGACTGACAGGCCCTCTCCCCCTACTCTCTTGGGACTGATCTTGATAACTTTCAGACGAGGCTTCCCCCTTTCTAAAGCCTGCCTGTAAAGTCTCCCAGTCTCTCTGCGAGCTGCTTTGACGGCAACAGCGGTGAGGTGAGAAACACTAACATTGGACTCAAGTTTGGGGCACACCGCTATCTGGAATCCTTGTCCAAATTTGGGCCGCTTACAGCGTCGTACATGGCCAGGGATGCAGAGCAGTCTGCGTGGGCTTCGCCGCACTTATCTGGGACTGTGTGTGTGTGTGTGTGTGTGTGTGTGTGTGTGTGTGTGTGTGTGTGTGTGTGTGTGTGTAATGGGAGGGGGTAGGATATAAGCTGTTCAGGCAGCTGTTTGCAAGTGTATCCAGGTGAGTATCTACCTTTCACACACTGGCTGGGCTCGTCTTGCTGACTTGCTGCAGGGCGGACAGAGACAGACGGCGCTCCACACAGCTGCTCACAACCACACTCTGGCTGAGTGACAAGATGACGCTAGGCCTGTCTGTCAAAAGTTCAGTCACACCTCAGCGTCACCATCCCTTAACCACAGTAAGTCATTCTTAAAGAGAACGTATTCTAAACGCTGAAACCAAAATAAATGTAGCCAAGGTATAAAAACAGCTAGACTGGCGTTTTACTCTGCACAGGCTGAAGTATTATACTTGCAGGCGACTGACACTATAGGCGACTGACACTATAGGCGACTGACACTATAGGCGACTGACACTATAGGTGACTAAGGTAGTAACGATTTAGCCAGTTGATGAGAGTACAACTGTCCACCATTCTCCCCCTCGGACTGCTACCGCACCCCTTAAGAAGAACTCCCCCCCAGTCCCTGCTGCTCCCCTCATAATCATCATCACCACCTAGAGGACAAGACCACCGGCTACAGGAGCCCAACAATGGTAATCCCTTAAATGGCTGTAATTGTGTGTAGTTGACAGGTGCCAGAGTTACTGGCCACATCACAGGGATGAGTAGCATGGCAGCCAGGAGGACTGGACGAGGAGGATAAAAGAAAACAGTCATCCTTCACTAACAGTCCTTTGGAAGAGCTTAAGGGTTGTGGGGAAACTGGCATACCTGGCTGCCCCACTCTGTCATCTCTCAGCTGCCTGCCAGAGACCCACTGATGCCGGAGAGGGACACTAACACGGTTTAAAGTGAAGGGGGAGAAATATATATATATATATATATACATATACATATACATATACATATACATATACATATATATATACACACACACACACACACACACACTGGTGAGAACAAGTATTTGCAGGTTGTCCCACTTACAAACCATGTAGAAGTCTGTAATTTTTATCATAGGTACACTTCAACTGTGAGAGACGGAATCTAAAACAAAAATCCAGAAAATCACATTGTATGATTTTTAAGTCATTCATTTGCATTTTATTGCATGACATAAGTATTTGATACATCAGAAAAGCAGAACTTAATATTTGGTACAGAAACCTTTGTTTGCAATTACAGAGATCATACGTTTCCTGTAGTTCTTGACCAGGTTTGCACACACTGCAGCAGGGATTTTGGCCCACTCCTCCATCCAGATCCTTCAGTTTTCGGGGCGGTCGCTGGGCAATACGGACTTTCAGCTCCCTCCAAAGATTTTCTATTGGGTTCAGGTCTGGAGACTGGCTAGACCACTCCAGGACCTTGAGATGCTTCTTACGGAGCCACTCCTTAGTTGCCCTGGCTGTGTGTTGAGCCACGACCCATCTTCAATGCTCTTACTGAGGGAAGGAGGTTGTTGGCCAAGATGTCGCGATACATGGCCCCATCCATCCTCCCCTCAATACGGTGCAGTCGTCCTGTCCCCTTTGCAGAAAAGCATACCCAAAGAATGATGTTTCCACCTCCATGCTTCACGGTTGGGATGGTGTTCTTGGGGTTGTACTCATCCTTCTTCTTCCTCCAAACACGGCGAGTGGAGTTTAGACCAAAAAGCTCTATTTTTGTCTCATCAGACCACATGACCTTCTACCATTCCTCCTCTGGATCATCCAGATGGTCATTGGCAAACTTCAGACGGGCCTGGACATGCGCTGGCTTGAGCAGGGGGACCCTGCGAGCACTGCAGGATATTAATCCATGACGGCGTAGTGTGTTACTAATGGTTTTCTTTGAGACTGTGGTCCCAGCTCTGTTCAGGTCATTGACCAGGTCCTGCCGTGTAGTTCTGGGCTGATCCCTCACCTTCCTCATGATCATTGATGCCCCACGAGGTGAGATCTTGCATGGTGCCCCAGACCGAGGGAGATTGACCATCATCTTTAACTTCTTCCATTTACTAATAATTGCGCCAACAGTTGTTGCCTTCTCACCAAGCTGCTTGCCTATTGTCCTGTAGCCCATCCCAGCCTTGTGCAGGTCTACAATTTAATCCCTGATGTCCTTACACAGCTCTCTGGTCTTGGCCATTGTGGGAGGTTGGAGTCTGTTTGATTGAGTGTGTGGACAGGTGTCTTTTATACAGGTAACGAGTTCAAACAGGTGCAGTTAATACAGGTAATGAGTGGAGAACAGGATGGCTTCTTAAAGAAAAACAAACAGGTCTGTGAGAGCCAGAATTCTTACTGGTTGGTAGGTGATCAAATACTTATGTCATGCAATAAAATGCAAATTAATTATTAAAAAATCATACAATGTGATTTTCTGGATTTTTGTACAGACCTCTACATGCTTTGTAAGTAGGAAAACCTGCAGTGTATCAAATACTTGTTCTCCCCACTGTATGTATGTATGTATATATATATGTGTATGTATATATGTGTGTATATGTGTGTATATATATATATATATACACACACACACATATACACACACACACACACACACACACACACACACAACCATTATTTTCAGCGGCGGAAACAATTTGAATATAGGGGAAACACTGCAGACGTGCTGACTCACACTACATAGGAAACACGGTGCCATTCAAACCTGTTTGACCAGTGTTGTAGCTAAAGAGCAGGCTTGTCACACGTAGCAGTCTGCATAACACAGCAGACAGGGAGACTTGAAACACCTTTTCAATATTTCTGGGTTGTACCATCGGATTCATCCATTTACTTTGCATCCGTAGATACCAACCATTAGTCTGTGTGATTAACAGTGTTTATGAGAAGGGCCAATCCCGAAAGGGCCTGGGGCCAGGTCTTTTTACAACTTCTGAATGGCTGAATGGTTTGCCCAACAAACTATGGCACAAACGCGTAACGTTTTGCTCCATGTTGCTTACAAGTTACACAAGTCGTTAGAAGGGGCTCTTCTACATAGATTATAGGAAATCCCAGCACAGGGTCTTTAATACTGTAATAAACTCACATAGCTGCTGTCAAACAGATGGACATTTCTGTACTTACAGCATTCATTTCTCTGGTTTTTGCTTTGGCTGACCTCAAATTTTTTTTTTAAGTAAATTTGTCAATCAAAGTCATGAACGCAACAGTGTGTCAAATTGTTTTAAAATGGTAAAACACTTCATTTTGAGGCTAAATATAATGTCTGGATCACCCCTAGTCCTGAAACCAGGGCTGCCTCCTCCCCGGCCAGCCCTGCAGAGGAGAACGCCAAAGTCGGGCCAGGCCTGGAACGCCGTACGCTCCAGATAAAAATGTCATCCCATCCCGGCAAACTGCACCTTACCGCTTCCCCCTCGGTCCAGGAGGAATTTCTATAGCGCAATGTTAAGACAGCAGGGTTGGCTGGTGGCCACACAGATGGAGATACGGTAATCACAGCTGCCGCTATCACTGCACTGGATCAGGTGCTGTAGCCATATAGCAGAGCATCCACTAAAGCTAGCCTGCCAGGAAAGGGGCAGGGGGGCAAGGGGGACTTGCTTGGAATGCCCTTCTCTAAATGGAGGAAGAGGGGGTTCTGAGAAGTAAACAGACAGACCTTTCGTAAACAGATCCATGATGCAGTAGGACAGGATCCCCCACTTCATTGGTCAATAGAGTTAAAAAGATGCACTATGCAGAAATTGCTCCGCCATTTCATGGTTTGCTAAAATATCAAATTTCATTTTGACAAAACAATTAGTGCAGAGAAATTGCCATCTAAACTGCTGTGAAATGTATTTTCAGCTGGTTGAAGCATAGATATACCACTTCTTAGACTTGAATGACAGATCTATAACTCACATTTCTATGTGGTCAGGTTTCCCAAACATGTTATATTTCAGCTTTAAAAATGTAGTGTACATGTCTCTCCCTCTGAAAACAGCCTGTTTATCCATTAAACAGTTCGACCAGGGAGAAGAGCAAAGCCAAGCCAGGTAGTGATGATCTTTCTGCGTTACTGACTGACTAGCAAGAGATCCTAGCTGATTTTGTTCAATAAAAAAAGTAATCATCCTTACCAGCTGCAATTATTTTTTTCTGTAAAATACACAGCTCTAACATTCTTACTAATCTCCATATTTTAATAAAAAGAGGCGGCTACTGGAATAGTATCATATAATAGCGGGTAAATGCTTACAAGGCCTGCTGGTGTTTAGAGCTTGAAAATGCACAGAAACTGTGTGGTAATTTCTCAGGTTTAACTAGTGTGCACTCAATCTCAGTGACACAACACTTAGTGTTAGTTCCCTCCAAAGAAAATAAGATGCTAACACTAAAACACAGAACTGTTCTATCCGATACTCTTTTCAAACACTGAAAAGTACTCCTTAATCAAACGGGTGTGTGTACACGTGATTACCCATTCCCATCAGTAGACCAAAGTTAGCACAGCCAAATGCCTCCAACTCATGGCCCTGTCAGGTAGGTGTCCATGGATTGACCTCAGGAAATCATATCAGTGGGAATCAGTGAGCGAATGCTCTGCGTCTGTCCTGGCCTTGTCAATCGTGGTTTAAAATGGTGAAAACTGTTGGGAACTAACCAGCGGAATGTTTACAAGTTTCACATGACAGAACCAACCTCGTCTGCTGGAAGAGATGCTTGGAGTTAGCCTCCATGCTGTTCACAAGCTCAGGCTATAAGGAGCGACTGTCCCCGGGCAGTCAATACTTTTTTCAACCGCAAGGCAAGTGCAAGGAACTTGGGGCTCCCAAGTGGTGCAGTGGTCTAAGACACTGCATCTCAGTGCAAGAGGAGTCACTACAGACCCTGGTTCGATTGCAGGCTGTATCACAACCGTCCCATAGGGCGGCGCACAATTGGCCCAGCGTCGTCCGAGTTTGGCTGGTGTAGGTGTCATTGTAAATAAGAATTTGTTCTTAACTGACTTGCCTAGTTAAATAAATAAAAAGCAGTGTTATTTGTGCCTTACACTTCACACATTCTCCTCAATTTAAAGCACCCATATGGGGCTGATTACAGGGCACCATCTACAGATTAACTTAACAAACCAGCGGCAGGAATACATATGGAAACATTAAGAGCAGAAGGAATACAGTGTCGATATAAAATCCCCCAAAAGAGGACGAGAATTCAGTCTCGTCGGGACACATAAACAAAGAGAGAAAGTTGAGTGCTCAGATAGGCGCGCCCACATTATGCTCCAACCAAGAGTATTTATCCAAAAAGATAATGCATGTAGGCAATGTAGCCAAGCCCATGTATATCTATTGCAATGGAAGTCACACAATATGAAAACATTTCATATAACATAATAAACCTGTGACAGCTTCTAAACCCCATCTCCCACCCATAGCACAGTTCAGAAGGAAAAGTGGACTTTTTCCATACTTTAAAAGGCACTGTACTTTCTACCGCTACAGTATGGGGGGGGGGGGCTTTATTATCTCCCAGGGTCATCGTGCAGAGCGCTCCAAGCTAACTTTAGCAGCACTCCACATCAAGGAGAAGACACTTGAGGACCCCTGCCCTCCCTTACTTCCTCTGACAGGGCCCTCCGATGGCCAACTAAAACACCCGGCCTAAAACTGCTCCTGTGGAATAGGCATAGTGCTGAATGAGGGGGCCAGTGTCCAGCTACACACACAGTGGGGAGAACAAGTATTTGATACACTGCCGATTTTGCAGGTTTTCCTACTTACAAAGCAAGTAGAGGTCTGTAATTTTTATCATAGCTACACTTCAACTGTGAGTGACGTTATCTAAAATCCAGAAAATCACATTGTTTGATTTTTAAATAATTAATTTGCATTTTATTGCAAGTATTTGATCACCTACCAACCAGTAAGAATTCCGGCTCTCACAGACCTGTTAGTTTTTCTTTAAGAAGCCCTCCTGTTCTCCACTCATTACCTGTATTAACTGCACCTGTTTGAACTCGTTACCTGTATAAAAGACACCTGTCCACACACTCAATCAAACAGACTCCAACCTCCCACAATGGCCAAGACCAGAGAGCTGTGTAAGGACATCAGGGATAAAATTGTAGACCTGCACAAGGCTGGGATGGGCTACAGGACAATAGGCAAGCAGCTTGGTGAGAAGGCAACAACTGTTGGCACAATTATTAGAAAATAGAAGAAGTTCAAGATGACGGTCAATCTCCCTCGGTCTGGGGCACCATGCAAGATCTCACCTCGTGGGGCATCAATGATCATGAGGAAGGTGAGGGATCAGCCCAGAACTACACGGCAGGACCTGGTCAATGACCTGAAGAGAGCTGGGACCACAGTCTCAAAGAAAACCATTAGTAACACACTACGCCGTCATGGATTAAAATCCTGCAGCGCACGCAAGGTCCCCCTGTTCAAGCCAGCGCATGTCCAGGCCCGTCTGAAGTTTGCCAATGACCATCTGGATGATCCAGAGGAGGAATGGGAGAAGGTCATGTGGTCTGATGAGACAAAAATAGAGCTTTTTGGTCTAAACTCCACTCGCCGTGTTTGGAGGAAGAAGGATGAGTACAACCCCAAGAACACCATCCCAACCGTGAAGCATGGAGGTGGAAACATAATTCTTTGGGGATGCTTTTCGGCAAAGGGGACAGGACGACTGCACCGTATTGAGGGGAGGATGGATGGGGCCATGTATCGCGAGATCTTGGCCAACAACCTCCTTCCCTCAGTAAGAGCATTGAAGATGGGTCGTGGCTGGGTCTTCCAGCATGACAACGACCCGAAACACACAGCCAGGGCAACTAAGGAGTGGCTCCGTAAGAAGCATCTCAAGGTCCTGGAGTGGCCTAGCCAGTCTCCAGACCTGAACCCAATAGAAAATCATTAGAGGGAGCTGAATGTCCGTACTGGCCAACGACAGCCCCGAAACCTGAAGGATCTGGAGAAGGTCTGTATGGAGGAGTGGGCAAAAATCCCTGCTGCAGTGTGTGCAAACCTGGTCAAGAACTACAGGAAACGTATGATCTCTGTAATTGCAAACAAAGGTTTCTGTACCAAATATTAAGTTCTGCTTTTCTGATGTATCAAATACTTATGTCATGCAATAAAATGCAAATGAATGACTTAAAAATCATACAATGTGATTTTCTGGATTTTTGTTTTAGATTCCGTCACTCACAGTTGGAGTAGCTATGATAAAAATGACAGACTTCTACATGCTTTGTAAGTGAAAAAACCTGCAAAATCGGCAGTGTACTTGTTCTCCCCACTGTATATATTAAAAAATAAATATAATATAAAAACGCCAACATCAGTGGCACATCCCATATTTAAAAATCCCACCGCTAACATCAATGTGCCTGGTTGGTGTGTTGGTCGTAAATGCAGTGCTGTGGTTTCTACTGGGCCTGGTTGCCAGCGGGAGCTAGCCAAAAAGCAGTACAGTGAACAACGATGTCCGGTCCTTCTTAACGAATTCTGATGTGCACTTTGAACAACTGTCCACATTTACGTTTCCTCAGCAAACAAGACGAGTACCGAACAGAAAAATCACCTACTATAGTAGAAAAAAAGTTTAGTCTACCTATTGTGTTGGTCAGACAGTCAAGAAAGAAAAGCCTATTCCAAACAGACTGGAACAGTTATTAGACAACAGATCCCAAATTAACACAACCAGTAAAGCTAGACTACTAAACATTTTTTTTAAAGTTCAAAAGCAACGAGTCTGATGCAACGGATCAGAACATTTAGCTTCAAAATGTTGAAAAACGTATTTCTTCACATTATAAGCGCAGCGTACACAATTCAGTTGGCTATGCGTGAATGTTCGTTCCATAATGCAATTAGCGGGAACTAATGCAATTAGCCCTCAACAGGGCACTGCATATACGAGCGGTTTATCTGTTAGAAATGTATAAAGAGGATATCTAATAGGTTACTTTGAATCATATGTATTAAAACATTCAAGTTTAATTAAAACATAATTTAGCATGTTTCCAAATTGCATATGGCCTCCAGCTCACTGCCAAGTGGTGTGACGTTCTGATGAAGCCTGCTTTTCATTGTCGTTTGATGTTACGTTCAAAACTGGGAACAATGAAATCTGACTTCCGACTTCAGTGTGACTGGGAACTCGGGATCTCTGGCCTCTTTCGAGCGCTCCGATATTTGACCTGAAGATCACTGACATGATTTGACCCCAGTGCACTAAATTATGCAAATTAAACTATAGACGGCATTACTGACTAACGGAAAACCTGGTCTCAACCCACCAAGCAGACGGGTCTCCAACCAGTAGTAGCCATGGCTAGGACCCTGGGTATTTCCTGACAATGTGACTTGTACCAGTATGGCTCAGTTGGTAGAGCATTGCACGCTAGGTTTGTTGGTTCACCAGTACGAAAACATATGCACTCACTATTGTAAGTCGCTCTGGATAAGAGAATCTGCCAAATCACTATAATGCCAGGATCATATCTGGGCCCTAGTTATAGGTTATATTGTAAGTAAAATTTATTTATACAGCACCTTTCACAGACTAGGTCACAAAGCGCTTTACAATAGACAACAAAACATAATAGAAACAGGCTAAAAGAAATAAAATAAAACATAAAAGATTATCAATATATAAGGACAGAGATCACCCAAAAGCTAACCTGAACAAATTAGTCTTTACCTGTCCCCTAAAACTGTCCACATTCTCAGCAAACCTAATACTGGTTGGCAAAGCATTCCATAATCTGGGTGCCATAGCGGCGAAGGCTCTATCCCCACATGTCTTTAAACGAGTGCGTGGCGTAGATAGCAGATTTTGGTTATTGTGGGCTCCTGATAAGGAAACATCCAGGGCCCTAGGTATATGGGTGTTCAAGTATGGCACAGGCAGTGCTGGTTTTAGAAACATTTGTTTTAGCACAGGAACCGGCTCCGAACAAATCACAACCAAAACACTGCCATGAGTGGAGAACACTGTGGTGACTGAGCAGCTGTTCAAATCCATAATGACGGAGCGAGGCCTGAGTCACTTTCCCTGTGATTGTGGTCAGAGCACCGGCACAGCCATCAAGCACTTTGAGCTCTTTGAAAACATGCCATTATAGAAACCCAAATGACAAAGAGAACACTGTCACAACATCAGCACCATAAAGAAAGAAAAAAAAAAAAGTTGTACTTTTATCAACTGTCACCGTTCTATCATTTTGACAACCATCTGCTCATGTGTTTTGAATAAGCCTCACTGGCTTTAGAGAAAAACTAAACTGATTATCTAATTTCAGAGATCAAGAATAACATTTGAGTAGCTGTCAGAAAAAGCTAAAAAAAACATCCATCACGGGCCTGGCTTTAAAATATCACATGCACAACACAAATATATATTTGAGTCAGCAAATAAACGTAATAACAGGAGATAGGGCTTTGACAGTGGAGCCCTTGTTTGTTTTTTGGAAAAGCCCAATTGACTCCACTATAAAGCAACAGAAAGAAGACAAAGCAGCGTCTCCTGGAGCAACACTGGCCCCTTTCTCCCCCCCCCCCCCCCCCCACTACCTTGCATCTTTTCCGCAGCCACCTAGCATAGCTGCAGCCGAGCCAGTCTAGCATAGCAGTGGAGAAATTCCCAGATAAGTAATACTCCCGACGCTTTGGCCACACCTACTGGGCTACGTCACAGGCTCAGAGGCACGCAGCCACTTCCACAAAAGGAATTCCTTCTTACCACCTCTCTGTGTGTGTGTGTGTGTGTGTGTGTGTGTGTGGAAGCACAAAGCTACTGCAGGAGGCAAGAGAAGCGCTGTGGGGCAGCCAGCTGGGTTCCTCCACTAGATTAGCCCTGTTGGGAGCCGTAACCCGGCTACACTGAGAGAACTCTGCCTCTGTCTCCACTGCTTCTGAGGACGACCATATAAGGCTCTGGGATTCCCATGGAAAAAGAAGGCCAGGATTGAAGCAGAGGGGGGGGGAGAGAAAAAAGTCCAGGGAGATTCTAACTATACATTTCTCTTTGGCATGTGCTCTGCAGCCAAAACAATAGCCCTGCTTGAGAGCCAAGTTTGTTTCCATGAGCTGTTACTGTCAGGGGTCCAAGAAAGGGGGGAATGAGGTGTGGGGGGGGGGGGGGGGGGGGGGGCAACGAGGTCAGACGGCCACAGAAACACGTGTGTAGCACAATATCCCTTAATACCGTGCATTGTGGGTTAACCTATAGCCATTATCGGAAAACGCTGATGAAGCCCGTCGTTCATGTCATTCTCCAGGCAAGCACTGACTGAACTCCAGAGGTTAAAGAGACAGTGTATGTTTGTGTCAGCCCGCCAGGCACTGAACCAATCCATAGCCATTACAGCTCAAATATGGATGCGCCAACAGTCAACACCTCCATACGTGATCCGAACTCAATGCCTCACATAGACAATGTAATGTGTGTGATGGTCCCATCTGCTAAGGCCTCTCTTTCGCTCCTGGTATTACCAAAAAGGCTGCTCTTGGGAAAGAACAACTCAAGACACAGATAAGCATCAGAGTGTGATTTCCTCAGAGCTAAGCAACGCTGTACTCAAATGAGGAAACAGGCTCTCCAATGTGAGAGGGGCTTATAGTGCAGACTGGGCATTCAAGTAGGAGAGGAGATGGGTGTGTGGTTAATGGGAGAACGGTTATAGTGATAAAAGCAGGCAGAGGGAGTTAGTCGATGAAGGCCGCGCTCACTTGTGGAGCATCAACGAGGAAATGAGAAAAATAAACAAATACTTCCTGTTCCTCTGCCTGAAGATCTCTCCCCCCCCCCATCCCCCTCGACATCTTATTCCCCATTTAGGAAGAGGAGAAGCATTCCTGTCAGTCCTCCTGCCCTACCAAATGGACAACAGCAGGGCACACCTTTAATTAGCCAATGAAAATCCACACGAGAGGAGTCCTGAGCATAGACAAAAGCTCTGGTGGAGACTAGGGCGTTGGGATTTCCGAATGCACACCTAATCTCCCGGAGCCTCAGAAAACGTCAACTACATTGGAAGGCTCACATGAATCTCCAGTGTGGTCTGAGGAGACTAAATTGGACACTAATCACAGATAGATACTTCTAGGTACTTTATTGATCCCCGTGGGGAAATGACTTAAGTAGGAGTACCTGTAGTAGTAAGTGTAGTAGGTAAGTAGGTACACCAAGAGTTGTAAATGTATGCTAAAAACGGCTCATTGCTCGTGAAAGAAAGTGGTCACTTATTTGGGTTGAAAAGGCTACATTTCTTGATTGACGTTGTAGTGCTTCCGACTGTAGCCTCCTTTACCCAGACAGGCATATCTACAGCAGGGCAGTCTGCTTTTTTTTTTATTCATTTAATTATTAATTTGGCAGGCTAACAACATCTGGGCTAGAAGCTCAATTAGACTTACTGACCGGACAATATTCACGCTCTACTAAATATGTAAATTAAGTCTACAATATTAGGAAATGAACCGTGAAAAATATGCGAACAGTGGCAACATTGACCCAAAATGTCCACTCGGATTTCAAAAAGAGCTCAAGAGTGAAAATAAAAGTAAATTTACCTTCTAGAATATTTTTCTACTCTGACGGCCTGTTCAGCGGTGTTAACGGCACCATTAAATTACTATACCTGGAGATTCTAAATAAATTAGTGGTTTTGAATGATGTCCAATGCCCGCAGCCATCAAAACTCACAAGCCAAACACTGACACCCAGCTCTACTCACAGACACTGCTTTTCCTCTGCAGTCAAATACAAAAAACACACGCACAGTACACACACACACACGCACAGCACACACAGGCCACAGCCTATAATTAAAAGGCGCTGGCTGCACAACTGCACACAGCAGTTTCACTGGCAAACAGTCACAGGGCTGGTGGGGGCTGAGTACAAAAATAGAGGCAGACTGGTTAGGCTGAAAAGATAGCTGAGGAGTTTGTTGTGTACTGGGTTGACTATAGGCTATGTAGCCAGGTACATTTCAAAATGTTTGCTTGAAGTTAAACTTGCATTTTACCAGAGACAAGTAGGCTACACCAAGAAAAGTATCCACACATCAGTCACAGCCCTGTCTGCTGATAGAACGCCCGTTTGGGAATTCTCATCTGAGTGGAGAAGTGCAACTGAAGCACTAAATTAGTCTGATGCAGAGCAGAAATTACAATAAGAAGCATTTTAGAGCGAGATATTTCATGTGTTCTTTTTAGCTTGAAAACAACGCAGAATTCTGCATTAAAACGAAGCCCCTGTACCGGTCAGTGCAGTTTTTTTGGGTGCATCAATTTCACCCATTTCATTAGCTGGAAAGATGAGCCATTTTGAGATTAGTGGAAAGAATATAACCTCTCCCTCCCAGGACAACAAAACAGGCTATAGCCTTAATTGTCCTCCTCACCGCATTAGACAGAGGAATTCAGCCTTCAGCATCCAGGTGTTTCGGTTCAAAAACATCTTATAAACCCACACTCAGTGCGAGGCATGTGACTGCTGGAGAGCAAAGAACCCTGGGATGGTGTAAAGACAAATCTAGAACAGAGGAGACTGTGCTACAGGGTAAATAAAAAACAGACACGCTGCTGAAGTCATCCCAGTAAAACACTTTTTATTTTTATATAATAATAGTAATAATGGCAGCAGCTCAATACTATGCTAAAGCCCAAGTGTGGCCGGAGATGTGGGGCGGCTGGGGGAGGAAAAAGAGAACGAGCTCCTGGCAGGTTCTCATCCCAGTTTACCTTACAGATGTTGTCTATGTGCCGGGACTATTTCTCAGCGACCCGAGGAGCCCTGACGACATAGTGAGAGATCTATAGCTTCTCGCTCGGGTGAGAAAATAGTTTGCACGTACAGGAAAAACGCAGTGACGTCACCAAATTGCATGTGGGAGAGAAGTGGATGAACTGCAGCTTCTGGTTTCAAATCAACAGTCACGTTGCCTTTAAAATTTAGAGCCGAGTCGCCAGCTTCACGGTCTCGTTTTCATCATGGCCGACATCCGCAGAGCACCTAGCCTACCGTCTGCAGGAGGGTGAGGTTGTATAGGACAGGTCAAGTCCGTCTCCACAGCCTGCCTGCCTGGCTGGTCACGTATGTGAGCACATACGTGGCAAAAGATGGCCGAGTTTACACCCCTGCCGGGGAATTCTACCAACAACCCCAGGTGAACCAGTTTCAGCCTGCGGTGACGCTCGTCTCAAATACTTCAGACAGTCCATGCCACTCGAGCCCTTTCAAAATTAAAGCAACAGGAAATTAGGTGTCAATACATCTCAATGTAAGTGTTTATGCATACATACACACACACACATTCAAGGGTTTGTTTTATTTGAGGAAACGTTGGAAAGACTACCCGAGAAAATCTTGAGTTGAAGTCAGACATGGAAGGTGTCTGCTTTCTAATAAGTCTGACTGACAAATTGCGTAAGGAAGCCATGCCAACATGTCATGATCAGCAGACTGCGCGGTATGTTGAAAAGCAGGAGAGAGCGACGCCACAAGGACTTCCTGCACTTGATTATAGGTTTTGTGGAAACACTTCAATGAAAACGTCAACGGGGCCCGCATGACAGGGCAAGACCTGCCAATTATAAACAGAATGTGCACGTTCTGAAAGCTTCTCAAACGTTAGAGTTGTCACTCGTCAGGCTAAAGGCTCGTGGCGGATTCACGGATGATTCAGAGGCAACGTTGAATCATCATTGGGTTGGGTGACCAGTAATGCTTGAATTATAATACGTTATTAATACACTAGTGTCCATAAAAGCTGACAAGCAATCGACTGCTAAGGTTATGGAAACAAACTGTATTAACCATTAACCTTTCTACAAGACGGACGACTGAAGGCATAGACAAAGAGTAACAAGATTCAGATTGTCTTAATTCCATACTATAAATAATTGAGTGACATTTTAAAATGTATTCTCAAGCTGCCATTTGCATTATAAATGCATGAATCGCTGCCTTTGGGTAGGTCAATTAGAAAGACAGTTTTAGCTAAATATTTATTTTTCTTACAATAATAGATTGGATTTCTAGTGCCTTTCTACCAGAGGTATTAAAATAGCATTACATAGTAAGGGCTAAACTCACCTCAACCACCAATGAAATATGGAGTTTAAAAAGCCCTCCATAAATGACCAAATGTTTAAGGTCTTAAAATTGGACAAACAGTGTAATTATCACTCCATCACAAATATAAGGTCATCAAGCTGTACAGTTCCCCCTTCACCATAAACCCCAATTACATTTCATTCAGAGCTGCCATTTGTAATGCCACTGACCTTTGGCAGGGCTAAACAGCCTCTGTTGAGAGGACCCAACACCAGAGGCAGGGGTTTCAGACCTTCCTCAGAGTGATTTCAACAAAGGAAGTGGGGCATTCCACTGTAAGTGTCCCCTCCTCCACAAACCAAACAGTGCCATGTGCTGTGTTCACGCGGCGCCTGCAGAACCAGTCCACTGCCAAACAGGCCACCTCCAACTTTGGTTTAGCGCTAGGAATAGACACCTTCAAATTAGCAAAACATCTCGGAGTGACATTTGTTGAGAGACAGATGAAGCGACATCTATAGGAAAAGGTAGCAAGTAGAGAATGAAGTCTAAGACAAAAACTAAGCAATTGCATTTCCTTTACCTTCTGGGCCTTGGTATGAAAACAGTGACTGAAAGTATTCAGTCTTGTTCGGCGTGCCTTTGATTAAATTCCATGGTAAACCACAGCAAATGTCCCTTGTAATGAGAGGAACATGGTGCTCCCCCGTCATCAAAAGTCACACAGCTCGATTCATCTCAAATCAACTTAATCTAGCCCTAATTGAGCAGCGCTTTGAGGTCCCGACACACACCAATTCTCACTTGGGATCAGGTGATCCGTGGTAACCCAAAGTGCTCTCCACTTCCCTCCAAGGTAAGTGAGTTTACAGCCTTGAGAAGCAAAAACATCAGAGCGCTGCATGACTGGTGGAAGAAACGTTCCAGAATGTAATATTTCAGCAATAGGATCTGTGCGATGACAACACATTACAAGGCCAGACTTTCAAAATAAGTCAACAAGTACATTTTCTAAAATTAAATCAAGAGAATGAATTTGAGAATGAACAACAAAATAATTAAAATGACTCTACTGAAAGTCAGTATCTGAGCTTCTTGCCATGAGACAATTGCTCCTGCCCCACACCCCGCATCTCATTGGCCGACTGGAACCTCTGACACAGCTGAGAATATCAGGTTTGGGGCAGGAGCAATTGATGTGTTCATGTAACTGGTGCTGCTTTGGATGGAACTGCAGTGAGGCACTGCTGCCTGAAAAAAAAAAAGTTCCATTTCAAGATTCACGCAGTCAATGTGATTCTAAACTGCTGCTGGCTACTCTGCTCAGTCAGTGGTTATGTAACTCGGTATGTACGCAAATCTGCCGACAAGCCACTAGCAACTTGGCACGGGGCGTTGCCACGGTTACACTGTTAATAGAGTTCACACACCGATAGTTTGGGCGTGGAAGGTAAATCGTTGCGAAGGTTAAAAAAAAAAAAAAAAGTTCACCGTTGGCATTGTATTGAGCCTATCCCAATGATCTCATAAAACATTCACCATGCCGTCAAAACCACAACTTACAAAAAGCTACTTTGATGAGCCAGTACATTTTTTTTTTATAATTGAACAATAACTGTACCAGCTAGGCTATATACACTGTAATTACATGACCAATAATGTGGTTGACTCAAGAGAAAGGACAGATATGGGTGGGTGAATATGCCTGTTGTTCCCCTGTGCAGGCCCTGCCTTGATAGGGCACAGTAGGAAGCAGTCAGCTGGGTCCTGGCATCGCCTGGGGAGAGGCTGGCAGCCAGGCCAGATAGAGGTGGGTAGAACTGGGGGAGGGTGGGTGACAGCTGAGGAATGCCTGCTCTGCTCTCCCTTTGCCATGGTTTCCACCGACTGTCATGTGAGGAATGCACGGGCCAGGACGACAGGGCCGGAATGCTACCCATCCAGTGCATATCTACAAACATCTCTCTCCAGTACTGCCCCCTCATTCACAACTCCCTGTATCTCCTCTCCAGCCCTCATCTCCGGGGAGCAACTGTATGGAAAGCGTTACAATTCTGGTTTACATTAGTGCCATGTCTTTCATAGTCCTTCACACATCGACTAAGTCAAGCATTTACTCAGTGGTCCTAGAGGGCTGCAGGGTGTGAGGGCTTGTGTCCCAGCAGTCAGCATGCTTCAATTCGGCTGGTGCCTCGCCAAACGAGTGTGCTCACATACTCCCTTAAAAAGACCTTTGCTTGAACAATGAGGGGGAAAAAAAGCAGCAATAGTCCACGTTCGTCCATTAAGACACAGTTGCCAAATAGTCAGAACGAATGGAAGAGAATTTCAATTTTATGACAGATTTGAGTTTTTGCCAAGGAGATGTTAGTCGCGCAATTTTACATCTAAGATGTTTGGTGCAGTATTTCTAAAATAGAAATTGTGCATTAAAAAGATTAATCTCCCATTGGATGACAACAAAGACTTTATTGAAGAATCCCTACTGTTGACCAATCACAGACGAAGGGGCGTAGACTTCGGTATCAACTTGCCTCCAGAAAAAAAAAAAAAAAAAAAGTCTGCCCAAACAGCAGAAAAAAAATCAGCAATGAAGTCCAAAACGTCATAATAATATATGCGCAAACTCTAAACTAGAAGCATTAACACACCAGATTCAGATCAACGTAGTCTCAATTCAGCCAAATAGGCCTAGTTTTTTGTGAAAGGCTGGGACAAATGTCCTCCAGGGACATAGTTAAGAACAGTGGTGGCCATTCACAACAAAGGTGAACATCAGAGGTGACTAGTAGGTGATCTCTATTCCACACAGGCAAACCCTTTCAAGCCAGACTGTCCATATATACTCCAAAACGCCAGGCCTCCAGTACAAAGCTAAGCAGTCCAGAGGATGTGTGGCGGTGACTCATACCCAATCTTAGAATCCTCTCCTCAAACCGGGCTATGCTGAGAGGAACTGGTGCAGGTGGTATTTATAACCTGGCACTCACAAGTGGCGGGAAAGTAGTGCAGTCACTGCACACAAGGAGGAGTGAGTGACCCGTATAAAAACAGAGCATTGTTACAACCAGTAAAGCTAAAGGTCACGGCCTTTTCACCAGGAAGGGACATGGTTCAGGGCATGTCAACAGCCTCTGATGTCATCAACACTCGACAACAAATTGTTGCCTATAAAATAACAACTCTACAGCTGCAACTGAAAGGAGACTTACCACTCTACCGTGTCAATTAGCCTACACTGCCTGGTGTGGTAGCAGCATTAGTCATATTAAAGCCACCCGTAGTCTCACTACTAAGCCAATTATTACAGTAGTGAATTGTGGCACTCTGACTCTGTAAATAAATAAATAGGCCAGTCAAATGACTACTAATCCTATACACCCAATAAAGAAATAGGTGTTTTCGAAGAAGACTTGTTAGGGACCAATGAAAATATGAGGCTTGTTTACAATGAATGGGGGTTGGGCAGTGGCGTATTGGAGAGAATTCGCTTCCTAGACTTTGGTTTAGTTCCATTCAAGACCAGGACTAGGCTGCATTACCACTACTGGCCTCCTGATAACAGGAGGAGAGTCCATCCTCCCACTTTGGGAGAGTCATTAACCATTCATTCTGACAACTTTGATTCTCTAAGCCAACTGGCCCTACTCCTTGAAGGCAGAGATTCCCAACGTGGAAAATGATTAGCAAAAGGACAATTAACTTGAAATCCAAAACAAAGAGACAACCCAGACTGAGCCCCATTAGATGGGGGTTTGCAGAAACATCACTATTGGAATAGATTTGTTTTTCTTTATCTACTTTAACTCTGCAACTCTATTTATCCTCCCTTATAACAGTGCCAATCTTGACCGTAGAGAAGCTAGCCAACTATAGCTAGCTAGGCTAATTGAGGCCGAATTATGTGCATTCTCCCCAGCCCCGTTCTGTTATAAGTGCCTACCTGTTGCTCGTATTAACCTAGTCCTTTTTCATTTTGCTAACTTTCAACCACGTCATTTTATTCCATCTGGCATTGCATTAGAGAACTCACTACACATTGAGCTGCTTTGATTGGCCTGAATGCTACCAGTCTTTATTATGGGGAGAACACCATAAAAACTACATTGAAAAGGTTTGTTTCTTTTATTAAATGTATCATTTGAAATGTAATGGTATATTCTTGTAGGTAGCAATGTCACATGGATATTTTAATTTAGAATATGCCTTTTTCAGTGTTAAAATAGGCCTATGTTTTTTGGATACAAAAATGAATACTCACAAGTATTCGAATACTAACATCTGTTCAGATATTTGAATAACCGTGCACATCCCTAAACCAAATCAGCCTGAACTTCCTGAAATCCTAGGATTAGCACGCTAAAACACCAATCCTTATATCACCTTCAACTCTTTTCCAAGACCCCGAAGCCAGGGATCACATGGGGAAACAAACAAACCTGCTCCAAGTCTCTCCAGACATGGTTAGGTCTCACACGCTGCATCGCAAATACTTTCTTCACTCTGCCCGTTCCTGGAGCGGACCACGACAAAAAAAGGGCAATGTTTTCACCCAGTGAGCCTGTGCAGCGCTGGGGTCTGACTAATTCCAGTTGAAAGGAAGATCAACTCAGTCAACCTAATGAAAGGCTGATTAAGGGACATGCACTACTAGTTAGGGACAATCTAAAGTCATAAGACAAAGTAATTTCAGTGTGAATTCCTCCTCATCCCCTGTAAAATCAACTAGTGATACAGCATCTATTCTAGGGATACAGCACCACTTCCACACCCTGACATCGGCCTTGGGGTATATAGCCTTGCCCGGGAATAACAGTTTACAAAAGGTGCACACATCACACTACTTAAGAGAAGTGGCGGGTGATGCGTCACTTGGCAAACAGAACATCTGGGTGATGAGATCATTGCAGATGTAAGGTTCAAGACAGTTTGAGCATGCAAGACTTTAATAAACCCTGATTCATTCTGATCTCACTAAAATGCATTTGGAGAGACAGGCAGGCCTACATTTTCTACATTTTGCATTTAAGCCTGCGTGAAAAACCTTTGATGGACAATTAACATGTTATTATACGGCTACATTGACACGACTTAAAATGTTTGTGTGCAGTAACTGTTTGAGAAAAACATATTCAGGGAAACAGGATGGTGCTCCAACTGCCATAATGCAGGCTTAAGTGTTGACTAATAACATTAACAGCCCAAAAACCTAGGATTGAATTATTTCACACAGCTGAAAGCGACAGGTATTGGCATGTAAACAGCACATTGTCTGAGAGATGTGTCAGCTGTTATCCAATTGCTGAATTGTAATGAAATTTCCCCCCCGGGGGATCAATAAAGTACCTATCTATCTATCTAACAGTTTACAGTGCAGCAAAACCCATGTCAGTAAGGCAACATTGCAATCCGAACAGACGTGCAGGAGATAGGCTAGCTAGCCTAATTTAGAGTCAATAGCTAATTCCAAAGTTTAACAATCCTTATAAAAACGAGCGTATTATGCCAATTCTGAGCATTTAACTAGTGTTAAGTTGTAAGTTAGCTAGGCTATTTGAAAAGTAGCCTATCCTAACTACTTTGAAACACAGGTTTTGTTGATTTCCAATCCATGCAGATTGCTTCCAATACAATTGCACAGATCTATTCATAGCTATATCCGTCATATATCAAAATAATTGGGCTGTGCCAACCTTAACAGAGCAGCAAAGAAAAATAGGCCAATTCCAATACATACATGCACTGTGATAGATGTAATGTAATCCGTAGTGTAATATAAATATATAGCAAACTAGAAAGAAAAAAACAGATTTGAATCCAGTGAAGTACCAAATTGCTATTACACAAGTGGATACACATTGTAAAATCAATTTGCTATAATATTATTGCAACGATAGGAGTTGCTACAGAATGTCAAAGCTCCTGAGGCTAACGTCAGTTAGCAGTGGGCTGTTGTATGATCATTTAGTCAGGCTAGTTAGTTACATCTGCTATTAACAACAGATAATGTTTACTGATCATATAAATGTGCTATGACTGTAGTGTAGCTAGTTACAGTCATCCTGCCCTTTAGACTAGAGACTGCGGCATATCTACTGTAGCTAAAGATGTGATAATGCACTTCCTCACATCCAGGTACAGCACTTCAACCAACTCAAAATATGACTGCATGTTACAACTCCGGTGTGATCCAAAGCTGACGTTTGATTAACTTAATTTGAATGGCATTTTGTTTCTGCCATTCTGCCTGTTTGGTAACTTACTGACTAACTAAACGTCTATCCCACCGTTTGCACGGGCTAGCTAACGTTAGCTAGACGGCTAGCAGGAAAAGTTAGCAACTAACAAAAACAAAATGTTGCTTTTCTGTACGTCCCATTGAACACAATTGGCTGCAGTTAACACCGTCGACGAATGTACTCATTTCAAATTTGCTAAACAACAAAAGATCCAATGATGGCTTGCCTAGCTAGCCAACTATGCTAACTTCATTATGGCTGGTTAAGGTTAGCCGTTAGCAAGCCAGCCAACGTCGTTCACCCGGACCGTGTCTGATCCATGGTATGGATTGTATGAATCCGTTGCTTATCTACAAATACCAAATAGTTAACTATCCATATGACTTAAAATACATTTAACACACCTAGTTAGCCCAAACAGGATAGTTACCAATCAGGTATGCTAGGAGTTTATCCACCCCTCCCCACTTCTTCGCTTCGGATCCAATTCAAATCAACACAGCCCGACCAAAGAAATATATTAAATGGCCCCCGGATTACTCGTTTCTCCATTAACTGTGTCAGGAAGTAACGTTAGCTACTATCTTCGGCAAGACATGTCTAGGCTTCTAGCTGTAAATGACCAACCTGGTGGAGGGCGGTCAGACCGTCTACGTTGGCGTAGTTGATGTCAGCACCTCGGTCAATCATTCGGAGCACCTCCTCGGTGTCGCCGCTTGAGCAGGCAGCCAAAAACACCGCGCCGTCGTCGAACTTCACCTTCGTCTTCTTCTTCTTCAGAATAGGAGGCTCGGTGTCTGTCTCCGAGCCTAACCACCGTTTGAGCTGCTCGTTTCTTTTTTGCTTGGCGTCCGCCATCTTCATCCCCCTTTTCCCTGCCTAGGGTTTCTTATCTATCTCCGAGAGAGGATATACTTTATAGTGGCAGTGTCCCACAGCGCACTGGGGCGTGGGAAGGAGGGGGCTGAGAGGGCGTCTGGGTCGTTTCCCCATAACCTCGCGAGATAAAGGAACGTCACCACGGGATCTGGGTATGACGTCATCGTCAGCAGATGAAAGGGAAAGGGAGGAGCTGGCATGTTCCTTGACAGTTAGGGAGTGTTATAATTTATCCCTCGTAAATAAGAGCACTGAGACCAGCGTTTCAAGGGTTTTTATGATGGCTGGTCAAACTAAGTCAAAAACGTAGCTCTTTCGTTTTTTTTTAGTTTTTTTTCCAGCTGTTTATTACATTCAAAGAACATCATCCGTATCCATATGAAATTACCAGAGGAAGACAATAACAATTAAAAAACATTCTCAATAGAAATAGACAAGGGGGTTTATGTTTTACCAACATTGGTAAAAGGGCACAATCCCCAAAAGCAAACGTTTTAAGGTAGCAAATTGAGCTTTGCATGCCAAGGTCTCAGAAAACAAAATAATAACATTAGATATAAGAGAGACAAGTAGAATCCTTTTGCCATGGCGTTTTGAAGCACTGTGGATCGATAGGAAAACGTTTAGTGAACAGTGTGCAACAACAACTTATCTAAAGGAAACTATTGACTTCCTCCTTGGCCTCAAATGGGATTGGATACCCAAGGGTGTAAGCCATAGTGTAGACTGCTTTGTCTCTCAATAGTGTTTGTGTGTTCTGTTGGGGGAAAATACTTTTACAAGAGACTATTTTTGTGTTGGATGGTTACATCAGGTATAAACCAGTGGAGGCGGCTGAGGGGAGGACGGCTCATAACAATGTCCGGAACGGAGCAAATGGATTGGCATCAAACCCATGGAAACCATGTGTTTGATGTATTTGATACCATTCCACTGATTCCGCTCCAGTCATTACCACAAGCCCGTCCTCCTCAGTTAAGGTGCCACCAACCTCCTGTGGTATAAACAGATGGTGATTCTCATCCTTGCCACAATATTGCTGAAGCAAAGTATGTTTAGGGCCCTCGAAGCACGTTGCATAGCAACTGTGGCTCTGGTAAGACAAACATTACGGTCTCAAGTGGCTGTGGATAAGCTTTGGCAGGACCCAAACACAAATATTCAACCCGCATTTTTTTTGCCCTTTCTCGAACATGAGTCCCCCATAAGGATATACGTGGCAAATTACTGTAGACATCACAGGAGGCTGCTGAGGGGAGGACGGCTCATAACAATGGCTGGAATGGAGTGAATGGAATGGTGTCAAAGTATCAAACACACGTGTTTCATACCATTTCATTTATTCCTTTCCAGCCGTTACTATGAGCCCGTCCTCCCAAATTAAGGTGCCACCGGTCACCTGTGGAAGACATAGTCTGTGTATTTGTGTCTCATCAGCACATGTTGCTTTTCATAACAGAGACACAATGCACACCAAAGAGCAATATAAAGCACCTCTACCACAAACCAGTACCTGTAATGATTTGATGGGAGCACTTGAAACACCAGGAATGTCTAGTGGACTCAAGCTCTGGGGTGGTCCAGACTTAGCCCTGAGTGGATGCAAGGTGGACCGGCGAAGAGTGGTTTTTATTTTGGCACCACCAAGCGTTATTATTGGCAGACGCCCATGTGTACGCCGCAGGGGTGTGGTTTTGCTTCCTTGTATCCTGGTTGTGGAGTCATTTCTAGTTCCCATGCCAGTTCCTAGGCAGTCGTCATGGAGCATGCCACAACACTATTTTAAATGGAAGTGCCGTTTACTGTCATGTTTATAATGATAGTGTTTATGGGTTTGAGTACAATAATTGTTGGTCTAATTGTACTGCTAATTCTGGTGGGAACGGCTCCTGGATCTCATAATAGTTTATTAAATCTAGAACATCCCTGTGTATAAAACAAGTGGAGATAATATCGATACAGATACGTGTTTCTGAAGTTGGTTGCCCTCTGTCACGGCTGGTGGTAGGCAGGACCCAAGGCGCAGAGCTGTAGTCAATCGACATACTTTATTTTCGGTAAGACAAAACAACAAAAGGAAATGCTGCAACCAGGAACTGGAGCGCTACATGCACCAACAATAACACACAGGTGGGAAACTCATCAACTTAAATAGGATCCCCAGTTAGAGACAACGCAGGGCAGCGGCCTCTAATTGGGGACCAACAAAACCAAATATAGATTTTACTATTTTACTAGAAAACCTCCCCTCTGTCAGGCCCTGACAGTCACCTCCAGACCAACATAAAGATGGCTAGAGGCCTCCCTATAGTCAGGCCCTGACAGTCACCTCCAGACCAACATAAAGATGGCTAGAGGCCTCCCTATAGTCAGGCCCTGACAGTCACCTCCAGACCAACATAAAGATGGCTAGAGGCCTCCCTATAGTCAGGCCCTGACAGTCACCTCCAGACCAACATAAAGATGGCTAGAGGCCTCCCTATAGTCAGGCCCTGACAGTCACCTCCAGACCAACATAAAGATGGCTAGAGGCCTCCCTATAGTCAGGCCCTGACAGTCACCTCCAGACCAACATAAAGATGGCTAGAGGCCTCCCTATAGTCAGGCCCTGACAGTCACCCCCAGACCAACATAAAGATGGCTAGAGGCCTCCCTATAGTCAGGCCCTGACAGTCACCTCCAGACCAACATAAAGATGGCTAGAGGCCTCCCTATAGTCAGGCCCTGACAGTCACCTCCAGACCAACATAAAGATGGCTAGAGGCCTCCCTATAGTCAGGCCCTGACAGTCACCTCCAGACCAACATAAAGATGGCTAGAGGCCTCCCTATAGTCAGGCCCTGACAGTCACCTCCAGACCAACATAAAGATGGCTAGAGGCCTCCCTATAGTCAGGACCTGACACCCATTATAAGTTGCTTTAGTCCATTTTCTGTAACTTTGCTTGACACAATGATTTGTCAATGGAACCCTCTAGTGTCTGTCTGCAGCACCAGAGATGTTGTTCTGCCTCTGGACTCTCTGACAAAATCTGACAAGCAAAATCTGACAAGCAAAGAAATGATCTTAAACGTTTACACAGCTCCACCCACATGAGTTAAACCTCAAGACAGACCGACCACTCTGAGGACAGAAGGGGTGACGAGAGAGAGATCTTCTCTGTAGATCCAACCGGCTGCCACTTCTTCTCTCAACCCTGGTCCGTCCATCAGACCCAGTAGACGTCCAGCGAGGACATACTTTTTTTTGTTTCGTTTTTTTGTTCGTTTTTTTTTTTTTAACATTAAAACATACAATCTACTTGCAGTGAAGCTGCTCAACATTTACATTACATTCAGTCATCTAACAGACTCCAACCCAAGCCTCGTCCCACAATGCACCAACAACCAACAAAATGAACAAAAGAGAAAAAAGAGAAAGACAAAGGAAAACAGAAAACAACAACTCAAAAAACAAAAGACATCAAGGACGACAAACACCATGACAGCGAGGCCAACTGAATACGTTTGAGTGCATGTATGGCACTATTTACATTTATGTCCGTGTATGTGCATATGTGTGCGTTTGAATGAAAGTGTGTGTATATTCATGTGCACATGCGTACAAAGACCTGCGCAGCATCAGCCTCAGGCAAACAGGCATTAGATGTAAAAACGTTGCCCCTCAGTGTCATTCAAACACATTTTTGACCGTCATTTTATCCCACGCCCAGCAACTCCACTCCCACTTGTCTCCAATTCCCCATCCCAACCCTCAGCTTCCCTCAGCCCATCCCACCTGTCTCTGCTGGCCACCCGCTTCGGATTTCTACGCACCATACAGTATCTTTGAGCTATGCTGTGATGTTTAACATACAATTTGAATCTATCTAATAGAATAGAATCCACAGATTGCGAGTTGAAGATAAATACTTTTACTAAGAGTATTAGTATATTAGTAATTGACTGACCAGGTCTCTCCAAATCTCCCAACAATGCTATTTCTGTTTTAGATTTTAGATACTTTTTCAACCATTCCTGAACCTGAGACCAGAAACCGGCTACCCGAGGGCAATACCAAAACAAATGGTCTATTGATTATGTATCCTCACAACAAAATCTTCAGAGCTGTGATGATTATATACCCCAAATATTCATCATTTTGTTGGTGGCAAGAATTCTGTACAAAAATGTAGCTGAAAAAAATCTTGCGACGTTTCATACATCAACTCATACATCCTGTACCATACATTAAAATCATTGGCACAGCTGTCAACATCCTGGTCCCCAAATTAAACTGGTATACTTTACTATTTATGCTATTTTTATTCCTCCGCCATATATTCCTTTATATTGGGCAGACAGACCCGTTCAATTGGTTGTAATCATGGATTGAGCAGACCTTCCCATACAATTCTGATAACTCCATAAAAGGCATAACTCTACCATTCCAATTTATAATAACATTTAAAAACAAAATACCCTTTTCAAACATATTTTCCATAAATGCAGGTATTTTATCAACCAGCACATTTGAATTCAGCCATAATATTTGTTTTATATTTTCAGGGGGATGAAATTGAAATTGTAACCAGCTCTGCAATGCTTGTTTGAAAAAGAGAGATACTTTGAAAAAGGTTTAATTTTCATTGAATTGAAAATGAGACATGGCAATCTGCACAAAGGCAAAAATGCAATTTTTAACAATGATTTAATAATCTCAACCCACCCAGTTAAAATTCATTATATAGATAGGCACGCTTTATCTTGTCTGGTTTAGCATCCCAGATAAAGCAAAATAGTCATCAGGAGTAGGCAGCGCCATAAGTAAGTGAGTAAACTGAGATATGATTAAGGAGTTAATCAGTGAAATCTTTCCATAAATAGACAGGTATTTACCTCTCCATGGTTACAGGATATTGTCTAGTATTACTAGTTTTCTATTGAAATTCATTGTGGAGAGCTAATTTATATATTTTGTGATATGAATACCAAGTATGTCTACTTCACCGTCAGCCCATTTTATAGGTAAACTGCAGGGTAATGTAAAAGTTGTATTTTTTAAATATCCAATACGTAATACTGTACACATAATTAGGTTTTAGTCCAGAAAGTTATCTAGATCTTCAATGAGACAATGCAGGGATCTAGTTTGCGGACTTTATATAAAACTTGAGTCATCGGCATACACCTTTGTTTTTAAGCCTTGGATTTCTAATCCTCCACTGTTGTTATTTGATCGGATTTTAATAGCTAGCATTTCGATGGCCTTAACAAATAGATATGGTGACAGCGGACACCCTTGTTGAACTCCTCTTGACAATACAAAACTCTCAGAGAAGTTGCCGCTATTTACTATTTTACACCTGGGGTTGCTATACATTACTCTGACCCATTTTATAAGAAACTAACCGAAATTGAAAAATCTAGGCAATTTATGAATAAAAATCTGCTATAAATACCAGGCCTGATTTCTTAGTTTCATGTTGTTTATTATTTCTAGTAGCTGTCGTTTATTTTCTCCAATGTATAGTCCTTGTAAAAAAAACCTGTCTGATCTGGATGAACAGTACTTGGTAAAACCTTTTTAATTCTGAGTGCTATGCATTTCTCTAGTACTTTTGCATCACAACATTGAAGTTAAATAGACTGGATCTTTATATTTGCCATCTGGGTCTTGTTTTAATAATAATGAGGACAGACTTAACAGTAATTGATTTCTGCAGTCTCTGCACATGAATCAGCCTCCTGGCAGGACCGAGGCTGAGGCATGGAGGATCTCTGGGCCAGGAGAACCAGTGGGAGGCCAAGATACACAGAGGGGGATCAGTCCCAGTTCATCCTGATTTACTGGCCACCCCTCAAACCAACGTCTACGGTGCGAACGGCCGTCAGTAGATCCTGGAGGGAGGTCTGTTGTGTTTAGTCACAGGGGAGGTGGAGTACGCCAAACGTCTGTGGTGTTTATGTGCTGATATCAGGAGAGCTAGTAGTGGAAAGGGATGTGTAAGCTGCTCCTGGGCAGGACGGGGAGCAGACCTCCCGGTGATGTGATGGACAGTGTGAGTGAAGCCACGTGAGTCACTTTGTGGAGCTCTTTGAGCTCAGGGTACATGTGTTGGACAACGTTGATATCTGTAGTGTTTGTATTGGAACACTGACAATCTGTCAGCGTCTGCATATAGTTCTTCTCAATGTGTTAATGGAGGCGCTCAAACTCAATGAAATCATCCTACCGAGGAAACACACACAAGAAAATGTGTCAAATGTGTGTCAGAATCACCTTCAAAAGTTTCCTGCTTCTGCTTTCAAACATTGATTGTCAAGCCAATAGTGGAGGAATTGTATATCAACCTTAAAGCAAGGCCCCTCTCCTACCTAAACACCTTACCATCATCAGTTTATGCCTACAGCCCCATACTGTATGTGAGACTGTCCCACGGGTTAGATTAAAAGGAACCAGCCATTCATTATGTAAGGATGATGTCACATCAAACACAGTATATCCATTTGCTTGTTTACAAATGTGCAGGGATCATAGGTAGTTTGATTGGAATATAGAAGACAAAGTCTCTCTCCACGAGGCAGGTGGAGTACCACCAAGAAACCATCTGTGGATGAAATGCAGTGCCAAGCTAAGTCTATCCTACAGCCAAGGCCTTCTGAGACATCAGGGTGCTAATTTGTTACAGGCTTTTGATTGGACGCCTCAGCAGAGAAACAGTAGATCAAGGTGAATTCATATTCACTCGCCACCGCCCCTCCTTCTGGTCTATACTCCCCAACCTGCCAGGTCCTGTCTGTAGTCAGTCACTACAACCGCCACAACCCCTCTGCTTGTCTAACACTGGTCATTCGTTCCCTGGGGCAATCATGTGATCCATCATCCAACCACATCATTTATATGACTGTGTGCGTTCTGTTTGGCTTTTCCCATGTGGACTAACCTACCTCTTGAACATATAGTAAATGTTTAGGTGTCTTTTCCTTAGACATTAAACAGTTGTGTTTACCACAATGCTCACGTGGGCCATTAGTGGCTGCCTCAGCTGCATGCAGGCCAGTCCAGTCATCATGTGTCAGTGGGAGGGAAGGTAATCCAGGCGAACTCTGTCCCTCATTACCTTTCGCTTTGATGCAGAGGACTGTTTAGTGTTGTTCCTGTTCCTCGCAGCGATCAAACAAAAGTTTGGGAGGGAGACAAATTAAGTGTATCAATACCACAAACCAACAACACTCTCTTTTTGGCATTGTCCATTGACATGTTAGTGACTGGGACTGATTTAAAACAAGCCATAAGTCATACATACTTATCCTAGGGGCTTGTTGTGCGCGTGTGCTGTTGTGTCAGAACGGTTATACACAAGACTGATTCCTCAGGGGAAGCTGGTGTTTACTATTGTAATTGAGCAACTGCTCCCTGATGTGGTTTGTAAAAACAGATGAGGGGTGCAGTCTAAGAACATGCAGGAGAGACAGCCGACTGAGGCCGAGAGTTTTTTAAATTTATTTAACTAGGCAAGTCAGTTAAAAACAAATTCTTATTTACAATGACAGCCTAGGAACAGTGGGTTAACTGCCTTGTTCAGGAGCAGAATGACAGATTTTTTTACCTTGTCAGTTCAGAGATTTGACCACTCGGCTACCTGCCGCCCCCAGAGTGTGGAGGACTATTCAATATTGTGGACTGTTGTGAGTGGGATGATTGATATTGCCTGTTGCCTGTTGTTGTGAATGGGAGCGAAACTGTTAATATATTGGTAAATGATCAGATATTGCACTGAAGATGAAATACAGTTTAGTTAGAATCGTTCCAGTAAATAACCGACTACCACTGACAGTAAAACGATCTCTTCAGACATATTCACTAACTACAATAACATGTCCCTGAAGGTGACCAAGGCAGCAGCCACTCAGAGCTAGGTGACTCGTGAGTGTGGACGAGTGAGCACCATCTGAGTGAAGCCAGACGCCCACTTCCTGTCACCCATTGGCTTCTGCCGCGGCGACGTTGGCGCCTGTGACACTCAACTCCTCCCAGAGCAGAAAACCCAGACTGCAGTGCTATCATCACACTTATAGAAATAGTCCTGCTTTGATGTTATCTGGGATGCGAAAGACGATGGCAAGAAACGCATAGATAGTACCGGCTCAGACCTTAGCCTCTTCAATTAGACAGATTTGTAAGCTCTCCTCCAGCCCCTGGTATCAGGTGAGAGTTAGCAGGTCTGCAGGCAGTGTCGCTCTCAGCCTGCTGTTTTGCAATGGGCAAAGTACATATCATCACATTCCCAGAAAAGCACAGCATGACGCTTTAATGGGCAGCAGGCCCAATGCAACCCTTCCTGTCCATCTGTGCTCATCCACGCCTGTCATTGACAAATAGGCCTACGACTCTATATATTCAAAGTATGTTACGTGTGGAACTTTGACCCACCATGAGTTGAGCTGAGTTGTCCGAGGCAGAGTGGTTAGATTCTGTCAGACCCTCTTCATTGAGTAGAGCAATAATAGCAAGCTGATCTCCGCAGCAGCCAGTCACATGCTGTGAAGTCTGTTGATGTTGTTGTGTGTGTGTGTGTGTGTGTGTGTGTATGGGTGGGTGGGTGTGTGTGTGTGCATATGTGTGCACATGTTTGCCTGTCAGGTCATGTTGGCAGGTATGGTATGTAAAGGCTGTGGTTTTAGGTTTGACATTGTGGGTGACACACTTCATGTTTCCGTGAGAAAGTCTTCTCAAGAGTTGAAGTGAAGTTCATTGCCCATGTCAGTTGTTGATCAATCAATTTGAGGTTTGCCAAAACAACCAACAACGTAACTATGGCAACACATCTTCTCTAAATAGATAGCAGAAAGGAAATCGTGTAAAGTATAAGCTGTGGCTTAACAGGGTATACTTGCGTCTCCCAGTAAACAGCAGCATAGCAGAGACACTGAGGCAGAGAGACTCAGGGATTTGACTCTTGCAGCCAGGGGTCAGAGGTCAGACAGCAGACAGATCTGTGATGGAGTTGTCCCCCCCCCCACTACTCGCAGCTGTCTTCGGGCCCCCTTTTACTTCAGCCTGCTGCTCCAAGCCTCCTTATGGGGGGGGTCTGGAAAAGCATCTTTCTGTAGTCTCAGGGAGCTTGTCACTTAGAATTCACGCTCTTAGGATATTTACACTACTGAGCATGTGGCTTCTTCGTCTTAAGGAGCAATATTGCTCTGCCGTGAGCGGGCGGGCAGTTCCTTGAGAATACCAGCCAGTCTGTCGAATGAGTGCCACCTGGCAAATCTTGCTGGTGCGCTCTTCTGTTTAACACGTGATATATCTCAGCGAGAGCGTCCCTCGCCAAAATCCGCCCCCAGAGCAGGAGTGTTCATGAGCTGATCTTCTCATGGACAACAACTGAGCTCCTGCCTCAGCCAGATTTAGGGCCCTCACTTAGCAGCCCTTGCTACTGTAGCGTCACTCAATTTTCTCTCTATGAGTCTAAAGGCTTCACATACACAGATACTGTATTCCAGTCCATCAAAGGACCATTCAAATCTTAAGATATCCCTCAGCGTGGTGATATATAATACTTCCTGTGGTACGGCTGTGGTTTTTTGCATATTAATGGATGTATATCATGCACATTACTCTACTGGCGCAGGGATACAAAATTAGTAGTGATAAGACAAGGCTATTGGACTGACCTTGTTTCATATCAAGAGTCTAATAATAGGATGAGTCTGGAGCTGTGCAGCAACCGGTAACGGGTTGGAGCTAAAAGCTAGAACGAGTCCCTCCGACAGAGCGAACCAAGGGAAAAGATGCCTGCCTATCTATCGTTTATTGTTACAAAAGGTCAAGAACATACACGGTGAGGCGGTGCGTTGAAGGGGATGGAGTGTGTTTCGTCTCTCTACCAAACAGCTGACCTGTCCACTCTTATGGGCTGCTAATTGTTACCATGGCAACGTTGGCACTGGCAGCTTCATCATGAGCCTAGTCTCAGCTGTGTCTACTCTTCCATTTGTGTCTATTGGCTTATCAGGATTTGCTGATCCTTATTTTTCTTGTCACTTCCATTGTCTGTCTGGCTCTAATTTCCTCAATTTCTCCATGACAGTAGACATATCAGTAATGACTGGTTGATAACGGGGAATATATCAGAAAGCCTCTTGACTTCAGAGTCAAATTGATCTCTGGGACAGAGACTGGGGCTTTCCCCCTTTAGAGTTACTATTGGTTCTATCTCCTATCCAGACTGTTTCTATTCAGCCTACCTTTATGACAACCATGTGATGAAAAGGGCAGCCACATGATCGATCACTCAACCTGAGGGCTGTCTGGTCTTCAGCCCTCAGTTGGAACTGAACCTCAACCCTTTTGATGATCAGTGGATGGGAGCCCAGTGGAGACATCTCTCTCTCAGGGTTCAAAGTTCACCAGACCAGACCATTTGTCATGGACAGGACTTCAAGGCACTCAAATCCGCATGCAGACAGGTTCACATTTCGATTAATAGGTGTCATCTATCTCTCCCCTGACCCCAGAGTTCCAGAGCAAAACCACTAGTTACAGCAGAAAATATACATTATCCATCCACAACATTGTAACCAGTGTCAGTTGACAAACTACATAGCGAATAGGAGCCCAGTCCAAAAATACTGTAGATAGATAGACAACCACAGCCTCTGGCCATTGAATATTTAATCCTCCTTAAACCTAGTCCGCCATCGTTAATACTGTGGAGAGTGGGAACATGTACAGTGAGAGACCCTCCATTTTACACAGGAAGCCCTGAAGCAGCAGTGTTGAGTGTCTGCAAGATGAAGTAAACAGAACAGACCCTCCAACCAGAGTTATAAATAGAGCTTTCTTCTTCTGCTTACTTAGATTCAGCTCTTCCCCCTCTCTTTACAGTGGAGAGACTCATGTCACAGGTGTGAATTTGAATATTCAGCATCCACGGAAGCTATGCTGAGACATGTCTAACAGGAGTATAATTACTCAGCTGTGTTGACTTATCAGACAGACATTCTCTCATTAAACAAATAGAGTGAAATAGCTAGTTTGTTGTAATCCTATTCCAAACACAGCCAGTGTACCTCTCTCTCCTTGCCCTTCACGACCAGACAACTGTGTCATACGTCTGCCCTCTGACTGACTCCCAGGCCAGTCTACTCCCCACAGTAACTGTTTCAGCTGCTAATGGTCAATGATTTTGACCATGGAGCTAGACTACGGTGGTTATGTCACCGAGCGGCGAGCTAACACTACGGCTTTCTGGGATGCGGTTTGAATTTAGAGTAACTAATTAGGTCAAGGTCGGCTGAATGTCCAAAGTCACATTGACAGCCTCCTTCCCTGGTCCCACTGCAGCCCACCGTCTCCATCCTAAGCCAAGAGATAGTAATAACAAAATGGCCGCTAATATACAGTCTATTGAGGTACAATGGAAAATGTATGGCTTATTTTTTAGGTACACAATACAAAGTGTTGAGTTGCATAGTGTAGAATACAACAAGCCTGTCTGAATGGCTGTTCTCTTCTGCTACGTGATGATGAGGTGGTGTCAGTGTTATCTCTGAGCAAATTGGGCCGCACAGCGAGGGCTGATACGCACGTGAAAGACAGGCGATAGAGAGAAAGTGGACTCATCTTTATATCTGTGCCATTATAGCATCTGTCTCAATTTTAAAGTTGTCCATTTTCTTTTTCTTTATTGGCTGATTGCTCCAAACTCATAGGAATCCCCACCCAGTTGACTACTTTAAAATGGTGGAAGCTCTCAATGACAATGTCCATGCTAAAACGGGTTATATCCGGTGGTGTAAACTACTTAAGTTGTTTTTTGGCGTATCTGTACTTTACTTTACTATTGATATTTTTGACAACTTGTATTTTTCTCCACTACATTCCTAAATAAAATATTGTACTTTTTACTGACACCCAAAAGTATTCATTACATTTTGAATGCAAAGCAGGACAGGAAATGGTCCAATTAACACACTTATCAAGAGAACATCCCTGGTCATCCCTACTGCCTCATCTGATGGACTCACTAAACACACATGCTTCCTTTGTAAATAATGTCTGAGTGTTGGAGTGTGGAGCCCCTGGCTATCCGTACATTTTAAAAACAAGAAAATGGTGCTGTCTGGTTTGATTAATATAAGGAATTTGAAATGATTTATACTTTTACTTTTGATACTTAAGTACATTTTAGCAATTACATTTACTTTTGATACTTAAGTATATTCAAAAACAAATACTTTTAGATTTTTTCTCAAGTAGTATTTTTCTGGGTGACTTTCACTTTTACTTGAGTCATTTTCTATTAAGGTATTTTGACTTTTACTCAAGTATGACAATTGGGTACTTTTTCCACCACTGGTTACATCCATGATGAGTCTTCTTTCTATCACTATGACAACAGGCACCGCTTCGATATAAAGTTGCCAAAATACCACGTGCGTTCACTTCTATTCAATCAAATAAACCTCACATAGCAAATAAGCAATTCCGTTTTTTGTTGACCTCAAATTCGACAATCTCTCATTGACCTCCATGCTAAAATTCCTCACGTTGTGGGATTATTTTCGTGGACAGATTTTGGGCGGAGTAAAATATCTCGCTTCGCCTCTTCCTCTCTGCCTGTACTAAGGGTGTGTTGGAGTATAGGGGGTGGATGACATAAGGTGTGTTTGTGTTGGGGTGGGAGAGGTAGGGGTGAAGTGCAGCTTGTGGAGCCAGTCACTGTGTACCTCCCAGACACCCCTGGGGGCTAAATCAGACTTAGTCAAACATATTTACCTGTCACCCCAGATCAACTCACCCTGCATGGTTTGATGCCTCTCTACAAACACACACACACACACACACACACACACACACACACACACACACACACACACACACACACACACACACACACACACAGATACATACAGGTGTTCACATGTTAATGTGTGCATCTCTCATGGCATGCTGTTCAGGATGTGTGATCATTACATAATGGACTTGTTATCTATTCAGAATAAGGTTCAGTAATATGATATACCTACTGATAGAGAAAGTGACAGCTGAACTAAAGCAGGGAAGTATTTACCATCCAATTCACATGACATGGAAATCATCGAGCCCATTAATGCTTTGCATATTTTCTGGTATTTTTCTGGTATTTTCTGGTTACAGTTTTTCATATGAATTCATGCATCACCTCCAGGAAAGTGAATAGTCCAATCAAGATCTTCACTATCCTGGAGTTAGACTTCAACATTTTCTTTGGAAAAGACACAGCAAAAGCCCCCAGAGAGTAGGTTCTCATCTCTGAAAATGGTCCAATCCACACACCGCGTTATCCTCCAATCAACTCTGCATTTGGTAATCTTTCAAGGAAATGTCCTTGGAACTGTGACGGCCCTCAGACCAGCCTGCATGGAAGCCATCAAAATATGCAGTTTAACGGACATGTAAACACAAACAGACTTGACATGGAAAGCAGGCGGGAGGTTCAACCTAAGACAAACAATCTGATTTATTTTCAGAGCCTGTGTGACATCATAATAACAACCTGCAGCAGTGGGGGAGGGGTCTAAAAATAGGGAAGACGTCAAAGCGCTGGTACATATATGTCCATAAAGTGTGAAGCACATTCCTCAGATAACAGCAGATGGCTCACAGATTTGGTCCTCACGGGGAGAGGAGGAACAGCCCACACACGCTTCAAAACGAGGCATCGCAGGCCCATAGGCGCGGCGGTTCACTGCGGAGAAAGCAAAGAGTGGAGCCAGGGCTCCCAAATTGTGTGGAGGCAAACAGGGGTTTAAAGAGGGACCCTGGGTTTGGCTACGCTGTAGCATTGTGCACGTGAAGCAGTCCTTAACCCTTATCAGTGAGGTCCTGGTGGAAAAAGTTGGACTCCCTGAAACTGAGAGGCCAACAGCTGTTGTCTGAAGAAGACAGACTCTACTGAACGTGCTCTGTGTTTTCGAATTAGTCGTTAGGGCCAGGGTGAAGCTATAGAGCCTTCCTGGTTAACTGCATGAGAATTTCATAGCATGGAAATGATCACTTGATGCATCTTGCTGATATTTGTATTGTAGATGAACACATAAAGGGTAGTTGATGAAATGCCTCATTTCACACTGTTGTCTCTGCTATAGTTCCCTTATATTTCTTGGAGCCCTCCATGATCTTGTTCTTCTCTCCATCTTCAGTGGCCCCAGGACTGAACCACGCACGTTAACAGGGGTGTCACACGGATAACAGTTGGATTAATGGCACCCTTCTCCAGAGCCTTCAGCAGCCTGTAAATGGTCCGGTAACGCTTGAGAACCCTGCCTCGGCGCATCGTGTTGTCAACCATGGTCATGTCACATTCCATCAAAGTGGCCAGCCCTCTCTTCCTGTCTCTCCTTCACTCTCCTTTAAACAAGCCCTATCATGGAGAACCACATAGCTTTGACTGTGAAGAAGAGGAGGAGACAGATTGCATTGCTGGAACTAACCGTTTTAAACTGTTAAGGAATTTCTTCTTCTTTTCCAATATCTAATAGAGAAAAATATAATCATTGCCCCTTTGAACGACTACACATACTGTAGCAAGCTGTCCAATAAACCCACGGTCTCTGTGTGCCCCCAGTCAGAATCTGATGGACATGAGGCTTACGTACTCCAGCCCTGTGAAGTCATCGTCGTTGTGTGTGTGTGTGTGTGTGTGTGTGTGTGTGTGTGTGTGTGTGTGTGTATCTGATGCTGCTCGGCTTCTCTCCTCTTCAAGAAGGAAAGAAAAACACTGAAAAGAAGAGAATCCACGACGACATCATTCATCCTGGCCTTTTAAGGAGTGCTCCTGCGGAGGCCTTGTGAGCGCTGTGCCGGCCCACTTTCCCAGCAGCAGCAGCACACAGCTTCCCAGCCCCATCCTCTCTTCTTCTGGGGAAACAGGAGCACAGACACTGACTGTACTGAGACACAGAGACACTCAGTCAGGCTGCTTTATGTCAGGGTTGTACAACCCCAGTCCTAGGACCAGGACTCACTCCTGCTGGAGCTCTTTTTGGTTTGGGAACTATTGTTGATGATGTCATTGATTAGCTATTGTGGGGACAAATAGCAGGCCTCGTAGATCGGAGACAGCTATCCTATAGACACGCAGACATACACCTAACTGTAAACACAAACAACTCTGTACATTATGCAGAGGAACATGCATATGCATTCATCCACACTACACAGACAGACACTAACAGAAAAACTCAAAAGACCCCCAGAAAATGAGACATGCACCAAAATGTCTTTCCATGTATTTAATTCAATCAAAACACATCTCATTAAATTATAATGGTGGTCCATTATGTAACTGAGCTGGAGCAATAAAAGTACCGCTCTCACTCTCTCACTGACTCAAGAACCTCCATGGTTCTGGAAACAGTATTCATCATTCTATTTCCTCCCAGGCCCAGCAGATGTTGTCCAGGCTGCAGCCACTGTCCCAGAGCCCATCAGATAGACAGAGATGGACTGGAGAGGGACTGTTGTGGCCCTCCCTGCCCTGAGCCGAGCGCTGCTGATGTCAGCCCCACCCTGCATGGCCCCTACTCACCTTCCACCCTCTGCCTCTTGCATGAACCCTTACCAGACCCACAAAAAGAGGACAAAGGAGAGAGAGCGAGAGCGAGAGAGAGAGAATGTGACAGAGGGACAGTGAGGGAATGACTAGTGCGTTGGCAAGTTCAGTTACTTTCCCATCATGCTTTGCTCTATTGCCAGGTCAACTCAATGTTCTCAATGTTTCAAGTACAGCTTTAGACAGAACCTTTAAATGATTCAGCCACTCTATAAACAATAACCCACTCTAAAATACATAATGACGCTTTATGAGGAAGCTGGATGAAGAAATGTAGTTTATGTGAACAGAACACATTGGATATCACCTTAATGGCTGTTACTCTCCCTAGCCTTTAACTCAATATTACAGTAGGGGAGAGTGGGGTAAGTTACCTTTTTAAACACTTTTAACATAGGCCAGACCCTGTTGTTATCTCATATCCCACCCATAATGCCTTGCATTACATCTGAGAAGAAAACATTTCAATTTGCTCAACAAAATAAATAAATATACTATCTTGAGTTCATATGCATGACACATTGTAAAAATATGATGCATATTATGCATTAAACTGACAAAGTGTATGGGCTATGGTGACCATTGTCTCAACTTACCCCAAGGTAAACATTTTGACTATATTAGCCCACACAGCTACATGGGTGCACTTTCATGCTAGGTTTAGGACCTCATATTGAAGCTTATAGAGATCCCAATTGATGTGTAGAACAATCTTCAAATTATCAACGTTGGTTAAGATACAATTATTATGTAGCTCAGATGGTAGAGTGTACCCCTTGTAATGCCAGGGGTGTGGGTTTGATTCCCACAGGGGAAGAATATGAAATAAGTATGAACATGTCTGCACTAACTAACTAAGTTGCTCTGGATAAGAGTGTCTGATAAATGACTAAAATGAAACTAACACAATACATTTATTTGACTTGGTGAACATTTTTGGACATAACTTACCAATTTTGGCTTGTGGTTTCTTCCTTCACAGACTTCTAGGTTTCCCTAGAAACAAGTGTGTCTCAAACATCTTGATGTTGATAAATGGCAGGTATGCATTACCCTGAGAAATAACCTTAACATCCTCTTTTAGATTTTGGTCTTGGACACAATTTTCCTAAACCTACATTAGCAGTCTGTAAAGACCATCCAATTCTCAGGCATTGAACGACAGACTCACATTGACTCACACACACTGCTTTCACACACTGCTTTTTCAGCAGAGAGAGAGATAGAGAGAGTGTGTGTGTGTGTGTGTGTCTCTCTTCCTGTAACCTAATGCTCTGTTCAACGATGAGCATCAGGCCCTGTGTATAGGCCAGGGGACAATGCCTCCCACCCCATCAGGCCAGAGGACAGCTGACAGCAAGGCCCGCCACTATGCAGCCGATGCCCGCTAAAATAGCCAAATTAATGGAAGAGGCTCATGTCCAAACGAGGGTTTAATACCAGGACACATTTTACCGGCCTGAGCTGTCACACACAGCAGCAGACATCAATATTTACCGCTACCATGGCACAACGGTAAGAGGTGGAGATGAAGTGCCCTCCAGGGTAACTTTATGCTGTGGTAAAGGCTGAGGAAATCAGCGGCCCACCGCTACGCCCCCCTGGGGCTGATGCTTCTGAGAAAGAGGCTAAAATACTGTGAATAACTGTCACTCAGAGATGTGTTAGTCCCTGGGATGTTGTGTAACGTGATAGCCTATCAGCGTGTACCCAACTGACACTGAGAAGCTCAAACAAAATGTCTATGGACAAGCAGGAAAAGTGTTTAGATTACGTAGCAATATAATTCCAATTAAAAACTGTGGATGCATACAGTAGCCTATAAGTAGCCTACTATTATGTCACATGACACAGTGACATCATTTTGAATATTGAATAGCTAACTCCCTGTGTGTTAATACTAAAGATTTATCGTTTCTTGTAGTGGCTGAAGCTCAATCCCTTCTTTACACCAATATAGAGTTTGCCCCTATTCCATCATTTTTGAAAATTTTATTTTTCTAAGGCTGAGAGGATCCAGACAAGAAAATCATCATGAAATCATATTTAAAATCCGAACCGTTTGAGCTACAAACTAATAAGTCACCAACATCGAAAAATTAGACTCCCGAGCACAACGGTTGCTTCTCTCTACGACATCCACAAGCTTTACACCAGTTGTCTGAACTCTGTTGCAGACATCCTCATTTCTCACTTCTCACAGAACAAACTGTCCAGAACAAACCATTGGAGCTACAAAATAATATGTCACCAATATAGAAAGGGGAGACTCTCACAAACATTCTATTTCTCTCAGATATAGGACAGACACTATGTTTTGCCATGGACAAATGTGTTATTCAATGTGTTTCTATGGGCTATAGCAGTAAAGGCCAAATTCAATGTTTTATCAAATATATTTTTTATATATTTATTTTATACCTACAGGGATCCTAAAATTCCAAATCTAACGGCTAAATTATACATTTTATAACCATCTTAAAATAACATATGGAATTATCTTAGTAGATATTGGGCTCTAAGGGCTTAGAGTAAAGTTTTAAGACTAGGCATTATGGGAAAATATATGGTTTGGACAGCTGTGTGCGTCAACTAAACAAGCCAACATGCCTGCCCACAGCTAGTGGAGGGTGGCCTGGGCAGGTTGCTGATACATCAACTGTCATTTTCCTCTTTTGTCAGACTAATCACAACCTATCCTTGGAGGGCCTGCCTTTTCGCAGTGGAACATGTCATTATGATGAAACTGGGAAAGTTCACGCGTGTTCACGCCTATTCATGAAGCCACAGACAGAGATAAAAAGGTAAGACCCGTGGCTCTAATCATTATTTCCATTGGCAGGCAGGCAGACAGACAGGCAGACAGGCAGGCAGACACTACCCTCGCTGGGACGTCACTTTTCTTCTTCCTAAGCAATCCCTGAAGAGTGCTTCCCTGTCTCCATGGCAACCGTGCTACTGTATTCCTCACAAAACTCCAAAGCACCCCTCTCGCCCCCCCGCCCCCAGGACTTGGCAGCCCTCTCTGTCCCTCTGCTCAGAGTAACTTCAATTACCAGCAACACTTTCCCTACCTCGCCTCGGCCTATTATGGTCAAATGAGAGTATAACTGCGACCTGAAAAGCTCCTTTGCTGTAAATCTGCGAGCCATCGTCTCATGCTCGGGGGTGCTGTGACAAGCCAAGGTCACGGGGTCGCGCCTCCAGGTGATGCGTTTCCATAAGGCTATGGAGAGGGAATGCACTTATATGGTATGGTCTTTATTTATTACTCCCTGGCTTTACTGGGTGACTGCCTACAGACTCTTCTCTCCCAGAGTCCCGCACTTCTGTTCTGACACTGTACAGTAGAGACATAGCTAACTGTTCTAACCATGTGGGTTTTAGTTAACTAACTCCAACCCTCTTTATGTATAAAATATGTCATTCTTTGTCCCGTTATGAAGCAAAGCGGAGGTATATTGCGATTGGTCAGGCCCCTGGTACCCTACAAATACGCTGCTTAAAATACAATACCCAAAGTAATCTTAGAGCGTTTAACTTGAGATCGCGAGAGTGGCCTGGACAACGTAAGGAGAACTTGACAGTTGTGAACACAAAAGGGATTGCGTGCTTTAGCGGGCCGCTGAGCGAAGCAGGAAATCGATGACGATTCTGTGGCCTTAACGCGTTTCCTAGGCAGACGGCGAGGAAACACACAGGTCTATCTGTCCTGCATGAGGTCCAGCCCGGGTCTTCTACACGCACAGCGCTTCCTCTGTCTGACACTGGGGTGTAGACATTGGCACGCTTACATGGTAGAGGAACATCCCTTCGAGGTATCTGTAGGCTGATTACTCTGTGGGTTTGTCACGCATGAACCATGGCTGCAGCCCAGATGGGAAGGGTACAGTGAGCAGCGGTGAGCAGCGTTCAGAATCAGACCTACCCCCTTAAAACATCTCACACACCACATACAGCGTTGACTGTGAAACTGAGTCCTTCACATAATAACCCACAAGATAGAAACATACTGTACTTGCTTATTCACTTTAACTGTCACTTCTAAAACACAGGGCCTCTTTTCACACCTCTTTTCCAATAGCAGGCCCCTAGATTTAAAAGTGGACCGTATCCCAACTCAGAACGGAATAAAATGGCTGCCTATGGGCCCCCTTGGCCTGTGTGCCTAAATAGGAGGGTGGTCATGGTGCTATGAATAGACTGGAGACTAGAGAGGGCATTGAATGACTCAAAGCTGGCATGCCTGGCACAGCTATGCCAACCCTACAGGAAATGTACCCATCGAAATGTATTGAAAACGCATTTATTGCAAGTAAACACAAACAAATATGGTTTGAAATAAATTTTTAGTTTGAATGTTTTTCATCACATATATTTAAAATATATTAATGCATTGGCAAATGTAATTGATTCATCTTGTGTCAAACTTTCTGTAGGGTAGCCAAAGCCAGGTTGAAGAGGACCCTAAGTGGAGGTCAGTCTAGGGCCAGGGAACATCACATATCCACACTGCACTGGATCATTGGAGCAGGGAAGTGAGAGACTTCTCCCTGACAATAAAAGAAGCCAGGTACCTGTTCATCCACGTCCGGCAATGTAAACACCACTCTCCCTGCTGTAAATGTCAGGCATAGGTAGGAGCTGCACGGCGCTCACATGACTCATGCCACTGTATACAGATTCCCAAGATGCTATTTATCTTCAGCCCTCCCTTGCCCCGGGTATGGCCGGACCGATTTCCTCCTTTAAGGGTAAGACTATGACAAGACGCAGACTACTTTCTTCTCCTCTCTTCTCTCTGGTTCCAGACAGACATAGTTGTCATTCATATAGGCTGTTCCACTGCTCTGTGTATTGTAACTTTCCATTCTGGCTCATCGTGTTCTCTGTTCTAAAGCATACAACAGTGAGGTAAACAAAGTGCCCAGGCCCAGGGTCACTGCGTTTACACAGGCAGCCCAATTCTGATATTTTTCCCCCCCGCTAAATTGGTATTTTGATCAATCTGATTGGCCAGAAGTCATTTCAGTCATTCTATGTAGCGCGTTTCTATAGCTTTTTACACTCCATACTTTGTGTATTTTTATACTTTTCGTACTGCCGCACTATGTATCATGTATCTGTCTTTTGTGTATTTCGTTCTGGCATTTTGCACCTGCCCTGTGTTTTTCGTAGCTACTTGATGAAGTAATTTCCCCACGGGGATCAATAAAGTACCTATCCAACTATCCATCCATCCATCTGTGAGCCTTCACACATTAAATGCTTCAGGTGTAAACAGAAGGAAACACAGATGAATAAATCCTATAAAACCACTCAGACTGTTTATTTCCATTGATATGCTGCTCTGTCAACCGCAATGCCACGATAAATCATGGGAAAACAAACAACCACAAACTCAACCAATACACTGCAGGTCGGGCGGTCGGACACTTGATGTCAAATAGGCTCCCCACTTCCTCTATCCCACGTGAACAACAGGCCCATTCCCATCATCCCTAGGCCCAAAGCTCCTCAGCACGTTTGGGTCATGTGGCTCTCTGTGGTCAGCACTGACCTTCAGGCCAAATATGGCGGTAACACATTACTTTGTGTAACTGCACTGAGTTTGCGATTTAGAGGTGTTTTTCTCTAATTATAAAAAGTGAGATTTTAGAATGTCAAAGGTTGAATGTGCTAATTGGTTAAATAATTTTCATCTTTGTCAATATTGTCATAGTCTGAGCGTTGACGTCACTGCTCAGATGGGTTTTTACATTTATATTCCACCTGAGGGCGCTGTTGAGCAGAGCTTCAGCGCAGAGGATGAGGTGAACCCTTTTATTGATTGGGATACTTGACGTTATCAGTGCATTTGAAAGATAGACATTAATACGAGTATGACTTTGGTCTCATAAATCTTTATACTTTTCTATAACCATAGCAAGCTGCTGCTACACATGGAATATGGCAACTCGACAACACGTTTCGTCTTTCTATTTGTTTATTTTGACTCGTGCGTCAACGTGTAGTGTGCCGCATCTGGATTGTGCAGATAGCACCGGATGCCCTGGATCAGATCAACATGGCATATGCGTCAACGTCCAAAATAAATAGATGTTGTGGCTGTATTTCATGAAACACATTAACATCTGTTCAATGACTAAGAGTAATTTCCATATGCAACATAACTCCTTCAGGTCTTCTTTATGAGCTATTCTCACTGCTTCTAGGCAGCAGTGTGTGTATGTGTGTATATATGTGTTTATAATTCTGATTGTAATGCTATGAAAATAAAGTATTTTAAAAGCATAGATACTTTTAAAAAGGACTTGAAGACTTACTTATTCCATCAAGCTTATGACGTTTGAATGGGTCTGAGAACTGTGAGTGATTATATGTTTGATTTAATGGTGTCATGTGTTGATGTTTTTTTTAATGTGTATTCTAGAGTTATTGTAATTTCTGTGTAACTTTGGAGTTATTTATTACTCATGGACAGCACTTTGGTCCATTTTAATGGTTTTGAAAGCGCTTTATAAATAAAGTTGACTTGACTTAAAAAGTGTTTAAGACAATCTAGTGGCCAGGCAAAGGGAGATGTATAATAATGTATCTCAACGAAGCAATGATACAGGACATTGGATAAGGACTCCCTCTACATGCCTCTGTCTGCGACGCTCGTCTGCTATTCATCAACTCAGTTTTGGAAGCAGCTAATTTCCCCTGGTCTCTGTGGAGTTCTGACCTGATTTCTCCCACAATAGACTGGACTGCTCTCTTTGCTTTGTCATCAAATGGGTTACAGGGAACTAAGGACAGACACACTGAAAAAAGCAACATTACAGTAGGCTACTACAATGTCTGCACAATAAACTTGATGCGTGCGTATAGCCGACCACCGCAGTAAAGTCCAGTAATAAGTCCAGACACAATTTCTGTCTACGATGACCACTCTTCCAGAATCCAAATTGTAAGCCCAACTGCCATCATCCTTGTATGCCCTCCTGTAACTGGGGCAATAAAATGTATTATTGCTCAACATGCACAAATCAGCAATTGCCTGAAAATAAATGTTTTTTCAAATTGGAAAATGTAATGCATCCCATAGAAGAGGGGTTTAGAGGGCATTTTTGTGAGAAAGAATGAGATTAACCCTAAAAGCGGCAGAGTATTTTTTGCTTAAAAGCCCCAACGGGGTGGTTTTTGAGAGACTATCTGCCAAGCAGTAACACTTTTTATTTTATTAACCTTTTGTAACACTAGTAAATGGTTTAAATTCCCCAAAATAAGTATATATATTTATTTTCTTTCATGTTTTGAATAGATATTTTGATCAATTTCATCCATAGACAATTGTTATGAACATTTCTCTGTTATTCATTCAAAGTGTTGTGTTTCAAAGTTGGTGCTTGAGCTAACCTGACATACCGGTACCACCTAAAATGGCCACTGATACTGTATGGACAATATAGACAATATGGGTGGATTGATATCAACATCTTTTCAGGGTATACACATCTACCTCAGCCACATATGGTACTTTATCACCAGGTTTACTATTGAGTCCACATTTTCAGATTAGCTGTGCACCACAAGTATGCAGAGAGAGATTATTTTTAACACAGAAATCATGGAAACTGTTGCTTTTATTGGTCGGTAACTAGTTGCTTGACAAAGTCCTAACATTTCAGAAGGATACAAAAAAAAGGGTTTCAAAAAATGGACATTTGACTATTTTTGTCTGTTGGTGTGTTATTTACAATGACGGCCTACACCAGCCAACCCTCCCCTAACTCGGCAGACGCTGGGCCAATTGTGCGCTGCCCTATGGGACTACCGATGACGGTTGTGATACAGCCCGGGATCGAACCCGGGTGTGTAGTGACGCCTCTAGCACGGCAATGGAACGTCTTAGACCGCTGCGCCACTCAGGATCCCTTCAAATAATTACGAGATGCTCATGTCTGGACATAATTTAGCAAGATTGAGCCCTCGCCTCTTCCTCTCTGCTGAAACTATATCCCCGGAGAAAACATCCAAGCGAGCGAAACAGTGACCCTCAGTATATGCAGGTAGCCTAGCAGTTAGAGCGTTCGTTGGGCCAGTAATCGAAAGGTCGCTGGTTGGAATACCCGAGCCGACAAGGTGAAAAAGAAACTTGGCGATGTGTCCTTGATCAAGGCACTTAACCCCAATTTGCTGCAGGACCCTGTAGGTAGGCCGTCATTGTAAATAATAATATATTCTTAACTGACTTGCCTAGTTAAATAAAGGTTAAGAAATAATAATAATAATAATAATAATAATAATAATAAAGGCCATGTATCTGATGCTGTCTGGCCATAAACAGTATGACATGCAATACTCTTTTGGTCCTGACAGCATTAGATACATGGTCTACACATACTGAGACAGAGGGGCGCTGTTTCGCTTGTTCGGACGCTTCAACTGAGATTGTTAAATCTTTCTGTTGGAACGCGTATCCGTCAAATAAATGATGCCTATTTCAGTATTTTATTCTGAGGGGGCCAGGTAGGGTGGACCAGGCCCCCCCAAGGCCGGCCAATAACGCCAGCCCTTCCTTAACCCCACTCTCTGAGGGTGTCTCAGGGAGAGTTGGCATATGCAACAACGAAAAACACATTTCCAATTCACACATGCGTATAATACTCACGCGTAGCCTACATGTGTGAAATAGGACGAATATCAGCACCCACCAAATTATTATTAATTACATTGTGGGAACTCCATCAGTATGAATGAACAATCTAATAATCCGCGCAATACAACTGCAACATAGGCGGACGGGAAAAGAGCCAATCACACGCGTTATGAAACAGAGGGCGTTTGGGATCTTTCATAATGGTACAAATGCCTGGACAGCTTCCATCGTCAACTAGTGTATTCCTCTGGACAATAAACGGGTAAACATCTGGTTTTATTTACAATATAGAATGTATAGCCTGTATTTTAATTACTGAAGTTGATTCAGATGGTCTCTGTCCCATGTCCTGAAAGACACATTCAGTTGTTACTGCGGCCTTTAACGAACTTGAATATTATAGAACTTTAGTGACTTGCTACCGGCGGTAATAGAGGGCGCATTGGTTATGAGTGTAAATACACATTCTCCACCACCCTGTAACACGGTAACACTCAATGTTTAGTACATCGTGTTCCCACGGCAACACTACTCCGATATCTACTGGCCAAATGTTATTTCCTTAATTATGTTGTCCTCAATAGATCAGTTCAACATTCATTTAGATTGACAGTCTTTGCAGTGAGGAAAGCGAAGCTTGTTTGTTAGTTATGCGATCATTCTAAATACAATGCATCTCATTGTTCATTAATGATCTCATTTAGAGCAATAGGAAACAAACAGTCTATATACTGAAAGCAGAGAGCAGTAGTATATGACTAACCGTAGACAATACTGACAAAGGACGTAGTGGTCTTGTGTAATGTAACTCTGCTGTGTGTGTGTCTTATACAGGTAATCTGTACTTAAGTGCCTTGGCAACAATGCTCCGTGCCACCACTGCCTTCCTGTACGCCTATTGTCAGAAGATGAGGTTCTTAACCGCTCCCATGGGCTTCTCCGCCTCTACCCTTGCCAACAAGCGGCCAGAGAACCAGCAAACTGTCGACTCTCTTTATGACCTGTCGGTGGACATCCGTAAGGTGCGTAAGTTCAAGGGATGGGTGCTGTCAGAGAACTCTGTGTACGTGTACGAGACGGCGGACCTGCTGCGGGACATGGGCGCTGACACTGCTTCCATTGCCCGTGTGCTGGAGACCCACCCCGAGGCCATCTTGTGTCGGCCCGAGGACGTGGCAGCTCAGCGTGACCTCTGGTCCTCCGTATGCCCCAACCGGCGTGAGCTGGTGGGAATCATTGAGAAGTTCCCTGCCTCCTTCTTCACGCTCACGCACCACGCCAACCAGCGTGACAACATCCGCTACCTCAAGAGCCTGCGCCTCAGCAAGCGCATCATCAGCAAGCTGATGGCCAGCGCCCCCCAGAGCTTCAGCCGGCCCGTGGAGAGCAACCAGAAGGTCATCCATACACTGCGAGAGACCTACCTGGACCTGGGCGGGGACGAGGGAAATCTCCGCTTATGGCTCCAGAAGCTGCTCAGCCAGAACCCCTACATCCTGATGCGGCCGGCCGAGGCATGGAGGGACAGTCTGGTCTTCCTGAGGGAGAAGGGCTTCACCACAGAGGAGCTCCTGGTCCTAGTCTCCAGCCTCAGGGCGTCCATCGCAGAGCTGCAGCCTGAGGCCATGCAACAGGCTCTGGACTACACCCAGGGGGTGCTCGTGTGCTCTGAGGGCGAGCTCCGGGAGATAGTCCTCCGCTGCCCCGCTGTACTGTACTACTCGGTGCCCACCCTGGTGGGCCGGTTCAAAGGGCTGCTGGGCGTGGGGGTGAGCATGGACCAAGTGAGGGAACTGCCCAATGTGCTGGAGCTCACCACGCAGATTGTGCACTACCGCATCCAGAAACTGGCCTCCTATGGCTATGACGTGCGCGGTGGCAGCCTGGATGTTATCGTCGGCACCAAGAAGGACTTTGAGATGACCTATGGCAAACTGCAGCTAAGGCAGCAAAGACCACTCTTCAACCCGGTTGCCCCTCTCAGGACCGCAGAGGAGTGAATGTTAACCGGCCACATCTTAATGTTTTAAGTGGATGGGAGTATTGCTGCACAGTTGCAGAACAAGCTATGGGTGTTTTACTTTAGCTATGGAATTGGAGACTGAGGTCTTATGGCGTCTCTGTTGGCGTGAGCAATACATTTCCCCAATGACTCAGTGTATTGCGTATAATGGGTTTGCCATGGAGACCTCTCTCTCCAGAAATAGGTGGATCAGCCAATCATTTTCAGGGAATGGCTGGGTTTGTTTTAATTAGCCTGAGTCACCTATCAATAGCCACTGTTTTGGTTACTACAGGTTTTTTTGGTTACTACATGATTCCATATGTGTTACGTCATAGTTGATGTCTTCACTTTTATTCTACAATGTTCAAACTTTTGGCCCCCAGTGTACGTATTCACCGTTTCTAAATCATGTTTAATGTCATGTTGTCAGACTTGTGACATTCACCAGGAAGAGCATTCCTTCCGGGGAGGGACGGTAGTGTAAGACCTGGTTCAAGTTGTTGTAATGTGATACCCAGTCACATGGTTATCATTCCCCCACAACTTAATTATAGGCTAAAAATAGTATAGAAAGGGTTGAATCATACAAAATATATCCATCCGTTTGCACTGCTACTTAAAAATCTAGCTAAATGTAAATTATAATTACTATAACAAGTCACATACTGAAAATGAACAGACAGTGATAGATATATAACTTCTCCTATAGTTATTAAGCAGGTCTATGTATTAATACATCTAAGTAATACACTGTCACAAAAGGTTATGCACGGGTCAGCTGTGAAGACTGAGATACTTTAAGACATTTTGTTGTGTTCATTTCAACAATATTGGTAACCAAAGAAATAAAGCCAGTGAGAAAGAGACGTGTCTAGCCATCCATAACCACAAATGTTGAGGAATACTGAACAAAAATATAAACGCAACATGTGTTGGTCCCATGTTTCATGAGCTGAAATAAAAGATCCCAGAACTTTTCCATACACACAAAAAGCTTATTTCTCTTACATTTTGTGCACAAATTTGTTTACATCCCTGTTAGTGAGCATTTCTCCTTTGTCAATATAATCCATCCACCTGACAGGTGTGGCATATCAAGAAGCTGATTAAACAGCATGATCATTACACAGGTGCACCTTGTGCTGGGATCAATAAAAGGCCACTCTAAAATGTGCAGTTTTATCACACAACGCTACAGATGTCTCAAGGTTTAAAGGAGCGTGCAATTGGCATGCTGACTGCAGGAATGTTCACCAGAGCGTTTACCAGATACATTTCTCTACCATAAGCTGCCTCCAACATCATTTTAGAGAATCTGGCAGTACGTCTCAAATCCGCAGACCACGTGTATGGCATTGTGTGGGCGAGCGGTTGGCTGATGTCAATGTTCCCCATGGTGGTGGTGGTGTAGTATGGGCAGTCATAACCTACAGACAACGAACAGAATTGCATTTTATCGATGGCAATTTGAATGCACAGAGATACCGTGATGAGATCCTGGGGGCCCATTGTTGTGCCATTCATCCGCCACCATGTTTCAGCATGATAATACACGGCCCCATGTCGCAAGGATCTGTACAGATTTCCTGGAATCTGAAAATGTCCCAGTTCTGCCATTCATACTCACCAGACATGTCACCCGTTGAGCATGTTTGGGCTGCTCTGGACATGTACTACAGCATGTTCCAGTTCCACCAACTTCCAGCATCTTCACACAGCCATTGAAGAAGAGTGGGACAACATTCCACAATAAACAACCTGTTCAACTATGCAAAGGAGATGTGTCGCGCTGCATGACGCAAATGGTGGTCACACCTGATGCATGTATTCCCAGTCATGTGAAAACCGTAGATTAGGGCCTAATGAATGTATTTAACATGTGTAACTTTCGCTATGTTCTCTGAACAATAGTTTTGTTTTATAGGTTTACTTAGTGACACTGCCTTATGGGAATTTACATACTGTACTTAAGTACAAACACCGTAGAATTAAGGAACCCATGGAAGCAGAACAAATATCAAGAGAGTCCATCTGTTGGTTCTGGCATGAGCAACCGATCCGGTCTGTATTGTAGCTCAAAGACCTGCATGACTTTTAAAGGGATAGTTTGAGATTTTTGCAATTAAGCTATTTTTTCTACTTATCCAGAGTCAGATTAACTCATGGATACAATATTTACGTCTGTGTGCAGTTGTGTCACGGTTCGGGCTGAGGGAACGAGGCGCAAAAACTACAAACGTAAACCGTGACCTGTGTCTAGCACACCGACAACGCACTACACAAAACAATGATCCACAACGCAGGTGGACGTGAAGTGAACATAAATAGAACTCAAGACAGCTGCCTCTAATTGGGGATCACCCAAAACCCAACACCAACCCTGTGAATGTCAGGACCTGACTGGCCATCCCACTCTCTTTAGAGGGAATCAGAGACCTGGCCTCAGTCAGGCCCTTACAAGTTTAAAGGAAGTTGAAGGTACATTCGTTTCTGGAGCCATTGCTAACTAGCGTCAGCACAATTACTGAAAGTCTACAGGGAGCAGGTAGCATGCTACCTTTTACTTTAAACTTTTTAAAGGGTTTCGTTGCCAAAATATTGAATTATCCCTTGAAACCATGCTAGTAAAAATTATGGCTCAATAGTATGTGTTATCTACACTAAAACTTAACTTTGCATATTTCCCAGATGGGACATAGTACTCATCATCCAATGTCTGCATCTCCACCCACTCCTCCTCATGGATGTTTCTGTAGGCCTCTGGAAAGTATTTGCCAAATGCCATGGTTCCAAGAACGATCCTCAAAACAGGATGCATTGTATCCTTAATGACTTGAAGAAACCAATCTTTGACTTTGGGTTTCAACAACAGCAGGTTTGGCCTTTTTCTTGTCTGTAAGAAAAGGCAAATGGATGTCAGTGGTTAACACTTTTAGATAGGTACAGTATAGCTATTTTCATGGTAACATAACTGCACAATAAAGCATTTTGATTTAAGCTATGATTTATTTAAGCTGTGATTGCTTTGCTCCAATTTGTTTGAGTGAGCTTACGTAAAAAATAAATAAAAAAGTAGTCATGCTTGCTCAAAATAGACTCAAGAAAAAACAATCTATAGAAGTAAATCTTACCATAACATTTGATGACTAGAATGAATGCAACTAAAATCCCCAAAACAACAAGGGGATGCTCTTCCTGAATATTTTCTGTGAACAATCTACTCAAAACACTCTGTAATTCCAATACAAATTTGATGATTAAAATACAGTCGTTGCATATGGTAAGTATGAATAGCCTTTGTTCAGGAAAGCTTAAATTAGTTCAGGAGTAAATTTTGGCTTAACGAATCACATAATAAATGACATGGAGTCACTCTGCTCAGGGATGTTAACATTGGTGATTTTAAAATAGTTAAGAGTTCAATGGCTGTGATAGGAGAAAACTGAGGATGGATCAACAACATTATAGTTACTCTACAATAATGGCTTAGACGATGGAGTGAAAAGAAGAATATATAGGTTCCAAAACGTGCATCATATGTTTTAGATGGAAAGCTACTGAGGATGGTCACTGACTATATTGCCCCTACTATTCATCATATCTTATATGTGAGTCTGGAGAAAAATGTTTGTCCTCAGACCTGGAAGGATGCAAAAGTAATTCCGCTACCCAAGAATGGTAGAGCACCCTTTATTGGTTCTAGCAGCCGACCAATCAGCTTACTGCCGACTCTTAGCAAACCTTTAGGGGAAAAAAAATGGTGTTCGACCAGATACAATGCTATTTCTCTCCAAACAAATTAACAGACTTTCAGCATGCTTTTAAAGAGGGGCACTCCACATGTATTGCACTGACACAAATGACTGATGATTGGTAGAAAGAAATTGATAATAAGAATAATTTGTAATTTTGTTTTCATATTTTTTTTGTCTTAATTGTAATGGTCTTCCTATTGAATTTCTTCAGTTTGTGTTGGAAAAAGGGTTAATATCAAAAGACAAAAATAAAATATCCAATCAGAATTTTTATTTTGGTAGTCTCTTGGTAGAAATAATCTAGTTGGGCCCTTTTTTGGTGTAAAGAGGAAAGAGTTTTTAGAGGCATTTAAGTTAATTGGATAACCGGCTGTGAGCTGACAAAACAGGAAACACCAAACTTTCCAAACGCTGCATTCTCAAGTCTCGAGGAAAGCTATGGCCCTAATTTTGATTTGCCGCAGTTTAAAACCGAACTCACCGTTATGTACTCAATGTCTATCTTGGAATGTAAGAGCCCGGCTGATCTGCTCCACTTTCTCCAGCAGACGAGACTAATTGATAGTATGCACAATACACACACAGTGGAACTTAAATAGAATCCCCAATTAGAGACAACTCGAGACAGCTGCCTCTAATTGGGGATTGAAATGAACTAGAAATAAAAACACCCCAGTCCACTGTCAAATCCCAACTGTGGCTCTACAGCTCCCCCTAGAGGGAGCCAGAGACCTGGCCTCAGTCAGAACCTGACAGCACCAATTGTATCTGCTTACCTGTCTAGTTTTGACCATTCCAGTGTCCATTGCATCAGTAGAAAGAACATTTTGTGCACTAAAAAGGAACACCACTGGATAGGTTATGTAGGCTATGTGTGATGTTTTTAATGTATGTAGTTCTGTCCTTGACCTGTTCTTGTCTATTCATGTTCTGTATTATTTCATGTTTTATGTTTTGTGTGGACCCCAGGAAGAGTAGCTTCTGCACAACAACAGCTAATTGGGATCCTAATAAAATATCGAACTACCTACAACACAAGGCCAAATCTACACTGGAGTTGCTTACTGAAAAAGACAGTGAATGTTCCTGAGTGACCAAGTTACAGTTTTGATTTAAATCTGCTTGAAAATCTATGGCAAGTCTTAAAAATAGCCGTCTAGCCATTATCCCCAACATCTTGACAGAGCTTGAAGAATTATGAAAAGAATAATAGGCTAATTGTTGCGCAATCCAGGTGTTCTTAAGAGACCTACCCAAGAAGACTCACAGTTGTAGTTGCTGCCAAAGGCGTTTCTAACATGTATTGACTCAGGGAGCTGAATACTTATGCAACAACTATATTTTTGTAATTTAATTCCATTAAATACTTCTTTTTATTATAATGCTCTTCCACTTTGACATTACAGAGTATTTTTTATGTAGATTTTGATGCCAATTAGAATTAAATTCATTTTTATCCCACTTGGTAACACAATAAAATGTGAAGAAATCACTGTATATAGTAATCCATCCAAACCACATGCATCAATTAATTTCACTATCTGTCTGAAAATGTCTTTACCCACAAAGCAGTGGGGTTGCTTGTGCTTGTTTGTACTTCACAGCGGTAATGCCATGATTTTATGTGGCCAGTGGGGATCTCAACATTCAGTCTCAGCAGGACTAATCCATCAACATTGGGCAGAGGCCCAATGACTCTGACCCGATCTGTCATCACAACCCTATCTCGGGTCCAGTGAACCTTTAGTCCTGATAGGACAGTGCTTGTCACATGACATCTTAAGGCAAGTATGGGCACTTCGAGGATAACGAAAATCATAGAATAAAACAATGTTGACTGATGTTGACTGATGTTGACTGATGTCGACTGATGTCAACTGATGATAAGGAAGGCAATTTGATTCACATGCATTCTGTGACACCACAACCCCAAATCCTGTTATTGTGCACATTCATTCACAGGGCTTTGTTATTTCACAGTCACTCGACTGTACTGTACGTGTCCATCTCACCTGTCTTCTGTTCTCTTGTCTTCATGATATTGGTGAGTAAAGAGCTACAGCCATGCTGGACAAATTCCATAAACATGTGACTCCTCACTTTGTTTGAGTTCCAACTCTGTTCTATGGGGTTTCCCTGTAGAGACTCTGACATCCATGTATGACAGGTAGGGCCAAAGGTCAGGAAGTTCTCCCCATTGAGACACCATCGGTCAAACCCAGAGGAGGATTCATTTGTGATGTAAGTGCAGCCAAGCCGCCTGTCAGGCTCTGGCCATAGAGAAGCCTATTGCTTCTCTATATATCTATGGTCAGAGTCTGACAGTTCTATGTGTTCTATTTCTGTGCTGTGTTTTGTGTTGGATCCCTAATTAGAGGCAGCTGCTATGCATAGTCTCTAATTAGGGATCCTACTTAAGTTTGTATGTTCCACACCCTAGGTGTGGTTCATTGTCTCCAAGTCTGTCTTGAAGTAAGTGTGTTCCCTTTTGTGTTATATTCATTGCTATTTTGTATAGTTCGGAGTAAGTTTAGTTTATTATTTAAATGAACATCCATGTTGAACTATCACTGCGCTGGACCTTGGTCTCTCTACACACCCGAGCGTGACAGAATGAACCACCAAATGACCAAGCAGCGCAATTCGGGAGAAAAGGAGAGAAAGAGAGGACAGCGTCGTAATCGGGGAGCAGGTGGAAATGGAGCCCGTAGACAACCCCGAGAAAATCTCGGGGGAGGTGGGGCTATGGGGGTGGTCTGGAAACAAGGAAGCGCCAGTATCACTCCCCATGTGGACTATGGAGAATCCAAGGTACAAATGGGGGGTGCAGAGTAAAAAGGAAGAGGAATATTTGGATAAATATTTTGGAGAACTTCTGGAAGAAATTAGGGAGATAGCGGAAGAGGTTGAAAAGGAAATGTCGGAGTGGATCAGTCCGGGTCCGGTCGCCTACTCCACTCCCGCGAAAGAGCAGTCCGCTCCACCGGTGCCCAGTCCGGGTCCGGCCGTCTGCTCCACTCCAGTGCCAGAGCAGTCCGCTCCACAGGTGCCCAGTCCGGGTCCCGCCGTCTGCTCCACTCCAGTGCCAGAGCAGTCCGCTCCAAAGGTGCCCAGTCCGGGTCCCGCCGTCTGCTCCACTCCAGTGCCAGAGCAGTCCGCTCCAAAGGTGCCCAGTCCGGGTCCCGCCGTCTGCTCTACTCCAGTGCCAGAGCAGTCCGCTCCACCGGTGCCCAGTCTGGTACGTCCAGTGCCGGCTCCCCGCACTCGCCCTGAAGTGAGTTTCTCCAGTCCGGTGCCACCTGTGCCGGCTCCACGCACCAGGCCTCCAGTGCGCCTCTCCAGTCCGGTACGCCCAGTGCCGGCTCCCCGCCCAGCCAGGTGCCTCCAGTACCGGCTCCACGCACCCGACCTGGCCCATTACTTCTCTATATATCTATGGTCAGAGTCTGACAGTTCTATGTTGGATCCCTAATTAGAGGCAGCTGCTATGCATTGTCTCTAATTAGGGATCCTACTTAAGTTTGTATGTTCCACACCCTAGGTGTGGTTCATTGTCTCCATGTCCGTCTTGAAGTAAGTGTGTTCCCTTTTGTGTTATATTCATTGTTATTTTGTATAGTTCGGAGTAAGTTTAGTTTATTATTTAAATAAACATCCATGTCGAACTATCACTGCGCTGCACCTTGGTCTCTCTACACACCCGAGCGTGACACCGCCTCTGAAGAACGTCTAGAAAATATGGGCTTGATTCCTGCTGAACAACACATTTCGTCTGATACGCAGTTTACTTTTTGTTTCACTCAGTAAACATTGTGTTGTTGTGAGTATAATAACAATAGGTATTTTATACAGTGTCTTTAATCATACAGATGCTTAAAAACAAAAGTACATGTATTATGAACCGTAACTAAACTGCATATCAGATATATCAGGAATGAACCGAACACACGACGAAGAATGTTGTTTTTTGCAACAACAAAACAAATATTGCTCTTCAAGTTGGTTTCCATTTTTGCTCAGCTTACAATATCACAGATAAATGTTTTCATTGAGCAAATAATTGCTGACTACACACACGCTTAAACCCATTGTTATCAAATATACAGTATGCAATTATTGTAAATACTACATACACAATTATCCACTCAAAGACAGAGAGAACTCACCAACTGTACTATTGTTGATCATTTGACGTATCTGCCAGAAAGCCTCTTCATGGTCTGTGTTGCTCTGTGAGCAATCTAGGGTCCTCTCATGAGGTAGAATTGCTGCAAAGAAACCACTGCTAAATGACACCAAAAAGAAGAAGAGACTTGCTTGGGCCAAGAAACACGAACAATGGACATTAGACCGGTGGAAATCTGTCCTTTGGTCTGATGAGTCCAAATTGGAGATTTTTGGTTCCAACCGCCATGTCTTTATGAGACGCAGAGTAGGATGATCTCCGCATGTGTGGTTCCCAACATGAAGCATGGAGGAGGAGGTGTGATGGTGCTTTGCTGGTGACACTGTTGGTGAGGTATTTAGAATTCAAGGCACACTTAACCAGCATGGCTACCACAGCATTCTGCAGTGATACGCCATCCCATCTGGTTTGCGCTTAGTGGGACTATCATACATTTTTTCAACAGGACAATGACCCAAAACACACCTACAGGCTATTTGACCAAGAAGGAGAGTGATGGAGTGCTGCATCAGATGACTTGGCCTCCATAATCACCCGACCTCAACCCAATTGAGATGGTTTGGGATGACTTGGACCGTAGAGTGGAGGAAAAGCAGCCAACAAGTGCAGGAGATGCTCCAATCCGGTAGGATTGCAGGAGATGCTCTCCAGTCCGGTGCCACCTGTGCCGGCTCCACGCACCAGGCCTCCAGTGCGCCTCTCCAGTCCAGTACGTCCCGTGCCGGCTCCCCGCACCTGACCTCCAGTGCGTGCGCCCAGCCAGGTGCCTCCAGTACCGGCTCCACGCACCCAAGCTCCGGTGCGCCTCTCCAGTCCAGTACGTCAAGCTGCATCTTCAGCTTGAGCTCCACTGATGGTCAAAGTGAAATCAATATCATATCCAGCGCCATGATATCGACCAGATTTTAAACCTGTGTTAAAGTCAATGATGAATTTAGGAGCTTCTCCAGGTTTTTGAGGCTAATTCACCGTCAATGGCAACACTGGCTTTACAGCTGATCATGGCAGACTCCAGACTGGACCGTGACAATAAAATGTCCCCTGCACAGCCTGGAAGAGGTAAAAAAATATCAATTTGCAGTCTTTAGATTAAACCTGTTTCAGTTCAAATACAAATATTAGAATAAAGTCTTTCTGTTCAAATTAGGAATGCTTTAAGCTTAATTACTGAAGTAATTCCACTTACGGTTTGTGTAAAATGCAAGCGCCAAGATAGTTATCGAGATAAAAGTCATTTTGGTCCTATGTTGTGTTGCTTCTATAAAGGACAATTGTTTAACTCACCGGGCTATAAACACTTTAAGACCACTGAAGCATGTGCTGCCAATGCAAAGTGTCTTCATATGCAAATAGTCCAAGAGTCTGTCAGGCTCTGGCCATAGAGAAGCCTATTGCTTCTCTATGTATCCATGGTCAGAGTCTGACAGGTCTATCATTTCTGGGTCTGGTGATGGTTTGTGTAGAATCCCTAATTAGAGGCAGCTGCAGTGTATTGTCTCTAATTAGGGATCCTACATATGTTTGTATGTTTCCACACCGGGGCTGTGGGTCATTGTATATATGTGTATTCCTCCAGTCACGGGTAAAGTAGTGTGTGTCACGTTTTACGTCTGTTCATTCGTGTTTGTTTTGTTGTAACGAGACGTTGGTATATCATGTTTTTGTTTTGTTGGTTAGTTCATACTTTTGGATTGTTTTTATACATAGTATAACAAATAAAAACAATGTTGAACTATGATTGCGCTGCGCCTCGGTCTCTCACCATCCCGACGCGTGACAGAGTCTTATGATGCAGGACACCTGTGATGTGACAATGCTGTTGACAACTCATCAGTGAGATTTATTATGGTTTATTTATTCATTTATTAAAAAACAAGCAGTATCAACAACTGTCCAATATTGCAAGATGGACACTAATACACTAATATATACCAAAATAATGTCTACATATATTCCTGTTCACTTTAGAGCTATCTGACACACTGTTTTTCTCGTTCTCCATGAGTTTCGTACCACCTCCTTTATTGGCTCCTAAAGTCCTACACAGAAAAAATGTCCTTTGTTAAGTAGCCTTGTGTGTGCCTGGTCAAAACCTTACTTAGAGTAACAAGTGAGTGATTTGTCACATGAGTTGTACATTCATCCTCCTCCATGTTGTCTGACTCATATATGCTACCAACCACTCTGTGCACTCTCACCGTAGCAGCTTTCGTTGTCACAAAATCTCACAGACACTCTTTCTTGCTTGCACACACACACACACGCAAACACACACACACGCTATGTGACTGAGTGACAGTGACCGGGTCACACAATGCTGTCCTTGTGCCGTACACAAAAGGTCAGATGAATCAAAGCATTTGAATCACAGACAGGCTGTCTCTCCTTTCAGGCCCTCAGACAGACTTCTAATCCACATCACAGCCAAATATCCCCCTCATATTCCTGGATACTGCACTGGATATTGATTCACAATCCATTTGATAACGTTTACGATAAATATTTAGCTGGGAATGTTAGTGAAACAGCACAGAGACATTTTTGTGAGATGACAGCATGGTGCTTGAAGAGGCTCAGGACAGGTTATGAATGGATAGTGGATTACAACTAGATAAATACAAATATCAAACAAGTAAGAGTTTCTAAAATGTGTGAGTGCGTGCGGGTGAGTGAGTGAGTGAGTGTATGAATGGTAGTGACAGACAGTAGTGCCGTAGGCGGCCCTTGCGACAGCCGGACCCTGGTCTATAGTATTTACATGCCATCATGACAAATCCTCTGCCTGAAGAAAGAAACATTGGATTTCAAGTCTTCCTCATTCACTCCTCAAGTTCCATATGAAGAGCAAAGTGAGTAAAAATCCATATTTTTAACTTGATATTATTATCAAATTTTCCTGAATGTTTTGAAAGTTGCTAGAATTAGCCATATACATATTTAGAAAGGAATGCCATGTACGGAAGGGCTGGGAAAGGAAAGTCTCCTTTTTCTGATGTGCTTCCTCTGTCAGATTCGGACGACCACGTGTGTCCTCCTATTTCTATTCACAAGTCTTGGCGAATGCTCAGGAGGATTTGGGAATCCTGTAACAGATGACGTGAGTAGGCTGATGTTATTGGTAAGAACTTCTACATACTCTAACCTCAACTGTATTATGCTAAACTAGTCTGGTGATTATTTAAGAGTTTATTTCATCATAAAAACTACTTTGAATGTCTTTTTTTGATACAGAAAATGGGCTAAACTGGGGGGGAAAATGTATTAACAAATAATCCTAATTTATTTTTACAGAAACAGAATATTCCTAAGGATTATAACATTTCTATGCATTATATTCCCAAAGAGATGGTGAGTAGAATTTCTCAAAAACAAAACATCATGCAGAAACTTTTAGAGGGAGAGAAGTTGTGCTGGGTGGTCTCAAACTTGGCAGCATTTTTGTTGGACATTTTTTGTTTTATTTGAAATCTGTAACCTGGTCAGTTGTCTCCCTTTTCTTACTCCAGAGGGGTGTGTGCTGGGTTCTACTAAATATCTACCCACTGGAACAAAGCCTTAGGGAACTGGCCCGGGTGTTTGGTGCCATTTCTTCCAACAAAGATAATATTATGATCTTCATTACCATGCTGCAGAATCTACGCTTCACATTTGATCATGAGGAGCTGGTAATGACTGTCAGTTCTGCCAAATGTAGACCCAGTTACTGTAAACCCAGTTCATTGACTGTATTAAGTGATGAAACCATTCTCGTGTTTTGTCTGTCTGTACTTCCAGGAGGCAACAATGCAAGTCTTTAAATGTCACTATAGGGCGGTCAAATGGCCGTCTGGGCAGTATTTTGACTATATCAGAGACATTTTGAATTCAGCAGCTCAGGGAAAAGGAGGATTCCACTGTGTGCCTCCACCCTGCCCTGCTCCTACTAACCCAGGTAAGAAACCTGCTCCAACACACAGCATCCATTCAGCCCCCACATACAGCATTCACATGTCTCTTCCTCACAGAGCGTGTTGTTGTCGTGTCTCTCAGGAAGTGAAGCACAGGACCATGAACAGACTCGGTCAAGGGGGAGTCTGCTGTCCCTGCTTCTGATCCCAGTCACAGCCTGTGTGCTCCTCATAGTGTGGGCGGTAAGATCGTTTTTGCTGATCTTTTTTTGGCGCTATTATCGCCAGTATGTGTTAAAACATAACTCCAAACTCATCACACTTGTAACGAGGCCAGTCTTTCATTCAAAACCTGTCATTGTGCATTCATTTGGATTGTAAACATCTCTCACCACACAACCGTTGATTCAAAATATACGTTTCTCGTGAAATGTCATGAGGACATACGGTTTAATCACCAAAACACAACGTTATCTTTTCAGTTTAGCCGTTTTAACTACCAGTGAATCCAATAACGAACAATGCAAGATACGTTTCAAATCGCACTTAGAAGTGCTGAAAGTAATATGCTACAGGACTGTAAAAGACAGATGACACAGTTTTCACATTAGTCAATACACTTACATCACCCAACATTTACAGAATCTATCATTTCCTTAATATCTATCGTATGTGTAATCAAGTTGTGATCAATGAAGACATCGTCTACAATCATTTGGGCAAATTTGCTTTTATTTTTCAGATATACTGTAATTGTAACATAGTTATACTCTCTATAATCAACTGTACACATTTAAATAAAACGAATTAACTAAATGAATACAAAACATAACATTTAGGACACATTACATTAATTTGGATCAAGCCTGTCTTCAGCATTTGGCCATAGATTCTCGTCCACATCACAATGAATATCATCATTGTTCATGCACCTTGGGAAAAAACCTTTTGGCGTGACGAATCCATGCTTGGCATTGGTCTACACTGATGTCATCACATGCATCATCCATGGCCTGAAGGAGGGTGGCGTGCTCAAGGGGTTTGCGATCATAGACCTTCCACCTCCATGCTGAAAAATATTCCGTAATAGGTTTGAGGAAAGGAGAGTATGGGGGCAGGTAGAGGGTCATGAATCGGGAATGGGCCTGGAACCATGCTTGAACCACCTCTGCATGGTGGAACAATTACATAGGTGACCCCTTCACCTTGAAAGGCGTGAGATGAGATGTGCAGCGAGATGTGCAGCGTTGTAGGAGCCAAGTAATGGTCTACGTCCTACTACACCATCTTCAGAGATAGCTGCGTACATGGAGATGTTTCCGCCACGTTGTCCAGGCACTTGGACAGTGGCCCGTTGGCCGATGAGGTTCCGTCCACGGCGAGGATAATGCCGGCTTCTTCAACAAAGATATACTTGTGATGGTTCACATCAAGATCAAGCCCAATCACCCTCTAAAAATATATATTTTGGTTAGTTCTTTTTACAGTGTAGTTCCAATATACATATGAAGTAGGCGATGCATCAAATAGTAACAGTAATACATTATATAGTGATGTACCTGAACATACTAATAGATAGATAGATAGATAGATAGATAGATAGATAGATAGATAGATAGATAGATAGATAGATAGATAGATAGATAGATAGGTACTTTATTGATCCCCCGGGGGGGAAATTTCATTATCAAGCAGCTACAACAAAAACACAGGGCAGGTGCAAAATGCCACAACGAAAGTACACAAAAGACAGATACACGGTACATGATACATAGAGCGGCAGTATGAAAAAGTATAGAAATACAAAGTAACAGTAATACAGTATTAAGTGATGTACCTGAACATACTAATAGTAACAGTAATACAGTATTAAGTGATGTACCTGAACATACTAATAGTAACAGTATTAAGTGATGTACCTGAACATACTAATAGTAACAGTAATACAGTATTAAGTGATGTACCTGAACATACTAATAGTAACAGTAATACAGTATATAGTGATGTACCTGAACATACTAATAGTAACAGTAATACAGTATATAGTGCTGTACCTGAACATACTAATAGCAACAGTAATACAGTATTAAGTGATGTACCTGAACATAGTAACAGTAATACAGTATATAGTGATGTACCTGAACATACTAATAGTAACAGTATATAGTGATGTACCTGAACATACTAATAGTAACAGTAATACAGTATATAGTGATGTACCTGAACATACTAATAGTAACAGTATATAGTGATGTACCTGAACATACTAATAGTAACAGTAATACAGTATATAGTGCTTTACCTGAACATACTAATAGTAACAGTAATACAGTATTAAGTGATGTACCTGAACATAGTAACAGTAATACAGTATATAGTGATGTACCTGAACATACTAATAGTAACAGTATATAGTGATGTACCTGAACATACTAATAGTAACAGTAATACAGTATATAGTGATGTACCTGAACATACTAATAGTAACAGTAATACAGTATTTAGGGATGTACCTGAACATACTAATAGTAACAGTAATACAGTATATAGTGCTTTACCTGAACATACTAATAGTAACAGTAATACAGTATTAAGTGATGTACCTGAACATAGTAACAGTATGACAGTATATAGTGATGTACCTGAACATACTAATCCTAACAGTAATACAGTATATAGTGATGTACCTGAACATACTAATAGTAACAGTATATAGTGATGTACCTGAACATACTAATAGTAACAGTAATACAGTATATAGTGCTTTACCTGAACATACTAATAGTAACAGTAATACAGTATTAAGTGATGTACCTGAACATAGTAACAGTAATACAGTATATAGTGATGTACCTGAACATACTAATAGTAACAGTAATACAGTATAGAGTGATGTACCTGAACATACTAATAGTAACAGTAATACAGTATATAGTGATGTACCTGAACATACTAATAGTAACAGTAATACATTATATAGTGATGTACCTGAACATACTAATAGTAACAGTAATACAGTATTAAGTGATGTACCTGAACATACTAATAGTAACAGTAATACAGTATTAAGTGATGTACCTGAACATACTAATAGTAACAGTAATACAGTATTAAGTGATGTACCTGAACATAGTAACAGTAATACAGTATATAGTGATGTACCTGAACATACTAATAGTAACAGTAATACAGTGCATAGTGATGTACCTGAACATAGTAACAGTAATACAGTATATAGTGATGTACCTGAACATACTAATAGTAACAGTATATAGTGATGTACCTGAACATACTAATAGTAACAGTAATACAGTATATAGTGATGTACCTGAACATACTAATAGTAACAGTAATACAGTATATAGTGATGTACCTGAACATACTAATAGTAACAGTAATACAGTATATAGTGATGTACCTGAACATACTAATAGTAACAGTAATACATTATATAGTGATGTACCTGAACATACTAATAGTAACAGTAATACAGTATTAAGTGATGTACCTGAACATACTAATAGTAACAGTAATACAGTATTAAGTGATGTACCTGAACATACTAATAGTAACAGTAATATAGTATATAGTGCTTTACCTTAACATACTAATAGTAACAGTAATACAGTATTAAGTGATGTACCTGAACATAGTAACAGTAATACAGTATATAGTGATGTACCTGAACATACTAATAGTAACAGTAATACAGTGCATAGTGATGTACCTGAACATAGTAACAGTAATACAGTATATAGTGCTGTACCTGAACATACTAATAGTAACAGTAATACAGTATATAGTGCTGTACCTGAACATACTAATAGTAACAGTAATACAGTATATAGTGCTGTACCTTAACATACTAATAGTAACAGTAATACAGTATATGGTGATGTACCTGAACATACTAATAGTAACAGTAATACAGTATTAAGTGATGTACCTGAACATACTAATAGTAACAGTAATACAGTATTAAGTGATGTACCTGAACATACTAATAGTAACAGTAATACAGTATATAGTGCTGTACCTGAACATACTAATAGTAACAGTAATACAGTATATAGTGATGTACCTGAACATACTAATAGTAACAGTAATACAGTATTAAGTGATGTACCTGAACATAGTAACAGTAATACAGTATATAGTGATGTACCTGAACATACTAATAGTAACAGTAATACAGTGCATAGTGATGTACCTGAACATAGTAACAGTAATACAGTATATAGTGCTGTACCTGAACATACTAATAGTAACAGTAATACAGTATATAGTGCTGTACCTGAACATACTAATAGTAACAGTAATACAGTATATGGTGATGTACCTGAACATACTAATAGTAACAGTAATACAGTATATAGTGCTGTACCTGAACATACTAATAGTAACAGTAATACAGTGCATAGTGATGTACCTGAACATAGTAACAGTAATACAGTATATAGTGCTGTACCTGAACATACTAATAGTAACAGTAATACAGTATATAGTGCTGTACCTGAACATACTAATAGTAACAGTAATATAGTATATAGTGATGTACCTGAACATACTAATAGTAACAGTAATACAGTATATAGTGCTGTACCTGAACATACTAATAGTAACAGTAATACAGTATATGGTGATGTACCTGAACATACTAATAGTAACAGTAATACAGTATATAGTGCTGTACCTGAACATACTCAGCCCTCAGTTGTTTCACCCGGTCATTGTTTCTCTCAAAAGGCACCAGGTAAATGTGTTTAATTGATACCTGGTGTCTCTTCAGAAGGCAGGCTACTGTTGGCAGGCTGATGGATGCCACTTTGGCAAAGGTGTCATCGTTCTCCTCAATGGCCTGCTTTATTTCAGACAGCCGTAGATCATTCCTGGCCCAGAGTATACTGTCAATAGATCAGACTGTAACAATACTGTAACATGTTTGATGTTACAGTATTGTAACATCTCTCTCTCTCTGTGTGTGTGTGTTCTAGACTACATACACTACACTATCTGATGTTCATACAAACACACATTTTATTTGTGTAGTTCTAAAAATCCATATACTGTATATAGCTGACAAAACCAATTTTAAATCTATAGGTTTACCAAACGGTTCTGTGATTAACTGTAAGGGCCTGACTGAGGCCAGGTCTCTGACTCCCTCTTGGGGAGTAGGATGGCCACAGTCAGGTCCTGACATACACAGGGAGTTGGTGTTGGGTTTGGTTGATCCCCAGTTAGAGGCAGCTGTCTTGAGTTGTCTCTAATTGGGGATTCTATTTATGTTCATCCACCTGCGTTGTGGATCATTGTGTGCCTTGTCTGTGTCAGTTGTGTTGCGACCAGTCACCAGTTCACAGTATGTTTTCGTTAAATAAATATGTCTACACGGATCTCTCACTCTGCGCCTCGTTCCCTTAACACTAACCGTGACATTAACCATTAAGAGCAGTTGGATTAAGTGATGGTCAAATGTATATACGCAAATCAGACGAGAAGCATATTGTGAGCATTGCATTGTGAAAGACAATTACTTCATATGAAAGGTATTTGTTTGACACACTGATAGGTGTGGTGAAAACGTTACCGTTTAATTTTGTGTCTTGTACTTTTAGTCAACTGAACCTTTTTGATGATCTGCTTTGAGTTTTGTACTAACAGTTGTGAGGTTTTACCACATACTTGCGGTTAAATAACCAAAGCGATCAACAACAACTTTAACAATGTGGATGGCTTGCTCAGGCTGTATGACAGTGTCTGGTCCAGTGTTAGTGCTTGGCTAGAACGAAAGCCTGCACGCACTGTCTCTCCAGGACTAGGACTGAAGAGCACTGGTGTATGGTTTTGGGTGCTTCAACGTGATACTCTGTTCCACAGATTAAATCTAGAAGAGGAGGCTCCACAGAGAGTAACCTTGAGCGAGGCCATAGAAGGCTGTCCCCTGATGTGGAACGGACCATAACCACCCCTATTCCACCACTCAGCAGTCCACCTGACACACCAATAATGGGGGCAGCCAGATCACCACTGAGGAGGCAGATGAGCCAACCATCAAGTACTGCATAGAGAGCAGAAAGCTTCCACTCTGGACTGGTGTCACTCTGGACTGGTGTCACTCTGGACTGGTAGATAGGTACTTTATTGATCCCCGAGGGGAAATTTCTTTGTCAAGCAGCTACAACAAAAACATAGGGCAGGTGAAAAATGCCAGAACGAAAATACACAAAGGACAGATACACGATACATAGAGCAGCAGTATGAAAAAGTATAGAAATACAAGAAGTCTGGAGTGCAAAAAAGCTATAAAAAGACATTGCATAGTATGGGTGGTTGGCTGAATATGTACACTATACATTGGTGGATGTTGGATGGTTAACTATACTATACAGGTCGATGGCAGAGAACGTCTTCAATAGCTAAAAGTGCGTATGATATGAGTGAGGGTAATAATAGTTTACTTAATAGACATACTGGTTAAATGAACAGGTAAGTGAACATTTTGCATTGTTAAATTAACTGTACAGGTAAATATACAGTTACATTTACAGGTAAGTGAATATTTGCATGGTTACATTAACTGTACAGGTAAATGACAGGAAGAGATACTTAAATAGCTAAATGTGTGTATGATATCATTTGGGGTAATAATAGTAATTCCCTTAAAATACAGTCCTTAGTGCGCAGGGTTTAATTACAGATAACTGCACATATTGCACATTCGATATACTAAAAGCAATGAAAAAAGATACAACTGACAGGATACTAAAATGCATTCCTGAGTGAATGACTACGTAAGTTCAGTCCAAGAATGATTTGCAATATTGTATGTGATATGATATAACAACTGTACATGAATATGTATATACAGACCTGAATGAATAAATAAGTCCTGAGTGAAAGAGTGATTACAGACCATAGTTACTCACGGATGAATGCATAATTGTTAAACTAACACCCCAATAGTTCCAGGTCTATGTTGCCGACGGCACGGCACCCTGGCTGGCAGGAAGGGCCTCCTGTAGCGCTCTCTGGCACACCGTGGTGGTGTCACTCTGGACTGGTGTTCTTCTGGACTGGTGTATCTGATTCTTCTTGGATGATATCTCTGAGATAACAGAGCTGAAATCTCTGATTTGGTATCTCTGACATATCGGAGCTGATATCTCTAAAATATATGGGCTGATATAGGGGTCTCACTTAAACAAGAGACAACAGCAATAAGACATGAATCAACCTCTTACTGGAACTATATCACTTTGACTGTCATAGATTTTGACACAACACCATGTATCACTGGTTCCTACCTTGTCTATGTCTGTCTAATCAGAGATTTTGACATTACACAACAACAGAGACGTTCTCTACTGAGACTAGACTTTGTTGTTGCCTAAAGATCAATTGCTGCTGTGTGGCCACTGAGTGTGTGCTGACACACACACACACACAGTATGACAGTGTGTGTGTGTGTGTGTGTGTGTGTGTGTGTGAGTAAGCTACCCTGCTCTGGATGATCTCAGTGAGGGCCATAAGAGGGGCTTGTTCTCGCCACAAAAGAAAAGAGCCGTAGGCTGAGGGAAATACCAGTTCCATGCTAACCGACAGAGACAGATCCTTATGAATCATAAACCCTTTGATCCTCAATCCCCAAAACAGCAGGAAGTCAGGATTCTCTGCCATCTCCTCTCATAATGCACTATCACACTCATTATGAAACCTTCCCACTGGGCACCGACGTCAATTCAACGTCTATTCCACGTTGGCTCAACTGAATTTTATTGAAATGACGTGGAAACAACATTGATTCCACCAGTGTGTGCCCAGTGGGTTAGGACTAACTGATTTCAAGAATAAATTAGCTCTAGTGGCCAGATACAGTAACTACACTTTGTTCCCTCCACACCTGCAGTGGGTCTCAGCTTTAGCAGTACGGTCACTGTGCAGTCTGACTGAGGGAGTGTAGCGTAGATAGTGAATGTAGTGTATGTAGTCTAGGTAGTGTATGTAGTCTAGGTAGTGTATGTAGTCTAGATAGTGTATGTAGTCTAGATAGTGTATGTAGTCTAGATAGTATAGTGTATGTAGTCTAGATAGTGTAGTGTATGTAGTCTAGATAGTGTAGTGTATGTAGTCTAGATAGTGTAGTGTATGTAGTCTAGCTAGTGTAGTGTATGTAGTCTAGATAGTGTAGTGTATGTAGTCTAGCTAGTGTAGTCTAGATAGTGTAGTGTATGTAGTCTAGATAGTGTAGTGTATGTAGTCTAGCTAGTGTAGTCTAGCTAGTGTAGTGTATGTAGTCTAGATAGTGTAGTGTATGTAGTCTAGATAGTGTAGTGTATGTAGTCTAGCTAGTGTAGTGTATGTAGTCTAGATAGTGTAGTGTATGTAGTCTAGCTAGTGTAGTCTAGCTAGTGTAGTGTATGTAGTCTAGATAGTGTAGTGTAAATCATGTATGTAGATAGTGTATCTGGGATAGTGTAGATAGTGTATCTAGTGTAGTTCCTTGTCACTGTCTCTTCCCCCTCAGACACTGCAATCTGACTGAAGGAGGTTTTTGTACGGCTCTGTATCACTGTGTGAACACATCACCGCTGTGGTAACTCTGACAGTAGTAATCTCCTGCATCCTCAGCCTGGACTCCACTGATGGTCAGCGTGAAGTCACTATGAGTTCCTCTGCCACTGAATCTAGATGGAGTCCCAGACTGAAGTGTTGTAGCATAGTAAATAAGGAGTTTAGGAGCTCCTCCTGGTTTCTGTTGGTACCAGGCTAGACGGGGATAAGAGGTCCCTGCTTGATACACATTACTGCTGGTTTTACAGTTCAGAGAGACTGTCTCTCCTGGGAGAACAGCGTTCATAGGAGTCTGAGTCACAGTGTACTGTCCACTGGATTCTGAAACATAGAATAAAAACATTTATATGAATTAAATATTATATATAGTAATGAATACTTCTGAATATAAATATTAGTATTCATTTACATTATAGTGGTGTAGATATAATTAATTTTCAACAACAAATTCAGAAAATGGTAACCTTGACAGTAGAAAGCAAGTGTCCAGATGAAGATGGTGATGAAAGTCATGGTTGTTGTGGTTTCTGTTGTCATGTAGGACAGCTCTCAGTCATGAAGTGCTAAACTCACAGGGATATAAATGCTCTTAGAGCAGAGGGGGCGATGCATTATTCAAATGAACGTATCAAATCTATTTCCGTTTCCAAGAAGGCTCACATCTTTAGAATGTATTTGATCCTGCATGAGCTATTTTTTAATCAAATATAATTAACTGTCTGTTCACTCATGCTTGGTCTCTTATGTAAGTTCCTCTAATCAGTTAGTGAACACTTCTCTAAACTAAAGCTGGTAGGATTCGTCTGGTAGTGTTGTCTGTCCTCTATGACTTTACAACCACTGTTAAATCTGAGATCAACATCTTTAATAAAGGAATATACAACATGGATCACTGTCACTACTGCTGCTGCTGTTGTCTTTCATATGGACAATATGGAGGAATACTAGCAACATCTAATGCTGGACTGTACCTACAGACTAGGAGAACACCTGATACACAGAAGAAGGAAAAAATATATCTGGATTTAAGATGTATTATCTACTAGCAGCTTATATGAAATGTTTATTCTACCTGGATGATGTTATTAGTGTTGATTAAGACTCAGTATGAGTGATCTTCACTGTTAACAGCTGCAGCATCACAACACAGTGAGGTTTTTGTACCAGCAGTAATAGGGATTGTATCACTGTGGTGGACTTTTGGTAGCGGCACCAGACTTGACGTTGGAAGTAAGTAAACACAAAATTAACAGTTTTATTCACCTTTTGTTGTTGTCAATTTCTCTATTAATGTATCCTTGATATTGAGGATTTTTTGTATAACTTTATTTTATTTTATATATTTACAAGGCAACACATACTATGGCCAATTCGAATATGAATGTCAAATTGATTAGCCTACATTTTAGATTAGTACTGCACCCATAGGAAATGTACAATAAAAAGTAGATTTTGCTCAAAAACAAAAAACTATTTATTTCAAATGGAGAAGTAAAATAATATTTGGTAAGTATTCATACCATAGTAGAGTTCATTATTTGAACCACAGCTTGCTCAATGGTCAGGAGGTTTTTGTACCAGTAGTAATAGGGATTGTATCACTGTGGTGGACTTTTGGTAGCGGCACCAGACTTGACGTTGGAAGTAAGTAACACGCTCTCTTGATATGTATTTCTGATAACACTTAATAAGCATATTATTCCTCAACTCTGTCTCTCAAAAAATATTGCAATTTCAGTTACTTTCAAATAACATTTTTATTTTTATGTCTGATTTGTATGATTGCAGAATATAACTCTTAAATTTTAAACCGACTTAATGATATCTAACACGGTTAATATATAATTAAAACTAATTTATGCTCAAATTCTACAAATACTACGAATGTGGGAGGCTATTCTGATCCAATCCATTCCTAAATAATATCTGTACGACGTGTAACTGACGCCGTATGATTAGTAACGCCACAGTAGTTAACTACTTTATACTTGCTTTGAATTATATAACTTTTTTGTGTTTTCTACACGTTTTAAACAAATCTAACTTTTACATTTAAATTTAGTTGGTTTAGATTTCCAATTCACTTTATTTTGATGTGTACTTTGCTGAAGATAAGCTCTTACTGTAGCTGTACTTGACGTAGTTACTTAATTGAAGTTTTCTGTTTGTTCCAGGTAACAGTGCCCCCACCCTCACCGTCCTGCCCCCCTCTAGTGAGGAGATGTCCAGTACAACAACAGCCACACTGACGTGTCTGGCCAACAAGGGCTTCCCCTCAGACTTGGCCATGAGCTGGAAAGTGGACGGGACCAGCAAGAAGCAGGAGACCAGTCCAGGGGTCCTGGAGAAGGACGGCCTGTACAGCTGGAGCAGCACCCTAACTCTCACTGTCCAGGAGTGGACCAAGGCAGGAGAGGTGACCTGTGAAGCCCAGCAGAAATCTCAGACTCCGGTCACCAAGACCCTGAGGACGGCTGACTGTTCTGGGTAGGACCCGTCAGTCACACACCCCATGTGGAGAGGAGGATGCTGGTTCCTCTGCTTTGACTTGCTTTGTTCTAAAATCAGTCGTTCTCTGATTTAGTGATCACTCTGGTGTAGACTAACAGAGGGCTTGGCTTGAGTTCATGTGTCAATCCATTCTGTAGACTGAGATTTTGTTTGTTTTAGATTTGATGTGTTCTGCTTTTATTCACTATCATGTTTCCTTTGATGCTTTGATTACGTAATAATGGATTAAAATAAAGATTTCTTTTTGGAATGCATATTTGTGTTGTTTCTATTAATCAACTGGATCATAGATATATTTGTAATATTCTGTAAAAAGATATGTATTCAGTAAGGCTGATTAATGGCTTCTTTGAAAACTCTCAGACTTAAACCTCATTCTCACTTAACATCATCATTGACCAGTAATTAATACTATCACAATATAATATGTTATAGTCCGTGACTTGAAGCTAAATACATTTTTTTTAAATTACAAATTCTATAAGTGCCACTATTTCATGAAATATAGAGTAGAGTGACAGTCTTCTCTACCGCCAACGACCTGGGAACAGGCTGAACATCTGCTGACACTGCTGCTCTATTCTGGGACAAGAAGAACCACTCAGCCCTGTTTCACTCCCACCGCTACCAGTATAGTTTCAGTTTCACTGCCTGGACTGGGCCAGATGTGAGTGGGTGGACTAGTTTTACTGTAACCTCTATGGTGGATTCAAGGAAGGGGACTTTCTTACACTAAAGACAGGCATTGACCGTTACTGGCACGTGTGTAATGTCTGAGCTCAACATATTTTCCCTGAAAGCAGAGGGCAAGTGTCCGGATGAATATGGTGATAAAAGACGTGGTTGTTGTGGGTTCTGTTGTCATGAAGGACAGCTCTCGGTCATGAAGTGTTGAACTCACAGGGATATAAACACTCCCAGACCACTGAAGCATGTGCTGTCTATGCAAAGTGTCCTCTCTATGTAAACAGACGTTCATGGTCCCGCAGGGAAACGTGTCACACCCTGATCTGTTTCACCTGTCTGTGTGCTTGGCTCCACCCCCCTCCAGGTGTCGCCCATCTTCTTCATTATCCCCTGTGTATTTATACCTGTGTTCGTCTGTTGCCAGTTCGTTTGGACATGACACATATATTTAGACCTCTTGTAACATTGTTTTATTTTATGGCTGGTTATGACATAAGAGTGTCAAAACCCACACAACCTACCAAACATGGCAAAACATTCCATTACGCCATAGCCTACTTGTCAACAGTAGATTTATGTTATATACAATTTTCTGTATTTGATCATATTATAATTGTAATTGCGCACACGTTGATGTCAGACATGCACCTACATGCATGTACGCGATAGGCCTATCTGGCTCACATGATTATGATGGTCATAATGCTTCTTGACAGTGTCATAAAGTGGCACAGAGTGGTCATAATGCTTCATAAGAGTCATAAAATGTATTTTCTAAAAGTTATTTAAAATATGATTTTAAAAAAACATGACTGTAAAGAATACATTACAACAACAACAAAGGATTTAAGAAACAAACTTTCAAACGAAAGAAACTTTATTGGGAAGTAAAGTTTTGACACTCTTAAATAGTTGTCATAACTAGTTGTGATAATGGGACCGGAGGAGATTGCTGACGTTTTACGGCCCCCTAACCAATTGTTCTATTATGTGTGTTTCTTCGCGTTATTTGTAACCTATTCTGTACAGGCGCACAGGTTTGAGTATGTCAAGAACTGCAACGCCGCTAGGTTTTTCACGCTCAACAGTTTCCTGTGCAGATGGTGTAGCGAAATGCTTGTGCTTCTAGTTCCGAAAGTGCAGTAATACCTAACAAGTAATATCTAACAGTTTCACAACATATACCCAAATGCACACACATCTAAGCAAGGAATGGATTAACAATGTTAGAGGGCTGAAGTACTTGAGCATTGAAGCATTTACTGCCAATGCAAAGTTTCCTATGTAAATATTATTGACGGTAAGGACCCACATTCAACAGTTAACTATGATTCAGATAATTTCATCATGTTTTAAATAACTTCTACTGTAAATCAGTGATTCAAGATGAACATTTAATGATCTGCGTTCTTCAGTGGACTGTAGTCATAACCCAGAACTATCAGTCCCTATTGTATTATACTAGTACTTCAGTACTATCAGTCCCTATTGTATTATACTAGTACTTCAGTACTATCAGTCCCTGTTGTATTATACTAGTACTTCAGTACTATCAGTCCCTGTTGTATTATACTAGTACTTCAGTACTATCAGTACCTGTTGTATTATACTAGTACTTCAGTACTATCAGTCCCTGTTGTATTATACTAGTACTTCAGTACTATCAGTCCCTGTTGTATTATACTAGTACTTCAGTACTATCAGTCCCTATTGTATTATACTAGTACTTCAGAACTATCAGTCGCTATTGTATTATACTAGTACTTCAGTACTATCAGTCCCTATTGTATTATACTAGTACTTCAGCACTATCAGTCGCTATTGTATTATACTAGTACTTCAGTACTATCAGTCCCTGTTGTATTATACTAGTACTTCAGTACTATCAGTCCCTGTTGTATTATACTAGTACTTCAGTACTATCAGTCCCTGTTGTATTATACTAGTACTTCAGTACTATCAGTCCCTGTTGTATTATACTAGTACTTCAGTACTATCAGTCCCTATTGTATTATACTAGTACTTCAGTACTATCAGTCCCTGTTGTATTATACTAGTACTTCAGTACTATCAGTCCCTGTTGTATTATACTAGTACTTCAGTACTATCAGTCCCTATTGTATTATACTAGTACTTCAGCAATATCAGTCGCTATTGTATTATACTAGTACTTCAGTACTATCAGTCCCTATTGTATTATACTAGTACTTCAGTACTATCAGTCCCTATTGTATTATACTAGTACTTCAGTACTATAAGGGTGGTATTGAGAGTTCTCTGTGTGTGAATGAATCACTGTGGTGGACTTTTGGAAGCGGCACAAAACTGGTGCTTAAACGTACGTACCTTTTTTAATTCTCTCATTAATACCAAATGTAATCATGTTATTGAACAATGTTATGAGATGTTATGTTACCATCTTGCCAAACCAAAGACTTTTAAGCTGTTTCTTTTTAATAATGTCTGTGGACAGATTGGTAGATTGGTGGAGGGCAGAGTCACCGAAGCGAGAGAATTGTTCACATAACCACCAACTTTATGTAGCAATGATAAACAATAAACCTCAAAGATCTGCTCTCAGAACTCACACTGCTAAACAGTTGATTTCCGTAACATATAAACAGTATATGTATCATGTTCACTTCCTAATACGACTTTATTAAATTAGATGTTTTTTGCTATGGTTTTCAAAAATGAGTGGTCTACAACTTCTCCATTATACTGTATTTCCCCTGGTCTTCTCTACCTTCAACCCCCTGGAGACAGGGTGAACATCTGGTGACAGTACTCCTCTATTCTGGGACAAGCAGAACCACCCAGCCCTGTCTATGAAAATCTCAGTTTCACTCCCACAGCTACCTGCCTAGCAGTTGAACCGTTTCACTGCCTGCAATACCCTGGACAGGGCCAGATGTGAGGGAGTGGACTGGTTTTAACCTCTATGGCGGATTCAGAGAGGTAGACATAACAGATATGCCACCAAGTAATTAATGACAGATAAAAACGGATATTATACTTTCTGATGATAGTGTGTTGTGTGTGTCTCTACATAAATGTGTCTCATGTTTGAGCCCAGCATCATGTCTCATTCACATATCTAACAGCTCATGAAAAGGGTTAATACATGCTAGATGGTCACATCAGTAATTGGTTGTGAAGTGCATGTAGGGATTTGGTTTGAGGGGCTGATGCTGATTTAACATCACTTTTGGACTGGTCTTCCAAAACTTCTAATAACTTTTATATACGCTTTCAGTTCATGACCAATATAACAAGTTACAACCATGATGATGATGAAGAACATGTGATCTGAATGATACTTTCTAACCTCATTCAAAGTTGACCTTCTCTACTGATCGGTGTTCCATGTCACTGTCTCTTCCTCCTCAGCACCTCCAGTAGGCCCCAGCTGTAGCAGTACAGACACTGTGCAGGCTGACTGAGGGAGGTTTTTGTACGGCTCTGTATCACTGCGTGAACACCCAGGCACTTAAGTAGTGTGCACCCTGACAGTAGTAATCTCCTGCATATTCAGCCTGGTGATGGTCACAGTGAAGTCTCTTCACCAGCGCAAATAGTGTCAATTGCCCTCACTGTATACAGCAATGCTGGTCTTACAGCTGAGACTGAGTGAGTGACCCACTGAAACAGTTTTCACTGCAGGAGTCTGAGTCACTGTGATCTGGCCTCTGGACTCTGAAACAGAGATGGCATGTATCATTAGCACTGCATTGTTCATTTGTTTGTCAATGTAGCATATATATTCACTAAAACTGTAATGAGGTTATACATTTATTGATATTATCCGGGTGATTTTCTGGATAGTATATTACCTTGGAGAAAGATAAAAGTCATGGTTGTTGTGCGTTCTGTTGTCATGAAGGACAGCTCTCAGTCGTGAAGTGTTAAACTCACAGCGCTATAAACACTCCCAGAGCACTGTGCTGCCAATGCAAAGTGTTTTCTCTATACAAACATAATTTTTGGTCCCACAGAGATACTGTAGTGGAAGGGTTCTTCTTCTTTGGGATTTGGTTGGCGGAGCGCAACCTTTACGTGCTTACACCGCCACCTACTGTACTGGAGTGTGAGAACATTCACAGCCTACACGATACGTTATATTCTTAGATACAATAATACAACATTAGGAAAAAGGAAAATGACCCTACCATCTATTAGCCCTCTGTAAAAACACCCTCCATTCCACTGTTCTACCTAGTCCTACTCCAGACCAACGGCCTGAGAGGACATGTCACTACCACTCAACACCCCCTGCAACTGTTCTGCAGTAAATACTCACAATCCCAAGTACTTCTCTGCCACTGCGACTTTGGCTGTACATGCTAAAAAGTCCACCTTACCGAAGCACATATTCCTCCCATCACTCTCTCTCTTGTTCTCTGCCTACTCACAGGAATCCTCTCAGGATCCCTCACTGTCCGTACTACTCTAACCCTGGCAACCTCAATTCTCTCTCCGGACACCTCCGATCTCCAGCCCCATGATCATCCCCACAACTAACACACACAACTTTCTCCACCGATACCACACATTCCTTAGTCTCACGCCCTCCTGCACACTTCTCACATCTAGGCATCGCCCTCCTGCACACTGCTGCAATATGCCCATAACATTGACACCTGAAACACTCCATTTTAACTGCTCCTCCTCAACACTTAATTCCACCCCCGTTTTCACTCTTTTCAACGAGGCCCTGCTCCGGAGAGCAAAAAGTGTCCAAATTCTTGTCCCTAATCTCTTTGTCCTTGTCCTCCATCTTCCCATCCGACAGAACGTCAACCCCTCATCCTCCTCCGCACTCGTTCAAAACAACTGGGCGTTGGAGGGATCTGTGTGAACAGAAGCATTTTAAAATCTGAGGCTGAACGTCCAGCCAATCATGGCCTTATTTGGTAAACTAGCCTCATCTGGGTTCAATGAAAGGCTGGGAAGGTTCTGGAAGGTTATGCCTTGATAGAACCTTAGGTTGTTTAAGTGGCTTATAATCATATTATATCATCTCAAATCAAAGTGTCTTATATGTATTTTAAACTGGGTGGTACGAGCCCTGAATGCTGATTGGCTGACAGACGTTGTATTTGAGACGGTATACCACAGGTATGACAAAGCATTTCATTTTACTGCTCTTATTAGTTTGGTAACCAGTTTATAATAGCAATAAGGCACCTCGGGGGTTGGTGATATATGGCCAAAATACCACGGCTGAGGGCTGTGTCTAGGCACTCCGCGTTGCGTCTTCCATAAGAAGAGTCCAACCACAAGAAGAGTCCAACCACCCTAGTCATAGACTGCTCTATGTCTCCCTCCAGTGGTCAGGGTTAGTAACTGCTGTCTGTGTGTGGACTGTGTGATGCTGCTGACTGACTCTGCTCTAAAGGGGAGATCTCCAGAGCGCCCAGAATAGGGACCTACTGGAGGTGCTGAGGTGGACACAGTGCTCCAGTCTCCTGCTTCACCTGCTGCGCTCTGGAACTACCACAGTGGTGTGAGGGAGGATGTATGGGTAACGTTTGGGGTCTTTATTGTATGTGTTTGAATCATGTTGATTAAATTCTAGCTATTAAAAACACAGGTCATCTTTAGGGGTTTTGATCATTGCACATCATCTCTATTCAGATAGGTTGATGGTTTTCCTTGAGTTACTCTACAGTCAACATGTAGTTAATGGTCAGGAGAAACATTTAGTGATCAGTTATGATCTAAGGTCTTCTAGAGATGGCTCTAGTTTGTCTCTGTTGTTGTTCAGCTCTACTAAGCACTGTGTCATTGTACTGGATCATCTCCTTCCCTCAGCACCTGCAGTAGGTCCCAGCTGTAGCAGTACAGTCACTGTGCAGGCTGACTGAGGGAGGTTGTCGTACGGCTCTGTATCACTGCGTGAACACCCAAGCACTGTTGAGGCAGTGTTCACTCTGACAGTAGTAATCTCCTGCATCCTCAGCCTGGACTCCACTGATGGTCAGCGTGAAGTCACTATGAGTTCCTCTGCCACTGAATCTAGATGGAGTCTCAGACTGAAGTGTTGTAGCATAGTAAATAAGGAGTTTAGGATCTCCTCCAGGTTTCTGTTGGTTCCAGGCCAGACAGTGTCTATTGCTGTTACTTTATACAGCACTGATGGTCTTACAGCTGAGACTGACTGAGTGTCCCACTGAAACAGTTTTCACTGCAGGAGTCTGAGTTACCGTGACCTGGCCAATAAGACCCTAAAAAAAGTGGGGATCCTCTGAATGGGAGACTAAGCTTCAAATTCCTTGGTGTCCACATCACCAACAAACTAACATGGTCCAAGCACACCAAGACAGTTGTGAAGAGGGCACGACAAAACCTATTCCCCCTCAGGAGGCTAGACACTGTTTACCTTTTACCTACCAGCTAGACACTGTTTACCTGAACCACCACAATTCCCATATGGATCACTGCTGGTTTTACAGTTCAGAGAGACCGTCTGTCCTGGGAGAACAGCTTTCACATGAATGCCAGTTTTGGTTGTGGGTAAAAAAAACTGTCCGTTACTGATAAAGAAAAAGGTGACTTTTTTGGGAAGACATTTGCCAGGGTACATAGTGGGGTTGCTTTGGAAGAAGTACACAAGCAATGCAGGCGTGAGATTTTAAATGTTCATGTTAATGTGTATAAGAAAGGGATACAGTTGACTCTTCTTTGGATGCAGATTTTACAATACATGAGATGTGTTCAGCCTTAATAGGCTGTGGATATACAGCCCCAGGTCATGATCAGTTGTCCTATGTAATGTTGAAAGGATCTACCTGATGAGGTAATGTAGTGTGTCTGTTTACTGCATGTCTTTGTAGACTAAGGGGCAGTTTGCTAGACACATTAATCTTTGTTGCTCTTGGAGTGCTAAACTGTAGAGCATGAATGTAACATACATTTATCTGATGGATTGCTTTGTCTAAAAATATTTTCTTTTTTTTTCTTTTTGGCTTTATCTTTATAGATTCAATGTTTTGTTGTTCAAAGTACTGCAATCTCTTCTCCCGTCTCCTCTCCTGATGTTCTAGAGTAGCTGAACCTCTCCTCTCGTCCAGCTGGTCCCTCTGTCAGGCCTGTCCTCAGAGCAGCTCTCTTAGGGCTCGACCACACTGGCCTACCTGCTAAGAGGCTACTCCCCCCCCCCAGGGGGCGATGGTGTGCTGGGAGGCGGACGGGGCGGAGGTGAAGGATGTGGTGCTGACCACCGCAGAAGAAGAAAAGGGCGGCCGCTACAGCACCCTGACCCTGAGCAAGGCACGCTGGGAAGAAGGAGAGGTGTACACCTGCAGGGTCGCCCACGACGATACCAGTGAATACGGCCGCCTTCCGGAAAAGTCACTGGTCCCCGTCCTCCTGTCTATTGACCGGAGAGGCCCTTGTAGGGGTCTAGAGAGTCCCCACATGGTGCTAGTTCTAGAAACAGCTAGAGTTGAATGTTCAAGTATTATGGATAATATCAGTAGGGCTGTGTGGTAAATGAAGTATTTTGAGATTAAGTTGTACATGTCTTCTTGACCCGGTGATCAAATACAGCTCTTTTTAATAGAAATGTATTGATATTTTCTCTACCTCCAACCCCCTGGGGACAGGCTGAACATCTGGTGACAGTACTGCTCTATTCTGGGACAAGCAGAACCACTCATCCTTGTCTATGCAAATCTCAGTTTCACTCCCACATCTCCAACTGATAACACAGCCAGAAAGTAAAAATAGCTTAGACAAATTAACTTTTTGGTCTAGACAGACAGAGACAGACAGACAGATAGATAGATAGACAGATACTGGAGGTGCTGTACGGCTACAGCACCTCCAGTAGGTCCCAGCTGTAGCCGTACAGGCACTGTGTCCACCTCAGCACCTCCAGTAGGCCCCAGCTGTAGCCGTACAGTCACTGTGTCCACCTCAGCACCTCCAGTAGGTCCCAGCTGTAGCCGTACAGTCACTGTGTCCACCTCAGCACCTCCAGTAGGCCCCAGCTGTAGCCGTACAGTCACTTGTGCAGGCTGACTGAGGGAGGTTTTTGTACGGCTCTGTATCACTGTGTGAACACCTCTCAGAATGAAGTCACTCCCAGATCCACTGCCACTGAATCTAGATGGAGTTCCAGACTGAAGGCTGCTTGTATAGTACATTAGGAGTATAGGAGCTCCTTCAGGTTTCTGTTGGTACCAAGCTAGACAATGTTTACCTGAACCACCACAATTCCCATATGGATCACTGCTGGTTTTACAGTTCAGAGAGACCGTCTGTCCTGGGAGAACAGCTTTCACAGCAGGAATCTGAGTCAAAGTGTAACTGCCCTCTGGATTCTGAAACAAATACTTCAACCAATTAAAAAGTACCTCCTTTAATCCTTCAACATCTTATTGGGTAAATCATATCATAATTTCCATGTACCAAGACAGTAAAACCAAGCAAATACAATTATCACCTTGAAAGCAGAGGGCAAGTGTCCAGATGAAGATAACATTGACCTTCTAGTCATTTAGCAGACGCTCTTAATACACAAATATATACATAATAGCAAGCCTTTTGTTTGGCATATCATAACGCAAACTCAAGATGTTCAGAATTTTGACCAATTCTCGTTAGAGGATTCACTCAAGCTAATCCCTTTAAAAGGTTTCGTTGAGTTCAGTGAATATGTCCTTATGTCACAACACATGTGCACTTACAGTGACATACATGACAAAAAACATTCAGAAAGTCCATTACACTTAGCATCTATACAAAAGGTTAAATACATGTGTCTGATTTCCAACAGAAAAAGCGGGAGTGCAACAAAGCAACAGTGCCTCTTTGATAGAATACAGAACCTCTCGGAAAACAACGCAGGAGACAGGAGAGACACAGCTCATTGGAATTGTTTATACACCTCTTTTCCAGAAGTCATTGCAGCTTTCCTGTGGCGCTACAAAACTGTCTTCAGATGTTCCCTAATGTCTCCTCTGTCGTCAGATTGGAACGATACTCAGGTTCAGTTGCGTTGCCCTCGTCTGGCACTGCTCTGCTGTTTTCATGAAGCCGTGTTCAGCCATCATCTGAGAGATCTCTGTATAAGTGTGTTCAAGTTCAGTGTTTCCCCTCAGGTCCTCTTGGATTCTGTCACTGCCCCATATGTCGAGGAGGGCTTCAGTCTCCTCAATGCTCCAGGGGAGATCTAGTTCCCATGGTGACGGACAGCTGCCTGATTCTGGAGAGCCTGAAATAAATAAAAAATACGTAAAAAAAAAAAAGAGCTCAACGTTTCATTTATAGTTTAACGTAAAAACAGCATTCACTGTACAGAGATCAGGAGATTGTTTCCCTCACCTGTTCCTTGGACCTCTCCCACGTCTGTGGCGCCATTCGATTCCTCCACCAGAGAGTCACAGGATAGATACTTGTTCCCGAATATTTGCACAAACTGATCGTAGAATTTGCACTCCACTTTTTCCCCTCCAATCCTGGGAAAATAGAACACAACATTTGGTTGTCGACACAATGCTTATTCCTCATATCTGGTTAGTTAATGAGCTTTGCTTATCTAACACGAGCATGGTAAACCTCGGACCATGAATACAAAACTGTTCCGTGGCGTCTTCATAACCAATTCACAATTATAAATAGTGGTTATCAATTTCATATCCAGATCTTATCCCCCATGGCTTACTGTTTGCTCTCGCAGAACTGGCGGAAGTTGGCCTTTAGCCGCTTGACTCTAGACTGGCACTGTTCGGCGGTCCTCAGGTAGCCCTCGTTGGCCATGGCCTGAGAGATCTCAGTGAAAATGTGCCTGTTTTTCGTGCAGCCCTTCAGATCCTCCTGGATCTCGTCACTCCCCCAGATACCGAGGAGGACCTGGGTTTCACTGTCACTCCAGGGGAACTTGGAGCCGTCAGTTAAAGGCCGGCTAGCTGAAGACAAAAAAGACACCCAATGAACACATTGTTTACAGTGGGAAGGGGGTTAGGTTAGTTGAAATAAGACGACTCCTAGAATATTTCATGAACGTTTCAAGGTATGGTATGGCTTTGCTTTACCTTTCCTTTGGTCGACCTCAAGTGGAGACTCGCAGACAGCAGCTTCCTCATTGCCTAACGAATCTTCGGCCAAACTGTCGACGTTGAGCTCCTTCGAGAAAATCTCCTCCATCTGGTCGTAAAACTTACATTCCTTTCTGGGGAAAGGGAAGATTAGACGGATCATCATTCAGTTGGGATCATCATATCCTCTGACCACATGTACTATGTAACAATAACAGTGATAAAAACAAGACTGCAATTACATAGTTTATTAAAGTGATGAAATTAAGTAATGCATTGATTTGATTAATTAAAGATATTGCATCTCAATTTATATCCGATGTTGTGGCGTAATTTATAAAGTAAATAACTAGACATGAAATGGTAGTTATAAATCCTTTGCACTCACTGGTCATGGTGGAAGCTGGCCTTGAGTCGTTTGATGCGGGTGTGGCACTGCTCAGCTGTCCTTATGAACCCCTGGGCCGCCATCCTCCGTGAGATGTACTCAAACAAGTGTCTGTTCTTCAAGCAGCCGCGGAGTGAGAGCTGCACCTGGTCCTCACCCCAGACCTCCAGCAGAGCCTGGGTCTCCCGATCGGACCAGGGCATCTTTCTGCTGGACTCTGTCACAGCGTAACTGGCTGAGTCCTGGCCTTTAAAAAATATAAAAAAATAAATGAGACACACATATGGAAGGTATGAGAGGTAGGGATTAATCGCCGCAAGATGTTTTAGGTGGCTACTAAGTACATTTTTAGAAAATTGATTCTGACTACGGTCCTGATTTGACCATGACAAACAACGGTTGGCACTGACAGAGTAAAAACACAGGGCCCTAATTACATTAGACTTAGAGGGGCAGGATGATGAAGAGGCAGCGTACGTGTTTCCTGATCTGCTTCCTCATTGGGATCTGGATTGAAGTCGTCACACAAATCAACAACCTCTGCATCGGGGGAGAGAGTGTCGTTGCCTAGCACCGGCTCCAGGAACCTGTAGTATTTGAAGAGTAAGGGTTCCCCTCCGTTTCTGTAGGTACGACCAGAGGTAGAGGGAGGTGGAGGGTTCATTTGTAACAGGTCCCAATTCAGGCACCATGACTCGCCTTACCCACAAATAATCTGTGCTTTCCACTTACGTCCTGCTGTGGAGACACCGTCGGTAGGTTTTCCTCAGCCGCTTAACCCTTGAGTGGCACTGCTCAGCCGTTTTGAAGTGCCCCATGGTGGCCAGCTTCTCCGCTATGTCGGCGAAAATGTGCCCGTTGCGGACGCAACCTCTGAGGCTTGTCTGAACCTCCTTGTTCCTCCACAGCTCAATGAGGGCTAGCGTCTCTGGCTCCGACCACGGGGTGTATCTCATCCCATCAGCACCTGCTCCGGGAGACAGAAACATTGGAAACCTCCAGATGTATACCGCTCTGCTGATTGGATTGACTGAGTCTTCAGAGTAAACAGATAACCGTCTGTACTACCACTGTACCTGTGTCCTGGTCTAACGTTTGATCGTCTCTTTCATCGTACTCATCAATGGAGACCGCTTCATGCCCAAGTATTCGCTCCAACTGATTGTAGAACTTGTACTCAACTCCCTTTCTTCCACATCTGAGAATAGCAGACAGAAAAGGAAGCCATATTGAAAATGGCCCCAAAATGTTTTGGGATGCAGTATTCTGGCTAGGGGTTAGATTAGAATACACTTATTTCTAGGTTTCTGGAAAGTAATATCAACATAAAAAGTATAAACATCAGAAAGTGTCAAATTTAAACCTGTGGGGTATAAACATACTTTTTCCTGTCGTAGCACTGACGGAAGTTGTTCCTCATGGACTTGACTTTCCAACGACACTGCTCTGGGGTCTTGGAGTACCCTTGGTCATGCATCTTTTCTGATATGTCCATGTAGACGGGGCCGTTGTGGACAAAGTCTCTTAGCACCCTCTGAACCTCCCCCTCCCCCCAGATGTCAATGAGGGCCAGGGTCTCAGGATCTGACCATGAGCCTGGTGTGGTCCTCTCAGAAGTGGTGTTGTTGTCCACTTCTGTAGACTCTAAATACAAAACAGCCCAATAACATGAAAGTTTCCCTGTTTAGACATGGAAAAGGTACTTGTGTTGAGGGGACGGCACCTACAGTAGAACCAGAAGCTAAATATTGTGTAACAAACAGGGTTCAATCTGACACGTCCATGTTTGCATAGTTTGAAATTAGCTGAACTTTTACCTTGAAGTGAGTCACTGTTTGATTTCTCTGATATGTCACTGATCAAGTCTGTCACCACTGTGCTGGTGGAGGGAGGCTGCCTCTCAAGTATTTGCTCCAAAATATCGTAGAACTTAAAATCAACCTGCTCAGACCCAGATGAACTAGGAGCAGCACAGGTAGAGAGAGATTGCAAAATTAGAATCAATCTGTAATCCAATTCACATTAGCAAAATGACAAATGTATCAATAATAGAAGCTGAAACACAATGGTTACCTGATTGCTTCCTGACACTGCCGATAGCTGGCTTTCAAGCGCTTAATCCTGGTGTGGCACTGCTCTGCAGTTCTGTAATAACCACGGAAGTTGAGCTTTTCCGAAATCTCTGAGTATATGTGACCGTTGTGCGGGCAGCGCTTCAGGTTCTGCTGTACAGTGTCGTCTCCCCAGAGCTCCAGGAGGATCACCGTCTCGCCGTCCGCCCAGGGGATCTTCTTCCTGTCCTCTGGCACGCCGACCGTAGCCTCTGGATGGATCAGCGTCAAGGGGAAAGAGTGTGTGAGAAAGATAAACCCTTGTTGACTCCTCCTCACAGATATCAAAGAATGAGTCAGATATGCTAGGTTGAGTTTCTTCCCAGTCCTTCCATACCCATACAGGGGTCTTCAAGTTAATCTTATTATATTTTACTAGTGAAAGAGGTACTGGTTAACCAGTAGAGAGAGTGTGACCATACCTCTCTCCTGGGAAGAGTAAACAAAGCACTCGTTGTCTGCTGACCACTCCATGTCAAGCCGGTTTTCTGACACCTCCACGTATGAGGGAAGTTCATTCTTCAGTATTCTCTCCAGAAGGTCATAGAACTTGCATTCTACTTGTTCTCTTCCTTTCATGCTGCATTTGTGGGAAAAAAACAAAGAACAATTTAAAAGAAAAAGCATTTTTCTGGCTAAAATAGACAAAATGTAAGCCATGACAGGATATCAAGGCCCGAGCATAGATCCCTGCGGGACTCCCAATGCACAAAGCAAATTATTGTGAAACTATAATTGACATACTTGTTCTCGTAGCATTGTCGGAAACTCCGTTTCAGTCTTTTCACCCTCGTCTGGCACTGCTCTGCAGTCCGGATAAAGCCCTGAGCAGACATCTTTTGGGATATCACAGCAAAAAGGTGCCCATTTCTATGCATACCCCTTAATTCCCTCTGCATAGTGTCCTCTCCCCATGTGTTGATTAGGGTGAGGGTCTCCAAGTCTGTCCAGGGAACACTTCTGGTTCCTTCAGTGGAAATAGTGACAAACACAAGAGCAGTGATCACTGATTATTAATCATTTGATTGATTTAGATGAATCACATTATAAAAATCAGCTGTATTAATAACATTCAAGCAGTTTGACCTCTTTGTAAGGTGGTGGGCAACATGCTGCATGCAAAACACACATTAGTCCCTTTCCCAAAATCCAATATTATGCGATTTACCAAGAAAGGCACAATCGGACCATACCCATCTCCTCTAGACCAGAGTGGCCAGGGAACTCCCAGTCCTCAGTGTCTTCTAGTTGGTCATCTATCACCTCTTCAACATCATAGGTGACCTCAGGAACCGTTGAGGGGGACACGTTCCCAAGTATTTGCTCTAGCTGGTCATAAAATTTGCACTCCACTCTGTATATAGGGAATGGTTTCATTGTGAGAATATAGACAAGCACATTCCAGGGATAACGTGCTTGTCTATAACGTGCTATGACAAAAAATAAATATATATATACAGCAAATATTCTTCTGTAGTGTACTCACTTCTGCTGGAGAGACTGACGGAAGCTGTTCTTCAGTCGTTTGATCCGGGTCTGACACTGCTCTACAGTTCTCATGTAGCCTCTCTCAGACATACTTTTGGAAATGAGAGTGAATACGTGCCGATTTTTGACACAGCCTTTCAGAACTCGCTGCACAGAGTCTTTCCCCCAAATTTCAATCAAGTTTAGAGTCTCATCATCCGACCAAGGGACTTTATGGTCAGTCGTCATGGGATAGGCAGCACCTTGGGGTTCTTGACACAAAAGGGTAAGTAAAACTGTCATGTATTTTATTTTACCATGTACTGTATTTAACTTTTTTTTTTTTACATTTCATTCAGAATGAATGAAGAGATTCCACACCTGTGTATTCTCCCCATATCGAGATGAGAGGAGATTCACTAGAAGATTCAAAATTCACTGGAGAATCCCTGTAAAAAGGAACACAGAAATGCGCATGAAGCAAATGTATCCCCCCCCCCCCCCACCCAAAAAAAAGAGCAACTTCAATATCAGTTCTTACTGAAACAGAGGTGAATCTGCTTGCCGTTTCCGGGGAACCTCTGAACTATCGCTCATTTTCCTCTTCCAGGGCAGAGTCTGCCCTCTCCTACTCTCATTGGCTGAACATGGCGTTCCTTCCTCCACAATTTCAATTCTGTCCCTCTGTTCATTTTGCTTCTGTCTTGTTCTCGCAGATATCCTCCTCTCGCCAGTCTCTAGATTTGATTGGTCAACGGGAATCTCTATAATCTCTTCTTTATTTGGATGGTTTGAGATGGCTGTGGCCTCTTGCAGGTGATCAGAGTGTTTTTCAGTGGGTTTGTCAGCAGTCGTCACCAGTTTTATTACTGGAGGGAGGCTCAGAGAAGAGAGGATGCAGTCGTCCATAGGTAAAGAGCAAGTGTCTGATAGAAAGAAAGAGAGGATGAAGATGCTCAGTAAAACCACTGCGACTTCTCACCCGTTTAGCTACAGTCAAATAATACATGAATAACTCTAGCAATCAAAGCTAAGTGATAACAGTAGAAAAGATCATGACTCATCAGTCATAATTATCCACGTTACCTTTTACGTCAATGTGTCCAAGATTTCTGTGATGTTCAATTAAAGCCTTCATCTCCTCTGGGGGAGTCGCTGATTGCAGACACTCATCCAGAACTGAGGGGGCTTCATCAAGCCATGACACCATCTGAGAAAGAGCCCTTAGTCATCACGGTTGTGAAGTTTAATACAATGCACGCTGTATTCTGAAGGCAATGGTCAAGGCGAATATGTGTTGTGGAATAAGCTGTTCAGTTCAATGGTAGCACCTGTGCAAAGTCTGGTACAGGCAGCAGCTCCTCCAGTCTGGAGAGAAACTCCCACAGGAGAATCTCCAGTGCTACGTCATACTTCTTGCCATACTGTACTGGGAACACCTCCTGGGGGTTAGAAGACAAAGAAAAAAATGGAACCATGAGTGAGAGGGAGTGAGAGGGAGGGAGAGAAAATGAGGGAGAGTGTAATCTCACCAGGAAGAAGTGCTCTTTCACACCTGGATCTTGTAACAGGGTTTGGACCAGCTCCAAGAAATTGGCCCCAGAATCTTTTACTTGTGTATCCGTCACCTGTAACATGCATATACACACCGGGAGATGAATCACCCAAACTCTGTGTCTATTTCTTCCTCATTTTATGCCCAGGAGGACGCCAAAGGGAGAACGGCTCATAATAATGGCTGAAATGGAGTGAATGGAATGGTATCAAAACACATGGAAACCATGTCTTTGATACCATTCAATTTGAGCCCGTTCTCCCCAATTAAGGTGCCACCAGCCGCCTGTGGGTTAATGTGTATAGTAAATCACTCACACAGTGGTCCCTGGGTGTAGAAATGGAAGCTTTGATTCTGTCCAGGTGGGGCTGGATGGTCTCAGGGTCGACTTGGTGATCACCACGACACAACTCCAGAACCAGCTATGGTCACAAAAAAAGTATTTCAACACTATCATTGGCACCAGTACGCTACTGGTTTACTGGTTCAACTATCAACCACTGTTCGACAGATTGGAGGGAACTAATAGGGTTGTTAACAATAGCTAAAATGTACATAAATAAATAAATAACATTTCAGTCACTAAACAAATCAATGTGCAGACACACATGCACACACCCACCCACACACTTCTCAAAAGAGATGCTAACCCTGGCTCTCAGTCCCAGGATGAGTTGGGCCCTCTGCCGGTAACTCAGCAGCTCTGGAACCATCTCTGTCACCGAGGTGACAAACTCCTCCAGCATCCCATATTGCATGACAAGTCCTTTCTGCACAACTTGCCACATAGCAGCTGACAGAAGTTGCAGGGGTGGGGCCAAAAGGCGTAAATAACACATTGATAGAAGGGGATCTGCGAGAGAGAGAGAAACAATTCTACTCACACATTCAAACACTACTGAGATCTACCAGCACATTGGGTATTTCCTGTTCCAAAGCCATTACATCATAGGACTGACTGGGCAACATTAGTCAGGGAGCCCTCTACTGGCCCTTCAAGACAAAAACAATGCCACATTATTTAATTAGCCACCCCACGCTTATACTGTATTTGAGAATATGAGATTAGTAGTGAGCCTTTGTGTTGGGGAACATACGGGACACGCCATCTTAATGTTAGCCTTTAAACAATCGCGCATAGCCTTGCAGCAGGTTAAACGCTCACGAGGATGGCACCAGCATGCAAATGCAGAACAAACTCAACTCTATAATGCTGCATTCAAGTCGGCACTAGGAAACTCGGAAAGTTCCACTATATAAACGTTGTATATAAAGCAATGATCGCAAGCAGATGTGTGTTAGAAACGTAGGCCAAAGAAAAATCTGTATTTCGAAAAAAAAAAAAAGTCACGCACCTTTGTAATTTTCTGTACGGCTTCCTTCCATTACTTGTTTCCAATTTTTAAAAAAAATATCCGACAGTGTCGCAAATATACCACAATAACAGGGTTATTTAGCTTGTGGTAGTAGTGTCAACGCAAACCAAAACGCTATCTTGGTCAAATGTGGATGTATTTCTAATTTTAAAAAAAAATACGTGCATCATAATCATTCTGCAGGACGAAATATAAATATGTGCGCCCATAAATCATTCAAAAATATTTGGAGACTGCTTCTCTCAGTTTGAACCTGGATGACCGAAAACAAAGATTCTGGTCTAATCCGCTTTAGTCCGGATCACATGAAGCCTGATTCCCCCAATGGTTGTGGAGAACCACAATAGCCCGGTTTTGCTAATGAAGGCCACTAGATGGAGTCACCGCCACTTCCGGGTTGATTTTAAGAACAATGGAGATATAGGCCAAAACAGCCATATAATTATCCATATATCATGTATCCAAATCTATCCATATCAGTGGCGGTCCTAGCTTGTATGTCGCCCTGGGCAAACACACCCTAAGAGGTGTGCTATTTGATAGATTCCCCCGCTCCCCCTACCTCGGGCTTCCAGTGGGGAGACCTGAGGTCAATCTACCCCTGCCCCACCTCGTACTTCTGAGTGGGAGATTTAGTGGAAAATATTCCCTTCTTCATTTACAATAAAGCACTTTCAAAGGTTTGGAAAAGTAAAATGGACTTTATTACGCGAGTAACATAGTCGAGTGAGCCTCCGGAGACTACTGATTTTCCCAGACTCAGCTCGCTCTTTTTATACAGTTTTGTGGTTACATAGCAGGCATAGTCCTTCCCTCATTAAAAAAGTAACACCTCTTAAACTTCTTCCACTATTGTTTCAAAGCCTTTCAATTCTGGTTTGTCTACGCCCTCCGTTGGCAATTAGACTTTAGGATATGAAACAATAGTGGCGAAACCATAGTAATGGTGCAAAAAAATAAAACAGACATAATGTTTAGTACAAACAGTAATATAGCCATGAATATCTTATGCTTAGTACCTGTCGTCTCCATAGTAATACGACAAACAATAATATGGTCATACATATTTTATGGCTAGTGCATGTCTAAGTGCACTCTACAGGGCCATACAAAGACAGATTAAAGCACGGGCCCAGGGCCCAAAATCACAGAGGGACTGGGCCCAAAATCACAGAGGGACTGGGCCCAAAATCACAGAGGGACTGGGCCCAAAATCACAGAGGGACTGGGCCCATTGCGGCAAAACTCACTTTGATTTTTTTTCTTCTATATAATATAATTAGTTAGTTTAGTAACTATGTTTATGAAGTGGCCAATCAAAATGCACGCTGCCTGACGTTTTAAAGGTCACACTGGAGAAAGCGAAGTCAAATCGAAAATCTAACTGTAGCTAAGATGGATCGTAAACTGAGAGGTTCAATGAAATGCAAAATTAAAAAAAGATAAAGATGAAAGAGAGACAACATTATTAAAAAAAGATACCAGCTATTACTAGTTTTTTTTTTTTTACTACAGAGGATAAAAATAACACGAATGTTACTCTTAGTGAGGATTTGGAGGCGAGCTCTAGTCATGTTAGCATTAGCAGCCTGGCATCGCCATCGGAACAGTGACATGGACCTGAAGACAGCGGTGCGTTTACTTGAATCATTACGCGACTTTGTTTTTAGCTCAGCGGGATCGATTCGAACAATCTGAAACGGAAGCTTTAAATGTGCCAGGTGTGTGCCAGGTGTGTGCCAGGTGTGTGCCAGGTGTGTGCCAGGTGTGTGCCAGGTGTGTGCCAGGTGTGTGCCAGGTGTGTGCCAGGTTCAAGGAAACGCAAAAACTTTGCGGATGAGGGAGGTACAGAGGTGGATACAAACACTCTCAATGGAAGACAGACATTTAAAGTGGAGACTTATTGTTGCTATTGATAAGCTTGGGATCTGCCTTAACCATCGACTTGATACGAACACGCACTTAAACGACCTGTTTGGTTTTCTGTTCATGTCTGGCGAATCCGATTCTAGTAATCAGTGGCGGTTCTAGACACATTTTACTAGGGAGGGGCCAAGGAGGGGCCAGTGTTTAACCAGAGGGGCACATTAAAATATGTCAACAAATGATATTTAAAGATTATAAACTTTATTTTACTTTAAAATCATACAAACATTTATTTTGTACAAGAGTGAGTGCAGGTGCAAAAGAGGTAGGCCCATAAAAAATACAGTACAGGGTACAAATACAGGGTGTCAATTCAATGTGAACAAAACTCCAGGGTACAACAAAGGGTACAACAATGTGCCATTTCCTATTTATGGAAGCCCCACTACTGTGGACAGTTGAGTCCACACTTAAGTATTTGAATTGGCACAACAATGCTGGATCAATTGAATTTTAATAAAATATAGATACACTACACTACAGCAACAGGATACAGCGGTTGTGCTATCTGGAAAAACGGTCCACAAATACATCAAGATCCAGAGCCTTGGCCCTTCGGGACTCTATGCTCAGGACACCAAGATCACTGAGTCTCTCATCAGTAGTGGTGGACCGCAGGAAGGTTTTTATCAGTTTCAGTGTGGAGAAACTGCGTTCGCAAGAGGCTGAGCTTACAGGAAGGTTTACTGCAATCCTGCACAGTCTAAAGAGCTCAAAGAAAACTTCCCTGTATGGCTCAATAAAACAAACCACCTCAACTGTACTGCATGGCTTTTTAACTCCACCACTGTATTTTTCTGTCCAAAACACTCTTAAATTGATGGAGCTCATGCCCTAAATCATCAATGTCTGCATTACACAAACGGCCAAATGAAAAAACATTGCTCTCCTTTAAAAAGGCATCACTCTGGGGGCTGAGAGACTGTATGCTTCTCATGAGCTCACAGTTGGTATTGGAGAAACGTCTGTTCAACTCATTGAGCATGCTGTCAATTACAGGATAGAAAAATGACGTGCGAAACGTATCTTTGTCACGTTCTACCTCCCTCTGACCAACAGTGCTTAGTGTGCAGTAGCCACTGAGTCTAGAGCTCAGCATTTTCTGACGTTTCGCCACTGATGTTGCAGAATCACACTGCTCACAAATATTCAATGCTTCATCCCACAACTTATCAAAGAAAGACTCCATAACGTTCCAGTAAGTGCACTATTTTTCCAGTAAGCCCTGCTGCATCTAGCCTCTCTGCAGATTCAAAATGGAGAAAACTCTCCTTAATGGCCCCATTGTAATAGTACCTGAGTGTGAAAGAAATCTGTTCCCTTTTTTAAATATCCTTTGTTTCATCTGCCATGATGCTAAAAACCTCACTGTTCTTCACTTCTTCTATGATTTCAGACCGAACCATCTCTGCCAAACAACCCAAAACCTCATTCTGGATGATCTTGCTTGTGTACTTTGCATTGTGAACGGAAGTTAATCTTCACTTAACGAGTGGGTCGTGGTTAGCAACTGTTTTAAGAATTTCCCTAAAGTTTCCTTTGTTATTGGACTCTTCAGGTTCATCATGTCCTCTTTGTGCTATGTTTTGTGTAGCTGTAAGTAACAGCACTTCCCCAACTGTTTTAATGTATGCCCGATTTTCTTGTACTTGTTTAGTGTGTTCTTTGTCAAGAAGATCTGCTAGTGTTGCATCAGTTTTAACAGCTCTTTGATAATCCCTCCATGCTATCATTGCACACTTGTGTCGTTCAGACTTTGCATGTACTGAAAACCCTGCATCTCTCATAGTTGCTTTTTTCCAGTTTCTAAAACCAGGTGTTGAAACAAAAACAGTGTCTGGGGCATTTGGTGTGCTAAAATGTCTACATGCATAGCAATATGTAGAGTCCATCATGACAGAATACTCAAGCCATGGATGAAGATTATACCAGTTTGGCCTGAAGCTCCGTCTTCTGTCCCCCATCAAAGTGGTTGGGAATATATTCAAGTTGGGCTGCTGTACTGGTACATCATTCTGGGACTTGCTGATATCTGTAGACAGATGTACAGTAAACATAGGGCACAACTACAACATGTATTTACTTATACATGTATATCTGCATGTATTTCAAAATGTAGGCCAAGTATTTACTTAAAAAAAAGAAACAGAGCCATATTGACACAAAAAAGAATTTACAACAGAAAGCACCATTTTAAGGACACACAGTAGGCCTACAATGAAATTATAATTGCACTGCTTTGCAAATAGTAAGAACCTTCTTCATCACAAACCTGATGGTGCAGTATTTGATCCACATGGATCCACATTCTGTCCCTCTCTCTGTCCCTGTATGTTTTCTTCCTCCTCACCCTCTTCTTCATGCTCCTCACCCTCTTCTTCATGCTCCTCACCCTCTTCTTCATGCTCCTCACCCTCTTCTTCATGCTCCTCACCCTCTGGAATTTCCCTCTGTATCAGAGCCCTCACTTTCATCACATGCCCTCTCTCCAACCTCCACTGACTCTCCCTCTTCCTGCTCCTCAACTCTCTCAATACCTTGATTTGTATTTGTATTTGTTATCGCAATGCAACAGCCAAGACGGATGAAGTTACGTGGTTAACATCACAACATTGTGTAGACCTAGCAAGGATACGGACATTTGGATCTTCGCTTCTGCTTCGATGAGTTTGCTTAGATATGATTTTCTGATTTTCTATGAAGTTTTTAAACATCTCGAGACCAGCCATTTACAAACTTGATTTCATTATCAGTGTGAGGAACAAAAGTAACACGGTTATGTGCAAGAACAACAAGTCACTTACGAGATGAAATCGTTTTGCTTACCTTCGACTCTTGCAACAGGAGAAATTAATCGTAGATCTTCTCTCCAAGAGTAGTTGTTGCTGAGCTCTCATTCACCGAGCAGCACCGCAGGCTACAGTGTTTGGGTGCGCCGCTCTAATTTACCCGTGTAGAACGTTGCGTTGCATTAGTTCCGCTTTTGGCGCTAGCGTGTAAAATCATAATAAATTCATAATTTGTTTATTTGGTCAGCGCGGGGGAGGCCACAGGGATGGCCAGGGACATGTCTACAGAGGCACGGGCCTCCCTAGGCCTCCGTGTAGAACCGCCACTGCTAGTAATGTCATAGAACAGGCCCTTCGACTAGCTTTGGCTTTCCCTGATGATCTAGACAGCAGCCTTGCTGATGAATTGATTCAGTTCCGATGTTTTATTAAAACGGAGCAAAACAGATCACGTTTGCTGAAAATACATCCAAGAATGTGGACTACAATCAGCTTTCCCCAATTTATTTGTGGCTCTTAGAATGTTATTGACACTGCCAATCAGCAATTGTGAAGGAGAACGGTCATTTTCTCTGATGGCAAGAGTAAAAAACGAAGTTAGGAGTAAAATGACACACGGACGCCTCCAGTCGCTTTCGCTGATGTCAATTGAAAGTGAACTTGTCAGAGAAATTGATTTTAGTGACATTGTGGAAACCTTTTCTCGGATCAAATCAAGAAAAAACCCCATACAAGGTAAGACTGGGACCCTGGCATTTATGATGATTTTGCTGGTGATTATATTGTTGTGTGCTTAGCATAGACCTAATCGTTTTTTGTTTCCTAATTGTGAGCAAGTTCTGAAACTATGAGTATAGTGATGTTAAAACGAGGCCTCGTTGAAACGATGAGGTTTACCAGCCAATTGTTGGAGAAAAGATTCGTTACTCCAGGCCTCGTTTACACTAGGGACACCTGCTGGATAAATCATTCAGAGAATCCAAATAGTTATAGATCGCATGTCACCTGTCAGCGAAACCTTAATGTAGTAGCCATGTCTATGGTGTTCCTAAACTTTTTAAAGTAATGTATGCAGGTTACCCCTTCTGAAATGCTGTCACCAACTTTGTAGCCCCAAGCACGTTTCATTGACTGTAGGCTAAATCTGATATACTAAAGATGCTTTTGTGAATTTAGAATAATTATTTACGCCAACTGTCGAATGGGAGTGCTTCTGTAATCCCCCCCCCCAAAAAAAAAAACTCAACATGCCTGTGCAAATAATGTATCCATCCTTCAACTCTCAATATCTACTTCAGTAATAGCGTTAACGATTTAATTTGCAATGTCAACCGGCATTCATAATGACGGGCAGCCTAAAATGTTGATTCTAGCGGTAAAATAAGTGTGTCATGGGGGTCTTCGAGCGTTAACCGTGCCCAGCGCACTAGGAAGTCACAATCCGTCTCTGGGGCCATATAATTATCTTTACTTGGGCTTCACTGACTGCTCTGATCTCTATTCTGTTGCTATTCTATGGGTTACTTAATAACCTTCTAACGTTCTGCTGCACTCTGTTGCTACTCTATATAGTTTACAGAATAACCTATTGTGGCTTCTAACTTAAGTAGTGGAAAACTGTCCGCACATGCGCAGTTCGGCGCGAGAGACCGTTTGGCCCGAGGACGTATTTCTACTCATGCGCGAACGGGGATTTCTATTTGAGAAGCAGTACGTTCTTTGCTGTAGGGTCCACTGACCTAAACCAGGAACAACAGTTAGGCAAATCATTGCGAGATGGCTCAGCAATTATTAAAACTAATTTGCGATCATCAGGGATCATTGGACTATGCAGTTCTGGCAGATAATGGGTGTGGGCCAGATATAATCTGCGCTCTTGATAAACTTGAAAGCGATTTATTTTCTATAGGGATGTGCAGTGGAAACAAACGCATTATTGCGAAAACGAAAGTCAGACGCTGCAAAGCTCAGCAATGTGATGGCTGCAATGATTTACACCTGTGTAAATTTTATCTATTTGGGGACTGCAAGAATAGTAGGGGGAGGTAAGTATTAAATATGTTTTATATGATGTGGAATAAACAGGCTGCGTTTATACAGGCATCCCAATTCGGAACTTTTTTCCAATAATCAGATCTTTTCAGAGCTGATGTAATTGGTCAGAGGACCAATTAGTGAAACAATATCCAAATTAGCTGCCTGTCTAAACGCAGCCATAGACCCAGAGAAGTCTTAAAGTTTGTTTTGGATGGCCCAGAGTAAACTCTGGGCCATCATCCGGGGAACAAGGCCATGCAAACCGAACTTGCCCAATGTTAGACTGTGTGCCTACACATTCAATGTATCATTGCAACTATTATTATTTCAGCCAAAAACTCGAAACTGCATTCTATGGGGTTTAGATGTTGAATTAATTAATGAATTGAGTTTTGTAAATTCATTGACCTGTTTATTGTTACTTTGACTCCCAGACGGACATGCCGCTTTGGCCATGACATTCACTCCGAACACAACTCCATAGTTTTGAGAGAGCATAAACTTGAGACGCTGAGTAGACAGGAACTACGGCAGCTATTATTACAAAATGACAACTCCCTCCTTCCACCGGTAAGAGCCAACCGTTGTCCTCTAACTGCTGATGTGGTTTTCCTGTGTGTGTGTGTGTGTGTGTGTGTGTGTGTGTGTGTGTGTGTGTGTGTGTGTGTGTGTGACTAATGAAGAGGTGCTGTCTGCACATCACTTTTTGACTGCATCCATTTTTGTGTAAATAAAACGTTCCATATGTTTGCCCGTGGAAGAAGTGGTCAGAAAGGGACCTTTTTATTCTTTAAATGTTTGTCCACTACAAAATAATTCCGGCATCCAAACATCACATATACTCGTGCCATTTGATGAATGGAAATAGACATCTGTTACAAAACACACAAAAGTTTGCCTAATGACATTCAGGGATTGCCATTTAATTGATGCTTCTTGTTGACAAATGTACCTTTTTTTTGTAGCCTGAAAAGTCAGGACACCTGAAATGGGGCTGAAGCTGTACCGGGGGAAAATGGGATGGTCACACTAACACACATGGTCAATTTACTAGACTAGACTACAATGTGTATTACCTTGAACTTCAAATAGGCCTACCGGTAGCCAGTGACGTAGTGGTAAAAAATAGATGGGTAAACTCTGATTGCTGGTCACGGTGAAAAAAAGTAACGCTCTCTACACTTTTAATGCATTTTTCAGTTAAGGGTGGTAAATGGCGTTTACCCTCCACTAGGCCGACACCACTGCCGGTAGCCTACCCTTTCAGCCGAGGCAATTTCACACACATGAACACACGCAGAACAGGTAGCCTACATTCAATATAATAGGCCTATGAGTTTAATCAAAATTTACACCCTACAGTGCATTCGGGAAGTATTCAGACCCCTCAACGTTTTCCACATTTTGCTACGTTACAGCCTTTTTCTAAAATGAATTAATGAATAAAAAATTGAATCGAAACTAAACACACAACGACGAGGCAAAAGCAGTTTTTTTAGCAAATGTTGAAAATGTATTAAAAATAAAACATTTAAAATATCACATTTTACAAAAGTGTTCAGAACCTTTACTCAGTACTTTGTAGAAGCACCTTTGGCAGCGATTACAGTCTTGAGTCTTCGTGGGTATGACGTTACAAGCTTGCCGCACTTGTATTTAAAATCAAATTTTATTTGTCACATGCCGAATACAAAAGGTGAATACAGTGAAATACTTACTTACAAGCCCAAACCAACAATACAGTTTAAGTGTTAAGTAAACAATAGATAAGTAATGAAATATCAGTAGTGATGCTATATATAGGTGGTACAGAGTCAATGTGCGGGGGCACCGGTTAGTCGGGCTATTTGAGGTAATATGTACATGTAGGTATAAATTGACAAGGCATGGGGGAATAATGCAAATAGGGGACTGAGCAGACACTCCTGAGGGTCCCCAGTGTTGAGGATCAGCGTGGCAGGTGTGTTGTTACCTACCCTTACCACCTGGGGGCGGCCCGTCAGGAAGTCCAGGATTCAGTTGCAGAGAGAAGTGTTTTGTCCCAGGGTCCTTAGCTTAGTGATGAGCTTTGAGGGCACTATGGTGTTGAACGCTGAGGTGTAGTCAATGAATAGCATTCTCACGTAGGTGTTCCATTTGTCCAGGTGGGAAAGAGCAGTGTGGAGTGCAATAGAGATTGCATCATCTGTGGATCTGTTGGAGCAGTATGCAAATTGGAGTGGGTCTAGGGTTTCTGGGATAATGGTGTTGATGTGAGCCATGACCAGCCTTTCAAAGCACTTCATGGCTACAGACGTGAGTGCTACGGGTCTGTAGTCATTTAGGCAGGTTACCTTAGTGGTCTTGGGAACATGTTGGTATTACAGACTCAATCAGGAACCGGAAAATGTCAGTGAAGACACTTGCCAGTTGATCAGCGCATGCTCAGAGTACACGTCCTGTTAATCCGTCTGGCCCTGCGGCCTTGTGAATGTTGACCTAAAAGGTCTTAAAAGGTCTTACTCACATCGGCTACGGGAGAGAGTGATCACGCAGTCATCCAGAACAGCTGATGCTCTCTGCATAGAAGCATAGAAGTGATTTACCTCGTCTGGTAGGCTTGTGTCGCTGGGCAGCTCGCGGCTGTGCTTCCCTTTGTAGTCTGTAATAGTTTGCAAGCACTGCCACATCCGACGAGCGTCGGAGCCGGTGTAGTACGATTCAATCTTAGTCCTGTATTGGCGCTTTGCCTGTTTGATGGTTCGTCTGAGGGCGTAGCGGGATTTCTTATACGTGTCCGGGATAGAGTCCAGCTCCTTGAAAGCGGCAGCTCTACCCTTTAGCTCAGTGCGGATGTTCTCTAATCTATGGTTTCTGGTTGGGGTATGTACGTACAGTCACCGTGGGGACGATGTCGTCGATGCACTTATTGATGAAGCCAGTGACTGATGTGGTGTACACCTCAATGCCATCGCAAGAATCCCGGAACATATTCCAGTCTGTGCTTGCGAAACAGTCCTGTAGCTTAGCATCTGCGTCATCTGACCACTTCTTTATTGACTGAGTCACTGGTGCTTCCTGATTTTAGTTTTTGCTTGTAAGCAGGAATTGGGAGGATGGAATCATGGTCAGATTTGCCAAATGGAGGGCGAGGGAGAGCTTTGTAAGTGTCTCTGTGTGTTGAGTAAAGATTGCACATTTAACATGCTGGTATAAATTAGGTAGAACTGATTTAAGTTTTCTTGCATTAAAGTCCCCGGCCACTAAGAGCGCCGCCTCTGGATGGGCGTTTTCCTGTTTGCTTATTGCCTTATACAGTTGACTGAGGGCCGTCTTAGTGCCAGCATCCGTTTGTGGTGGTAAATAAACAGCCACAAAAAATATAAATGAAAACACTCTTGGCAAATAGTGTGGTCTACAGTTTATCATTAGATACTCTACTTCAGGTGAGCAAAATCTAGAGACTTCCTTAGAATTTGTGCACCAGCTACTGTTTACAAATATACACAGACCGCCACCGCTCGTCTTACCGGAGGCTGCTGTTCTATCCTGCCGGTGTAGCGTAGATCCCGCCAGCTGAATGTTATCCATGGCGTCGTTCAGCTTCGACTCGGTGAAACATAAGATATTACAGTTTTTAATATCCTGTTAGTAGGATATTCGTGATTGTACCACGTCTAATTTATTATCCAATGATTGTACTTTGGCTAGTAATACTGATGGTAAAGGCAGATCACCCGCTTGCCTTCTGATCTTTACAAGGCACCCCGACCTACATCCCTGATACCTCCGTCTCTTTCTCCTGCCAATGACAGGGATTTGGGCCTTGTCGGGTGTCTGAAGTACATCCTCTGCGTTCTGCTCGTTGAAGAAAAAAGCTTCTTCCAATCCGAGATGAGTGATCGCTGTCCTGATATCCAGAAGCTCTTTTTGGCCGTAAGATACGGTGGCAGAAACATTATGTACAAAATAAGTTACAAATAACGTGAAAAAACATGCATAATAGCTCCATTGTTAGGTGCCCGTAAAACGGCTGCCCTTTCCTCCGGCGCCATCTTGAATTTGGGGTATTTCTCCCATTTTTCTCTGCAGATCCTCTGTCAGGTTGGATGGGGAGCGTCGCTGCACAGCTATTTTCAGGTCTCTCCAGAGATGTTGGATCGGGTTCAAGTCCGGTCTCTGGCTGGGCCACTCAAGGACATTCAGAGACTTGTCCCAAAGCCACTCCTGCGTTGTCTTGGCTGTGTGCTTAGGGTCATTGTCCTGTTGAAAGGTGAACCTTTGCCCCAGTCTTAGGTCCTGAGTGCTCTGGAGCAGGTTTTCATCAAGGATCTCTCTGTACTTTGCTCCGTTCAACTTTCCCTCGATCCTGACTAGTCTCCCAGTCCCTACTGCTGATTATTTCATTAACCTACCCCATGTTATTTCAAGCAGAATATTAGCCTAGTTGTAGGCATAGATCATGTGAATTAGGCCTTGTGAAATCATTGTCAAAAGTAATACTGTTGCTTGGAGGTCTAGATTATTTGTTGATTGTTTTGATATTTCTATATGATCATTCTTTCAACTCCAAAGCAGTTGCTTGTCTATGATGCCGGAACCACTGACTCGCTGCCTTTTTCTATAATCAAGACACCTGCTGGTAACGCTTAACTGGTTAGAACTGCTCACGAGGTGTCAACTAGGTTTGACTCTTACGACTAAAGAGGCTTTATTTTTACCCATAAGAGTTGGAGTAAAATGTCTCTATTCTCAGCATCTATGGCCAATTGTATTCCCTGAGATGCTTTGTGGATACAACCCCAGCTCTCAGACTCTCAAGGAAGAGGTCGTTGCCCTCATCAGTGAGATGCACGTCATCCCTAAGGTACTGCCCAGGGACACAGTGCTTTACGGCAGAGTGGCGGGATTGTGGGCATGCGCCTGTCACAGAGAAATGCAAACGCCAGCTGCTTGACAGAGCGCCATTGCGTCTCTATGCGCATGTTGATGTCCTCCTCCCCACTGAAACATCCAACTCCTCCGTCGTGTGATGTCGGAGTAGATCACCGTTGTCCGGGGAACATTCCGATGACTACCTCCAAATCAGCTCACGCCTGACGCACCTGGGCTGTCCGAGGTGGATGGCTATGATATATTCAAGGTCACACCTCGCCGTGGTGAGAGAGAATATTTCAGAACCCTTCCATCCATATGTTGTGCTCCTGTAGTCATCTAGCCGGCTACATTGTGTAATCCCATATTAAATATTTGCTTCAGTCTTTGTTTCCTTGCTCTCGCCAATTTGCTTTGTATTATGAGCTGGGATCTCATCGATTTTAATAAAATGCACAATATTGTGAGGGTTCACAAGGAGAGCATGTGTTGATCTCTATAATAATGTTGCATAGTCACCTTCCGGTGTAAAACCATGGAAATTAAAAACAAAAAACTAAGTTTTAAGTGAGAATAGACATTGGTCTGAAGCTGGAAAAAGAAAAGAAATCCATGAGTACCACAATGCCTATTCCACCCATGCTCTACCAAGGTTTTCCAGCACACAGCTTTGACCTACTACAGTAGCTATGTTGGTATTGTACTTCAAACGGTGTAGGCAGGTTGCTTCGGATTCAAACTCTTCATAGGGATAATGGACTGTACAGTGTCCTGCTATTAAAATGATGTATACCGGTGTAGATATATATATATATATATATATATATATATCATTTAGTTGTATGTATTTTTAGATATAGGCCTGTTGTAAATGTGTATTATTGTTGCATAACCATCTTTTATGGCGAAAATAAATAAAAGTACAAACATAACTTTAAGCTAAGTATTATTTTGACGTAGGTAATGAACTGTCCATTGATCAGCATAGCAATTGATAAAATAGGACCATGTTTGAAACACAAGTGGTTCTGAGCTTATGTCAATATTACGCAGGTAAACTAACAGGAATGCAGACAGGATTTATCTAGCTGAGATACTGTGTCCAACACACCACCGCCTATTGGGCACCTGTATTACTAAAACACAGGTTTAAGAAAATACAGGCATGCACCGCATTAATACAAGACTAAGACTAAGACTATGACAAAACGGCTCAATCAAGTCTGATCGTCTGGTGAGTGTTAAAGTAAAGCATCCTTTAATTTAAATGCATTTTAAAAGCGTGGAAAGGTAGCGTAATGGTATGTCTTATTGTGGTGTGTGCGAAGAATCCAATGCTTTACCGTTTGTATGCGGTACAAATCAAGTTATTGTGGAAGCACCTCCTTTAAGAGTATGAGTTAGGCTCTTTTTTTTATTCTCACTTAAAACATCATTTATGTATGGAAGGTTTCATTCAAATCAATAGGGGTTCTGTCAAAAAGTAATTGAATTCAAATGGATTTACCCAATAGCTCTTTGTGTTCATCTCATGCTTTCTTGCATATAGAGTATGGTAAACATGTATTTTAAAAGCCTTGTCACTCACTCTTTCAGGTCTGCAACTCTTATAACAAAGGCCCCAGGCCTTATGGCAATTGCCCGGATCAGGAGGGGTGCAGGAGACTTCACGTGTGCGACAGGTACATCAGAGGAACCTGCTCCTCGGCAGCCGACTGCAACAGGTGTCATGACTTCTTTGAGCCCCACCCACTGAGGACTCTGCAGCAGAGGGGAGTGCCTACCGATCTAATGGGGTCCATGTTGTCCACCTACCAGAACATCCAGGCCATGAAGAGTGAAGGTGCCGGCGGTGCTGCTTCCATCAACAGGCCCCAGAGGTGTCCTCAGAGAAATACGGGTAGATGAATGCAGGAGCAAACAACAGGGCTGTGTTCAGTGGGGAATAATGTTTCAGAACAGTCACTACAGTTACCTGTGAACCCTTACTTGGAAGTAATTCTCTATGGACTTGCTTGCCAGCCAGGGTTGGGGTCAATTCCATTTCAATTTAGGAAGTACAGTGAAATTCCAATTCTCTTCAATGCTTTTCAATAACCAGGTTTCCATCAAACCTTTTTAATGCGAGTAAAGTACATATTGGATAAAACAAAATGTCATGACAGGCCTGAAATGTATTGGTAAACTTTCCAAATGTCTGCAAAACAAAATACGCTAGACAAGGTGGGATTGTTTTTGGTCTGTAAAATGTATTATGCGAGAAATGGCAGTGGAAAAGCTTTTATTCACAACTATTGATATAATAACCATCATATTAAAGTAAGAGAAAGCATGCAGTTTATTAGGCTACAGATGAAATCAATGATGATGATGAACTTCACAGGGTGGTGTTAATACGTGTCAATACCAGGGTACGTGTCAATACCAGGGCACGTGTCAATACCAGGGCACGTGTCAATACCAGGGCACGTGTCAATACCAGGGCACGTGTCAATACCAGGGCACGTGTCAATACCAGGGTACGTGTCAATACCATTTGGATGGAAACCTCGCTAGTGAGGAAAATGTGGAATTGGAATTCGGTTTACTTTATGAATTGAAATGGTATTGACCCCAACCCTGTTGCCAACTTTGATTTCATGTAACTAAATCTTTGTTTGTTTATATGTTGTTTATTTACAGTGAGGAATGAGATCTGCCTGTTCTTTGTCAAGGCGGACTGCAGACAAGGAGGTACATTTTAACGAGGGATATATTGTGTGTGGAGGCAGAGTGTCTGTCTGGAGGATCACTTTCCCATGTTTGCTTTGGCAGAACACCTGTAATGGCTTTGCCTCATTTTTACTCAGGCAGAAGCTATGGCAACCATGCTATGGCGGATATGAGTTTATCTATAACTTTCTAGGTTGTCAGTAGATACACAATACAAATCCTGTGAAAACACAATTCGGGGACAAATCAGGCTGGTACCCAGGTGCAACAATGATACTCAGAAACATATCACATCTCACTGCAAACATATGACTTTCAGAGAAATGCTTGAGAGTCCACTTCAAAATGCCCTACAAGTGGGAGGTGAAGGATGGACAGACCTGGTCAGCTCTGCCTGAAAACGAAGCGATCGAGAGAGACTTCTGTGACCCTTCTAAGATACGCAGGTACCGTCATACAATACTTAAAGGTAGACTCCGCGATATGACATAGATGCACAAAGTGAACAGCATGGTGGGTCAATTTCCGCAACAACTAAGAGCGTTGAAGCGCAAGACTCAACTTCCCCGCTGTTTTGGTCCCGCGGCTACCGCGCTGTATCAGCATGAATCGAACCCGTGCACATGCGCCGATTTGGTACTGTGTGTGACTGTCTTGCATCTCAATATCTGTGGTGCTGCTCACGGCAACTACCTTTAACTACAAAAAGTATGTAAAACTGTGTTGTTGTTTTTTAACCATTGACATTCTCTTATGCCATCACAGTGAGGGATCCGAGCGTGTGCGTTTCGACACCATGACCCGCGGATTAAGTGAAGTTCGGCGTCTCTCCACAGTTTCCTCTGTGACCCAGCCCACATACGTACTCACCACGGAGTGGGCGTGGTTCTGGGAGGACGAGTACGGCAAATGGGTCCAGTACGCATCCGTTGTAAGTGGTGTGAAACACTCAAACAGGCTGTGTTACAAGGACCAACACATTTGTTGTTGGAGAGAGAGAGAGAGAACTTTCTTTTTTTTTTCTATAAATCACAGAAAGACATGCACAGATTGTCGTCCATCACCAGTGAAGACCTTGAGAAAAGGTACCAGGAGGATCAAAGTGCTGTGGTGAAGTTCACTGCAGGCCAGCAGTCTTATGAGCTGAGTTTCAGAGGTAACACTCTTGAAAAACACATCTCATGTGCAACCTACTGTAAAGATAATACGTTTAAGTTATAAGTGCTTAGCACAAGTTACAGTTGGTGTCAAAAAGGCTACTCTTAAACGGCCCTCAAAATTCTAACACTAAAATAAGCATCAGGTAGCCTAGATTTTAGAGATGTGGAACAGTAGCTGTAAGGGTGCTGGTTCAAATAGTTATTCTTGTAATTACAGACATGATGCAAAAAAACGAAACATATGGCACTGTAAGGATGGTCAGACGACGTCCTGTGTTTGTTTCAACTGTGGATGCACAAGCTGCAAGAAGCAGGTAATGTATGAATGGGAATGGACTGAGGATGGCTACTATGTTCTGTATCTTCTGTTAATTATTACATAATTTCTATATTTAGCTAATAGATTACTTATGATTATTTAGGATATACAATAAGATGTGGCTTTGTATCTCAAACACAGGGATTTATTTTGTTGAGTATGACATATTTAAGTTGAGAACTAATAGCGCTTTTCAATTGACCAGCTTTTTTCTCAGTGTTTTATATGAAGGTTATTTTTCATTTGTCATTTTAGGAGAAATGGACCACGCAACACCTCTCAGAATTTCAGAACTCTTCCTGGATATTGGGACAAGTCTGCCATACCTGACATTGGATACAAGGTGACTTGTTTACATGTGGTTCTACTGCTTTGGCTTGCAGGGAAGTTTAACATTGCCTTTCATTTGGTTTCAGCTGTGACAGCCATTTTATTTTTCCCCTCCTGCAGACAGTCACTCTTCTGAGTTCTGACAGGGACTATCAGAAGGTCCAGGAACTTTTCTACAAGACCATGAGGGACTTCCAAATCACCAGCATCGAGAGGGTCCAAAACAGGGACCTCTGGGAAGTCTTCCAGTGGTATGTTTACATTAACCCTAACTCACAATCCTAGCATGTTACTTCCAAAATGCTAAGTGAAACCTGGCTTGAATGTGATTATGGGTAAGCAGTGTTAGGAATTGAAAACCTGGGACAGACACCCATAGCCAGACACTCATAATATTATTATGTGTCCTCTAGGTAACCTCTGTAAGGCCCCTGATACCAGTTACTGAGATCTGCTGTATGGTGACCTCTGAGGTTACCTAGAGGACACATTTCAATAGGGAATAATTATCCTAAAATATAATTCCTAACAGCAGCTAATGGTCAAATCCTCTTTCTCAGGAAAAGAGATCTAATGAAGAAAAACAATGGAGGTAAAAACAGCAAGGAGCTACATCTCTTTCACGGAACGGACCAAAAACACGTAGACTCCATTTGCAGAGATAACTTCGACTGGAGGCTGTGTGGAACCAACGGAACTGTGTATGGCGAAGGTAACTCATGTTAACCATCTGTCAGAAGTGTAGTCAGATTTTAGAAGCAGTCATGATCTCATTATACTCTAATTTTGTTTTACTGATAATCTTCTCTGTTAATTTTAGGGAGTTACTTTGCCAGGGATGCCAACTATTCACACAGCTACACCGGCCACTCAGAAGTGAGGTCTATGTTTGCTTGTCAGGTGCTTGTTGGCGACTACACAAGGGGTAACTCGACGTTCCGTCGCCCCCCTCCAAAAGACGAGGGAAGCCCCACTCTCTATGACAGCTGTGTGGACAATGTCCTGAACCCATCCATATATGTAGTGTTTGAAAGGCACCAGGTGTACCCGGAGTTCCTCATCAAATACGCTGATGGCGTCGTGCACTGGTCCTCTTCGGCTCCAGCTCCACCCAAAACTGTCTTTATCCAATCCACTTCCTTAACCCCAACATCCAACCGGATTCAAGCCATAGTCGCTCCTACCCCATCGAAGAGAGTTCCATCTAAAACTGCAGCCACGACTTCCTCAAATCCAAATTCTCGTGCCACTTCACGTTTAGTCAATCTCACTCTCCCAAAACCTCCCCAAGCCGCATTGATATCCAGTCAATCTCCAGTTTCCATAAAGCCAAGTTCTCAATTGGTGTATACCACCCTAGGCCCAGATTTCACTCCCTCATTTGCAAACCTCTCTCGCACACTCACTAGCCCAGGCAGTACCCCCTCTCATACGCTCACTAGCCCTGCCAGTACACCCTCTCGTACGCTCACTAGCCCTGCCAGTATACCCTCTCTTACGCTCACTACCCCAGCCAGTACACCCTCTCTTACGCTCACTACCCCATCCAGTATACCCTCTCGTATGCTCACTACCCCAGCCAGTACACCCTCTCGTACGCTCACTGCCCCAGCCAGTACACCCTCTCGTACGCTCACTACCCCAGCCAGTACACCCTCTGGTACGCTCACTACCCCAGCCAGTACACCCTCTCGTACGCTCACTACCCCAGCCAGTACACCCTCTCGTACGCTCACTACCCCAGCCAGTACACCCTCTCGTACGCTCACTACCCCAGCCAGTACACCCTCTCGTACGCTCACTACCCCAGCCAGTACACCCTCTCGTACGCTCACTACCCCAGCCAGTACACCCTCTCGTACGCTCACTGCCCCAGCCAGTATACTCTCTCCTACGCTCACTACCCCAGCCAGTACACCCTCTCGTACGCTCACTACCCCAGCCAGTACACCCTCTCGTACGCTCACTACCCCAGCCAGTACACCCTCTCGTACGCTCACTACCCCAGCCAGTACACCCTCTCGTACGCTCACTACCCCAGCCAGTACACCCTCTCGTACGCTCACTACCCCAGCCAGTACACCCTCTCGTACGCTCACTACCCCAGCCAGTACACCCTCTCGTACGCTCACTACCCCAGCCAGTACACCCTCTCGTACGCTCACTACCCCAGCCAGTACACCCTCTCGTACGCTCACTGCCCCAGCCAGTACACCCTCTCGTACGCTCACTGCCCCAGCCAGTATACTCTCTCCTACGCTCACTACCCCAGCCAGTACACCCTCTCGTACGCTCACTACCCCAGCCAGTACACCCTCTCGTACGCTCACTACCCCAGCCAGTACACCCTCTCGTACGCTCACTACCCCAGCCAGTACACCCTCTCGTACGCTCACTACCCCAGCCAGTACACCCTCTCGTACGCTCACTACCCCAGCCAGTACACCCTCTCGTACGCTCACTACCCCAGCCAGTACACCCTCTCGTACGCTCACTACCCCAGCCAGTACACCCTCTCGTACGCTCACTACCCCAGCCAGTACACCCTCTCGTACGCTCACTACCCCAGCCAGTACACCCTCTCGTACGCTCACTACCCCAGCCAGTACACCCTCTCGTACGCTCACTACCCCAGCCAGTACACCCTCTCGTACGCTCACTACCCCAGCCAGTACACCCTCTCGTACGCTCACTACCCCAGCCAGTACACCCTCTCGTACGCTCACTACCCCAGCCAGTACACCCTCTCGTACGCTCACTACCCCAGCCAGTACACCCTCTCGTACGCTCACTACCCCAGCCAGTACACCCTCTCGTACGCTCACTACCCCAGCCAGTACACCCTCTCGTACGCTCACTACCCCAGCCAGTACACTCTCTCGTACGCTCACTACCCCTGCTAGTACACCCTCTCGTACGCTCACTACCCCAGCCAGTACACCCTCTCGTACGCTCACTACCCCAGCCAGTACACCCTCTCGTACGCTCACTACCCCAGCCAGTACACCCTCTTGTACGCTCACTACCCCAGCCAGTACACCCTCTTGTACGCTCACTACCCCAGCCAGTACACCCTCTTGTACGCTCACTACACCAGCCAGTACCCCTTCTTATAACCTCACTACCCCAGCCAGTACACCCTCTCGTACGCTCACTGCCCCAGCCAGTACACCCTCTCGTACGCTCACTACCCCAGCCAGTACACCCTCTCGTACGCTCACTACCCCAGCCAGTACACCCTCTTATACCCTCACTACCCCAGCCAGTACACCTTCTCGTACACTCACTCCCGCAGCCAGCAGCCACTCCATACTTTCCCCTTTTACTGACACCCTATCTCGGGCTCACACCCGCTCAACGACCGCTACTCGCACTCTCTCTGCCAGCAGAACCTTTCACCCGCTCTCTCCTTCATCCTCATTGAGCACACCTTATCACACACTTTCTCACTCATCATATTCCCCCACTTACACACAAACTCCCTCCCTGTTCTCTGCCTCGACAGGTGCCTTATCTCCTCCACGATCTACCACAACAAGCACCACTAGATTTCCTCCTGAGTCACTGTACAGTGTTCCAACAGCTCAAAGGAGGGACACCAAAAAAACAAACAAGTGCCTTCTCCAATAACTTGCCTTTGTCATCATAATCATAATCATTCATTGGACGTGCCACCTTGTCCCAGACCTGCTGTTTTCATCTCGCTCTCTCTCTACCGCACCTGTGCTCTATTGCACTGAAAAGCCAAGTGACATTTACTCCTGATGTATTTACCTGTTGCAACCTCCACAACTACTATTATTATTATTATTTGACCCTGCTGGTCATCTATGAACATTTGAACATCTTGGAGAAAGAACTGGCCTTAATGGCCATGTATTGTTATAATCTCCACCCGGCACAGCCTGCAGAGGACTGGCCACCCCTCAGAGCCTGGTTCCTCTCTAGGTTTCTTCCAAGGTTCCTGCCTTTCTATGGGAGTTTTTCCTAGCCACCGTGCTTCTACATCTGCATTGCTTGCTGTTTGGGGTTTTAGGCTGGGTTTCTGTATAGCACTTTGACATCGGCTGATGTAAAAAGGGCTTTATAAATACATTTGATAATGGAGCAGTAAGGTCATGATGAAATCTCAAATTTGGACTCCAGACCAAAGGACACATTTCCACTGGTCTAATGTCCATTGCTCGTGTTTCTTGGCCCAAGCAAGTCTCATCTTATTGGTGTCCTTTAGAAGTGGTTTCTTTGCAGCAATTCGACCATGAAGGCCTGATTCACGCAGTCTCCTCTGAACAGTTGATGTTGAGATGTGTCGGTTACTTGAACTCTGAAGCATTTTTTTGCGCTGCAATTTCTGAGGCTGGTAACTAATGAATTGATCCTCTGCAGCAGAGGTATTTCTGGGTCTTCCATTCCTGTCGCGATCCTCATGAAGCTGGTTGAGAGAATGGCATGAGTGTCATCAAGGCAGAATGTGGCTACTTTGAAGAATCTCAAATATAAAATATATTTCGATTTGTTTAACACTTTTTTGGTTACTACATGATTCCATATGTGTTATGTCTTCACTTTTATTCTACAATGTAACATTTTTTTACAAATAAAGAACTAATAATATATACACACACTGGGGGCCAAACGTTTCTATATTAAGTAAAATGTATAGCTGTGTATCTTTACCTGTAAGGGCTTAACAACAGTAAAGCTGTTCACAGTAAACCAGATGTTAGTAATTTTGCACATGTATGAATTTGATGAGCATGCTTCCTTTACTCAGGTCTGCTGACACAGTCCATACATTTTGTAAATGAAACAAGTTTGATTTCTGTTTTAAACTGAATAAACACAAAAAAATAATTGATTGTGGCGGTTTTTCTGACTAGCCTACTCTTTTCTAAGACATTTTGAAACACTATAATGTCAAACATTATTTTTGTTGACATTAAACTGATGATTCAATGATTCACTACTGCTGCTCCTGTGTGTCTAACAGGCCTATTATACCGGAAATGAAGGTTCCACATGCCACGCGGGCAGAATTCAATGTGACGTATTTGAAAGGGTGTGTACTGTGTGTTGATTATGTCTTCACTCGATTGTATAGATGATCTATTTCCTGTTTGTTATACTTGAAGTTTCATTTAGTCAGAAATGGTTTTGTCGCATGCTGGTCACATGCTTTGTAGTTAATGGAGAGCAAAGTTCTACTTCAGCTTTGACAAAAAGTACAGTTCATGTATATGCGAGGGCCAGCAGTCAGGTGTTCTACGGTGACTGACAGCTCTGATCTACAAGGTCCTCGGTGCCCATAATGGGTCCTTTAAGCTGGGAGAATTGCGTGCCAACATTTAGCACGATAGAAGATGACCTGGAAAGTGTTTTAGGAAATCATAATCACCAGTGCTGTCTAAGGGAAACAAACTGATAGTTGCCAAGACGAAGATGAGGTTATGTAGAGCTAATGGATGTAGAAAGAAAGACATTTCCCCTCGGGGATCAATAAAGTATCTACCTATCTTTCTTTCTTTACTGTTTGTTTCTACTCTGGCCTACAAACCGTCTCTGAATCCCTAATGTGCATTATTTACCCATCATCAATTCTAATATTTCTTAAATGTTCTAAATTAATGTGGTCTTACAGAATGTGACACAGGTAATGCACCACAGTATAAATGTCAATTGCTACAGGTTCGTGGCAGTTTGTAGACATGACCTAAAAAAAAAAAGTTTTAAAAGAGCTAAATAAGAAATCTCTCGCTCTTGTGATTTGCACAACAGAGTCCTGAGAGTGCGTTACCTGGAGGGACTGGACAGGAAGGAGCTGCGTAACATTACTGCAGCAGAATGACACTGCCCTTTTATATCAGGGCAGCGATACCTAACCTACGATTGGACAAAGATTTTTTCTTCAACAAGCAGGACGCAGATCCCTGTCATTGGCAGGAGAAAGAGACGCAGGTATCAGGGCGCCTGGTAAGGATCCGCCGACGGCGAGTGGGAAATCTGCCATTATCATCAGTATTACTAGCCAGCGTACAATCATTGGACAATTAATTAGACGAGGTACGATCACAAATATCCTACTAATGGCACATCAAAAACTGTAATATCTTATGTTTCATCGAGTCGTGGCTGAACGATGACATGGATAACATTCAGCTGGCCCGATATACGCTGCACCGGCAGGATAGAACGGCTGACTCCGGCAAGACAAGGGGTGGAGGTCTGTGTATATTTGTAAACAACAGCTGGTGCACTAAATCTAAGGAAGTCTCTAGATTTTGCTAGCCTGAAGTAGAGTATCTCATGATAAGCTGTAGACCACACTATTTGCCAAGAGAGTTTTCATTTATATTTTTCGTGGCTGTTTATTTACCACCACAAACGGATGCTGGCATGTTAAATGTGCAACCAGAGGAAAAAAAACTCTAAACCACCTTTACACCACACACAAGAGACGCGTACAATGCTCTCCCTCACGCTCCATTTGGCAAATCTGACCATAATTCCATCCTCCTGATTGCTGCTTACAAGCAAAAACTAAAGCAGGAAGCACCAGTGGCTCGATCAATAAAGAAGTGGTCAGATGACGCAGATGCTAAGCTACAGGACTGTTTTGCAAGCACAGACTGGAATATGTTCTGGGATTCTTTCGATGGCACTGAGGAGTACACCACATCAGTCACTGGCTTCATCAATAAGTGCATCGATGACGTCATCCCCACAGTGACTGTACGTACATACCCCAACCAGAAACCATGGATTACAGGCAACATCCGCACTGAGCTAAAGGGTAGAGCTGCCGCGTTCAAGGACCACAAAGGGAAGCACAGCCGCGAGCTGCCCAGTGACACAAGCCTACCAGATGAGCTAAATCACTTCTATGCTCGCTTCGAGGCATGCAACACTGAGACATGCATGAGAGCATCAGCTGTTCCGGACGACTGTGTGATCAAGCTCTCCGTAGCCGATGTGAGTAAGACCTTTAAACAGGACCTTTAAACACGTTCAGAGTTTGTAAAAGTAATATAGACTTTATTTTCAGAAGAAATATAGTCTGAGGGTGGTCTGCAGATCATCCTGTTCTCCCAGCCTCAGTACACTTCTCTTATACAATATTTAGCATGCATGTTCCTTCCCTCAAATGTAAATGAGTCACTCCTTCTGACTTTCTCCCACTATTGTTTCAAAGCCTTTGGTCCTGAGTTGTCTACCTCCCCTTGGCACTGAGCGGCGAAACCCCAGCAATAGTACAAACTCTCAGGACTGCACCTGCTCATACTCCCAAAGAACCAAATTGATAAAGAGCAAGGTCGTCTGAGAGGAGTAGATGCATGGGGCCGTCTTCCATCTTTAGCATTGAGACACACACAGGGCTCAAAGGAGATGATACCCAGTTTCACCCAGTCAACCAGACCAGGGTGTTTCAAGGCCTCAGGAGTGTCTGTATAGAACTGAGAAAAGGTTATTGTCTCAGACACTGCTTCAAGCTTATATAAAGTATAAGGCAATATGTTCTAATAATGCATATGCATAATAACATGTAAATGAATATATACCTTGGAAATTATCCAACATATTTGAAATATAGCCATGCATACATAATTTGCCAATGACCATCTGGATGACCATGGTCATGTGGTCTGATGAGACAAAAATAGAGCTTTTTGGTCTAAACTCCACTCGCGTGTTTGGAGGAAGAAGAAGGATGAGTACAGCCCCAAGAACACCATCCCAACCGTGAAGCATGAAGGTGGAAACATCATTCTTTGGGGATGCTTTTCTGCAAAGGGGACAGGACGACTGCACCGTATTGAGGGGAGGATGGATGGGGCCATGTATCGCGAGATCTTGGCCAACAACCTCCTTCCCTCAGTAAGAGCAATGAAGATGGGTCGTGGCTGGGTCTTCCAGCATGACAACGACCCAAAATACACAGCCAGGGCAACTAAGGAGTGGCTCCGTAAGAAGCATCTCAAGGTCCTGGAGTGGCCTAGCCAGTCTCCAGACCTGAACCCAATAGAAAATCTTTGGAGGGAGCTGAAAGTCCGTATTGCCCAGCAAACAGCCCCGAAACCTGAAGGATCTGTATGGAGGAGTGGGCCAAAATCCCTGCTGCAGTGTGTGCAAACCTGGTCAAGAACTACAGGAAATGTATGATCTCTGTAATTGCAAACAAAGGTTTCTGTACCAAATATTAAGTTCTGCTTTTCTGATGTATCAAATACTTATGTCATGCAATAAAATGCAAATTAATTACTTAAAAATCATACAATGTGATTTTCTGGATTTTTGTTTTAGATTCCGTCACTCACAGTTGAAGAGTACCTATGATAAAAATTACAGACTTCTACATGCTTTGTAAGTGGGAAAACCTGCAAAATCTGCAGTGTATCAAATACTTGTTCTCCCCACTGTACATCAACGATGTCGCTCTCGCTGCTGGTGACTCTCTGATCCATCTCTACGCAGATGACACCATTCTGTATACATCTGGCCCCTCTTTGAACACGGTGTTTACTAACCTTCAAACAAGCTTCAATGCCATACAACACTCCTTCCGTGGCCTCCAACTGCTCTTAAACGCTATTAAAACTAAGTGCATGCTTTTCTATCGAACGCTGCCAGCACCCGCCCACCGGACTATCATCACTACTCTCGACGGGTCCGAATTAGAATACGTGGACACCTACAAATACCTAGGCATCTGGTTAGTCTGTAAACTCAACTTCCAGACTCACATCAACCATCTCCAATCCAAAATTAAATCCAGAATTGGCTTCCTATTTCGCAACAAAGCCTCCTTCACTCATGCTGCCAAACATGCCCTTGTAAAACTGACTATCCTACCGATCCTTGATTTCGGCGATGTCATTTACAAACTAGCCTCCAACACTCTACTTAGCAAATTGGATGTAGTCTATCACAGTGCCATCCGTTTTGTCACCAAAGCCCCATACACTACCCATCACTGCGACCTGTATGCTCTCGTTGGCTGGCCTTCATTATATATTCGTCGCCAAACCCACTGGCTCCAGGTCATCTATAAGTCTGTATTAGGTAAATCCCCGCCCTATCTCAGCTCACTGGTCACGATAGCAACACCGTAGCATGCGCTCCAGCAGGTATATCTCACTGGTCACCCCCAAAGCCAACACCTCCTTTGGCCGCCATTCCTTCCAGTTCTCTGCTGCCAATGACTGGAACAAATTTCAAAAATCATTGAAGCTAGAGGTTCCTATCTCCCTCAATAACTTTAAGCATCAGTTGTCAAAGCTGCTTATCGATCACTGCACCTGTACATAGCCCTTCTGTAAATAGCCCACACTACTACCTCATCCCCATATTTATTTTTGTTATTTTCACAAATCTTGCACTCCAGTATATCTATTTGCACATCATAATTTGCACATCCTTCATTCCTGTAGACCACTACGGTCTATTTATTGTCCTACCTCCTAACCTTACTGCATTTTTGCACTACATTTTGCACTCTGTATATAGATTTTCTATTGTGTTTTTGACTATGTTTGTTTACTGTGTAACTCTGTGTTGTTTTTGTCGCACTGCTTTTGCTTTGTCTTGGCCAGGTCGCAGTTGCAAATGAGAACTTGTTCTCAACTGACCTACCTGGTTAAATAAAGGTGAAATAAAAAAATCCACAGATGATGCAATCTCTATTGCACATCACACTGCCCTTTCCCACCTGGGCAAAAGGAACACCTATGTGAGAATGCTATTCATTGACTACAGCTCAGCGTTCAACACCATAGTGCCCTCCAAGCTAAGGATCCTGGGAGTAAACACCTCCCTCTGAAACTGGATCCTGAACTTCCTGACGGGCCGCCCCCAGGTGGAAAAGGTAGGTAACAACACATCTGCCACGCTGATCCTCAACACTGGGGCCCCTCAGGGGTGCGTGCTCAGTCCCCTCCTGTACTCCCTGTTCACCCACGACTACACGGCCAGGCACGATTCCAACACCATCATTAAATTTGCAGACGACACAACAGTGGTAGGCCTCATCACTGACAACGACGAGACAGCCTATAGGGAGGGGGTCAGAGACCTGACCGTGTGGTGCCAGGACAACAACCTCTCCCTCAACGTAATCAAGACAAAGGAGATGGTTGTGGACTACAGGAAAAGGCGGGCCGAGCACACCCCCATTCTCATCGACGGGGCTGTAGTGGAGCAGGTTGAGAGCTTCAACTTCCTTGGTGTTAAAAAAAAAAGTCAAGGGGTCTGAATACTTTAGGAACACTTTGTTTATGTCAGCCTCTTTACGATTAAGTTGTAACGCCAGCAGGGAACACAAGCTGATTCTTACTTTTGATTCGTTATCATCCAAGTCTAAACTGAGCGTGCAGATATCTGTAGCAAGACAAAATTATGTATTTCAATCGGGACTGATGAACTTAAAAAGAGAGTTTAGACTTATCCAATGTCCTTATCAAGCCCTTATCAGGAGTGGTCTGTATTCGTCTCCAGCTTTGCTTCACATACAATTAAGGTAGTGGAGAGTATGGCTACTGTCCTGACAAGGAGAGCTGCAGAAGACCCCACATCTGTGAGCGCTACATTACAGGAACCTGTGCTGCAGACGTGGACTGTGGCAAGGCTCACGACTTCTACGAGCCCCACCCGCTCAACGCCCTGCAGCAGAGGGGAGTACCTAATGAACTGGTGGCATCCATATTGTCCATCTACCACAACATCCAGGCAATCAGGGATACTAATTATGCTAGTGCCAACCCACGTTGGTAAAGAGACCTTGTAGAGTAGCCTACACTAACCTCGGTCCCCGGGCTCAATTGCTATTGGATATAAATTCGGAGAGAGCTGCTAGGTGGATGAGATTATACTTTACTGATTTTTTTCTTCTTATAATGCTGTCTATCTTTCTCTACCCAGTCACTGGGATAAATCTTCAGAACCTGAAACTGGATTCAAGGTTCATAATAAGTTTTTTATTTCATAAGATCTTCCATCTGGTCAGATATGTAAAGGCAGTGCATTATAAAGCTATTACATTTGCGTTGGTAAAATTTGATGTTATTTTCGAATGCATTCTCTCTAGAAGTTTGCTCTGCAGAGTTCCTCAGCTGAGCACAATAATATTCTGGAATATTCTTTTCCATCAAACTATGACTGGCTTCAGTGTGAAGAGTATTGAGAGGGTGCAGAATCGGATCCTGTGGGAGGTCTTTTCGTGGTAAGAATCCAAACTCCTCATGCGTAAATAAATATAATCTACCCCCAAAAAAGATATGCCAATATTGTCTGCGTTAATCAAAGCAGTTACAACATAACATGTGCAAACAGATGTAACATGGTAATTGGTACTTAGATTTATAGTAGTAAAAAGAGCAGACACTTGCACATGCTATGTGACATGCCAATGAAGATACTGACAAATGAATCTGTTGTTCCTTTCCCAAAGCAAGGAGATGTGATGAAAGACAAACGCAGGGAAGGAGAATGAGAAGAAGCTCTTCCATGGAACAGACTTTAAACACGTAGACGCTATATGCCTGCAGAACATAGACTGGAGGAACACAAGGAACGCCCTACGGGGAGAGTTCTGCATATCATGTGATATCTAATAGATTTTTAAGTTAATATAAGAATTTGTTATGTTACGTGGAAAATCTTTTTTGCTATGCTCTTTCACGTCGCATTGTACAAATACAGTGGAAAAGTTGACAACATTTATTTGTAATGTGTCACTGTGTCACTGTGACTGTTCTAATTCCAACCCATCTCTTCCCAGGAAGCTACTTCTCTAAGCTACAGCTACACCAGACAGCTACACCAGACAGTCAGGAGTCAGGTCAAAGTTTGTTTGTCGTGTGTTGGTGGGAAATTGCACCCAAGGACACTCCAGCTACCTCTGCCCCCCCCCCCCCACCCCCACCCCCCCAGAACCACCACGACATGCACTGGCAACCAATTCCAGTCAAGTAACACTCACAAGCCACCCCTATGCTGCACAACAATGCAAGGTTCAGATCTCCTTGCCCAACAGGACCTGCCTTTGCCCAGCCCACAGTCAGCACCCAGACACTATTTTAACAATACTCAAATCCACCCAGGCCCCCCTCTGTTTCAAACCCTTCAAGACAGAGAACCCCCGGATCTACTTTAACACATGCGTCTGCAGCTTGGCACCCTGAACTCCTCGTTTCAGCCAGGTCTTATGACTTACGTCCCTAACCCACCACCCTGGGTCGGCTCTATGACCCTCATACCACGCGCACTTCCACCCAGGACAAGATCACAGTTTGCTAAAATGAAGGCAAAAAGTAAACCAATGGCATCGCTAGATCGTCTATAAGCCTTGTTAGTCTATTTTTTTTATTTTTAAATTTAGGGGGAAATTACCGTGTTATGTATAAATAAATTGTATTTATGATTTTGGTTTTCAGATTAAATATCCACACAATTGAGAGACAATATAATAACCTTGCTGTGAATGATTGGAGAATGGAAAGTATCCCCTTTGTAACCAATTCATGGATTTTATTTTGAAATTTAAATGATGTGTCCTTTGTAGCTGAGTTGGTGGAGAATGGCGCTTGTAAATGTTGCTCCCAAGTGGCGCAGCGGTCTAAGGCACTGCATCTCACTGCTAGAGCCGTCACTACAGACACCCTGGTTCGATTCCAGGCTGTATCACAACCGACTGTGATTGGGAGACCCATAGGGCGGTGCACAATCGGCCCAGCGACGTTCGAGCTTGGTCGGGGTAGGCCGTCATTGTAAATAAGAATTTGTTCTTAACCGACTTGCCTAGTTAAATAAAGGTTACATTAAAATAATAATGCTAGAGTAGTGGATTCAATTCCAAAATAAAAGCACGACTGTAAGCCACTTTGCATAAAAGCGTCTGCGAAATGACATATTATATTATTTCGACTTCAGACAGTGTTGAATGTTAAACGCCAAAACTGCCCAATTCTAACATACATTCAGTTGGGAGTGAATTGAATTAATTTTCTAGTTTGACCACATAAGAATCAAAACTGCATCACTAAGGATTGTTTTGTTCTGCGTAAATGTGATTAAATAAATAACATCTACAGACTTAAAATACATTTTATATTATTGTAACACAGCCTTCGCATGGCCCCTTGTGTCTACTCTGGACATGTAAACATTTTGAACATACTAAGATCATTACATGTAACATGGAAAAATCCCTCAACGTAAATTGTAGATACAGAGTATGATTACCTCTGGAGCCAGATAACGCTTTCAATCAAGCCAGACACTGTGCTGCCACTTGGATCACCTAATCAGTTTCTACACCAAGCTCAGTGATGAGTGTGGTGCCGTGATTGAACAAAACAATAACCTTCATACATACCTTATGCACCACAGGACCAAATCAATCAAATCACATTTTATTGGTCACATACACGTGTTTAGCAGATGTTATTGCGGGTGTAGCGAAATGCTTGTGCTTCTAGCTCAGACAGTGCAGTAGTATCTAACAAGTAATATCCAACAGTTTCACAACATATACCCTACACATACATCTAAGTAAGGAATGAATTAAGAATATATACATATATGGACGAGTGATGTCACAGTGGCATGGACTGAGATATACAGAGTGGCATGGACTAACAGTATATACAGTTGAAGTCGGAAGTTTACATACACTTAGGTTGCAGTCATTAAAACTCATTTTTCAACCACTCCACAGATTTCATGTTAACAAACTATAATTTTGGCAAGTTGGATAAGACATCTACTTTGTGCATGACACAAGTAATTCTTCCAACAATTGTTTACAGACAGATTATTTCACTTATAATTCAATATATCACAATTCCAGTGGGTCAGAAGCTTACATACACTAAGTTGACTGTGCCTTCCTGAAAATTATGTAAACTTCTGTGGCTGGCTTGATTGAAAGTGTCATTTAGAAGCTACTGATAGGCTAATTGACATAATTTGAGTCAATTGGAGGTGTACCTGTAAGGCCTACCTTCAAATTCAGTGCCTCTTTGCTCGACATCATGGGAAAATTAAAAGAAATCAGCCAAGACTTCAGAAAAAAATGTGTAGACTTCTACAAGTCTGGTTCATCCTTGGGAGCAATTTCCAAACCCCTGAAGGTACCACGTTCATCTGTACAAACAATAGTACGCAAGTATAAACACCATGGGACGACGCAGCCGTCATACCGCTCAGGAAGGAGACTCATTGTGTCTCCTAGAGATGAACGTACTTTGGTCCGAAAAGTGCAAATCAATCCAAGAACAACAGCAAATGACCTTGTGAAGATGCTGGAGGAAAACAGGTACAAAAGCATCTACAGCGGGTGAAATAAGTATTGAACACGTCACCATTTGTCTCAGTAAATATATTTCCAAAGGTGCTATTGACATGAAATGTTCACCAGATGTTGGTAACAACCCAAGTAATCCATACATACAAAGAAACCAAAACAAATAAATTCAGAAATTAAGGTATGTGTAATAATGTGAAATGACAGAGGGAAAAAGTATTGAACACATGAAGAAAGGGAGGTTCAAAAAGGCATGGAAAGCCAAGACAACAGCTGAAAACTATCAGTAATTAAAAGCAATCCAGCCCCCTGTCAGTGCAAATTAATATCAGCTGGTTCAGTACCAACTGATGGCCTACAAAAAGGTCTCATTGCCATGGTGTCACACAAGACACATCTCATGATGGGTAAAAGCAAACAGCTGTCTCAAGACATTCGCAACCTAATTGTTGCAAAACATAATGATGGCATTGGTTATAGGTGCATTTCTAAGCTTCTGAATGTTCCAGTGAGCACTGTTGGGGCCATAATACGGAAGTGGAAATTTGTCTCGACCAGGTGCTCCTCTTAAATTTGACCATTCATCCTTCCTTCAATTATGTGAAGTTTTCCAGTACCATTTGCTGAAAAGCAGCCCCACACCATGATGTTCCCACCTCCAAACTTCACTGTTGGTATGATGTTTTTAGGGTGATGTGCAGTGCCATTTCTCCTCCAAACATGGTGTGTATTATGACATCCAAACAGTTCAATTTTGCTCTCATCTGACCACACTATATTCTCCCAGTATTTCACTGGCTTTTCCAAATGTTGTGCAGCAAACTTTAAACAAGCTTCAACATGCTTTTTTTTCAGCATTGGAGTCTTGCGTGGTGAGCGTGCATACAGGCCATGGTGGTGGAGTGCATTACTTACTGTTTTCTTTGAGACAACAGTACCTGCTAATTGCAGGTCTCAACAAGTGGTCCTTGGCTCTTGGACAACTCTTCTGATTATTCTTTTCACTCCTCTGTCAGAAATCTTGCGAGGAGCACCTGGTCGAGGCAAATTTATGGTGAAATGATTGTCTTTCTACTTCCGTATTATGGCCCCAACAGTGCTCACTGGAACATTCAGAAGCTTAGAAATGCGCCTATAACCAATGCCGTCATTATGTTTTGCAACAATTAGGTTGCGAATGTCTTGAGACAGCTCTTTGCTTTTACCCATCATGAGATGTGTCTTGTGTGACACCTTGGCAATGAGACCTTTTTGTAGGCCATCAGTTGGGACTGAACCAGCTGATATTAATTTGCACTGACAGGGGGCTGGATTGCTTTTTAATTACTGATAGTTTTCAGCTGTTGTCTTGGCTTTCCATGCCTTTTTGAACCTCCCTTTCGTCATGTGTTCAATACTTTTTCCCTGTGTCATTTCACATTATTACACATAACTTAATTTCTGAACTTATTTGTTTTGGTTTCTTTGTATGTATGGATTACTTGGGTTGTTACCAACATCTGGTGAAACTTTCATGTCAATAGCACCTTTGGAAATATATTTACTGAGAAAAATGGTGACGTGTTCAATACTTATTTCACCCGCTGTATATCCACAGTAAAACGAGTTCTATATCGACGTAACCTGAAAGGCCGCTCAGCAAGGGAGAAGCCACTGCTCCAAAACCACCATAAAAAATCCAGACTATGGTTTGCAACTGCACATGGGGACAAAGACTACTTTTTGGAGAAATGTCCTCTGACTGTTACTCGTTTTAGGGTTCATTTACATATAGGCCTACACAGATAAGACAATGATCTACACTGAACAAAAATATAAACCCAACATGCAACAATATCAACGATTTTACAGTTACAGTTCATATAAGGATATCAATCAACTGAAATTTTACAGTTACAGTTCATATAAGGATATCAATCAACTGAAATAAAATCATTAGGCCCCACCCACTTGGGAGCCAGGTCCACCCACTGGAGATCTAGGCCCAGCAAATTAGAATTAATTTTTTCCCCACAAATTTAATACAAACAGAAATACTCCTCAGTTTTATCAACTGTCTGGGTGGCTGGTCTCAGATGATCCCGCAGGTGAAGAAGACAGATGTGGAGGTCCTGGGCAGTCAGCATGCCAATTGCACATTCCTTTAAAACTTGAGGTATCTGTGGCTTGTGTTGTGTGACACAATTGCACATTTTAGAGTGTTTACATCACTAACAGTGATGTAAACAAATTTATGCACAATATTTGAGAGAAATAAGCTTTTGGTGCGTATGGAACATTTCTGGAATCTTTTATTTCAACTCATGAAACCAACACTTTACATGTTGCGTTTATATTTTTGTTCAGTATAATTATGCAGGTCTAAATTAAATTGGTTTAAGGTACAGCATGAAATCCCCACCAGGAGACAATGACTATCAAAGTGTTTACTTCTCCCTAGGGTTATGTTGTTGAATTGCACCGTAATTCTGCTGCATTACTGTAGACTCACCACTAAGGGGTAGCACATACACACTTTCAGCCGCAGTGGGACAGAGCAGATGGTTTAAAAGGTCCAATGCAGACGTATTTATCTCAACATCAAATCATTTCTGGGTCATTTAAAACAAAAGGTTCTTCAAATTGTTTTAAATTAAAATGGTCAAAAAGAAACCAAAAAAATCGTATTGGTAAAGAGCAGTTTCTCAAGCAATAATTCTGCTAGGAGTTGTGTGATTGGGGAGGGAAAACTAAAAATGAGCTGTTATTGGCAGAGAGGTTTAGAACTTTTACTTATTGATCTATTAACCAATTGGCCAAAACTCCATCCAACCAAAAGACTGAAATTTTAAGCAGTCTTTTCAAACAGCTCTTACATAAAAAGGCATTATAGTAATTTTCACAATTGCAAAGTTTTATACCAACCTCATAGTGTGGAAAATATATAAAACACAGGAAAATCTAATTTGACTGCGCTGGGCCTTTAATGAAGCTCCCAGTACCCAGACTTTGGTGCTGGTGCCAGCTGGTTGATGTGAGTTGGCAGAAAAGGGGCACTTAAAAACACACTGGAGTACAAGTTAAATAATGAAGTTAGAACAAGGGCAATTGGATAAAATCTTAATGATGCCCAAAAGAGTTTGAACACCCTCAGTGTGTGCAAACTGAGTAATACAACATATTCACAGTATTAATGTCACTGTAGATTTAAGCTAAACACATGCCACTGGTCACTGCTTCTTCACAATATCATTCAGATCAGTGGTTTGTTGCAAAATGGTGTACAGTGCTATTCGGTTCATAAGCCAAAGATACTACAGACCAATTTTGATTTCTTCCTGAGTGTAGACTGTTTTAAATACCTAGGTTTTCAGTTATGTGATAACCTACACATAGCCACGGGAAGTATGGGTGCTGAGGGTGTTGCAGCACCCCCTGATAAATAACAAAAATATGCAGTGCATTCGGAAAGTATTCAGACCCCTTGACTTTTTGCACTTTGTTACGTTACAGCCTTATTCTAACATTTATTAAATTGTACCGCCACCAGCTCTAATTAGTGTCTTGGTGGTTCCAAACTTTTTCCTTTTAAGAATTATGGAGGCCACTGTGTTCTTGGGGACTTTCAATGCTGCAGAGATTTTTTTGGTACCCTTACCCAGATCTGTGTCTCGCCGCAATCCTGTTCCGGAGCTCTACGGACAATTCCTTCGACCTTATGGCTTGGTTTTTGCTCTGACATGCACTCTCAACTGTGGGACCTTATATAGACAGGTGTGGGCCTTTCCAAATCACGTCCAATCAATTGAATTTACCACAGGTGGACTCCAATCAAGTTGTAGAAACATCTCAAGGATGATCAATGGAAACAGGATGCACCTGAGCTCAATTTCGAGTCTCATAGGAAAGGGTCTGAATACGTATGTAAATAAGGTATTTCAGTTTTTAAAACCTGTTTTCTCTTAGTCATTATGGGGTATTGTTTGTAACTTCAATAAATAATTTAATCCATTTTAGAATAAGGCTGTAACGTAACAAAATCTGGGGAAAGTCAAGGGGAAAACTTTCCGAATGCACAACTTTCCGAAAGAAAATCCTAAATGTAATTTATTACTCCTGTTGACAACACTGTATGAGCAGAGAACCCCCCCCCCCCCCCCACACACACAGGTGGACTCCAATCAAGTTGTAGAAACATACATCTCAAGGGGCCCCGTCAACAACACCCCCATCCCAAAACATCTTCCCACGGCCATGAACCTACACAGAACATAATTGACAAAAAAATATGAAAAAGTTAACAATTGGTGACCAGATCAAGGGATCAATTCAAGGTAGAAATACTGAAGAATCTTCAGAAGATAAAATGAGAGGAGCTCTATGATATAAAAAAATAATAATTACACACATTTAAAAAAAAAAAGATTTATTTTGTTCTCATTTTAAAAAGTGTGTTATGGAAAACCACAACCAGATTAAACCCAACAATGTGCAATGCTACTACGAGGGGATAACATACCGAAATCTATACACTGGAATTATAGTTCCTTGGCTGGGATATGGCTCTCTCTCTCTCACTCTCTCTCCAGACACAGAGACTTGAGAATTGAGACTGAGTAACCAATGGACAGTGTAATATCAATGGTTTAGGACATGACATGCTACATTACTCAAGACGCCAGGCCAGCCACATAGAACCAACCCACATTTGTCTTTTTAAAAAGACAGAAACCAAAGCACAGAAAATGCATCAGGCCTCCAGGATCATCATAATCATCACAGGGATTAGTATCTTACAGAGTGGGTGGAGCCAGAGCTGCATCCTTCAGTTCCCGCCCAACCCCCCCATCTCTGTCCAATCAGACGGTAGCATTAAAGGCATTTAGAATGTTCATTTTGTTCTGTTCTCATTGTAAAAAGGCAAAAAATATTAAAACATTTTAGAGAAAACGCATAAAACTTAGTGTTCAAATCAGTCTGAACCATTTGATATAAGTCAATAGTCAGTTTGTTCAGCCCACTCTGAACAGAGCTTAATTCCTATTTCACAAAAAAAATGATATTATCATCATCAATATTAAAGGACGAATCCCAAATGAGGTTTGTGTGTATCAGGTCAGAGGTTACCTCCCCCCAGATCCATCAAAGACTGCCAGAGGATATCACTCACACAGTTAGCATGTTAGCAGTCTATGTATTTCCTATGGGAGAGAGCCAAATAACTCTTGGGATGAATTCACCCCTTATAGACTAGACCCGTGGCAGTTCCACTACATCTGTCAATAGACTATATAAAGTACACAAGTCACCATTTATCCACAACCCGCAGACCAGTACACAGAAACAAGAGGCAGTCCAGCAGTTCATCATCATTCCTTTGTCAAAATTAAACACCCTTCACACACACAGTAAAACAGAACAAGAACACAGATACCCATTCTGTGTGTATTATATTTAAAAATATCTTTTTTTGTAAATTATAAAAATGTCATCACTTAACAGTACAGTACAATACAGGTAGACAGAGACAAATCGCTCTAATGTGGAGAACACACACACACACACACACACACACACACACACACACACGGCATTCCTCTCAGTGTGTGTGTGTGTGTGTGTGTGTGTGTGTGTGTGTGTGTGTGTGGATGAATGTGTATCATAGTGGCTTGTGGGGTGGGAGTGAGACTGTGTGTGGATCAAAGCCAGAGATCTTCTGGGGGAATGAGTTTTGTCAGTGTGTTAGTATAATAAAGGTGACGTAAGTACGACTCAGCAAAAGACAGGGAACCAATCGGGGGACCACTCGTTTCCCTATAAAAGGCTATAAATACTCTTACCAGTGCAGTTCAATGTCCTATTAATAACTGACAACCACACAAAGATCAGTGTCCGCAATAAGTCTGTATGTGACTGGTCCTGCTTCCTCTGTAGCCACCATCTGATTGGTCAGTCCCAGATGTCCATTCCTACTGTAGTGGCACACTGGCATCGTTTAAAAACACAATTTCCCTCAAGGAGCTCCGCCCAAACTCCAAAGGACATTCCGACATTTGTTGACAAGTGAGAGAGGGGGAGGGACAGGAGGGTGGTGGGGTGTAAGGCTACATTGTAAACCCCGCCCATTTAATCTATCGCTATGACAACATCAGTACCAAAGTCCCAAGCTCAGTGTGGGTGGCGCCAAACCCACAGTGTGAGGGGGACAAGCTCAGACTGGGTGGAGCGTAGCTTAACATGAGAGGAGTCTCGTTCAGTGTGGGAGGAGCATGTGTTCCAGGGAAGACTGAAGGTGCTCCCAGTTCTTCCAGATGACCGCCAGTAGGGACAAACCCACGCAGGTGAGTGCCAGGTGCACGCGACTCCGCAGGAGTGGCGCGGTGAACTTGGCCGCCGTGGAAACGCACACCAGGATCACCGTGACGATGGCCAGCATGATGTTGATGCATTTTCCCAGCAGCACCTTGGCGTCTGTGTTCTCCACCTGTACCGTCTGCTGTTGCTGTTGGAGCTCCAGCTTAGAGACACGCGTCTGACACGACTCCAGAGCCTCCTGTAAACACACAAACGCATTCAGTTAACATTTGACACACAGGCTTAGATAAAGTTACTGACTATAAACAGCTTAGATAGATGTGTAGGGGGCATGTTTGTAGAGGGCATGTTTGTACCTGGATGTCCCTAGCTCTCTCATAGGCCTGGTAGGCCACCTTCTCCTCGATGCTGGCCAGCTCCTGCTTCAGGTTACTGGTCTCATGCTGGTGCAACTCTGTCAGGTCATTTAACTGATCCTCTAACCGCTCAAACCTAGTAGGGAGAGGGAGAGAGGGAGAGAGGGAGAGAGGGAGAGAGGGAGAGAGGGAGAGGGACTATGATGAGTCTTATTACTGAATGCACAGCTTAAATTCCAAAGCAAACGTGTGTGTCCATCTCTTCCTTCACCAATGTCCGTGTTCTCTGTGTTTGTGGTGTGTGTGAAGTATTATCTACATAAGCGTGTTGATACATCAGCCCTTAGTTGACAGTATCAACAGCCAACAATATTATTTGGGTATTCTCTGAAACAAGATTATGGTTCAAGGAGAAAATAATGAAGCAGGCAAAGAAAAGCATAAAGTGAAACAGCTAGAAACATATTGGTCCTCTTTAGCTGTTGGTACGTCTGTATGGAGGATGTTGTTGGTACGTCTGTATGGAGGATGTTGTTGGTACGTCTGTATGGAGGATGTTGTTGGTACGTCTGTATGGAGGATGTTGTTGGTACGTCTGTATGGAGGATGTTGTTGGTACATCAGTATGGAGGATGTTGTTGGTACGTCTGTATGGAGGATGTTGTTGGTACGTC